>PVKZ01000309.1:0-665875 GCA_004027375.1 Macroglossus sobrinus | reverse complement strand
GCTTTCTAATACCCTCTCATTCAGTTGGAGGACTTTGATATGTTTTATCTAATGGGGCTCTAAAAGTTTTCATTAACCTAGAACTTAAGTACCATTGGTATTTTTTTTTTCAACTTTATTACCATCAAGACTAGACATGGGTCAATTCCAGAATCACCCTAGTGGTCAACTTCATTCCAGATTGTTTCTGATTAGAGGTGTTGGACTGGGGGCTTCAAGTTATCCAGGAGCAATAAAACAATACGAGGGAATCATTTCCCAGCAGGGAGACTAAAATCTATTGATAACACCCACCCACAGAAACCTAATTCCCTCATCTACTTCATTTCAAAGAACCAAATAAGGAGATCCATAAGGCACAGTACAGGACTGGCAAAGAAGGAACACCTGTGTAAGATGAACATTTACTATCTACCATTCACGAAACTGTTTCATCCTGTTGAGATGAATTTGGTAAACCTTCCTATCTAATAAGATGGAGTTCCTCAAATGGGAACAAAAACAAACCAAAAAATTAAGAAAAAATAGAAATGTGTTTAAATAGAGACTTTATCAATTTTTTGAGGTTCTTTCAAATTTAAGGTATCTTCCCTTAAATAATTATTTTTATAACTTGAATGTTTTTTTCCCCTTGAAATGACCTCCCTAAATAAGATAATACATGTAAACCATGCTGGGTTTACACAGGATATGCAAGATTGATTAAACATTTGAAATTCAATCAATGTTAATTAATTATGTCAACAGATTGAAGGAGAAAAACTATATTATCTTCTCAGTAGATTCAGAAAACAGAGCATTTGACAGGTTTGGACTTAAAACCAACTATCTTCAAACAGACCTGAACAATGCCAACAGAATGATAAGGAGAGCACATTGTATTCATGAAAGCAAGACCAACAGTTGTTCCAGAAAGTTCTGTTGCCCTGAAAAAAAGAAATTGATATGACAGCTTACGATTCTAAGCTCTATATTCTACAGATAATTCATCCAGAACTCTAAATGGTTAGCAGACAAACACATTGCGAATCGTCACTCTTAAATATTTCTTTCGGTTTTTGAATTTGAATGAGGTACTTTTTTCTTATACAATGGTTATCATATCACCTAAATCCAAGCACCTGAATATAATTACTTTTAATAGTTTATGTCTCTAATCCATGGTTATTATATTTTTCATTATGAAATTCATCCCTTGTCAGAAAATAAAGGGAGATTTTTTTATCCTAATAAATGTTTATATATAGATATATATGCTTATATATATGTTTACACATATACACACACATGTACATTATATATATGTGTATGTGTGTGTGTGTGTATACACTCACACACACACATTTTGATATTAGTATTGTCACACAGGCTTTGTTTTAATTTATATTTTCCTCATATAGTTTTATATCTATTTGATTTTGTTTTCCTTTTCCACTGTTTTAGCTGTAGTAGGATTTGGAGTTTGGGCCTTTGGAAAGTATTTGTGTTAATGAAGCACTTATGTTATTGAAATATTTGCTTTATGTAAGAGGGATTTCTAACCACTAGACCACCAGAAATGTTAGCCAAAGAGGAATTTGAATCACTTGTACATATTTACATCAATGATACGCTTGGCCTTTAGTACTTTAATTTTTCTTTGGTTTCATTTCATTTTTTCTCTCAATTTGTAATCTTTCCTTACTGTTATTCTGCTATCTGGTTCTGGTTTGTCTTTCTGCTTCTTTCTAGAAATTTGCAGAATATAGATCATTTAAAAAATTCCCTTAATAGATGCATTTACATAAAAAGTTGAATCATTATTTTCTCACTTATCAACATCAAGAATGTAAATATTGATTTTGCCATGCAAAATGAGGAAATTAGATAACTTCATCTCACTTTTCATTCACTGTGGACTTTTGAAATTATATTTTGCATCATACATATTTTAAAGATTCATGCATTCATATCTTTTTTTAAAATTATATTGTAAAATTACTTATATTTAAGTCTACATTTATTTGGGTTTAATTCCTACTATTAGCTCATTTATAAAAAATAAAATCTTCTCTCATTATGAAGTTATCTAGTTTAGTTTCTGTTTAGTGGATAGAGTATATTTGGACTCTAAGGTTCCTACTGGTTATGCCTAGATATAGATACCTTTTGTTAATTTGTCAGGTAAATGGTAAAACTTTTAATTTATGAGAAAGGACAATTATTTTTTTCTATCAGCTATTTTAGGCTTTTATCTTATTCATTTTGGTTTAGTTGGGAAATTTACTCTTGATATTGGATTGCCATTTTTTATCTCTATATCTGTCATCTTGAATATAATTTTTATATCTCTACCCTACTACTTCACATACAGAAATATGCTGCAATTTGAGCATGGCTGCTAAGAGTTGGATCCCCATACTATTTACTAGTTATGAGACCTTAAAAAAATCTCTAAATGACTCCAAAAAATTACACTTGGTCTTGTGGCAGGCTCTTGAGTCTGGAATTCATCTTTCTAAATTAAAGAACTGTGGCAGCTATTCTTTATAGATAACGCTCAATGAGTGGCCTTGCAGTATTCACATCCTGCAGAGTGCCTTTCCTGAATCTGGATGAGTCTATGACTTACTTCTGAACCAACAGAAAAAATACTAGAAATGAAAATAATTTCTGAGGTTGGGTCATAACAAGCCTTAACGCTTTCCTCTGGGCCTTTTAGAATACTTCTTCTACACCTTGTAAAACGTCCAAAAATGAGATTGCCATTTTGGGGGAAATCCAAGTTAGCCACATGAAAAGCTGTCTATACAGAGAAATGATCAACCAGCCCCTCTCCTCCAGTCATTCCAGGCAAGGCACCAGCCATATAAATGAGGAAGACTTAGTTTATGACAGGAAGTGGTGGGCTGATGTGTTACGCAGTAATAGGTAACCAGGACAGGATATTAATAAATTCTGACAGGACCTAGTCCATTATTTCCCATGACACCCACAGTTTTCTTGGGAAGTGAAACAAGTAATTTCAAGTCAATTCTTGCTACTTCCTTCTAGCTGATTCTAGCAGCAAACTATCCAACAAAATTTTCTTGATTTCTTTTGAGGCATAAGTTCAGCAGTATTATATAATTTACAGCTGTTAAATTTATTTCCCCCCTTTTTTATTTGTCATTTCAGCAGGATGGGAGAAGTGTGTAATTAGAATACAATATTCAATTTTTCTTGTACCCTAAAAGTTTGTCCTGAGTCATGCTTAAAGCTAATCTGTTCTTTTTAAACATCAAATTTAAAACTCTTATTCTCTAAATCTGTCTTTCTTTTCTGTACACCCAATCAGAACAGACAAACTTCTATGATTCATTGTTAAGCTATTAGCTTTTCTTTTAAAGAAAAGAAAATAAAATGCCTGGATCAAAACCAAGAGCATATTCAACCTAAGATCCAAATGAGTACTTTTTAAACTTTTAACTTTCTATGGGTAAACCACTTCTTACCCTATACCCAGAGATATCACTTGATTTGCTCAGGCTTTGAAAAATTTCTATGCTAACTATTATGTAATGTAAAAAGGGGGAAATCTATACATACGTGATTAACTGAGCGATATCGTGACGCTTTCTCCTTGGGAGGATATTCCCCCTCCATTTAGAAAAGTTTTCCAAGGTGAAGCTTGCATTTGGCGTTATCTTTATCTTATCCTCGTCATTCCAGATTTCCATCCCAACTAAGGCCACGTGAGTATTGAGCTTTTTATAAAGCTGTCCGAAGAGAACAAATGGTAAAGCAATGACTCCTAGTGGTGACATTATCATTTAATATTTTAAACTTATTTATAACACCATTGTAAAAAACTTCTTTTCAAACATAGTTGTAAAATAGAAGTTACCATCTCTTTTTGCAGATACTCTAGCATCCCCATTCTCAGGCAAAGCAGACACCTTTAAGTAGTTCAGGTCTGTAGATTTCTCTTTTTGGAGCAAAAGTCCCATTGAAACAAATTTTTCCCACTTGTGTCTCAAGAAATATAATTTCTGTTAGTAGCTCCTTATTATTACTTCATTTTAAGTATATTTACTCAAAAACTTTGTAATGTTCTCAGTCATAAGATTTCAAAATTAGCAAGGTTGACCCACTACTAGTTTGGATATCAGAAAAGAAACATGCTGTGTGAAAAAGTCTTGCATCTGTAACTGACAATAGTGTAAGTAGTCCTCTAATTCTTAAACCTGGAATGAATCAAATAATCTCCAATGCACATAGAATAACTAACTTTTACAAATAACAAGTTCAGCTCATAGGACAATATGCTTACTCAAAAGACAAAAGTTTAAATAGCTACCATAGCTTATAAAATTGTACAGTGTTGGTCAAGGGTGCAAACTTCCAGTTATAAGATAAATAAATTCTGATGATCAAATGTATAGCATGGTAATTATAGTTCATAACACTGTATTATATAATATACTTGAAAAATGCTAAAAGAATAGATCTTAAATGTTCTCACACAAAAATAATGTCTGGTAATAATGTGATGTAATGGAGGAGTAACCTAGCTGATGGTGGTAATCATTTTGCAATATATAAGTGTATTAAAACACAACATTGAACATCTTGAATTCATACAATGTTTGTTATATACCAATTATATCTTAATACAGCTTGAAAAAAACCTGCACAGTGGCAGGCTTCCTCATGGGGCAACTTTCTTCTGAGAAACCTGAAGACATTTTTTAAAAGTAGTTTGGAAAGTAATAAAAGCATTGAGGAATGCAATGATCACTGAAAGAGACGTAAAACTCTAATTAGATTAAAACCCTTCCCTTTATTATTCCCTCAACTTTCTTATTTATTTCTTGCTTTATTCTACTCACCTGACAGAACTCTAATCCTGGTTAAAACTAATTCCTTGCTATGTCTCTTTACCAAGCCCCAAAACAGAGATAAGGAAAGCAACCATGCTGAGTGCTTCCAACTTTGAAACCATGACTATGAACCTCAGGTGGGCTGTTGCCTTCTCCAGCAAACCAGCCACTTTTCCAAAATCCACTCACTCTCTGAACATTTTTTCATATCTGCTTTTCTTTCTTAGAAATTTTGACACTTTATTTTTAATCCCTATACTAAGCAGACACCTCTGCTTCCAAATTCACTGAGATTATAAAAGCAATCAGACGAGAATTTCCACAAGCTCTTACCACCCATCTACCCACTGGACTATACACCTGTTTAAACAACTTGTGCCTCCTGTTCTTATCAGATGCATGAATGAGCTGTGAGCCTAGGGCCAACCTCTCTACTCATGCACTAGATCTCCGACCTCTCCCCAGATCAAAGATTATCCCAGCAGCTCTCCCATCTTTCTTGCATTATCAGTGCTTAGCCTCCTATGGAATTATTCCCATCACATGCAAAAAAAAAAAAAAAAAAAAAAGGATGCCCCATTGTGGTGGTAGGTGATGAGTGGGAGGAGAATTTCTCTTTGTGACCCAATCTCCTCTCTAATTTCTGTATTATTTCTCTGCTCCTACTTCTAGCAAAACTCCTGGGAAGACTTTCCTGTGTTTGCTGTCTCTAATTCCACTTCTCTCATTCTCTCTGGACTCGTTCTAACCAGGCTTTTAGTCTTACATTCCTACACTCCACAGAAACTCGCTTCTATTCAGGTCAATTCCATGGCCAATCCTTAGTGCTCAGAAGCATGCGAAATCACAGATAATTTCCTTTGGCAAATTTTTGTTCCAAGTAGCTTCTGGAAGAACATCCTCTCTTGGTTTTCCTCCTGCCTCACTGTCTCTCCTTGCTCTCTTTGTTGGTTTCTCCTCCATTCTAACCTCTTCTCAAAGAAGTACTTTAAGGATCTCTCTTCAGGTCTCTTTTCTACCTACCCATACCTGGTATTTTACACCAGGGTTGCAAACTTTTTCTGTAAAAGTCTGCATATAAAATATTTTAAGCTTTGAGGCCGTGTGGTATCCATTGCAATGGCTCACTGTCTTTGTCAATGTAGCAGGAAAGTAGCCACGGACAATGTGTAAACAAATGAAGGTGGCTGTGTTCCAATAAAACTTTATTTTATAAAAAAGCATGAGGCCAGATTTGGCCCACAAGCTATAGTTTGCAGACGCATGTCTTATGTCATTCATATGTGCTGAAGACATATATCTCCACCCAGACCTTGTCCCTGAACTGCAATCCTGTTATTCAGCATTTCCACCTGGAAATCTTTACACAAAAAAAACATATCAAAGTTAATGTGTCCAAAACAGAAATCATAATCTTTTCTCACCATCCCCTACCATATTTCCTTATTCTTGAAGCTGTTCAGGTCAAAATGCTTCATGTCATTTGACTCCTCCCTTTTTCTTATATCTTCTATCTCCCACCCTTCTCATAAACCCTGTTGACTCTATCCAGAAGTCAGCTATCATAAATAGATTCATTATCACTACTTTTTCTCAAACCATCATCATGTCTTGCCTGAATTGTGGCACAATTTCCCCATCTTATCTTGTTTCCCTGTTTATTTTCAATGTAATGGTCAAGATAATCTTTTAAGAACACACATCTGCTCTCCAGTGTCTTCCTCACTCATGAAGAACAACAAAATTCTTACACGGGCCTACCAGAGACTTCAAATTTTGTCCACTGCTACCTATTAAATGTCACCTAATCCCACCCTTGCCCTGGCTTACTACATTCCTGACCCAGTGGCCTTCTCACTGGTCCTCAAACAGGACATACTGGATTCTTTCCTCAGGTCCTTTGCTCTGCTTTGAACACCCTCTTTTAGGGACAGGCACTTCTCTCCCTTCAGGCCTCCACTCAAATATCACCTTATTAAAGAGGCTTTTTCTGTTTAACATACTACCAAAAATAAATCTCTCTCTCTCCCTGCTTTATTTTTCTTTATAGCACTTATCACCATTCTATGTACCCTTTATTTGATTTATGTTTGTCTTTTTGAATAAGAATGTAAACTCCTTGAAGGAAAGACTATTTGTCAGTTTTATTCCCTACTTTATCGTTTTATTTGTATCTGGTACAAAGTAGGTGCTCAATAAATATGGCCAGTGCTTGGATTTCCTTAAGAGGAATCAGAGTGACCTTTGTGGTGAGAAGATGAGATATGACCTTGGTCATTGAATTCGCCTTCATTTTCTTTCTATCCTTAGAGGATTTCCAGGACACCCCAAAGTGACGCTCCTTTCAACTAAGCAGGCTAACCATGTGCTCAACTAACAAGAAACTAACATTTAAGATTTAAATAGAAGGTATATAGAAATTATTTTTAAGAACATTTAAAAATTAGATGATAAAAATCACACTTAAAAAACAGAATCAACAATCATGCAATCAAAATGGGCTTGAAATCTAAGTTAAAATCTTATCTCTACTATTCTCCAACTTTGTGATTTTAGGTAAGTTGCTTTGCTTCTCAGAATCTAGTTTCTTAACTATAAATTGGGGTTAATAATATATTAGAGGTTTTTTTTGAGTGTTAAATGAAATAATATATTAAAAATGTTACTGTGCCAGGGCTTAGTTTATTTTGTTTATTTTTATGTTTTCCTCCTTAGACTGGCTTTCTATTGAGATTAATTTGTCAGCATTTTCTTACTGGGCTTTAGAAAAACCAAAACTGCACAAATAAAACCACACAAATAAAACCACCTTTTATACTTTCATAGACCTATGAATAGTGTGGTAAGAAAGTCTCTATTATGTATTATTAATATTTAAGTAGTAAAAGTCGTGGTCACCCTTCGAGAGAGTCAGTAGTTTTTAGTCTTAAGAGTAATTAATGACTTTCCTTTGCTGCTTCATGAGCATTCATAGAAACACCAATGACACCAACTAGCAAACTGTTAAAATTACATTTAATAAAATATATCATACCATGTTGACATAATTGGCCATCTCAAACATTCTCTTTCTTATTTCCTCTAGATCTTGATTGTATTTTTTAAACTAAAAAACAAAGAAGACAAAGTATGAACACTGATAAAAATGAACATAACAGGAAGGCAAAAAAAAGCAACTTCAGGGTCTGGCCTTATTAGAACTTTAATGGGAGACCAGCTAGGAAGATGCTGTAGGTATAAAAAATAAAAAATAAGGGATCGTAAACTGACAAGGTCCTTGCAATCTTTGAGGTCAACCAAGTGTTGCCTCACCTAAATAATTTTTTAAAAATTTAAACAAAAGGAAACTTTAGTTTATTTTACTTATCAGTGGTTATAATTCATTATCAATTATAAAAGTTAACACTTAGAAGTTAGGAACAAAGTGCTTCCTATTTCTCTAGCTGAATTAAAATGCGTTAGAAGTAGAAATGATGTTCGTCTCCTGAAGTACTAACTCAGTGTAATGCTCTAAAAATTTATTCCAAATGTATTTTCAATATAATTTCATGATTTCCTAAGCCATGTAGAATTGGTGCAAGAAATAGCTTTTTTATTTAAAAATATATAAGCAGCAAATAAACTACATAATGAGAGGCCAGTGCTTTAGGGCCTCAACTTATTAACTTGCTTATATTATCATAGCACAGAAGTTTTTCTTTGGAAATTACAATGTAGACCTCAGGTTTAGAATATTCAACAGGTGAAAATGCATTCTCACAAAAGAAGATAAGCAATGAATATTAGCAAAAAAATGCATTTTTCAGAAGTTTCCATTTATTAACCTTTTAGATGTATCACTCTCTGATGAGCATAAATTCTAATTCACCAATTATTTAACTACTTAACAGAAGATAAAATGACAAAGAAATTTATAGAAAAACTAAGTTGGAACTCTTAAGACAACAAGAAAGGACTATAATAGTGCTAAGAATTCAGTTAATGCATATCATATCAGCTGCATATCCCTGAGAAAGAGAAATCATATCAGTCTAATTACATGTTAAATTTCCTAGATTCAGAACAATTTGTAAAAAAAATAATAGCTCATGTTCATGATTTTTCTAAACTAATCCACATATTTAATATCTCACATAATAAATTTAGGTAGAAGGGGATTTTAAAAGACACATTTATCTGATTTAATTACCTCACCATTATCCAGGACCAAATAATATTCTATATATTTCTTATGTTCCCAAACCTTCCGATCTTTCGATTTCTGTAATAAACATTAAAAGAGAAATTACTAAGACAACATCTCTCTCTACAAAAGTCATTCTTTCATTTAAAATGTATTATTTTATGAGATTGGTTGATATCTGGGAATAAAAAAAGACTATATTACCATTTTAACTCTAATCAGCCAGAATTATCTACAGACAAGTTTCAGAATATCAGAGCTAAAAGAGACATTAGTGATATTCTACTCTGACCCCTTTATTTCATCAAAGAGTTTAAATGATTACACAACTAATTAGTAGGTGTGCTGGAATTAAAACCCAAGTCTTCAGATTTTTTGAACAGTGGACTTTTTCCACTATCCTGAAATGAAATTGACCAACTTTGACTTCAGTCTCCTTCTAATGTTTTGTTTGTTTAGTATCTATCCTTTTACTCCTAGCTCAGTGAATACCTATTCTTTTACCAATGGTGCAATGCCTGGAGACGTCATGAAACCTAATCTATTCTTTTCTTCTCAGAACTAGATCTCTTTCTCATATTCCAAGCTTTCCTATTTTCTGTTCTTTTCTCTCCACAAAACAAAACAAAACCAAACGACAACAAAAGAACATGTTTTGGATTTTGGATTGTCCCATCCAAAAATAGCAGACATATTATTTGTACTAAATAATAAACCATTAAAGTTTATTAGGCTGCATTTCTAGAAGAGCTTGTCTTTTAATGGGTAAATAAGGTTCTATTAACAAGAACAGATTACTGAAAGTAGACTTTTAGGTATTATCTAACGAGGTATGTACATACCTCCCACTTTCCATGAGAGCAACATGCTTATTAGCCCTTACTATGCACCAACTGTGTTCTGGACACTAAGGATACAGCAGTGAAAAGGTCCATGTGCTTAAAATGATCACAGCAGACAAATAAACATATATCAGATGGGAATTATTGCTATGTAGAGTATCAAATGGAGTAATGTGATATTGAGTGACGAGGTAGTCATTTTAGAATAGGAAAAGCTTTAAAGAATTGGCCCTGAAGCTGACATATTGATGAAAATGAGAAGCCAGGCAAGGGAAGATAACTTGGAAGACAATTGCAGCAGAGGAATAAATAAAAGAAAAAAAAAGTGAAAGCACGTGAATCGATATTGGCATGTTTAAAGCAGAGAAAAAGTTCAGATTTGTCAGAACATAATGGGGAGGTTATTGATGGGGGGTGAGTAGAAGATAGGAAGAGATTAGAGAGGTAGGTGGGGCTCTAATCATACAGGGTTTGTTAGTCATGGTCAGTTCTTTTAGATTTTGTACTAAATGTAATGAGAAACTATTTGAGGGTTTTAAACAGAAGTGACATGATGTGACTTTGAATAAAAGAATCACTCCAGCTATGGTGTGGAGAGCAGATTCTACTGAGGCAGGAATGAGAGTGAGAAAGCCAGGTAGAGGCTGCTGCTGCGATTACTGTGGTAGTTGGAAAGAGGGAACAAAATGAAATATCTGAACTACATGAAGGCATTTGCTGAAAAATACCAGATAAAGAGGAATAAAGAAAAGAGGGACCAAGGATAATTTCTCTATTTGGGCCTGAGAAATAATGAATGGTGGTACCATCAACTGAGTTAAAGGAGAATGAGGGAGAAGTACGTTTTGTTTAGGGCTTAGGAACTGGTAGTTCTATTTTGACCACATTAAGTTTGTGATATTAGACATTCAAATGATGCATGAAGTAAGTAGTTAATTATAACAGTCTGGCTTTTGGAGGAGATTCCAAAATTGGAGATATACATTTGATAGTAATTAGTGCAAAGTTCTTATTTAAACAGCATACAGCATAGGATGAGATTACATATAAAGAATGTGTAGATAAAGCAAATAATGGGACCCAAGATAAAACTTTGAGAGGGTCTCTAATATTTAGTAGCCAATTAGAGGAAGAATAATAGTGAGAGGTGTTAAGAAGGAGTAGCACTAGTGAGGTAGGAGGAAAAACAAAACAATAGGATGTGATGGAAACACAGCTATTTGCACATGGTTTGCAAGAAATTGAGACAGAGACAAGAGGTCTGTACCAGCTAAAACAGGAGATTGCCATTTATGGAATTATATAGCTATAAGTGGTGATCCTGGGTTCTTAGATGTTATATGGCTGGTAGAATTTACGCTCACAGCAAATAGAACCCAACAGAGATTTTATTTTATCCAGACTAATTCTGCCAGTGCTTATGGATTCTGAAGACATTTAGAAAAGATGATTCTTCTGTGTCTGGAAACTAAATTTCATATATGAAAGAATATTCTAAGTTCCCGGGGGCAGAACCTAGATACAGCAGTACTTGAAGATTTGCTGAATGAGTTCATTAGAATATTATATCTCAAAGTGATAATAATATTGTACACCCTTGTGAATGTTGTAGTATTGGTAAAGTTGCCTGCTCCTGGAGGGCAAGCCTTATACTTCTTTTTAGCCCTTGCACATTGTTAATAATAACGAGCTGATCCATAAGTACTTATTAATAAATCAATGTATGACAATGTTTTAGTGTTGCTATAGCTTACTAGTTTCAACAATGACTGTAAAGTTTCATTCAGTTTTAGCTGCTAAGACTGGAACCCAGGTCAGCCGGGACAGAATACATGGGAATGTTGCAAATAAAAAAAAAAAGGTATACATACAACCAGACTGGTGGCAGGTGGGGCTATATTCCGCCTATATCCATGTCCCCATGATATGTCATCCGTCCCACAGGTGCTGTGACTCTTTTCTTCAGGATCATGCTTGAAGAGTGCATGTTCCTGTTCATCCTGATATGTGGGGCTTAAAGGTTTAATGAAGTACCTTTCATCTCCCTGACTGAAGTAGCCCCTGAAAAACATGAGAATCCAGGCTTCTTAAAAAATGTTTCTGCATGCAAATTGCTACTGACAGAGATTCTAAAAAGTTACCAATGCCAAAACGTTCCAAGCTCATGGCAGTAGAATATAGAGTAACATTATAGCTGAAGATCTCCTTGGAGAAAACCTAAACTTATTTTCTCTATGAGGAAATAAGACCCTTTGGAAAGAAGTGACAACTGCAATGTCATATAGCTAATGTAGTTCAGGGCTGGCACTAGAATAAAATTTCATGCATTTCCACTGTTCTTCCAATCCTTATGCCTTGTTTGCTCTAAAGGTGCACTGAAAATGAAAGAGAAAATGAAAGAGATTTTGGAGTTTTATAGGAAAGGGTTAACATTCTGGGTCAATGATTTATTAGCTATAATTCCATGGGAAATTACTTAAATTCATATAGCCTCAGTTTCTCCAACTATAAAATGAGAATAATAATACCAACAAAATAGGATGGTTATAAAATTGAAGGAGATAATATCTAAAGCATGTGATTAATAAATAATACCAATGTTACCTCACTTCTCTCTGCTGAAGCCCCGAGTTTTGCTAAGATTCATTCAACCAATATTCAGATAGCACCCATTATTCATTAGGTATTGGACAAAAGGCCAATAGTAAAGAGCTGTGGTCTCTCCTCTCACAGAGTTTACAATCAAATGAGAAAGATAAATGTGGATTAAATTATCACATTAGATCCACAAATATGTATAATTATATGACATATATGTAACATATAATTAAAGCAGATAATTGCTAAAAAGAAAAATCACAAGAACATAATAGGAAGACTGAATTAAGTATACATAGAATTAGAATACAAGAATAGACTCGAGGAGATAAATTGGGTAGTTTATCACAATGGTCTGCATGATGATCATGGTAGTTTGAATTAGGATATGGCAGTAGAGGGAGAATGTAGTGAATAATCTCAGGAAATATTTAAAACATATAATCAATAAGGCTTGATAATAGATTGAAAATGGGTAGTTGGGAGGTAACAAGTCAAGAAACCTAGGTTTCTGGATTGAGCAAGTAGTTGGTTGGTTATACCATTCATTGAGATAAAAACATCAGACAAATATCAGATTTTTGAGAGAATTATTGGCTTGATTAGGAGTATATTAAGATTCAGATTTTATTAAGACATCCAGATATTAAAGAGATATGGAGATATGTAAGAGGAAATTGGGCAATCAAGGATAAGTATAAGAAGATATCTTACTATGGACAGATAATTGGGAGTCCTTAACACACACACACACACACACACACACACACACACACACACACACACACACACAATGGGTATCACAAGTGTGGATGACAAGCTAGAGATTTTAGAGAGAAGAGAGAAGGTGGAGAGGGGCTGCCATTCCCCAAATATTCTAATTTTAAAACTTGAACTCAAAACCTATAGTTTGAAAACAAGCAAGCAAACAACAAAAGAAACTCTGTGAGCAATTTAGATGTATAATTTTTAAACTACTATCAACAGAAGCCATGTTTCTTTCAAATTTCAAAATTTTTGAGCCCTTAGAATTCATACTCAACTATGATATAGGTAATTATATGTGATACTCTTCAGGTTTATTAAAACACACACACACACACACACACACACACACACACACACACACACACACCATCATCACAGGCACATACAAAGCATTCATGAAGTCTTACCTTAGACCCCTACATGTGCTGATGCTAGCTTCAGAAACTTCTTCATTAATGATGTGTCCTTGGTAATAACAGTCATCCTAAAGAAAAGAGAAAAGGGGTTTTATAAAGGAAAGTGAGCATGTTTTTTAGAACTATTGCTAAATTTAAATTTGAAATATTGAGATAGGATCTATAATATTTTTAAATCATTTTATACTAAAGAGCAGCCAACCTAGAGATATAAAAAATATTTGTTTTACATGGTTAAAATCTTTAAGATTTAGCTAGTGATCCTAAATGCTTAGTGTTAACTAAATGTGGGTATAAATGTTGATATTGCAGAAAAAAGATAACAGGGTGAATACAATATGGCAGAAAAATTTCCAAATGTATGTTTAAAACCTGAGATCCTAAACATCAGATATTCACTCTTTTCCTTGATGGCATATTTTTTTTTCTAATACCTATTAGCTCTTTGCAATGAATGTGTCATTCAGATTGTTTTGTTAATTTTTTGATTTATCCAAAGAGTTTCACCACACTAACTGGATTAGTATAGCATCCCTTGCTTCCATTTGGAACAAAATGCCCAGTCCTAATCCTTTTTCATGTGGATGTGCTTCAATCAAGTATAACATTCTCTTTTGGGACAGAAGAGGTATTGGCTCATGTAAACCTGTGTGACTCTGTTATAGAACAGGGGTCCCCAACCCCTGGGCCATGGACTGGTACCGGTCCATGGCTTGTTAGGAACTGGGCTGTACAGCAGGTGGTGAACAGTGGGCAAGTGAGCGAAGCTTCGTCTGTATTTGCCACTGCTCCCCAGTGCTAGCATTACTGCCTTGGCTCCACCTCAGATCACCAGGCATTAGATTCTCATAGGAGCACTGGTCCCTTGTGCCAAAAAGGTTGGGGACCGCTGCAGAAGAGAATGTGTGAAGGACTTCAATACAAAACAGAGCTCAGAAAAGATGGCAATGATAAACTACCCCTCGTTTTACTTTCATCCTCTCTGAATAAGAGTCAAGAGTATAAATTATTGAAGAATATAGAATTCTACAGTTCTACCATTGAGAAAATAGTTTTGAGTTTGAGAGACTGAATGATCTAGAGAGGTAACTGGCATTGACTAAGAACACTAGATACATTTAATCCTTTACTCCTCTAATAAAACATCAGAAGCTCCTTCTGCCTACTATCTTAGTGGGAACCCTTGAAGGCTGGAAAGAGTTACCATGGTTGTTAAGGAATGATTTTGTTCTTGTCAAACTGTACAAGTGATGGAGGATTTATTAAGAAATTAGTATACTGAATAAAGTACCAGTGCTATAAATGCTGTTTCCCTTTTACTATTTGTCAGACAATGACACTGCATTTGGGTGTGTGGGTTATACCCCAATTAACAATTAATCTAGAATACTCGATTTTACCATGATCTGTGGGCTGGTGGTGACTTCCTTTCCAGTGGAATTGTAATGTGTTTCCGTGTAGCCTGGTGCAAGGAGATCCCTAGAGGGAGAAAAAGAAAAAAGTAATAATTACTCATGTTAATTGTAAAGTCCATTGATCAAAGGGAGAGCTCTCACTGAGGATGAAGAAAAGCTTCAACTCCTAAGCTCCTCCTCATAAACTTTCAAGACAAGTCCAAGCAAGAAAGGGATGCTAAAATGGGAAGACTGAGAGGGGCAGGGATATTCCTGAATAATATGGGACAATGTCTGCTTCATCATCAGATTTTACAGAATTGTCTGAAGAGAGATTTGAGGATCAAATGGAACCTGAGAAGAGCAACATTTTAAAAATGATGCAAAAGAGTAATGTTCCACACCAGTTTAGGATGAGTGTATTTCTATCCTAACAGTGACTGTTAACAGCTAGTAGAGGTGAAGAGTTTAGTGGAAATTTATTTATATTTGCTAGTTAGGGCCCTTTCAGCTTTTTCATTGAGTTTCTTAAAAGTCTTTCAATTATCTGCCAGGAAATAGGAGCCCAAATATATTTTTTAAAGAGTCAGAGTGAGGAGAAAAGGAAATGATTAAGTATTAAATGCTATCTCTCTACTGGCCACTGGGTTAGACACGTTACATGAGTCATTTAATATAATCTTTTCAACAATCCTATAAGGTAAATACTACTCTCTTTATTTTCCAGATAAGATTAAATAGTTCAAGTGGCATATGATCATATTCAAGTCTACCTCAATTCAAAGCCTGTATTATTTCCATTATATCATAGTTTCCAAAATCTAGCCAGTTGTGATTTTTTGCACAAGGTCTATTTGTCTATCTTGCTTTCCTATATAGAACAATTTAGAGACTGAAAGAGCCTGAAAGCACAGAAGTTTTTTAAAAATTGCTTTTGAAGTAGTCTAAATATAGGTGATGAAAATCTGAGTGAGTGGAGGCAGTGAAATTTTTTTTAAATGTTGAATTTTAATGAATTGAGTGAAAAGTATAAAGGAATAAGAGCACAATGTTACATATGAGAAAAACTGACAGGTAAGTGAATAGCTGGGTAAAAAGGGCAATGGTGTTAGCCTCAAGAGAGCCCAACTCTGGTTTTACCACTGACTTGTTCTTTGGCCTTAGAGTTTATTTAACTTATATATGTCATGGGTTTTTTTGGTTTATTTGTTTGTTTGTTTTTTGCAAATTGTTTTCATATCTATTCTTTTTTAAAAATTTACAGTTGATCCTCATTATTATTTTATATTAGTTTCAAATTCACAGCATAGTGGTTAGACATTTATATATAATTATTCCCCCCAATAAGTCTAGTACCAACCTAGAACCATACATTTTTTACAATATTAATGACTATGTTCCCTGTGCTGTAATTTACATCCCTGTGACTATTTTGTAACTATCAATTTATACTTCTTAATCATTTGTATTACTCTTTAATAGACTCTTTAATTGCAAGACTTTTAAGAAGCTCAGTGAAAAAGATGAAAGTGCCCTAACTCACACCACCCAGCCCTCCAACATTCCTCTCCTCTGCCAACCATCAGTTTGTTATTTGTTTCTATGAGTCTGTTTCTACTTTGTATATTCATTTATTTTGTTCCTTAGATTCCACATATAAGTGAGATTATATGGTATTTGTCTTTCTCTGTCTGACTTATTTTACTTAGCGTAACACTCTCTAAGTTCATTTATGTTGTCACAAATGACAAGATTTCATTCTTTTTTATGCCCAAGTAATATTCCATTGTATATATGTACAATCTCTTCTTTATCTATTAGTTTATTGATGGGCATTTATGTTGCTTCCATATCTTGGCTATTGTAAATAAAGCTGCAATGAACATGGGAGTGCATATGAATTTTCAAATTAGTGTTTTGGATTTCTGCAGAAAAAATACTAAGTACTGGAATTTCTGGGTCATAAGTTCCGTTTTTAATTTTTTTGAGGAATCTCCATACTATTTTCCATAGTGGCTGCACCGATTTACAATCCCACCAACAGTGCATGAGGGTTTGTTTTTCTCCACTTTCTTGCCAAAACTTGCTTGTTGATTTATTGATGATAGTCACTCTAACAGGTGTGAGGTGATATCTCATTGTGATTTTAATTTGCAGTTCTCTGGTGATTAATGATGTTGAGCATCTTTTCATATAACTATTGACCATCTATATGTCCTCTTTGGAAAAATGTCTATTCAGGTCCTCTGACCATTTTTTAATTGAATTGTTTATTTGTTTTTATTGTTGAGTATTATCTAATCTTTCAGTATTAGAATAATAAAATGCAATAACATGGGGGAAGAGTTAAAAATCTATCTGTTATTTCATAGAATTTAATAAAATATATATCTGCCTATACCTCATTCACTGTTTTATTACTAGAAGTATCAAAACTCTAGTAAACTGTTGTTTTATCCAAGATGTTTCTATTATGTTAGTGGGATGAAATATTTGCTGAACCCCTCAGACTAGTTGAGAGAAAAATCTGAGTAGACAAAGTTTGTGAGCACCATAAGCAGTAATAGACTCAATTAGCACACTTTCCATATGCTAACTTGCTATTGGTGAAGATTATATCAGAAGTATTACACGTACTTGGATTTTTTCAAATAAAGCACTGCGATTTTTCCATTGACTGTCATTTCATACTTCAATTCGGTTTCATATTTTTCCTGCAAAAATGCACAAACATTTGCTGGTAATTAAAAACACACAAATATTCATTTTGTTAGGTCCATCTGTTTAATCATGAGCAAGCGATGCCTGCTTTTCTTTAACGCTAGTCTTTATAATACCAATTGTCTGCTTCTGTCTCTTTTAACAAATCAAATGACTCTGCCAACTAGATAGTCAATTTATCTGAGAATTTTATGTCCATTCATCTACCCATCCATTCATTTATGCATGTATTCTACAAATATTATTTGAGTGCTGGTTATATGCAAGATACTTCTCGGTTCTGGAAATAGTAAACATAAGTTACATTGTATGATAAGTGAAATACATGTGGAAGCAATGTAGGATGTCTATCTAACATCTTAAGGGCAGGAAAGGCCTTCTTGAGAAAGTAATGTACAAGCTGAGATAAGAATTAACCAGGTGGAAAAGGGTAGGGTATTATTTGAGAAGAAATTGTGTGCACACAGACCAAAGGCCTCCAAGCCTCTCACTGATGATTTTTGGTTTGGAGACCTTCTCAAGGCTAAATGGATATTAAAATATGGGCAAAATAAAAGGCACATGTACCTTAAGACAGGGAGAAGTCATCAAGAAGAAAACATGGTCTAAGGCATTTAGAAAGAGAAACTATTACTTAAGTAAACCACGTGAATCAGCAGAATGGCTTTAACTTTAGATTCATATACACAGGAGAAGCTATAGATGACTATACAAAAGTATTTTAAAAATCTGATTGGGTACTGAATTCTGACTATTCTATAAAACAGAGTTATTAGCCACAGTTACACCCAATATCTAAAAATTCACTGGGAAGTGTCAGCACAATGTTATCAAAGAGATCTAAATATGGCAGAACATATATGATTGATAATCACTTATTACGGATTGTGTGCTGTTCCCTCTGCTGTGTTGCACTGAGGGCCAAGTTATTTTCTCTCCTCCCTCTCCTGGCCAGAATAGTATCTCATTGATGGAGCTCATTGATAGAGAAGAATGAGTTAGACCCATCGGATCAGGGGTATCATGCAGACATTTTTCCATTTCCAAGATCGAGTATTTTGACCCATATTTTCTTTAATTATCAATTACTAAAGTATTCTTTGGGTTTGAAAATCCATGAATATAGAGATTCTGTACTATGGGACTAGATTAGGAGAGGCTACTATAATTCAATCCATTTTCATGAATAACAGGAGCTAGAAAGAAATGTGAGAGAGAAAAATAAAAGTCATGAAAAATCGTAACCACTTGTGGTTTAGGTTTAAGAAAGACAAGAAAGAATTAATATATTGGAATACTATATATGACCTTCTAACTAGAATAGCCTTCTAGATATCTGTTTCCCACAATCATGAATATACTCAGGGTTCTATCTTGGTCTTTAGTGTCTCCAGAAAATTTTTAAGGATTATTTTTAGGATTATGAGCTATATGTATTTATGAGTAGGTTGGAAGCATTAAGTGCCCATCTGTAATATTCATCAACCTAAAACATTATTTGGAGGCTGTTTTAGAGATTGTGAATGAAAGAAAACATCAGGAAGAAAGCCAGAGTCTCTATGAAAGAAGGCGCACTGGGTGAGGCTATAACTGCTCTTCTCAAGTACAAGTCCATGGTGGAGGGCAATGCCTGCTGATAAGAAATGTGTCTAATTTATGTTCTATTTTGGGTTCTGGACTATAGTTTAGGAGAGGAAAGATGCATATTGACTTGGAGAGAATTCACTAGAATGAAATGATGTTGAGTCTATTGAATAAGATGAGCTGGTCATAGGGACATATAAATAAAAATTTTCTCCAGAAAAAAGATGTAATGCATAAGGTTTAGGGGTGGATAGTCCTGAAATGGGAGATTTGTAAAGTCAAGATGACACAAATGAGCACACAGGAAATAGCAAAGGAAACCCTATATAAATCCCAGGTAAAGTCCTAATCCAAGTCTTGACATAACAGAAAAAAATTCCAGACTTCTATAAATTCTGGTAGACCGAGCTGAGGCCTGAAATTATTCACAGAAAGGAGAAGCATTATGCTGCCACATACTCTATTTTAGGGCATTAGACAAAGGTAAAATGGTTTTGGCCTCCAAGGAAATATGTGATCTGGTGGCCGAATTCTAGGAAGAATAGCAACTACCTTTTGCATATGTTTCCAACATCAGGGACCTTGATTAAGTATTTGTCAAATACATATTTATGCAGCTATGTGTGTAATGTACTCCATTCATATTCCTTTATTCATTTGTCCATTTGTTTACTCATTCATTTGCTCATTTATTTAACAGTTTTTCTTATACCATGCATACAAAATACAATCATGAATACAATCATGAATATACTCAAGGTTCTATCTTAGTCTTTAGTGTCTGCAGAAAATTTCTAAAAATTATTTTTAGGATTATGAACTATATGTATTTATGAGTCAGCTTGGAAGCATTAAGTGCTCATCTGTAATATTCATCACACAACTAAAAGGAGTAAGGAGAAATCTTTAAATATACTAGATAAAACTACAAAAATAAAAATAAGATTTACCATATAAAGAAACATTACAGCTTTCAAATTATTTAAGCAAAATTTCCTTCAAATCTCTATGGGTTTGACTTAATACTCTTATTTTCTTCGAAAGATAAAACTGTGTGTCTTGCAAGAAATTCTTTGAATCAATGAGCATTTATGGAATACTTTCTATAGGACAGGGGCTGAGAGATGAAGGTTATAGAGAGGCAGAGACATGTCAAAGACATAGAAAACACTTTTTTTAATTGATCTCGGCAGTTCAAACCAGAAGAGATTACATACACAATCACACACACACACACACACACACACACACACATTCTCACTACAATAAAATCAGTGTTTAAAAAAAATCAAGAGCTAAATGGTATAAAAACATAACTTCAAGATAAGGATCTATTAGTATATATGAATATTCATATACATGAATATTTCATGTTGCCTTGGCAAACAATGTAAGATGGGCCAGACTTTCCATACAAAGAGAACATTTTAAATAGCAAGAAATTCATAAGGAAGGCATAGAGGTAGATACAAGCATATTATTAAGAAAGGCCTTGAGAATACCCAGGCTGACTGAAAGGAAGATTATGTTGAGAAGCAGAAAGAAAACAAAATGGCTTGATAAACCATAGCATTAAGCACAAAGAGACTTGGTAGTTAGTCAGAAAAAGTACAGTTTGATGAGTTACAAAGGGCAGAGTCAAACGATACACTTGAACAGAAAGTTTATAATAAAGTGCATCCCACTTTGATTTTCACTTATGTTATTTCAAAATAACCATATAAAGTAAGCATTTCTTTATTATTTCAAATTTTAGGCAAAATTTAGACTTTGAAGTTTGCATGTGTATAAATTTGTACAGGATTAATTAACAAAGCTAAGACATGAACATAAATAAGCCCTCTGAATTCAGATCCTCTCACTTTCATGGTGGATAAGAAAAAACATAAGGTTCATATGACAAGTGAAGTGAGTAGTGAACTAGATAAATAATGTGTTTGCAATAAATATCAAGTACATTATATCAACTGCATCCATCTGCTCAATCATTTAAAACATCAGTTGATCATCTAATATATGCCAGTAACTACTGTATGGTTTTTCATCAAAATAAATTGTTCAAAGCTTACATTTATTTTTAATTTTTTACAACTCACTTTATAACTGTGATGAAAAACACTAGACTTGTATTGAAATTTTTCTCAAAATATTTGGTGAAAAAGGTTTCTGGCATTTTTAAGAGACTGCCAGAAAGCATTTGAATAAAGCTATATTGAGTGTTGTCAGGGAAGCCAAGGCATATGGGTCCCCTTTAAATTGAGAAATTTAGCAGAAACATGTTGTTGAGAGATAACTTTGGGGAATAGGGCCTACTATAGGTCCTGCTGTTATAAGTGTGTCTGTTTTAGAAGAAAAAATCTGTGAGGAACCTTGTCGGGTAAGGGGAACACGAACTCTCCAGTGAGTTGGATCTTACGATCGATAGATGCAAGTTATTATTTATGTCTCATTTATCTGAATTTTCCAGGCTCCTTGTAGAATACTTCCAGGTATAGGTAATTAGAAAATTGTTGTCAAATAAATTATGTTTTAGCTTTCCTTTTTTTGACTGTGAATATAACATCTTATTATGTAGTAAGAATTATACAATTTTTAATAGCTGCCTTTTTAGAAAAGACAGAGGTAAAATGTATGTTTAATTACAGTAATTAATCTTAATTTAATTGCATATATACATGAATTTATCCACAATATTTTATTTTCTACTTCAGTTTTAATGTTCATGGTATTGTTTGTATGTGTGCATGTATAGATGATAGATAGATAGATAGATAGATAGATAGATAGATAGATAGATAGATAGATAGATAGATTACAAATGGTACCAAATTTCTTTGGGAATACACAGAATAAATTATAAATTACCATAAAAATGTTAAAGTTTACTTCAACTGTCATAACCTTAATCTGTAAAATAATGCTAATAATAGAATGTTGGGTTACTGTAAAGATTAAAAAAGAAACACAGGTCAAAAAACAAATACAAATGTGTGTATATATATATAAATACATATATATTTATATATTAAATATAGTTATATATTCATGTGTAAATCATATATTTGTATGTATAGTATGTACATGTATTTTATATAGATAGATAATATATTGATAGGTAGGTAGGTAGATGATAGATAGATAAATAAATATTCAAAATTCCTTGTTTTTGTTAAATCAAAAGCCATACCTGTTGATCTGGCATCTCAGCCTGTCTTTTGTGTAGTGGATGAAGTCTTCTGGGATAAACCACTTCATATTCCTTTACTTCAAAGAGTTCTTTTATGGCAGGCACTGGAAGAGATCGACAAAATCAGAAACCCACTCCTAGTCTCAAAACTTTATTATAACCTATATCTTCACAAATATTATCTCACTGAAAAGTTTATAAGTGTTTCTCAATATAGTGAAATATTCCTTTTGAGTTTTCCTACTTCTCTTTACTAACTTGGATCCTCTGCAAAGAAATGCAGCAAACAGTAAAGGCAAAAGCCAGTACAGGAAGGCAGAAAGAAACCCAAAGAATTCTTTAGGAAGCTAATCAGTGTCAGAATAATTGAGTTGAAGCACTCGGAAAACTACACTGCTAGAAAAATGAAATAGCTAATGGATTTTAATATAGTTTTGATTTTAATATATTTTTCTTGGGTTTTCCAATAGCAACGTTTTCCCCTAATAAAAGAAACTAAGTAAGAAAAGGTTCCAATACCAGTTTGATAGAATTAGCTTGTACTGCAATACAGACACACCTTCATTTTTGCATACAAAACATGAAAAAAAAATTAGAGAAGCATACAATTAGAACACTAGTACTGGCCTAGAAGAAAAAAAAAATTGTGCCTGCATCTATATTGAAAGAGAATTAGAAAGCTATCTCATTCAATTTTCTATCTGCATCTTGAATTAACATTTTAATATTGTTTCCAGAAGTTATTTTTGAGAGAAATTTAGTTTTCCAAAGCTAACACTGGACTTTCTATTTTCTTTTTTATTTTCTCACATGGTCCAGTCTCTGCTCTGTGTAGTGAGGCACCTGATGAAATGTCAACACCTGGTCACTGGCTGCTGAAGGGGCTGCAGTTGCATGCAGAAGGTAGATGCAGAGGGAATCAGGCTCTGACCCAGCCATACCAACAACTGACTGGGAAGGCTTTAGTTCTCTGTGTAAGGACTAGAAGCCTCTCTAACGGTAGTCCTAGCTCATTACAGTACTCAAACTACATTCTATTGTAATACAAATTTATGTTACTATGGTTGATTTCTTAACAAATAAAACTGAATATTTTTTGTTGGTCATCTTGGATGGATGTACACTTATCCCAATATAGCCCAAAGAGTAAATATTTATTTTTTAAAACAATTCTTCAGAAACTAAAGAAGAAACTTTCAAAAAAAATTTTTTTTATCATTTTATAATGGCTTTAACTTATTTCATCATTCAAGAGTAATTTACATTTAACTTTGAAATACAGAGTATGTGATTACATTGGCAAAAAACTCATTGGGTCAGAACTGAGGTGGTAAAGTGATAAAACTGCTTTTCTTTCAGTGACCTGAGAGTTACTCTTCAAAACATTTTTAAAACACTTAAAGTCATGGCATCAACACTAGGATAGATTAACTTTGGGTTTAATTTGGGTTTTTTAATTGTTTGAAAAGAGTGGAGCAAATACTATGATCTCTTAGTCCAGTCAAGTAGCCTATGATTTTCAGCAAATAAATACAGAATCCCCTATAATCTCCTTGAAGAGGTAGGATCCTTTGAATAAAGTTCTAATCAGTTGCAATAAAAAAAAATCTCATTACATAGTCATATTTCCAGAATTATATCACAAAGTCTCTCTGTTACTTTGTACTCTTATAGACATAATCATCTTTTTATTTCTATTTAGTTAATTTTTGGTAAAGACAATAATAACATTAGTTATAAATAATTTTTATAATGAAATTCAAAAGTCTAAAGAAATATTAAATTGATCATTGCCTTTTCATTGAGTAAAAAAATTTCATGATTATAAATATTTCAAAATAATAAGATTCCAAGAAGTAAGAAAATTATCCTACCAGAAATTAAGGACACAATTCCCTACAGCCTCCTATAAACTCCATGACATCAAACAACATACCTACCATAAGGCTCACATGCTGGCTGGTGGATTGTGTCCTTTCAGGGCAATTAGTCCCGTTATCACAGAGCTCAGGAAGCCATAGATTCACCAACGTTGCAAACAGAATAACTTTAAAAAAAATGCTACATAAAAAATGGTTTTCATCCATAATATACCTTATTCTGATAGTAATATTAGTCAGAACTGTTCTCAGGTCATAAAATTATAACTACCTGATTCTTTTTATAAAAACAGAAAGTGATTGACACTTGCACATTCTTCATTCAGAAGGAGTGAGAAAGGAATGGGCCAATACAACCAGCACAAGTTCTCTTTGATATAGACACTAATCTCCATGCTTCTAGGCAGTATCTAAATTCTAATATTTCAAAGATAAAGGGGTTCAACTATATGGTGATAGAAGGAAATTTAAATTTGGGTGGTTAACACACAATGCAATATACATAGGATGTATTATTGAAATGTGCACTTGAAACCTATATAATTTTATTAACCAATGTCACCCCAATAAATTTAATAAAAAATAATTATAACATTTTATGAAATCAGAAATTATCAATAACTTCTTAAATATGGAGTTGAAATATGAAAATTAGCAAAGAAATTTATTTCTAACTCTGTTTCGTGATACAGCACTTCCAAATGGCAACCCCAAAAAATCAATATATAAAATAAACCAGAACATTTTTTTAAAAACGTTCAGTAACCTTTTACTTTCTTTACTTTGAAATTAACAATTTTCAGCTCTTCCCAAAACTCTTGCAACAGAGTACTTTCTCTACAGAAAAGGATAGAATTTCCCGTAATGACCCTTATTTTTCTAAAACCAGAATAGCCCCTGAATGAATGCAGTGTGAAATATAACAAATTACACAGCAGCTAGAGAGATGCAGCAGATCTAAATAGTGTTTAGCTCATTGATCCTTAAGGTTGATAGAGATGGTTCAGCCTCCTCCCAGCTGAATAATACAGGCTAATTATTTTGAAGCCTGTGGAACAAACATAACTAACTGCCATCCAGGGATTACACAAATCTGAGATGTAACACAATATGTTTCTACTAATTCATTTTAATACTTGCTTTCTCTTTCCCACAGAACTTACATGTGCTTGATTAGTTTTGACTAGCAAACTGGATCAAAAAAAAGAAATTTGTTATTTTGTTTTAGATTAGATAGTTATTTTTATGTTTATTAGTTTTTAAAAAAGTTAATCAACAAGATTAACATAACAGACACTAGTCTGGAAGCTACTTTATTTTTCAAATGTGCTTGGGGCCATTTTGGAGTTTAGCACATTTGTATATAACATTGACATTTTTGTTCAGATCTTTTCAAAACTGTTTAAAGCAATGTCTTTACAAACCAAACACAAAACATTAAGCCCTGAATCAGGGTTTATGCAATGATATTGACTTAAATTCTGGGGTTCTCTGTACCCCCTCAAATCGTCTGATGATTTCAAAGTTCATGTAGGAAAAGTGAGTACACACACTGAGGAAAAAATACATCTCAATGAAGTTTATAATTTGGGCTATTAAAATGATATTATATATACTCCCTAGGGTCCTCTAGTCAGCTTATCAAGATAAGCAAGAATTGCTAATTTGAAATAAAATAATTTCAAATTACTGTATCCCCTTGATATTCTGCTAGACCTTTTCTGTTTGTTGGTGCATTTAATTCCTCTCCCTAAATACCTGTCACACCCTTTTATTAAACATTTTTTTCTTTCCTATGATGAAATCTCATAAGTTATTTTTCTCAGGGGATTATTGAGTTCATTAGAAACAATTGGCCTGATTTTACCTCATTCTTTTATTTCATATACATGAGAATTGGGCAAAAGCCATGCTCCCAGAAGCACACATTTGTTATTTGAATGATGGGGCAGAAAACAAAACAAAACAAAACAAAAAAAGATGGGAAAATAAAAATTACTTTACTTCTTATATTCTGGCTGGGAAATAAATCTATAGGAAGCAATATCAGGGTATTTCCATGACCAAGGAGATAGTCTTGAAAATACAAGATGGAAGGTAAAAAGAGGGGGCAGCTTTTTGTTTGAGATGAAGGAAAAGTTGGGCAGCTGTCTGTCTGCCCCCCTGTTCTCATAAGAGCTACTTCAGAACCTCTGTTGCTACCACCAAATACTTGGAGATTTTAGGCATGACTTCTAAGAAAATTGCATTTTCTGGTGCCATGTTGTGAATACAAACACAAGGGGCAACAGAATCAGTCAGTATGTCCAATTTACATGACAAGGCTACAATGCGGGTGGACTCCAGTGTTAGCTGTGTGATTCTGTAAATGGATTCAGATAGATCTCCATGCTGTTGCATTAAGATTGTACCCAAGCAATTCTTATGTTCCAACCAACCAAAGTGTCCCAAAGAGTTTTTGGTGAAAGTCTTTTTGGACAACATACGAAAAGAATATTTCTATCAAATGTGGCTCAAAGAGTAAGAATTTTAAGTCAATAATTTAAATGCCTAACAGTTCTAAATTTAAAGATATTATGTAAAATTTTCACAAGTCTGAAAAACAAATCGGAAACAAGGGGAAAAGGAAAGTCATTTTTAGTGACGAAGTACTGAGTGAGTGCAAGGGGAAAAAGAATCTTTTCTTCCCTAAACCCATCCTTCTTGTTGAGAATCTGTTCCTGTTCCTAGGTCCCAGCAAGCATTCTAAAACTCAAGAAAAGTTTGACCAGGGATGGATTCCAAGGTGTTAAAGGTAGTGTGGTAACTTAAATAAGCTCTAGAAATAAAAATTGGCTAAGGAAATGTGTTTCCCAATCTACTTTAACCAAAATCTAATTGGAGGATTTATCAGAAATAGAGAGACATATTAGACATGATTTATTATTAGGAAATAGGATTCCTCTACTTTTAAATTCTTAAATATTTAAAAAGGAAAGATCAACTTTAGCTTAGTAACATTGTTTTGACCAAGTAATATTATAGTGATTTATAAAATAAAATCGGTCAATTACTTATTTCCATTTATTCATATTTATTATCTCCAGTAAAGAAAGGACTAAATATAAAAATGTACGCTCAAAAGGTACTGGACGAGCCAACTGGTCTTAATAATAATAACAGATACATTCTGATATCTTTCACACACCAATAACCAGACAAATCCACTGCATCTTTACTGCTTAAAAATGACAAGGTGGGCTTTGATGAATTTCATTTTTCAACTCAAAGATCACATTCATTATTTAAATTATGCTGAATGAAAACTTCCACTTGATTTCTATATTCTCAGATCAGACATGTAAATAAAGATTAAGGATGTCTCTTTGCCTCTCCTTTACACTGAGTGTTTACATCAGTTACAGCCCCCCAAAACAACACATTAAAACCAGCTCGACCAGTTAGTAAAATCAGTGAAAAAAAGATATGGAGAGAAGATGAAAAGCAAGCAGTTTACTAACATATTTAACAGAACCTAAAAAGGAGTTAAACACCTACCTGGAACTGGAAAGAGGAAGAAAGTGGCCACCAGAAGAAGCCCTTGCAACATCCTGGGTGATCCCAGGAACACGGTGTCTGCTCTTCTCCCTCAAACAGACATGCACTGCTTGGTCTGTGGTGCCTCCGCTCCAGTGAGACAGCACGAGACTCCGGGCGTCATTCCAGTCTCTGCTCCAGGAAGTGTTTACTGAAGGTGTTGCACAACCTCCAAGCTGTGGCCCTGCAACAGTGGCACTGCGGGCGGAAGTCCTGGCTGCCTCCTCACTCTAAGTTGCCTTCATCACAGCTATGTCTTCTTTTTCCTTTGACCCCACATTCCCTACTCAAAAGTCGTGCATTTCCAGTACATCGCTGTAGCCCAATAAACCTCTGTGAGATCATGGTTTTGCTGTGTATTGATAAATGTGGGTGTTTATTAGGATCTGGATGCAGATAAGGGCAGTTCTACTTTGAACTCATATTTCAAAATATATAGTATATTGTAATTTCTGAAATATTGAGATAGCCCCTTTCCTTTAATATTTGCCTGATACCATTTGCAGTGTATGCTATTTAGTGTCATTAGTTCTTATAAAAACATTTTTAATGCAGGTCTTAACATCTCCAAATTACATATGAGGAAATTGAAGCCCAGAGGTGTAAAGGGAGCTATGCTAGGGACTCCAGCAATGTGTACCTTATAAAGATTATTTTTGGTAGCATTCACTGGCAGGAGTTGCCCAGATCCTAACCCTATGTCTCAGGAAACACAGTTCACTGGGAAGTAATTGTCAGAAAGAGAAAATTCTTTGGAGATGCTGGCTGGGGAGAAGCTGATAGTGAAAGGATCTTACAGCATCAAGAAGGAGACAGATAATGTGGATTACTGTAAGGGAAAAACTGGTATTTTTATTGGTACTGCCTTTTTATCAGTGATGGGGAGGAGTTTCCTGGGGCTGAGAATTTGTAACACAGTGTGATATTCTCTCCTGTTTTTCTTCTCAGTGCACACCTCAAAAAAAAAAAAAAAACTACGGAATAAACAGACACAGATAAATGGAGAAGGGAGGTATTAAAAGATGAAAACACCTTATCTTTATGGTAGATGGCCCCTCCTTCTGAGGGGTTCATGGACCTACAACCTGAGAGTGGGAGAATGGGAAAGAAGGACGCAACAATGGGTGGCTTCCTAAGACTCTTGGGTTGGAGCTGATTAAATAAAGAGAATTGTCCTGCTGTGTTCTCTGGATATTTATTTTATTCATGGAATTCCAAACGTCTTCAAAAACAATTATTTAGAACCATTAAATTATATGAGTGAGAGATCATGATTTGAACTCTGCCCAAGGTGGGTCATTACTAAAGCACCAGAAGACCTCATTGCCACTCTGTTCCACACCCCAGGACTATAACAGCTCTACTGCCAGGTCCTCTAGTCATGAAAGGCAGAAGAGAGATTGCATTCAGGGAAGACTGTTTCTTTCTTCAAAAGACCTTTATAGTTGCTACATCGTGGATGGACTGAGAGGGTATTACACTGAATGAAATAAGTCAGAGAAAGGCAAATAGCATATGATTTCACTTATATGCAGAATCTAAGGAACAAAAAAATGAATAAACAAAACAGAAACAGACTCACAGATACAGAGGACAAACTGATGATTGCCAG
The DNA here is from genome assembly GCA_004027375.1 of Macroglossus sobrinus. Lineage (NCBI taxonomy): Eukaryota > Metazoa > Chordata > Mammalia > Chiroptera > Pteropodidae > Macroglossus > Macroglossus sobrinus. Next base: position 636,273 of record PVKZ01000309.1, on the reverse strand, counting down.
TGGGGAGGGTGGTCAGGGTGCAGTGTGAAATCAGTAAAGGGATGAAGAAGTACAACTTAGTCGTTAGGAATCGGTCACAGTGATGTGAAGTATAGCAGAGGGAATACAGTCCATAATGCTGTGATAGCTATGTGTAGTGTCAGGTGGGTAGAGTACTCAAGGGGATCACTTAATCAGTCATATAAATGCCTACCCATTGTGCTGTATAACTGAAACTAATTTAAAAAAAGAAAAGAAGAAAGGAGGAAAAGATTATTCTGTTGCCATATACTAAGCCCCACTATGGTAAACGGTATGCAATGTCTTCTTAAGGGTAAAAGGAGATGGGTACAATGTTTATTTGATGATTAGAATGTGCCTGTTGCTTTATCTTAGCAGGTTATCAATCTTTACCACGACTCTTAGAAGTATTAAAATCAAAGACAATAGATCTTTTCTGAGCATGTGTAGCAAATCTTGGGACCATGGGATATAGGATCTTCAATACATGTCTTTATTTAATTAAAACATTTCTAAACAGCCATGCCTTTACAATTGCTTCTGGAATGGACAGAGAAGTACACTCCTTCAATCCAAAGAGAGATACAGAGTCGCTGAGAAATGAGGCACTGCTTTATTTGCTTTCCCTGTACTCAGAAATGAACCACACAGAGTTGGCGTAGTGTAAATGTTTCTAGTGATGCTAATTAAGAGATGTGTTGGCGTGGGGGCTAGGTTAAGAAACCATGTTCAGGTTTGAATATGGATGAACGCATTCTTTCTCTCCGCTTTTACACTTATACACATGTTGCAAATTTATCTGATCACATCTCTATCACTACTTAAGGTAACAGAAAAACAAAAATGCAAACTTAAAGTTTGAAAGTAACCTCCAAAAGATTGGTCACTGTGAAATTTAAAAATTGTAAGTATTTACTTATATTTTAAATAAATAATTCAACCTCTGAGCTTTGTTCTAAGAAAGTTATCTGAAATATAAAATGGATTTTATGCATCAAGATGTTAATTACATTATTTATAAAAGACAAAACTAAAATCAAATATCTGAAAATAAGGTGGATATGTAAGCTGTTACATACCTATTCAATGAAATATTAAGCTAATATTTAAAATTACCTGTAAAATGATTTTTAATAGTATGGAAAATCTTTGCATCATAATATTAGGACAAAAATAAAGCAATAAACTTATATGCAAAATTATCCAAATTAAATCAAAACTTCAAAAATCTATTCAGAGAAAAGAGCAAAAACAAAAAAATCCAAATTTAGAGGGACTTTGTGTATGCTGGGAAGATGTGTTTTTATGCTTTTTCTTTCTGTATTTATGAAATTTAAAGTAGTGCTTAGCATTACTTTTATCATTTAAGAATTATGTAAAATAAATGTATATCTAACAAAATATTTAAATCTCTTCTAAAATTATAGATTGGTCTTTCTTACCCTAATCTGAGCCCACCTTCAGCATATTTATTAGTTATCACAGTGGCATCATCAACACCTCAACAGAGTGTTAAGAAAATAGTAGTGACTAAATATATGTTTATACACTGAATTAATGTTTGAAGGAGGATCATTCTTAAAAAACAAGCAAATGCGGGGAGGGGGAAGGTAGATGGAGTAAAAAGGGTTAAATATGTGGTGACAGAAAGAAATCTAACTATGGGAGGTGAACACACAATATAAATAAATAAATAAATAAATAAATAAATAAATAAATAAATACTCTTACTGTTAAAATGTACAACTGAAACTTACTGGATTTTGTTAACCAATATCACCATTAAAATAATTAATTAACTTTAAAAAATAATTTAAAAAAATTTTTTAAGAAAAGCAGAGCCTCTAAACTACAAAGCATGAGCAACTGAGTCTTAAAAGAAAAGGAGAACAAAGAGCTGTTAGTCTTTTAAAACCAAAAGCAATTTAAAGCTTTAGGTTTCCCAGTTCTAACTTATCATGTTCCCACCTGTGGTAAGTAGATAGTGTGACACAAAGGAAAGAAAGCTATTTGCTTCTAAGCTTAGTAAATACATTTTTACATAAGAAAGCTGAGAGATTTTGTTATCATCTTTCAGGTACTATATTTACATAAGATTTTACTTTCTTGCTTGCTATTGGGTCCAATCAAACTGATGCACCATTTGTACTTAAGTAGTGTACAAGAGCACTCTTTCTTCCAGGTAGAAAGAGAATAGACATTGTAGTTTTATATCTGTTATTTCTACTTTTTCTGTGCTCTGCAAACTGACACTCTCCCCCTACTCCCCTTCTAGTATAAGAACTAAAATTAAGTTCAACGTGCATGAACACATTCCTTCTAATATTTACATCTGTAGAAAACTGAGAGGGTCTGCACTGACCTAAACACAAGTTTCTCCCTACACTGCCGCTATGGATGAGGCCCCCTAGTCAAACTTCTCTTATTACAGAGACTAGGCACAGTATCTCTCAGCAGTGAACTTCAGTTTCCTGCCAAACTACATAATTATTCAAATAAGCCTAGCACACTCCTGTGGGAACAGGGGCATCTCCCCTTGGTACTGCTAAGCCTGCCTCCCACAGCTGCTGGTTGTTCGCTCTGTTCCGAAGTGTAGCCCATGTGTGTTTGGGCACGGAGTGTCCAGCATGGATAACCTCCAACTATGGGCTCCAAATGTATGTCACATAAATTCTTGTCGATCTCATCTGTCCAGTGACATGCATTGTGAGTTCAGCCATCTAACACTAGGATGGCAATCTCTCCTTCACCAATGGGCTAAATAAGAGGTCAATACAACACTCTAGCACGTACACCTCTAGTGGAAGTTACATGTCCTTGAGAGGTGTTCTGTTTATATCTGCTTTGATTCATTACATTTTGAATTCATATTTAAATTCCCACAGGGAAATGTCATTCATCTTATTTATAACCACAGGTAGAGAGAGGATTTTTATGTTTACTCTCATGGTCTGCCTACACGTGAAAATTCAGACTGACCGAAAATCTTAACTATCCCAATTAAACTCAACTCCATCCATTACAATGACTTTCAAGGATATATAGGACCTGCACTCCATACTGTGCTACTGATCAGTCCCTTGTGCCCTCTGAGATTCTCTTCTTGCTCACTCTAATCTAGCCACACTGGATTACTCCATATTCCTTGAACATGCAGAAATATGCTTGCCTCAGCATTTGCTTTGATTATTCCTTCTTCCTCAAATGCTCTTCCTACAGATTATCTACTTAAATGGTTAACTATTTCAAATATTTGGTCTAAGATCACCTTTTCAATGAAATATAACCTGATGGGAAATTTTTATTTTTTTAGCACAACCTATCCCCATTCTGTTTTATGTTTCTCCATTGCACCTATCATATACAACTACTCTATGTTATGTATTTGTTTATTTATTCATTCATTTTTACAGTCTTTCACCGCTTGAATGAAAGTTCCATGAGAGCAAGTAATTGTTCAGGAAGTCATTCTCAACATCTACAACTGCGAGTGTTTCAGAGTAAGTGCCCAATAATTATTTGTTAATATTTCTCAAATTAATGTAAATTAAATTTTTGGAGCAAGATTTTTAAATTATTATTATTATCAGAATTACAATATATATTTTTAACCTTAAAAAAAGTTTTTTGTAATACACCTGAGCCCACAGAGCACACTTTTAGCAGGACACCCACTTTATTCCTTATTAATACACCCTTCTATTCCAAAATTATTCAATGCTTACAGATTTACATTGTTGGAAGAATGCCATGCCTTTTTAGGATCTTAAGCAGAAAGTGAGAACTAGATTCTTATTGGTCTGTTACAGCATTTGTTTTGTCAGTGGATGGAAACAGGTCCATAACATAGAAGTGTTTTTACAGGCTCCAGACCTTCCCTAGGCAGTGATGGTGTCCCACAGAGGACACTAAGTTTCTTAATTTACATGAGTTAGTTTGCTCTTTTTCACTTTGGCTTGTTCATGTCAGGGTAGCTAGATCTAAAGTAGTTAACAGCTATATACTGCTTCAAAACTACTCTTCTCAGTCATACGCAAGCCCTCGTCTAAAGCTCAGTTCTCAACTTAAATTTCTTTTTCCCACATGTTATTTAATTTCTATCTTTGGTTATAATACTCTGAAGTATTATCCAATGTACCTCACACAATTGTGGAGGCTGGCGGGCCTGAAATCTGGTGGGTTGGTAGGCTGGAAACTCTGAAGAGTCGATGTTTCAGGTCAAGTCTGAGAGCCTGAAACATACTAATAGAATGCCCTTCTTCTCAGGGTAGGTTGGTCCTTTCTCTATGAAGGCCTTCAGCTAATTGGATGAGGCCCACACCATTATTGACCACAACAAAGATGCTGTTGAATGTATCAGGGTCTGAGCTATAGAACAACTAGTTAGGTGAGAAGAATGCTTAGTGGGCCTTCTGCCCAAATCCATTAATTTTCCTAAAAGAAAGCTGAGGTCAGTAAGGCTAAATTACTTTAAAAAAAAAAAAATCCTCCTATCAATTAATACCAAAGTAGGAAATACACTCAATTTATATTCTGTCTCTCAATCATGTTGTTGTTGTTGTTGTTGTTGTTGTTGTTGTTGTTGTTGTTAATTTAGGCATAAATGGATCAGGGCCAGAGCAAGAAGTTTCTAAATGTTGACTGAGAAAAGGGGGCATCCCTGCAACAATGTAATAAATAAAGGTTTTGAAGACCTTGTATTTTGAGGTAAGACTAATGTAAAAAAAAAAAAAGTACTACGCAATTCAGAAGTTCATCTTACAAAACAAATTTCTCCAAAGCCATCTGTTCTCACTATTTTTGAGTGGGAAATGGAATGGAACTTGTCATGTTTGCACACAGAAGATGTAATTTGTACCAGATTACAAAGTGAGTCATGATTAATTTATACTTCTCTTTATTACTTCTTCTTATGCTTGATCTCAGAGTGAATTGTGTATTGTTCACTATCTTCTCCGAAAGTCGTACGTGCATATAAACCACAGTTCTTTTCTTCTTACTGTTGCCCTAGGTTTGTTTCAGCCTGTTAATATTTGCTTCAAATAAATGTCAGATGGCATTTTTAGTAAATATGGTCTCCTTGGTCAGAATTAGATATTCAAGAGATATCAAGTAGATAATTTGAGCTCAAGTTTCCCAGAAACCTGAGTTTTATTGCATTTCAGACTAATAATCAGTGCTATCATACTGGGTTCTGTCTAGCCACTCCTGAAATGAGATCTTTTATGATCCAGAAAAGACATTTAATGACTTAGAGCAAAAGCTTTTATTCAGTTGCAAGGTATCTATTTTGGCAAAATTAGAAAAACAACAATACACATAAAAGCATAAGTTTAGCATATAATGAGATATTTCAGCAACAATCTGCAATACCAAGAAGAAGTAGAAGGCTTTTCTAATGTGTTTTTCAATATTCTCTGTGAAACATAGTGATTTTTTTTTTTAGGTATTAAGAGTTGTTTCTACCAAAAAGGTGGGGTGGAGGTACTTATTGAATGTACCAGTTAAACTATGAGAGATAGGTTTTTTTTACTGTAAGACTTACCAGAAACTTCAATACATTAGTATGCCTGGTGAAATACCAAGATGGTATAGAATTGCCAGAATATATTTGATAATAGAACTATTTTTGGTGGACGAATAATTACGATCTATTATAGTTATCCATTACTACATACCACCTATAATCTTTAGTACTTATAAAACAATCACATATGACTTGTTATCAGACATATTTCTGTGATTTGACTGGGCTAGCCAGTCCTTCCTTGGGATTTCTTATGCAATTTCAGCATGACAGTGGCTGAGTCTTAAAATACCTAAAGGCTCATTTTCTCACAGTCTGGAGGTTTAGCACTGGCTGTTGCCTGGGACCCAACCCAGACGTCAGCTGGACCACACTCATAAGGTCTCATCACATGGCCTGGACATTCCTTCAGAGCATTACATATGAGTTTCAAGATCAGGTATCCCAAGAGAGACCAAGGTAGAATTTATATTTAATACCTAGCTTCAAAAATCATGCAGCATTATTTTTCCCACATTCTATTCATTAGAATCAAGTCACTATAGGGAGGGGAATTAGATACTTCATGGAAGAAATGTCAAAAAATATGAGGACATGTTTTAAAATAACTAAATAATTTCAGGTAGTGTTTCTCAGAATATGGTTTGGGAAACTCTTTTTTAGATACTTTATGAACTAGTTTTAGTAAGAGTCCAAAGGATTAGAATCCTGATAGTTCACTTATCAACCATGTAAACTGTTATTACAACTTGGTCTGAAAAAGAAGAAAGTAGCATATATTTAGAAAATTTATCATATCCTGTAATTCTGTATCACACAAAGGGTAAATAAATGCAAAGAGCTCTTCCCTTGGAAGCTGGACTGAAGTTTCCCATGAGCTCATAAAACCTAAGAATCCACTTGGACTTTTTGTTCTTCAACCCTATATCCAGAGTGACCATAAAACTCAGTTTGCCTGGAACAATCTCAGATTTTATGATCAGAAATAAAATATGGTTATGAGCAAAAGTGAAAGGTTTTGTATGTGATCAAAGTAGGGTTGTTAAAGCTCAAAATAGATGGTTATAATATGACTTATAGAAGCCTATGTTTTTAAATATCTCATCATTTTATGTTAGGTTATGATGTTAGGCTTTCCATATATGGACCTTATTATGTTGAGGTATGTTTCTTCTGTTCTTAATCTGTTGAGAGTTTTTATCATGAAAGTGTCAAAATTTGTCAAAAGCTTTTTCTGTATCAAAACAAACCTATAGTAGATACATAAAAGAGAAATAAAAGGGAATCAAACACTACTCCCCTAGAAAATCATCAATTCACAAAGAAGGACAGCAAGAGAGGAAGACAAGAACAAAGTAACAACTAAACAGCCCCCAATATTTTTTTTTACAAAATGGCATTAGTACAACCTTTTCTATCAATAATTATATTAAATGTAGATAGATTAAATTCTCTAATCAAAATACAGGGTGACTGAGTGGGAAAAAAAAAAAAACAACTATATACTATCTCCAAAAATCTCACTTCAGCTTTAAGAGCACACATAGAGTGGAAAATAAATAATGAAAAATGATATTCTATGCAAATGGAAGCCAAAAGAGAGCAGGGTTAGATATTTATATCAGAGGGGATAGACTTTAAGTCAAAATGCATAATAAGAGACAAAGAAGGTCATTATATAATGAAAAAGGGGTCAATTCATCAGGAAGATATAACAATTACAAATATGTATGCACCCAAATAGAGCACTTTTATATAAAGTGAGTACTCATAGATCTGAATACAATAACAGTAGAAAACTACAATACCACCACCTTCAACAATGAATATATTACTCATTCCAAAAATAAATAAGGAACCACTGGATTTGACCAGTGTTTAGATCAAATGAGGCAACAGACATATGTAGAACATTCCAACCAACAGCAGTGGAATACACATGCTTCTAAACTATACCTGGGATGTTCTCCGGGGTAGACCATATAATAAGCCATAAACAAGACTAAATAAACTTACAAAGTCTGAAATCATATGAAACATTTTCCCAACCACAATACTATGAAATGAGAAACCAGTAATAGGAGAAAATCTTGAAAAATCACAGATATGTAAAAATTGAACAATACACTAAACAAACAATAAATAATGGAAGTAATAAACAAAGAAATAAAAAATACCTTGAGATAAATGAAAATGAAAACACAACATACCAAAAATGTAGGATGCAGCAAAAGCAGTTCTAAGAGGGTAGTTTATAGGGTTAAATACCATACATTAAGAAAAAGAAATCTCAAGTAGACAACTTAACTTTACTCCTCAAGAAACTAGAAAAAAACAAAAAACAAAGCCCATAGTTAGCAGAATGAAGAATACAATAAAAATTAAAGCAGAAATAGATAGAGACTAGAAAGATAATTTTAAAAAATCAATAAAACTGAGAATTGGTTTTTTTGAAAAGATAAAATTAAGCAAACTTTAGCTAGAGTAGCCAAAAAAGAACAAAGAGAATTAAACAAAATTTTAAATAAAAGAGGTGACATTACAAATGATACCACAGAAATACAGAAGACCATAAGAGACTACTATAAACAATTATATACCAGCAAATTGGATACCATGGAATAAATGGACACACTTATAGAAACATACAACTGCCAAGACTGAATCATGAAGACCAAGGCTAGAGATTGCTGTGGTAATTAGAACCTCCCCACAAAAAAAGCGTAAAACAAGATGATCTCACAAGTCAATTCTACCAAACATTTAAAGAATTAACGGCAATTTTTCTCAAACTCTATCAAATAATTGGAGAGAACACTTCCAAATGAATTTTATAAGACAAGCATTACCCTGATAACAAAAATAGATAAGGATATAAGAAATGAAAACTACAGTTCTAAATTTCTGATAAATATAGATTTAAAAATTCTCAACAAAATATATCAAACTGGTTTTAAAAGCATATTAAAATAATAAAACAACATCATCAAGTGCCATTCATTCCTGTGATGCATGGATGGTTCAACATATGTGACACTGCACATAAACAGAATAAAGAATAAAATAATACAATTCTCTCAGTTGATACAATAAAAGCCTTTGACAAAATTCAACACTTTCATGATAAAAGCTCTCAACAGATTGAGTATAAAAGAAACATACCTCAATTTAATAAGATCCACATATGACAAACCTAACATCATAACAACATTATAATGGTGAAAAGTTGAAAACTTTTCCTCTAAAATCAGAAACAAGAGTGCCCACTTTCACTATTTTTTATTCCACATAGTAATGAAAGTTCTAACAAGAGCAATTAGTTAAAAAAAATAAAAATTTTTTCTTTTAAAATTAAAAATTAAAAAAAAAATTCTAATAAGCAAGAAAAAAGTAAAATTATCTCCACAGATGACATGATCTTATGTATAGAAAACCCTCAAGATGCCACCAAAACAATGTTAGAACTAATAAATAAATTTAATAAAATTGTAGGATACAATATCAACATACAAAATTAGTTACATTTCTATACAAATACAATGACATATCTGAAAGAAAAAAAAACAATTCCATATACAATAGCATTAAAACCAATAAAATACTAAAAAATAAAATTAACCAAGGATGTGAAAGATTTATAAACTGAGAACTATAAGACACTGATCAAAAGAATTGGAGAATACACAAACAAATGGAAAGACATCTTGTATCCATGAATTTGAAGGATTAATATTGTTAAAATGTCCATACTACCCAAAGCTGTCTACAGATTCAATGCAATCCTTATAAAAATTCCAATGGCATTTTTCACACACTCACACACACACACACACACACACACACACACACACACACACACATACACACACACACACAATTAGGAAAATATCATAAAATTTGTATGAAACCACAAAAAACACCAAATTATTAAAGCAATCTTGATAAAAAATAACAACATGGGAGGCAGCACACTTTCTGATTTCAAACTATATTGTAAAGCTATAGTAATCAAACAGTATGGTATTGGCATAAAAACAGACACATAGACTAATAGAATGTAACAGAGAGCTCAGAAATAAACCCATGTATGTACAGACAGGGTGTCAAGAATATACAATGGAGAAAAAAATACTCTTTTCAATAAACTGTGTTAGGAAAAATGGATATTCATATGCAGAAGAATGAAACTGGAATCCTATCTTTCACCACTCACAAAAGTTAATTGGAAATTAAGTAAAAACTAAAATGTAAGACCTGAAATCCTAAAATTCCTAGAAAAAATAGGAAAAAAATCTAATAGACATTGGTCTTGGCAATAAGTTTTAAATAAAATGCCAAAAGCACAAGCAACACAAGAAAAAATAACCAATTGGCCTACAGCAAACTAAAATGCTTCTACACAGCATAAGAAACAACCAACAAAATGAAGAGACAACCCACAGTATAAGAAAAAAATATATTTTCAAACCATATAAAAAATAAGGGTTTAATATCAAAACCATATAGAAATTTACACAACTCAGTAGCAAAAACAGGCAACTGATTAAAAAATGAAAAGAGGACCCAAATAAACATTTTTTCAAAGACTATAAATGGCCAAAAAGTACATGAACAGGTATTCTACATAACTAATTACTTGAAAATGCAAATCAAAACTACAATGAAATACCATCTAATACTTGTTAGAATGACTATTATAAAGAAACAAAAGATAACTAGTGTTGTCAAGGATGTGGAAAAAAGCAAACCTTTGTGCATTATTGGTAGAAATGCAAATTTGTATGAACATTATGAATAACAATGTGGAAATTCCTCAAAAAATTAAAAACAGAACTACCACATAACCTATGTATATGTATGTGTGTGTGTGTGTGTGTGTGTGTGTGTGTGTGTGTGTGTGTGTGTATCCTAAGCATATACAATTATTATCTTGAAGGGATATTTTCACCCTATGTTCACTGCAGCATTATTCAAAATAGCCAAGACATGGAAACAATGTCTACTTATGAATGAATGGCTCAAGAAAATGTGATATACATCATACTCACATACACACAATTATTATTCAGTTATAAAAAAGGAAATCTTGCCACTTATGACAGCATGGAGAGATCTTGAGGCATTAACCTGAGTGAAATTAGTCATACCAAGAAAGATAAATACTATATGATTTCACTATATGTGGAATCTAAAAAAGAAATAGAATTCACAGAAACAGAGAATAAAGTGGTTGATGCCAGAGGATGGGGTGCAGGAAATGGGGAGATGCTGGTCAAAGGATTCAAACTTCTAGTTATAAGACAAATAAGTTCTGAGGATATAATATACAGTATGGTGACTATAATTCACAATGCAGCATTATATACTTGAAAATTAGTGAGGATAGATCTTAAATGTTCTTGCCGCAAATGACAAAAATTATAATTATGTGAGATAATGGATGAGTTAAATAACACATTGTGTTAATTATTTCACAATATGTTTGTGTATCAAATCATCAAATTGTATATCTTAAACTTATATGATGTTCTATGCCAATATACCTCAGTACAGATGAAAAAAATACAGTTAAAAAACAAAACAAAATAAATTTTAAAAGTATAATAAGGGAAGCTAAAAAATTGTGAAATAATAGCTCCAAATTGCTGAAAAGAAAATAACTATCAATCTAAAATTGTATAACTAAAAAGTAATCTTTCAAGAAGCAAAATAAAGGTATATTTAGAAAAAATAAGAGACATATAACTGAAAAAATATATTTTAAGAAAAAAAGAAAATAACCAATGAAGTCTTAGATTCAAGAAGAAATTATAAATATAAAAAACTGCAAACATATATGTAAATATAAATAATCATTGACCAATAATTTTGACAATAATATCTCATTTGTGAAGTTAAAAAACAATCTAAAGCTAAAAACTGGAAAATAATAACATCTAAGCCAGAATACGATACATGTATTTCATCTATTTTAAGACTCTTATATTATTAGAGAGGCAAATAAAAATATTGATTAATTTTATAATTTAATATAAATACACTTATTTAAACTTAAGGTTATTCTCCTATGAGAATATAATTACAATGAACATATATCAAATTAGTGGAGAAAAATTCTTAAATTAGAAAATTCTTAAATTAAATTCTTGAATTAACTAATCAAAAGCAAAGGAAGCAAAAAAAACAATGAAGAAGAAACATAAAATTTAAGGTAGAAAAATATACAAAATATTGTTTATCACAGAAATATAAACAATGGATTATTCAGATATGTAAAAAATAATAAAAATATATTTTAAAAATCCAATACATGATATTTACAAAAGGCAAACTTGTAACAGAAGTTTGTAAAGTATAAGAATAGAAAAGAATTGAAAGTAGAAAAGGGTGAAAAAAATATAACAGAAACGTACTCAGAACCAAATGATGACATGATCAAATAACAGAAAAATAGTCTTTGAGACAAAATACGTTTATAAAAATAAACACATTCCCTACATATTGAAAAAGGTCTCAATCTACTGGGTTATATAAAATTTTTAAATTTTATATACCTAATAACATAGCTCCAAAATATAAAGAGCCAAAATTTACAAAACAAGAAGAAATTAATAAATTCAGTCATATCAGAAGATTTAGCACATCTTAGCAATTGATAGCAGAAATAAATTGCTGTGTATAAAAATTATTTGAACTAAAAAATGAGAAAATACCTAAAGTACACTCATATACAAAACATATGGTTTCAAATTGTTTTTAAGCACATATGAAACATGAACAAAAAGTGACTATGTATTAGGCAATAAAGAATTTAAAATTTTCAAAAATGTTTTGTGAAGATTATGTTTTAAGACCACAGCAAAATTAATTTAGAATTCAATAAAAAATTTTTAATTAAATATCTCTTATGAATGGGAATTTAAGAACAGACTTATGAATACCTGAAAATCAAACAAACACAAATCTTAAGAGTAATTAGAAAATTTTTAGAACTGAATGGTAACACAAATATTACCTAGTTCTCACAGACAAAACTCCATGTTCTCTAGGTTAAACTGATAAACACAGGACGTCCACCTGGAATCATTAAAGTTGGCCTAAGAAGAGAGAATGGCAAAGAGCCAAGGAATGTTGAGGGCATCATCTCATTTCCAAAGCAGGATGTGGTTGGACTTGCTCAAACCTCCAGCTCAAGTAAATAGGAGAGAGTGGATGGATAATTGCCCTACTGGCCATATATATCTCAATTCAGAGAAAAGAGTTTTAATTTTTTCCTTAAAAATAAGTTTTGAAGAGGGAGGAAAAGACCCTGAGAACATTGAGTAGCTGAAATGGAAGGGATTGTCTGAAACAGAGTATTATAACGAAGGCAAAATATTACAGAAAGCAGAGGCTGGAAATACCAAAGCTAAAGGATCAACTTCATATTTTTATAGCAGGATTCACTTTCTTCGAAAGTCTAGATCAGTAATTTTTAACTCTACTTTGGTTCAGAAAACGCTTAAAAATTTTAGGAACTCTGCAGACTATACTTGATATCAATGCTGAATGAAACAAAACAAAACAAAACACCTACAAAATACTGCATGGATTTTCATGTGTGGGATACTGACCTTCTGAAGTCCATTTATGGATATGGTTTCAAAATCAGTGTTCTAGAACACACACTGATTCCTGATATCAAAAGTTGTATTAATATTGACAAGGAGGTGGTTTCATTCCCACTATAATTGCCATCATCACCCCCTCAAACTAACCAGCCAGAACAGAGTGAGGCTTTGCCTCTAACAAGCCTCCTACAGCTACTTTCTTTGTCAGGAAGACCTACTTCCTGATAAGGCTAGGGAGCTGGTCTTGTAACATTTCATCCATTTCCTGGAACATTATCTTCTTAAATCACATTATTTGGTAATTTTCAAAGCCTGAGAAGTTAGAAGTTCTCTAGGAATGGTGAGAAAACCAGGAAAGTGGAATGGACTTTGACTTGAAGACCTGGGTTCTGGCCTCAGAGCAAAGAACTGTGTGACTCTAGGCAATTCACTTAATTTCTCTTCACCTCAAGTTTTCCATCTGTAAAATAATACAGCCAGATAAAATGACTTTTAATTTTCCTTTCTGCACTGTAGATACCTACAAAGAAAGGTGAGACTAGACCTGTGTTTGGAGGGTCTAATAGGATTAATAAACAGGGAGAAAGTCAAGTCCACATTTTTGGTGAAACTTTATTAAATCTCCAAAGTGTGTTAGTAGCTGACTTTAAAATTTTTCATGAGAAACAGATATAGGAAGTTAAACTGTTTAGAGAGTTTGGGTGCATTACTTTAGAGCAGGAATATTTCCATTTATAATACATTATAGAACACCTTTTGATAATAGATGCGTACCCAAGACATTTACTACATCCTATTATTTTTGTAGGTACATATTCTCAGATAAGACACATCAGGTATTTCTGTTTGGTAAGAATAGTTCCAGTGTGCCAGAGTGGAAAATTCCGGGCTCCTGCTTTCTCTTACTTTTCTGAATTTAACTCTTTATATTTCCACAGAACAAAAGAAACACACAGTTGTGACTATTAAGGTGATAAAAAATAAACTAATATAGCTATATACAATTTTACAAAGTGTTGTTACTAACATGTCTTCACTTAATTTGACTTAAGCTTGGGGGTTAAAGGCTTGATAGTGAATTCAGTACTTTCTTATGCTTAAATGGGGTGAAATAAAATATAAGTTTTAAAAAAAAGTTTTTCTTTCCTTTTTTATTCCCTAGTAAATATTTCATGGATCATGTGTAAATCCAGGAAATCAAATATCAACTTATCACTTAAAAAATTCTTAAGATTTTAATTTGTCTTCATATTCCCAAGTTTCTTTTAGGTTGTTTCTAATTTTACACATTGCTGGTAAAAGCAATAGCTCATACTAGTACATTCATTTTCAGCAAATGACTGTATTAAAAAATAATTCCTATTGCCACAACAAATGGAGACTATCCATTTATCCACTAAGCATTCTATGAGAAAAAATATGTAGATAATAAACACACACACACAAAAACGATTTTCTTAATGTGCTCACGTTTTAAGGTATGGCCAGTCAAATTAATCAAAAGCAGTATGAAACCAAACAAAAAATTTAGATAAGAATGGTGGCTTAAGTCTGAGACAATTCAGTTTCAAAATAAAATGCAAAGTGCTGGAATTATATGCTTTTCAAAAAAGTAACTGAATCTTTATGAGAAAATTTATAAAGTTGGAAGCAATTTTCCTGTTTCCATAATTCTTGGCTTAAACTCTGCTTTCTGGCTCTTCTAGCACCTCCTCCAACTATATTTTAAACAGAAGATGATTCCATTGAGCTCTGTTTGTCCTGAATCAACGTTTCTGTTTATTAACTAATTGTTGTTATTACTAGTAATAACAATTACCTGTCATGTAGTAAAATTGCTCAAGTTTCATAATTTAGTTAATATATTTCTGGAAGAACTCCCAAAGTGATTAGTTAAGCTAAATACATAGGGCTTGCCAATCACAAAGAAAAAAGATAGAATATAAGAAACACATGGTGGTAAATAGGGTAGAGCTGTATGCATTTCTTATATTAATTTCCTTTTTCTCTTGCCGAAGAAGCCACGGCTGTTTGGGCCTAGGTAAAAATGTTTAAGTAAGAAGATTGCTTTTTTGCAATTTCTATACTCTGTTATAACCAATTATCCCACCAGCCATTCCATTTTTAAGTGTTTTTTTTTCTTCAATTGTATCTTAAAGAATGAATGTCTTTGTGAATTTAGTAATGTTTATTGATTACCTATAACACATGGGCGATGTTCTAGAGACTATAGAAAAATGGAGATTCATGAGACATAATTCCTCCTTTCACTTAACATTACAACCTAGAATGTAAAATAAGACAAATTTAAAAATACACGAAAGGCAGAATGCAATAGTTATTGTAAAAGAGATTCATGCCATATTTAGATATTTGATTTGGTTAGGTCTTAGACGAGTTGCATGTCAGATTATTATAAATCCATTTTTTTCCAATAGAGTGCTATCAAATCAGAGTATTCCTAGTAACCAATTTCATACTAATATTTATAAAATATTTATAAAATATTTGATGTCACTGCAAAAATAAATGCAAATAAACATACATGTATTTATATTAAGGAGATTTTTTAATGCGTTGGCTAGATTAAATGCTTTTTAAATATGAATATAATTACATTTAGACTAAATATAGTTGAGTAATTTGTTGAGTGAGATTAAAGTGCCAATATTACCTAGCCAATAATTATATTAATAGAAATAAGAAATACTGGGAAAATGTGATTGAGGGAAACATAATGAGTTCAGTTTTAAATATGAGTTTGGTTGGGGTTATGATCAAACAATTTAAAAATGCAAGAATAAGACTCAAGAAACTGGCACCGAACAAATTTGAGAATTATATTCATATTGGAATTTGTGAAATTGAATGATAATCTTAAGGGAAAAATTATAGAAAGAAGATGGCTGTGAAATGTACAAATGTACTTGGAAGGCAAGACAGAAAAGGAGTCAATAAAAGAGTACGAGATGTAAAACAAGAATTAGTACAAAGGCCTAACTAAGTAGGTGCTAGTGACACAAACAAATGGTGAATTATAGAAAATGTAAAAGTCACAGAAAATGAGGTTAGAGAATAAGAGGTAAAGAGAAATAATAAGAGGTGAAATATTAAAAGTGGGATAAGGAAATACTACTCACTTAAGAGATATGGGATCCAGCAAAGAGTGAGATGTCATGGTAATACAAGGAAGAAACAGGGTGAAGGTGAGTTTATATTCGAATGATGAGACCTGAATATGTCTGAAGGCAATAAGTCAATAAATGAGAAGAAAGAGGATGGGCAAAGAGGGTATAATGACTTAGCTGGTTTCAGAGGAGTAGGATAAAATGGGATTTAGGATTCTGTCAAGACAATCTGTAGAAGAGATTTTTGGCAGGAGCAAAGAGAGATAGGGAAGACAAAAACCCAGAGAAATATACAGATGAAATGTACAAAAGTTAAAGGAACTCACACTGGATGGACCCAACCATTCTCATTAATAGAGGGAAGGCTATCTATCAAGGAGGAAAGTGGAAAGAGGATGAAACAGCCATTTTAGACCGGGAGACCACAAAAGTTAAATCAAATACTTATGGGACAGCAATGAGTACTAGATTCAACAGGATTAGGATATTTGCAATACTTCCCACAGTGATGTTTGGCAGTAAAAACAAAGAAAATAAGCAATCTGAATTTTCCTAGATTGAACTTTGATAAGGTTGAATAGCAAAAGTGTATTATATACTTTCCTATAAATTAATCTAATTTTTGCTCCAATAAAATTGTAGGACAAGTAATTTCATTCCTATTTTACACAGTGATGTTGGCAAAGATTACATAAGTATTAATCAAATGAGCCAGAATTTTAATAGGATTTTTGATAGGCTGAGAGGGATTCAGATGGTATGTAAGGAGAGAAAGAAGGAGGAACTGCAAGCCCAAGTAGCAATAACAAATGTAGAGAGTAGAAGATTGGGAAGTCCACTCATGTCAATCATTGGGGAAGAGAAAACTATGTGGGAAGAACTGGAAGAAGATCTCCACCAAGGTTTCCAATTTATTAATGGAAGCAGTATTTTTGTCTGGACTCTGATACCATGTCAATGTTTCATTCTTATTTAGTGCAGACTTCCAAAATCCTTGAAAGTATGTTAAATTAATAGTATAATCTAATAAAAGTAAGAAAGAGTTAATAAAAGAAATAGTTGTGCTGTCAGTAGAGAGTCCCTGCCTGTTTTCTCATCATGCTGAATCCTGCAGCTCTAGACCTACCTACAAATTTGCTTTTAAACTGTGAAACTCACAGACATATTTTCAAGGGGTCTTCAAGCACATACAGCCAAATAATTTTCAACTACAGCAGCTTTCTCAGTGTAGAGAAAATTTTGATGGGGCTGCACTCCATCCCATATTCCTGCTTTCACTCCATGTGTCCTCACTTTCACCTCCAAGAGTGGAAAAAATCTGCCCCTTCTGAAAATCTGTCAATTAATATCTATATTACAATAGTTAAGAGCTTTGGATAATGTCTACAAAAATCTTAGAAGAACAAACTGTGCAATTCTACTTTTATTAAAGACTAGTAATTATTAGTGTAAGTTATTGCTACTTGGAGATTTTGAGCGATAGCATTAAAATACCATGTGAAAGACTGAACCTCTCTATTGCTCTAAAGATTCAGTCTGGAGTGTTTTTGAGCCTCTGTGTGTTTAACTTATAATTATAACTTTTCCAGAAACTGAAAGAAATTAAAGATTAATTAAGTTCCACACTTTCAGTAGAAATACTAATAAAATGACTTCTGATTATGTTATCTATGTATTTCATATAGATGGTTGACACAATTTCTAGATCAGTGGTTCTCAACCCTGGATGCACATTAGAATCACCTGGAGAGCTATTAAAAACACCATTGCCCAGACATCACCCAACGCCAATTAAATTGGATACTCGAGGGGTGAGGCCTAGACTTTGGTGTTTGTTAAAAGCTCCCTTGATGATTCTAATGCTCATCTAGGCTTGAAAACCACTGATCTCAGCATTTTGGTTCATAAATCTGCTCAGTTAAAATATCTAGGTAAGGATATTTTAAATGATTGTCTTACTTCTTTGCTTCTGTACTTCCCTTTGGAAAAATCCCCTTCTCCTTGAATAATGTTTTTATTTGCTTGTTTTACCAGTGATGCCTTTCCTAAGTTTTGCCAGAGTTTTATAATAGAAAGAGAATAATTTTGGATAAATGTTGAAATAAAGCAAATGCCTGTTCTTTAAGCTTGTCCAAGAAACCCACCTGTTGGAAATTAAAAACCAAAGTATAAACCATCGATTTCAAAGCAGATAAAAAACAATGTTAAAGATGAATGCAAGACTTGAAGGCATAAAACTATAAGAAAGCATAGGCAATAAACTCTTTGACACTGGTCTTGGTGACAATTTTTATTTTTATTATTATTTTTTTCCATTTAGATGGATTATATTTTATTTTATTTATTTTTTTAATTTTTTAAAAAATTAAATTGACATTAGTTAATGAAATCCAGTAAGTGTCAGCCATAAAATTCAACAGTAAGGTGTATATATACATTACATTGTGTAATCACTGCCTACAGTTAGTTTTCTGTCATCACATATTTGATCCCCTTTACCCTATCTGCCTCCCCCCATACCTCCACCCTCTGGTAACCACTAGCCTACTGTCGATATCCATGAGTCTTTGCTTGTTTGTCATGTTTGTTGCTTTTAGGTTTATATCTCACATATAAGTGATATTATGTGATTTTCAACTTTGTCTGGCTTATTTAGTTTAGCATGATTATCTCAAGGTGCATCCATGTTGTCACAAATAGCAGTATTTCATCTCTTATTATGGCTGAGTAATATTCCATTGTATATATATACCACAGATTCTTCTACCAGCAATATGATCCAGCAATCCCTCTACTGGGTATTTACCCCCAAGACTTGAAAACCTATATCTGAAAAGATATTTGCACACTGATGTTCATAGCAGCATTATTCATGGTGGCCAGAGCATGGAAGCAACCGAAATGTCCTACAATAGGTGATAATATTTTAAATATATTATCTTTAATTTTAAATAAATTTGATTTTCTTGCTTTTGACTAAATCATCTAAATTTAACTTTTTGTTTAAATAAATATTTATTTAAAACAAAGGCAACAAAACAAAAATAAATAAGTGGGACGACATTAAACTAATAAGCTTCTGCAAAGCAAAAAATAAAAAATAAATAAAATAAATAAAAAGACAACCTACCAAATGGGAGAAAATATTTACAAATCATATATGTGATAAGGGGTTATTATTCAAAATATTTTTAAAAACCTCATACAATTCAATAGCAAAAAAAAAATTAAAAATTGTATTTAAAAATGGACAGAGGTTCTAAATAGACATTTTTCCAAAAAGCATATGGCCAACATGTGCATGAAAAAGTCCTCAGCATCACTCACATCAAGGAACTATAAATCAAAACCACAGTGAGATATCACCTTATATCCGATAGACATCAAAAAGATAAGAAATAACGAGCATTGGCGAGGATGTGAGGAAAAAGAAATCATCATGCATTGTTGGTGGGCATGTAAATTGGTACAGCTACTGTGTTTTCTATTATTACCAAAAAATAAAAAAATAGAACTACTATATAATTCAACAATTCCACTCTGAGTATTTATCTAAAGGAAGCAAAACACTAACTTGAAAAGATATCTGCACCCTCATACTTATTAGAGTGTTATTTATAATACCTAAGACAGGGAATCAACCTAAGTGTCCATTAAGGGGAAATAAAGACAATGTGTGTTTGTTTGTTTACACACAATGGAATATTATTCAGCCATAAAAAAGGAAGCAATCTTGCCATTTGTGATAACATGGATGGTTGGCATTATGGTAAGTAAAACAAGTCAGACTGAAAAAAACAAATACCATATAACTTCACTTATATGTGCAGTCTAAACAGACACACACTCATAGGTACAGAAAACAAATTAGAGGTTGCCAGAGGCAGGAGATGGAGGTGGATGAAATGGTGAAGGTGATCAAGAGGTATAAACTTCTGGTTATGAAATAAATAAGTCCTGGAGATGTAATGTACCACATGATAACTATAGTTAATAATACTATATTATATATCTGAAAGTTGTTAAAAGAATAGGTTTTGGAAAGGTTCAAATATTGCCCTTTCTAACACCGTGCAATCAACAGCTTTATGTCTACAACATCAAGATCTAATATTACAATTCAGTCCACTAGACAATAAATATTTATTTGTTATCTCCAGTGTACATTCCAAAGTGGATTTAGTCGCTTAGAGGAGAAACCTCAGGTTACCATAAAAGACACAGGTAAAACTATTTCAGTTTTATTTAGAGCCTTAACAGAGAAAAAAGGGAAACAAAATCCAATTGAGTCTTATAAACCATTTTTCCATATTCAAACCTAATCTATTTCATTTTGATCTGTTTAATTTTTTGTATTTTCTTTGAAATCATCAAAACCAAAGAATAGAGGATTATCTCTAAAAAAGCAGGCTAGGTAGGAAATACAGGCAGTGAACAAAGTGCTCTTGATGCACCCCTGCCCCCATCTTTGAACTCACAATGCAAATGTATGGTTAGGTAAAAATAATGGAGCTTGACAGTCTTAATAAACTATGCTTTAGTAAATTCACAATATACTTAAAAGACATTATCTGTCAAGATCCTGTACTTACCAAGACACATTCCCTGACCATACACGACCCACACTGATTTCTTCCTTTAATAAATACCTTGGTACTTACTGCCTCCAACACTCATTTGGCATTGAATGCACATTATTTTTTTTAGCAGGAACGATCTTTCCAAGTATGTGTATTATTTCATCTCGATCGCATACTAGTTAGTTATGTAACTTCTCTTTGCCTGAATTTTCACCTGGATATAACAGTGGTACCTGTCTCACTAGTTTATTGTGAAAATTTAATAAGCATTTAATTTATGTCAAGCTCTTAAAACAGTGCCTGGCACCAGCCATAGTACTAGTAATAGTAATCGTAGTACATTAGACTGAACACTCTTTAAGAGCTTCAGTTATGCCATAGTGCATATTGCAGTGTGAATAACTGGTACATGTACGTTTATTTACACTGTATGTGAATTATTAGACTGATCTTCTTAACTTCTGAGAACCTAAGAAGGAATACGCATTTGAGTCATTAAAACCTGATTCTTATTTCAAAAGAAGCATTCCTTTGAGAATCTTAGCCTCAAGATGAATGGTTGTCTCTCATCAAAGTTCACTGATAATCAACATAACTGACATTTAAAATCATTTATACTTGACCTCTGGTTAGAATACCTAAACCTGTACAAAAGGATTATTAACTGTAAACTACTGGTTAATAAAGATAAATAAGATAAATAAGCATAGAGTTATCTTATTGTTCTATGGTGCTATAGCTATTGCTCTATAAGGTGTCACTGGCTCAGGATCAAAAACAAAATTAAACTTCTACCAATACCAAATATATACTCTAACATCACATATGTGGTTTCCTCCCACTCCCAATATTGACTAATTCTCTAATACCAACTGCGTGTCCTACAATTCCATTCAATTCTGACACCTGAAATTAGCTTTATACCCTAAGGGTTAAAGGCCCAGTCCCAAAAGACTGCTCCAATTTCTGATGACAACCTCAAGTTCAGGCGTTCCACACTCTTGACCATTCAGCTGTAAATTGCAGCTGCTTAAATCACTATTCAGATTCAATAACTTGCTGCAATGGCTCACAGAACTCAGGAAAGGGCTTTACTTACTGCTGCTAGTTCATTATAAGGGATGCAACTCAG
This sequence comes from Macroglossus sobrinus, assembly GCA_004027375.1. Classification (NCBI taxonomy): domain Eukaryota; kingdom Metazoa; phylum Chordata; class Mammalia; order Chiroptera; family Pteropodidae; genus Macroglossus; species Macroglossus sobrinus. Next base: position 614,296 of record PVKZ01000309.1, on the reverse strand, counting down.
GAACAGCCAAATGGAAGAGATACACAAAGCAAGGTGTGGGGAAGGAGCCAGGAGCTTCCATAGCCCCTCTGGGTGTGTCACCCTACCAGGAGCTTGATGCGTTCACGAACCCAGAAGCTTCCAGAACCCCTTCAGTTAGGGTTTTTATGAAGGCTTCATTACATGAGCATGATCTATTAAATCATTGGCCATTAGTGGCATTTTCCCCCAGCTGTTTTGAGGTATAACGAGAAGATTGTGAAATATTTAAAGTGTGTAATGTGATGTACACACTGTAAAAAGATTCCCCTCATAAGATGATTATCATATCTATTATCTCACATATTTGCCATGGGGGGGGTGGGAACTAGAACATTTAAGTTCTACTGTCTTAGCAAATTTCAATTATATAATACAGTATTATCTTATAACTGCAAATTTGTATCCTTTACTAATCTATAGCTATTTTCCCCACCGCCTAGTCCCTGGTGACCACTTTTCTACTCTCTGTTTCTAAGTTTGAGGTGGGTTTTTTGTTTGTTTGTTTGTTTAGAGTCCACATGTAAGTGATATCATGTGGAATTTGTCTTTCCTATTTCAGGTTTATTTCACTTAGTGTAGTGACCTCCTGGTTTACCCATGTTGTTTCAATGGACAAGATTTCCTTCTTTTTTAAGGCTGAATAATATTCTATTATATATAGTGGAATAATATATATGTATATATATAATGGGAATACATCTATACATATATTACATTTTCTTTTATTCATTCATCTGGCAACAGTCACTTAGATTTGTATCCACATCTGCAATGAACACAAAGAAATTATTTCAGTTTCTTTGAGTATATACTCAGAAGTGAGATTGCTGGATTATATGGTAGTTCTACTTTGAATTTTCTGAGGAACCTCTATTCTGTCATCCATAGTGGCCACACCAATTTACATTCCCAACAACAGCGTATAGTGCTCTCTCATCTCCACACCTTCACCAACACTTATTTCTTTTCTTTTTGATGATATCCATTCTAAGATGTGATATGTCTCAATGTTTTTTTGAATTGCATTTCCCTGATGATTAGTAATATTAAGCATTTTTCAGGTACCCACTGGCCATTTCTATATCTTCTCTGGACTCTCTATTCAGGTCCTTTGCCCATTTTTCTGTCTAAGTGATTAACTCAACCTCCAGCCCTTCTCCCCATCCCAGAGGCAGCGACTAGGACCGAAAGTTCTGACCTCCAATCACAGGATTGATTTTCCTGGCAACCACCATACCTCCATCCTGAGGGGCTTTCTAAAAAGTCACTTTATTAACATAAACTCAGGTGTGGTTTACAAGAGGCTTACTATGAATAAGAAAAGATGCTTTTTCCACCTTTATAGCTCCAAAACTATTTCAGGAATTGAGGACAACAAGAAAACTCAAATATTATAACCAAAAATTATAAGAAAAAAATTATTTTGCTCATATCACTTAGGATATTATAAGAATTTTAGGAACTCTGGCCAGAGGCCAAGGACAAATATCATAATACATATTTTATATATCACAGTGAGAGAGTAAACATAAGTTTTTCTCAAATGGGTTTAATACAAGTAGAAAATAAACTTTTTGTGGGAAGGGCATAAGCTATTACTAGCCATCCAGCACCTTCTCAGCACCACATCTGCCTTCCTCCAATGTTTATAATTGCTCCATTGTTTTTTACAAGAGCTAGCCAAGTCATTTCGTGCTCTCTTCATGCACTTTATTTCAGATGCTACCAATCCTGACGATTTCAGTATAAAAATATGTCTCATTGATTTTATTAGAGCTTCTTTTAACAACCTCTCCTCATTTCTCTCTTTCCATTTCTTCCTCCTACTCCCTCCTATGTGTGAAAGTACATATATTTCACATACAAACACAGACAGTAACAAATATTTACATCCTGAAATTAGCCCAGGCCTTTCTGAGAGGGAGAGAAAAAAGCTCAAATAAGAAAAATTCTAGATATTGAAAATATAATCTTCTATAAAATGTACAAGAGGCAGGATACATTAGATTGGATACTAAAGAGAATTAGAAAATAAGCTTGAAAAATTCTCCTTAATTAAAAAAAAAAAAACTATGCACAGAACAAAAAAGGGGAGAACAAAGGAATTATCTGTCTGATGCAATATGAATATAATACACAATTAACATGAATGTAACAAAAAATAGTCACAGTTATTTATTGCAGAAATATTTATAATATTTATGAATGGAGTCATAAATATTCATTATTAAAAGATTAGTTAAAATCTAAAAATAGCAAGATAATAGAGTATTATAAAAAATATTTAAACAGCATTATAGAAGACATGTAATATATGATATAATATTTATGTTGCAGTGTTAAAAAGAAAATTATAAATAGTATTGTGTGATTCAAATTTTGTAAAAAAATATATATTAATAAATAAATAGAAATATAACATTTTTAATAGTGATTCATTACAGAGATGAGAATATGAAAGTTTTCCTTTTTTTCTTTTCCATTTCTTTTTTTTATTTCCAAATTATCAATTTTTGTTTCCAAATTGTATCCTGTTTTTATTAAAATCAGGTGGGTTTCTCTCTGTCTCTCTCTCTCTTTCTTTTTTTTTTTGAAATTTTGAGTGAAGCAGATTAAATAAATGTGAAATTATTTCTGAAGATTTTGAATGAAAAAGCCACATCCCCATACTTCTGTTTGGTTCTCTCAAGATATTTAGGTGTGTTATAAACAGTCAGAAAATATCACCTCAGTAATTGTTAGGGGGATTAGTGAGAGTTTATGGCTTCATGATTGCAATTGACTCTAAAGGCAGAATGTGCTAGGGTGATTGTCTGTTAAACAGAGTGTTACTGAATAATCCTGGAAATGTATAGATTTTCACTTTCAATTGGGTATGGAATAACAGAGTAGGCATCTATTTGCTAGGGGAAAAGAGCCTGCAATAATGGTAAGTGTAAAGAAATGCAGAATAAATGGCCACAGTTACTGTCTCTGCTCTTTCTGATCCCACGCACATTCATCTGGAAAATTCCAAATCCTGAAAACCTTAGCAAGAGATTTATTCTGTGATTTCTTAAACCCATCCTCTGACATCCCACTAACTTGCCAAAAACATGTTCCCTTGAAGTTTTGACTCCTGGGCAAACTTAATTGTACTATAGCTTTTTCACAATTCCGGAAACTTGAAACTCTAGGACAAACTTGATTTTCTTCCTTCTAAAGTTCAGTCCAAAAATAGGACCATTCAATGAGAGTTATTTCTAGCTAGAATTCCCATTTAACATTTTTAAAAATTGTGTTTGAACTTTAAAAATTAGAGATTATTAAAATTAACTGGAATGATCCAGAGATATTATAAAAATAAAAAATAATGGACTAGAAGAAATACTAATATGTTTTTCGTCACATATTAAAAAGTACTTTTATCAATAAGCAGTCATAAATTCAATTGTAAGTACTATATCTACTTTGTTCAGCATATTAATTGATTAAACAAATACTTGAGTGTGGTGTGAGAGGCATTGGTTATGAAAAATACAAAAAGGCTAACCCCTAAAATTATACACGTAGAGACTTTCAACATAGTTGAGATAACAAAATATAAGCATAAAAATAAAGGTGTCTGACAAGGCAGACAAGTGCATGTTAAGAACCAAAAGAATGAAATGGACCTTCAATGTTACAGAAATTCTGGGAAAGAACATTGTGGTCTTGGGGGTTAAAAAAGGCTTTTTGGTTCAAGTCTAATGTAAATTAAATGTTGGATTATAAATAGGACTCAAGGTAGAAGATATCCACTTATGATATGTCTGATAAGGAGTTAATATCCAAAATATATAAAGAACTCATATAACTCAACAACAACAACAACAAAAAAAAACTCTCAAACAATCCAATTAAAAAATGGGAAGAAGACCTGCATAGATATTTCTCCAAAGAGGAAATACAGATGGCCAACAGACATGAAAAGAAGCTCAAGGTCACAAATCATCAGAGAAATGAAAATTAAAATCACAATGAAATATCACCTCACACTGGTCAGAATGGCTATGATCAATAAATCAAAGAACAAGTGTCAGTAAGGATGTAGAGAAAAGGGAACTCTTTTACAATGCTGGGATTGCAAACTGGTATAGCTGCTACAGAAAACAGTATGGACGGGTTCTTCAAAAAATTAAAAATGCATCTACCTTTTGACCTAGCATTGTACTTCTTGGTATATATCCAAAGAAACCCAAAACACCAATTTGTAAAGATTTATGTTCACAGCACCTTTAAGTTCACAGCAGCACTAATGCATAATAGCCAAGATGTGGAAGATCTAAATGCTCATCAAAAGATGATTGAATAAAGAAGTTATGGTTCATATACATAATGTAATATTACTCAGCCATAAAAAATAAAATCCTTCCATTTGCAATGACATGGATGGACCTAGAGGTTATTATGCTGAGAAAAATAAGTCAGACAGAAAAATATAAATACCATATGATTTCACTTATATGCAGAATCTAAGGAACATAAAGAACAGACTCACACATATAGAAGACATTATGGTGATGGCCAGAGGGGAGGGAAGTGGGGAACTGGGGTAAAGGGGCAAAGGGTTAAAGAAGTACAAATTGGTAGTTGAGAGATGGTCACAGGGATGGAGAGCACAGTGTAAGGAATGCAAACAGCAGTAATGTGATGGCTGTGGGTAGAGCCAGAGGGATGATAGAGTGTTCAGGAGAGAGTTTCAAAAACTATATAAATGTCTAGTCAATGTATTACATAGTTAAAATTAATAATAAAATAAAATTTTAAAAAATTAAGAAATAAAATGCTTAAAAATAAAAATAAATAGGACAAATATATATATATAAACATATATAGAGGTATAAATTTAGATATAGATATAGATGTTTATAGATAGATATAAATATATATAGATAGATAGATAGATATAGATGATAATATAAATGATATAGATATAGATGATATAGATGATATAGATATAGATATAGATATAGATATAGATATAGATATAGATATAGATATATAGATAGATATAGATATAATGTCTGGCTGCTCTTGGAAAATCCCGAGCAAAGGTATTTTCCTTGGGAATGAGGAAACTATGTGAAGCAGAGGATTCTTAGAGTAGATTAGAAGAAAATGAGGCTTGAAAGAGTGATTATAGCCAGACTATAAAAGTTACTGAGAATACCAAACTAAATAATTTTAATTTTAGTCCATGAGTAATGAGTTCTTAAGGCTGGTAGTGGCACAGGGCATGATATAATAAATTCAACAGATATTGAATCCTATAACAAACGTCTCACTCTATTCGGACTGCTATAACAAAATATCACCAACTGGGTAGATGCTAAAGAACAGAAATTTATTTCTCACAGTTCTGGAACTGGAAGTCTAAGATCAGGGCATCAGTATGATTGAGCGAGGGCCCCATCTCAGGCTGCAGCCTTCTGTTATATCTTTACATGGTGGAATGGCTAAGCAAGCTCTCTGGGGTCTTTTATTTTTAATTAATTTTTATTTTTCAATTACAGTTGACATTCAATATTATTTTATATTAGTTTCAGGCACATAGCATAGTGTTTAGAAATTTATGTAATTTACAAGTGATGCCCCCGATAAGTCTAATACCCACCTAATACCAGATGGGGGGTGATGAGGGGCTGGGTGGAAAGGAGGAAAGGATTAAGAAGTAAAAACTGGTAGTTACAAAATAGTCATGAGGATATAAAGCATAGAGAATAAAGACAATAATATTGTAATAACTATGTATAGGGACTATTTCCTATTTTATAAAGGCAATAATTCTACTAACGAAGGCTCCACCTTCATAATCTAGTCACCAGGTATGGAATTCTACAAGATCTCCTGAAGTTTCATTGTAATCTTATGTAGTCTTAATTTTTTATGCCAAATATATGATCCTATATAACTCCAAATATATGATCCTATGATGTTGTAGGTAAGCTACTCTTTTTGCTTATTAACTCATATAAATCAGTATGTGAATGTCATCCCAGAATTCACTTATGATACACACACCAAGCCTGATATTTACCAGGCTAGATTTTATTTTTATATTTTTAAATTATGAGGCTCTGTGTTTATATATTTAAATATTTAAATATATGTGCACACTACACTTAATGAACAGCAGGGTTCCAAATTAAGAATACTAAATAAACCTAAGTCAGAAAGAACTATATTAATGTAATAATTAATTATTTAGTAACAGAAAAGTGTTCTTAATAACAGTAAAATTTAAAAAAAGAACAGGGAAGTATAAAAAACAGAAAAATAAATAAAGATGTTTAAGTTTTTAAAAGAAACCATGAACGGAAGATTTAGACTTATTATATAGAGCTTAAGGGGCAAAATGTTTTTTAAATATTGAGATTCCACTGTGTATAATTATGCCAATTCCCTGCAAGTCATAAAACAAATATCTTGTAGCTTTAAAATCTTTAACAGCACGTGGTGAGATGAGCCAAAGCAGTCAGGAGAGGCAGTTCACCACCAAACACATACACGTCAATTGTTAGAGGCTTGCCAGGTTTGGAAACCACTCCTTTATGGAGCAGATTTTTTTTTGGAAAAAATAAAGTGGCAAATTTACAAGATTAACCTCTTCTCTTTTTATGCTTTTAGAATAAGCCATAAGAAACAGAGTAAGGTCCAGACTAAATAGACAGACCTATACATTAGGTCAGCATTCTGTCTGAAGGCAGAAACACAGGCGATGCGTTCCGGCCCCAGAATGGAGTACAGAAGGGCATGTGGATGCAAATTAGGCTGAGCCCAAGCAGCATTTAGGGGCCAGCAATGTCTTGCATCTCACAAACTCTGTAAGCCTATCCCCAGACAGGAAAGGATCCATTACTGTAGTCATGTCTGTAAGCCAGCTATTCACTGGAAATCCCCAGAGCCGTTGCATAAACCTGTTGGATCACCGGAATTACCTGGGATGCTTTTTCAAAATGCAGATTCTTGAATCCTAACCTGAATGATTTTCATTGAGTAGGTCTGTGGTGGGGCCAGGGCATCTTAAACCAAATCCTTTTTCTTAGTAATATTTTTGTTACTTCAATTACCAGTCACATATATCATAAAAATAAGATTTATCAGCACGTGTAGGATTCGGCATAGGAAAATAGAGAACCCAATACATTTGGGAGCTCTCACTAGCTCTGCCCACCCAGAATTCATGGTCTGATCGTGATGGTTTGCAAGATGCTCAAGAAGCAGGAAGTGCCTATGGACACATCCCTGGCTACTCTGTGAGCACAATACGTAAGTTTTCATTCAGTATCTTTGAGAAAATGTTTTACCACAAAGCTGCCCTCAATCTTTAAGGGAAAAGTAGGTCGACATGAAGCCCACCTAACATACAAGAGCTCTCATATCCTGAGGAATCATCCATCAACCCCACGGTTCATGCTATGAGTAAAAACATAACATCAAGTGATTTGAGAGTGGAATCACATATTTCCTTTTCAATAAAGCTCAAGTACTGTCAGTATATTAAGATATATCTGTCCAAACATCCATCCCCTTGATACTTTACAACTTATTAACAAGAACATTTTCAAAGTTTTTTTTTAACTTTTTCTTATTCTCTACAAGTTTTCTGATTTAGAGTAAATCAGAAAAGTGTTCTTGACTTTTTTCATTTCAGTTTTATTCATTTAAACATCAGCCCAAGATATATTCCCAATTTAACTGGCAAAAGGTAATGGCAACACTTCAGTGTGAACCACACAGAGGCACACACTATGCTGGTTCTTTTGTTCTTTTGATTAAACTCACCTCTCAGGTAACTGCTCTCTCTATGATTTCTAAGAATAAGACTAACTTTCCATTAACCTTTGATATGCAACAGTTATCACTATTCAATGAACAAAATTATTACCTCTTCTGCACCACTTCTACCAAGGAATCGTCCCCTAGTCATCTATCACACACATCTCATGAAAAGCTCAGGCCCTTCATGTCTGGACTTGCTGTGTTTCATGGTTAGCTAGTGGAGCATTCTTCCCTATGACTGACCATGGCCTGCCCAAATATTGCCTAGAAAACATGAAGACTTAAAACAATTTGACATTATCGGTGGCCTTCTCTGATGCTAATTCAAACAATAAATTTGATATTCAGTTTCCTTGTTTTGCCAGGGCACATGGGTAAAAATGATCCATGCCCAATGAAGTAGGCCCTTTCGTTGTACTGACTGCTACCCAGAGACCAGCATGAAAGGCCTGTAAGGAAGGCACAAGTTCAATAGCTTTAGACTTCAGGTTAAAATTCAAAGTCATGTAGTCTTCCAGAAAATGTAACTAAGTATTATAAACACTAAAGATAATGGGCTGTTTCTACATATCCTTGTTCCTGTGATATATAACATGACCTGAGCTTTAACACAGTTTGATTTGTAATGTTTCTGCAGTATGTAATGTCTTAGGTTAATCTCAAAGAACTGGAGACATATTTATTCCCAGTATGGATTCTTGACTGTGTGGTTGGTTATAATAATTGGTTAAATTTTTCTACATTCACTACATTTGTGTAAATTCTTGGGTAAATCCTAAGGACACACTGTTGCTTAGAAGTATTTCCATGTTCAGTATATTAGTATAGTTTCTATCCTCTATGAATTCGTCATTTCTCTGAAGGCATAGACTTTTGATGAAAAGCTTTATTACATTAACATTTGGAGAGTAAGTTACTCTCCAAAATAAATCTTCTGATGCCCCAGTTTTGACCTTTGAGTAACAGCATCGACATGCACATTACTTTTGTGTATTTTCTCAAAGATATCCATTCTAATGTCTAGTCAATTGTAATGCCTGAATAAAGGTTCTGTCACATACAATTATATAAATTCTCTTCACTGTAAAGTCTTAGTTCTTTTATAATACTTAAATTCTAATGGCTTGGCCACACTCATTGCAATTGTAATGAATAGCTCCAATGTTTCACAACTGTTGAGTAAACACTGTGCTACATATTAATTCCTGTGGTTTCTCTCCAGGATGTATATTCTTACAGCTAATAAAGAATGATCTCTAATTACAAATTTTTCCATAATTATGACATTTGCAAGTATGAACTATTTGGTGAATCTCAAGTTTAAGGCAATACCTAAAATCCCTTCCACATGCAGTACACTTCTAAGGCCTCTCACCAGTATGGAGTATGTAATGAGAAGTCAGGCTTGAACTCACACTAAAGGCATTGTCATACTCAATATATTTTTAAGGTTTCTTCTCCAGTATTTTTTCAGATGTCTTGAATGGTGTGAAGTGTGACTAAAGGCCTTGCCACTCTCACTACATTTGTATGGTTTCTCTCCAGTACGAACACACACCAAAGGCTATGTACACTCATTACATTTTAAGATTTCTCTCATGTATGGATCACCTGATGCTTAAATAGCCCTGAATGCCAGATAAAGGCTTTTCCACACTCAACATCTGTGCAGTTTCTCTCGTGTATGTATTCTCTGATAAATTATAAGGAGTGATTAATTATGGAAACCCTGCCATGGTCATCACATTGGTAAAGTTTTACTCTACTATGGATAATCTGATGTCTAGTCAGGTGTGGATGCCCATTAAAGACTTTTCTATAATTTATAATGGAAAACCTTGCCATACTTATTATATTTGTAAGAGTTCTTTCTGATTTGAAAGACCTGATGTCTACTTAGGCATGAATGCACAATAAAAGCTTTGCCACACTCATTACACTTGTAAGGTTTCTCTCCAGTATGAAGCCTTTGATGTCTTGCATGGTATAATTTGTTATTAAAAAAAAATCTTTCCATACTCATTATATATGTAAAGTTTCTCTCTAGTATGGAATTACTGATGGCTAGTTGGGGGAAAACACGCACTAAAGAACTTGCCACACTCACTACGTTTGTAAGGTTTCTCTCCAGTATGAACTCTCTGATGACTTGCAAGCTGTGATTTGTAATAGAAAACCTCACCACACTTATTACATTTATAAGGGTTCTCTCCACTATGAATTATCTGATATCTAGTTAGGCCTGAATGTACACTAAACTCTTTGCCACCGTCAGTGCATTTGTAAGTTTTCCTGTATGCTTTCAGGTCATTTGTCAGTATTGAAGGATACCTAGAGTTATCCCTATATAGTACAAATGTTGGCTTGTACACTAGGAAAGCCTCTTTGAAGTAAAGAAATGGAAGAAGTATTATTGATGGACTTCTCAGCTAGATTACATTAATTAATTTTTCCTTCACTTTGAAATACCTCCATAGCAGTTCAATGTGACTGAAACCTTGGTCCAAGCCTATTTTCATCATGGTTATTTTCTGCATGCTCTCTACCATATTAACCTCTTTTATCAGTGAGATGCATTTTATAAGTTATAGGCATTCCTTTTTTATTTCTTTCATCATCTCTGCACTGACATGCAAAGTCATGCATGTGTTCTTGGATTTCCCTGAAGAAAAAAATCTTTGGTTACATGGTTTTTACATCTCCCAAGCATCATTGTTTGGAATACTCTTCCTGTATAACTAGGTTTAGTTGATTTTAATTTCTTGATCATATATAAAGGGAATATATTTACAAAAACTTAAAAAAATAGTTCTCCTATTAGTTTCTAGACAAATATTTCATATAGAAATCTAATATTACTACAAACGTAAAGTTACACTAACTGGGAGGTCTTGAAACACTCTCCTTTTGGGTTTTCAGGAAAGTTTTATTACATAGGAGTGATTGATTATATCATTGACCATTGGTGATGAACCTTCAGCCTTTCTCCTCTCCCAGGAGGTCAGGGGGCAAGACTGTAACTCCCAACTCTCTAATTCCATAGTTGGTTCCCCTGACAGCTAGCATTCCCATCACTTGGGATGACCAAATGTCACCTCACTCACATACACACAACTGGGACTAAAATGGGCTGGTTATGAATAAGACCCCCATTTCACCTTAAGTCCCTGAATTGACTGCATCAACTGAGGACAATAGACTATGTGTCACAACAAGAGATTCCCCAATGTTCTTACTGGTCAGGGAATTCAAAGACTTTGGAGCCAGGGTCAGAACTGAGGCTGAAGATCACATATATATTTCTTGTAATAAATCACAGTATCATAAACTTCTACACTCCAACAAACAACGACCCCACATATATTAATTAAATGGCGAATGAAGGATGTGAGCAGACATTTCTCTAGAGATGATGTACAAATACATGAAGAGATGATCAGTATCACTCACCAGTAGGAAACACACATCTCAACCTCAAGATAGCACTTCACACCCATTACAATGGCTACTGTCAAAAAAAAAAAACACTAGAAAATAACAAGTGTCAAAGGTTTGAAAAAATGGGAATCTGCACCACTGTTGTGAAGGTAGTTGTAGCTGCCACAGAACCCAGTAGGGCAGTTCCTTAAAAATTAAACATAGAATTACCATCTGCTATAGACTGATTGTGGGTTTCCTTAAAGTTCTGATGCTGAAATTTTCCAAATGACTGTGATGAGACCATGGGAGGTCACTGGGTCAGGAGGGCAGACACTTCCTGAGGTGCATCAGTGCCCTCCAGAGAGACTGAAGACCAGCCTTCCTTCTGTCCTATAGGAAACAAGAAGCCGGCCACCTGACCATTATGGGCCTGACCTCAAACTTCTAGCCCCCAGAACTGGAAGAAATACTTTCCTATTGGTAAAAATCCACCCACTGGGTTTTCTGTTAAAGGAGTGAGAACAGACAGACATATATCTATTCCACTTGTGGAGACATTTACAAGAAAATGGAAAATAGGATCTTGAAGAGATGTTTGCATCCCTGTGTTCACAGCAGCCCAGAGGTAGAAACAACCCAAATGCCCACAGAGAGATGACTGAACAAATTAAATAGGGTAAATACATACAATGAGATATGATTCAGTGTGCAAAATAAGACACTAATTTAGTCATTTGCTAGAACATGAATATCCCGAGGACACTTTGCTAGGTGAAATTAACCAGTCACAAACAAGACAAAGGCTATGAGATTCTACTTATGGGAAGTACCTAGTCAAGACATAGAAAGGAAAATGCTGTTTATCAGGTACTGAAAACAAAAAAGGAAAAAAGGAGAAAATACGTGACTTATTCATGATAATTAATAGTTAAATATAGTACAGACTGACTCTTTAAGGAACAAATGATATGACGTCACAAGCATAATGGAGTGAGAGATATCTAAAGATGTCTCCCCTTGCAATAACAATGAGCTGGACATCTAAAAACTCAACAAAAACACCCAGCCTGCACAAGAGCACCCAGTCTGAGCGAGGCATCTGTAAATAAGAGCTACCACAGGTCAGAACCGTGGGAGTTGGGCTGTAGACCGGGTGAAACAAAGAAGCTGCCTTTTCCAGCTGGAGCTCCTTGTAGGAGAAGGAGGAGGGAAGAAGGTACAGTGGGTTCCCTGAACAGTCTTGCCTGACAGAGCTGGGAGCTCCACACAGTGGCAAGGCAGAAAGCAAGACAAAGTAGGAACTCAGAGAAGAAATAGCTGATTATTACCAGCTGCGGTTGCAAAACACGAGGATAAGCCACAACGGTAATCCCTCAACCCTGAGGTCCTCTCTCTTAATATCCTACAAGACTAAAACCTCAGTGCCCAAGGGGAATTATTTGAGCAAATACTACTGAAACTCGCTAATACTGACAGGGACTGAGACTGAGGGTAGAAAGTTTGAATTCAATCAAGATTGAATGAATACACACACACGCACACACACACACACACACACACACACATATGTAAGTATATATGTATGACATTATTAAGATTTTATATAAAGCAGGAATGCAAGAGGCTTAGATGCCACCTACTGGAAACCAAAAGAAAAACATGTTCTTAGAGACAGACTTGAGAGAACTTTATAAAATAAATCTTTCTGGGGGAAAAAAAAGGCAGAATACATTTCTATTAATGGAGAAATAGTCCATTAAACACTATGAACAACTAAGGTGACAAGGCAGCTCATAAAAAAAGAGAGAAATCTCCAGAAAATAAGCTTAAAGACATAGAAATATACAACTTAAGGATGATACTTCTGAAAAAACTCAGTGAGTTCTAAAATAATTCATATCAACAATTTTAGAAATTTTTAAAAAACTACATCAGCAGAATGAGCTTTTTATCAAGAAGGTTGAAGGGGAATGAAAGGGAAACTTTAAAGGTGAAGAAAATAGAACTTTTGGAGATGAAGAACACACTAAAAGAGATGAAGAATGAAATAGCAAGTTTGAGAAATAGAGTTGACCAAATGGAGAAAAGGATCAGTGATATCGAAGACAAAAACCTAAAAATTAATCAGAGAGAAAAAGACAGAAACCAAGGAATGAAAAATAATGAAAGAGAAATACAACAACTAGCTGATACCATCAGGAAAGGAAAAATAAGGATAATGGAGATTCTTGAAAGGAGAGGAAAAGGAGCAAGGATTAGAAAGCATTTTCAGACAAATAGTAAATGAGAATTTCTCAAATCAAAGAAATAAACTGGAGCTTGGAATTCAAGAAGTCAACAGAACACTCAATTATCTCAGCCCAAAAGGCCTTCTCTGAGACATTATATATTATATTAAAATGATCAAATATCAATAATAAAGAAAGAAATTTCAGGGCAGCCAGGGAAAAGAAGATGGTAACTTATAAAGGAAAACCCACCAGATTATTGTTGAACTTCTCAGCACAAACCTTACAAGCCAGAAAAGAGTGGAAAAGAAATATTCAAACTATTAATGAAAGGAACTACCAGCCAAGAATAATGTATCCAGCACAGCTCTCCTTTAGATATAAAGAAGAAATAAAGACCTTTCATGAAATACAAAAACTGAGGGAATTCTCCACTATGAGTCCTGCATTATAGGAAATACTGAAAGGGGTCAGCTCAAATTACAAAAACAAAACAAAACAAAACATAACTATGAGTAAGGTGACTGGCAGGCAGATAGAAGCAGAGCAGTACAAGTCTTATTAAGAACAGGGCATTATAAGCTTAAATAATAAGAAGAGATTTGCTACTGTAAGATAGTAATGAACATTTATATACATAGGGATAAACTGAGACAACAATAAAAAAAAGGAAGATTCAAAGATCTAAATTCGCAAAGGGGAATGGAGAAAAGGCATGTACAGATGAAAAAGGATGACTGCATATATACAACTATCCTTTACATATTCACAATGGTAACCACAATGATTCAGAACTGAAGTATATAACATTAAAAAAAAGGACCAAAGAGAAAATCCATAAAACCCAACCAAAATAAAATAAAATAAAAAACAGAAACACAAGGACAAAAAAAGCAATGGAAACACAGAGCTACCATAAAGCAAAAGATAAAATGGCTATAAGAAAACCTCATATTTCAATAATCACCCTAAATGTAAATGGACTGAATTCATCAATAAAAAGGCACAGAGCTGCAAATGGATCAAAAACAAAACCCAATCATATGCTGCCTCCAGGAGATACTTCTCAGCTCCAAAGACAAACATATAGACTCAAAGTGAAAGGGTGGAAAGTAATATTTTGAACAAATGGCATTCAGAGAAAAGTGGTAGTGGCAGCAGTAATATAAGATAAAATAGACTTTAAAATAAAAAAGGTAAAGAAAGATACTGAGGAACATTTCAAAATGATAAGGGAATCATAGAACAAGAAGAAATAACACATTAATATCTATGCTCCCAATCAGGGAGCCTTGAAATATGTAAAGCAATTACTAATAGAACTTAAGGAAGAAACAGACCAAAACACTATTGTAGTAGGAGAACTAAATACCCCATGGTCGGATATGGACAGATCATCCAAACAGAAAATCAATAAGGAAATAACGTCCTTAAATGACACATTAGACCAATTGGGCATAATTGACATTTACAGAGCCTTTCACCCCAAACAGCTGCTTATACATTCTTCTCTAGTGCACGTGGAACATTCTCAAGGATTGACCATGTACTGGGACACAGAGATAGCCTCAACAATTATAAGAGGGTTGAAATCAAACCAACCATATTCTCTGATCAAAATGCTTTGAAGCTGGAGATCAATTGTAAAAAGAAAGTGGGAAGAACCACAAATACTTGGAGATTAAACAACATGCTAGTGAAGAATGACTGGGTCAGAGAAGAAACAAAAAGAGAGATCAACCTATACATAGAAACAAATGATAATGATAGTACAACATATCAAAACTTTTGGGACACGGCAAGAGCAATAATAAGAGGAAATTTCATATCATTACAGGTCTATCTCAAAAAATAATAGTGAGCATAAACAAACAACCTAATACTTCATCTTTAAAAACTAGAAAAGAGCAAATGAAGCCTAAATCAGCAGAAAGAAATAATCAAAATTAGAGCAGAATTAAATGAGATTGAAAATGAAACAAAAACAATAGAAAAAAAAATACATTCAACAAAGAGCTGGTTATTTGAGAAGTTTATTAAAATTGACAAACTCCTGGCAAGACTCACTAAAGAAAAAAGAGAAAGGACACAAATAAACAAAATCAGGGATGAAAGAAGGGAAATTATGACAGACACCACAGAAATACAATGGATTATACAAGAATACTATGCAAAAGTATATAACACCAAATTGAATAACCTAGAAGAAATGGACCAGTACTTAGAAAGATACAAGATTCCAAGATTGAATAAAGAAGATCTGGAAACTCTAAACAGACTGATCAGCAGTATGAAAACTGAAACAATGATCTAAAATTTACCAAAAAAGTAAAAAACTAGGACCAGACTGCTTCACCAGTGAATTCTACCAAATAGTCAAAGATGTGATATCTATTCTCCTCAAACTCTTCCAAAAAAATTGAAAAGGAGGCAATACTTTCTAATTTATTTTATGAGACCAATTTTACCCTGAAACCAAAATCTGGTAAAGATAACACACACACACACAAAAGAACTACAAACCAATATATCTTATGAACACAGATGCAAAAATCCTAAATAAGATACTAGCAAACCCAAATATAGTAACATATTAAAAGGATTATATGCTATGATCAAGTGGGCTTCATCTCAGGGGCACAGAGATGGTTCAATATATGCAAACTGATTAATGTGATACACCACATAAATAAACTAAAAATAAGAATCATATGATCATATCAATAGGTGCATAAAAAGCCTTCGACAATGTACAGCACCTATTTATGAGCAAAACACTTAACAAAATTGATATAGAAGAAAAGTACTTTAACATAATAAAGGCAATATATGACAAACCCCTAGCCAACACTGTACTACATAATGAAAAACTAAAAATCTTTTCTCTCAGATCAGGAACAAGACAAGCCTGTCCACTATCACCACTGTTATTCAATATAATATTGGAGGTCCTAGAGAGTACAATTAGGCAAGAGAAAGATATAAATGGCATCCAAATAGGAAATGAAGAAGTCAAACTGTCATTATTGGCAGATGACATGATTCTCTATGTAGAAAGCCCTAAAGACTCCACAAGAACACTTCTGGAAACAATAAACAAATACAGTAAATTTTCTGGATACAAAATCAATGTTTAAAAATTCATAGCATTCCTATACTTTAATAATGAAATGTCAGAAAAAGAATTGAAAAACAAATTCCTTTTGCAATTGCAAATGTCTAGGAATAAAGCTAATGAAACATGAAGGACCCATATAATAAAAACTATAAGACCTATTAAAAGAAATTGAAGAAGTCACAAAAAAATGAGAAATCTGTTAGCTTCTACTTTTAAATTTCCCAAAAAGCAAAACAAACAAACAAACCTTAAATTTGTGTAGAACTTTGGGCAAAAGCAGGGGTTTTTTTAGACTTTCAAACAACTATTGCTCTATCCAACCCTTTCAGACCCTGCCAAACCAAGCGTCTAAGACCCGCCTTCCTTACTCAAATAACTTGGGAAGGTTCCCTCAAAAACTGACCAGAGCATTTGGCAAAAGCCCATTACTGTCACCCAGCTATAACTGCTGGTATTTCAGACTAGACACTAACCTGACCTAACTGCAAGGTACATCATTTGACTTGTTATTGTTATTGGAGGCTTTTACTGAAATTGTTTCTATTACAGAAAGACATAAATTTATTATGAGACTTGAGATACATATCCTCTTGGGTTATGTCATATCATCAACCTACATGGAGGGAAATTGAGAGAATTTCCTCCTATATTCAAGAAGACACAACAGGGGAGACCACTAGGAGTACTGATCACATATGTGAACAAAGGCTACCATCCTGTTGGGCTCTATAACTCCCTTCCTGTGCAGTTATATCTAAGAATGTAATGGAATGGTCTCCTCCCTATGACATGTCATCAAACAGTATCAAACAAGCAGCACGATTTGTAGATGGTCCTTGAGGTAGAGAGACCAGCCCAAACCATGTTCAATCTAACTAGCAACTGCACTGCTTAAGTGTTAATGATGTTAAATAGACTAGAGAGGCAAAAAATAAATCTTCTCAATGGGCAGAATTGAGTGGTGTTCCTTGAGACATCAGAGGAACTAGATAATAGCAAAAGCAACTTTTGCCGATTCTTGAGTAGTAGGAAATAAAGTTGTAATAGGGTCCAGAAAATGGGCCTGAAATAACTGGAAGAGAATAGAATCCCCATATGGGGTGCTGTAGGATAAAAATCTGTTATGAACTCAAATGTGGGTATCAAATGCAGCATTTCCCAAACAACCCCCAAATAACTCCCAAAATAACCCTGATAACTGCTATTACTGGTTAGTCAGCCTGGTTTGGCCACATAACCAGAGTAACATAAAAGATCCCACCAGAAACTTTTAGCAAGCTCTCCCTAAATAAGATATATTACACAAATGATAGTTCAATCTGGAGATAAATTACATCCTGGCAAATGAGAAGGATGAAGATAAACAGGCCCATATTTTTTGCCTGAACCCTTTCTTCTGCCATACTGTGTCTTTACCTTTATTGAAACTTATACAAAGATACTCTGTGGAGTCGTGTGAGCCCTTTCAATGATCTGAATCTAATTTTTAATCTATTCAATCCTAATCTATATTATGAAATAATAACATTGCCTATTTCATAAGGCTGTTTTGAGGAAGAATTAAATCATTATAGGAAGAGTTTAGAACAAAGCTGGCACAGTAGTGCTTAAAAAATTATCTTTTAACACTGAAATAATGGCATCATTACCACTGTAAATGTCTGATTTCCAAAATACAGGATCATACATACTTGAATATATCAATTCTAATATTTAAAAAAATTATTTCATAGTCTCACATAACAAAATATCTTATTTTACCAAAATCATATTTCTTATTTCAATAGATAAGATTAGCATACATATTAGCAAACGGAATATTTTCACATTATGAAATAAGCTTTATTTATTGATTTCAAGAAAAAAATTAATAATTTTAAGGCTCTCTTTGGCCACATTTGTTCTATAAGAAAACATGCTCCTCCCTACTACCAAGTTAAACATATCAAAAGTGAATAAGATGCACAACATGCAGTTTATTTCAAAACAGAACAAAAGTATTTATAAACAAAATGATTTTGAAACATTTGATAGTACTCTTTAATATACTTTGCTTTTAATATTAAATTCAGATGAGACCAATTTGGTAGCACAAATATTTCTTCTTTAATGAAAATGACTTCCTGATTCTAATCTCTGTGAATACATGAAAAATATTTACCAGAAATACATGAAAAATATTTACTAGCACATTAATATACATCACTAATGTGCTAGAATGTAATTTTCAAAGTCATGAAAACTTTATAGTATGATACATTTTTCTTTGACTTTTATTTAAATTTCTTCTACAAAGATTTGGAGATCTGATTTGAAAAATAATTAAATTGGTTATTTTTATTCATGAATTCTATTGCTACAAAGGCTCAGTACAAATGACCAATTAAAGTAAACCTTAGATAGACTTTAGAATATCAAAATGTGTCCACAGTGCAGAGAAAAAGATAATTTTAAAAATCACATTTTGTTCATTAATCCATAACATGGATACTATTGTGTATTATATGTAAATTTACTTGAAAAATTGCCTTAAATTTTACTATCTATTCTCTTTGTCAGTCTAAAAAATTAACAGTTGCATTCTGAGTAGAATAATTGTGGTATGCACAATAAAAATCTATTGTTATTAGTGATAAGCAGTATAACTCAGGAAAGATCATTTTTGCTGTTTTGTTTTAGAAAAATCTTGAAGTATACTGAGAGAGATTCAGAGATTATTAGCTAGGATGGCTAATAATAATTTTTTTTTTAATTCTAGGCAAAGCAAAAGTTCATGGACCTGAGTGACATAAAACATTGTCCCTTAAGCTAATAGATAATCTGTACATATATTAGACGTTAAGAGAGTTGCCACAGAGAATAGCCACCAAGGAAAGTCTCATGGTCCCACCAATATTATTGTCTTGCCTCAGTTCCAAATTCTTAAAAAATCAAATTCATTCATTGAAAAAAATATTTGTTTTATTCTTTTAAATTTTATACACTATTTTATAGACTGTGATTATGGTAGTGAACAAGACCAAGAAAGTTTCTACCTTCATAAAGCTTATCCTAGTGGTAGAAACAGGCTTAAATATATTAAGGAAAAATATAATTTTCATTACTGAAGTGATGAATAAAAGAAAACAGAATACAAGTAGAGACAGTGATGCAAATAGAAGGGTCTATTTGCAGAGTAGTCATGTTAAAGAAGAATTATTTAAGCAGAGATATAGATAATAAGAAAGAACCATCCTTGGCTTAAATATGGAAACAGGGGCATACACTAATAAAGAGCAAGTTTAAATGTCAAGAGGCAAGCTTAGTGTCTGTAAGACAACCAGCAGATGACATTTATTCTGGAGTAGAATGAGCAATGGGAAGAGAGGCTAGAGAAGACAGCAGAAAGATAGTCAGGACCAGATCATGTAAAGCCCTATATGACTTGGGAAGAAGTTTGGGTTCTATTTGAATTGTTCTCAGAAGTCACTAAAAGAATTTAAAAAAATGAGTGACATATCTGATCAACTCTGGTTTCTCTGTGGAGAATAGAACCTATATAGTAGAGAAAATCATCAAAAAACTCTCTGAGGAGGAATATGCTGTTGTCTCAGTTTGAATTAAGGTGGTTGGGGTGTTATTTTTGCCAAAGAGCAGAAGCATCAGAAAAGAGTGGCAGAAAATTACAATCTGTCTAAAAGTTTGTTAGATGTTTCATACCACTACCTGCTCATATTCCTGTGGTTGAAGCAAGTCACATGACCAACCTAAAATGAAAGGTGCATAAAACTATACACCATATAACATAAATGAAAAGAATGAATAATTGTGAACAATAACATCTACCACAAGCATATACTTAGCAAAAGACCCAACATACCTGGTATTAAGGCCAACATACCATCTAACTTATGCAATTATTAGCTCGGCACTACCAATACCTGCCCCATTTTTCTATGCTTTACTAACTGACTCATCTGCCTTTGGATTTATTCACATTATTTTTTAAATAAATTAGTAACTTTATAGGTTATAATCATGTCTTACTTGTCTAGAAGTCATTCTCTCTCTTTTTAGACTAATTTGGCATATCTCCTCTCTGATTCAGTATGTGCGGATACATGACCAGGAGACAATATTAATTCCAAGACAATGGATGAGCTAACATTTCTCCTTTGTACCTGTCAGGTTGAATTTTAACTCAAGCAAATAAAGAAGAAACAACATGCATTTGTTACAGGTCATACATAACTAACTAATCAAAGTCAAACTTAGAATTAGTATCATCTTAGTATAAACTTCATGTTTATACTATTATTTCTTATTTCTAAGAGTTGTAGGTTCTTGGTTTGTCTACCTGGAAGGCTCTTTCCTTCAACTTATAAGCTACAGGTTCTGACACTGGATGGCTTAGTTTCATTTTTACTCTGCCATTTCTTAGGATGTGATCTTAGGCACCTTTTCTGAATACACAACACCCTAGAATCCACTTCACTAAAATATGGATAACAGTAGTACTTAGCCCATTGAGTTTTTGTAAGAATTAAATTCATTTATATATTAATATAGAGTAAATGCTCAATTATTATTAGTATTTATGACCTTTCATATTGCATACTCTAACCATATTTAAATGTGAGTAAATAAGTTAAACCTAAACTTAAAAAATTAGTATGACTATTGTCAAATACATACAAAAATAGAAATGAACTAAGGGACTATCATCTTCCCAACAGTTCAAGAATCTGTCATACTGAATTAATATCTTCCACAACTTTTTCTTAATGAACTATTACAAAGCAAATTCCAGATGTTATAGTTTCAATTTAGTACATCTTTTAAAAATGTGAACAATAAAATAATGATGAATAAAAATCAACACTAAATAATCACTATGTGGAAAGAAATTAAGAATATTATCAAATCCTCTTTTCTCTCAATTATCTGATAATATTAAGGAAATAGGTTTGCCTCAAATATTTTGACAATTTTCATTTCATATTGACACATTTAGTCTATAATTAAAACCCTAAATCAAACACAAACTTTGAAAAAAATTATAAAAAAGAAAATAATTTTAGTTGGAAACCTCATTTTCCTTTGTTTTTAATTCTGAACTCTATACATATAAGTGTAACTATTATTTAGTGATTACTCTATGCTGTTTAAATATACACAGAGAAAACACAAGGCTCAAATTCAGACACTTACAGAAATACACATACACATGTGCAGACATAAAGGGTTGACTACTAGATTAGAACTTCTTTAAAAATATACATCATACTTCTTTATATCTTTTATAATACCAAGTATATTATTAAGTTAATTAGATTCTATTACGAACTAAATGCTGCAGAAATCAGATATTTTTCTGCTCATAATACATATATTAAGACATCCTGCTTTAATTTTTATTCATATTTAAACATCAGATTTATTCTGGGGAAAGAAGTTCTAGAGTTATGAATGCTGATCAGTGAATATTTACTATAGTACTTTCTGTTCTTTCAACCAAGAATTATTTATCTTTAATTTGAATTAAAAATATTTTTAAAATTTTGTAGACTAAATAAATGAACATTGTATTGTTCACTAAATGGTAAGTAGCAGTAAAATGATATAACACACATTTATTGTGATTTTTGGAATAATGTATAAAACTTATAGGGATCGATATTTCCTAAGAATATACTGGACTTTGAAGGTATTTTAGAAATTTGTTTCCTTAAAAGGTAATAAAGTTAAATATTAAAATAAGATGTATAGAAAGTATGAAAATCATGATGAATATATAATTTCTCCAAGGACTTTTATTACTGGCTAATCAATTCTGTTCTAAATAAATTATTTTTTACCATAATATCAGATATACAATAGTGAAAGAATGGTATAAATACACACAGAACCTAGCAATTTGAAAAATGAAGCTTAGGGCTTAGGTACCAGAAAGAGTCTGGATGTTAAAAATGATAAAGGAAATTATAAATCATTAACTGGGTGGTTAAATGAACTGACCCTCCCATAAGTCATCAGCTTTTTTTCAAAAGATTACACTTCTTTCATTGATTGGCTAATTTATGTTTCTTAAATCAACACAGGACTAGGGGTTAGGCTACTGGTTCTATTTATTTTGTGCAATAATTCTGCCTACTCACCTATGACTGATAGCTCAGTATAAATTCTATATCTTTAGACAGGCTATATCCAGAATTGGACCTACATTTTCTTGCCTGAGAAACTGAGGTAAAGGATAGACAGATTTAAACTTGATTGACCAGTGAATTTCAATTATTTCAAACTATATAGTGAAACAGATCTGTACAATTAATCACTTACAAATCTTTTGATCTACTCTGAAGTTAACCACTATCATCAAAATGTTTTGTGGAGACTATGTAAGTATACTAGTTATTTCTGTAAAACTTTTCAATCTTTTGAGATTTGAACCTTATTTATAAAATTTCATTTGTGGTAGTTGACATTTTGAACAGGAAATACTGGTGTTTAATTTTCTTGTTAAGTTTTTAAATTAGGTGTTCAATGTAACTATTAAGTAAAATTTATATTATTAAACTTCAAGTCCATGCTAATTTTAAAATAATGTATTATTCCATAGAGGTAATTTAGTTATCTGTCCTTTTATAAGTAATTTGACTCAATTTATGAGTAATTATAAGTTACTTTATTATTATAATTTTATAAGCTATAAGATTTTCATCTCATATTTCTTTCTATAAGAAATTAAAATTTGATAATATTGTAATCTCTGACTCTTCAGAAAATAGTTTATTTTTTAATAATTATCTATTGAATTTAAGCAGTGTATAACTCAATTTAGTCATTTAATTTTTTTTCCTTGTCTGAATCACTTTGATCTAATAACTCTAAAGTCTATAAATTTTGAAGAGCCAACATAAACTCTGAGTTAAAGAAATACACATTATTTGAAATTATATCAAATTTACATGATCGTATAAATTATATATGTGTGTTGATAATAATTGTTAAGAAATTTCAATTATAAAAAATATTTTCAAGAACGTTTTTACTTTTATGCAAAAATTATAACATAATTATTTGGGCAAACTTTAGGACCAAAATAATATTAGTTACTTATTTATAAAGTATTAATGCCTATAAAATTTTATTTACTTATCTTGCTTTTTAAATTAAATATTGAATGAGGATCAAAAATGTGACTACTTCCATTATCATTGGCTTAAGAATCTTAATTTCACCTTGAGATTTCATGACCCTATTTGCAGGTAAAACTTATCATTACTGTTTTATTAATTGTGAGGTAGTTACATTTTACTACAAAGAAATAAAATCATTAGGTAATTTAGGCCAGTATTATAAATTATTTAATTTTTAAAAAACTATAGTTTTCTATTTATTCAAGTGCAATTATTCAGAAATAATATTATATTCTGCATGATGTATATAGTTTTATGTTAACATTTATATGCTAAATTATCAAAAGAAACGTGGAGAACACTCAAATTGTTTTTCAGAGAATATTAAAAGTTAGAATAAGATTTTGAAGCAATTTTCTATGCTTCTAGAACAGATAAAGACTATTAGAGATTAAAGAGCTGAATTTGAACATACCTAAAAATTCATTTTAAGTGTTTTTAATCATATATATCAGAGACAAATGTTGTTTTATGTATTATCTTAGCAAGTGTTGATGATAAAATGGTTTTACATAATAATGTTTTAAAGCAATTATTTATTTTATTCAGCTATATGGCCCAAGTGGTTAGAATTTAGTATTAAGGAAACCTATATTTGAGGTCAAGTTCATTTGTTTAAACTCTATTTTGAGTCTGGTGTCTTTATGTAAAAGACAAGCTCTCCAAAAGCAAGGAAAGCACAAACTTTCTTATGTGGATAATTATTTGGAAATTATTGACTTGGTTGCTTGTTAAAATACAGTTTTAGGCCCTCTACTAAGTAGTTCTGATTCAGTTTGGATGACATCTGAACTGACACATATGATACAAACGCGTAACCATTTTTGAGAGCCACCAAAGTAATTCATTAAGTGTCAGTTACAAAACATAGAAAATTTAAATATAAGTCAAGTAAGATACAAGAATCATACAAAAGTAATTACATTTCTGTAAGAAATAAGCATATGTAATGCTTTAAAATTACTTTCTAGAATTATGGAGTTAGATGTCCTTCAATGATTGAGGTAGTTTAAGTGGGTTAATTACATTAAGGTAAATTTACCTTTGATCCGTGTTTTTTATTTATGTGTTTGACTGTAAGACTGTCTATTGAAAGATAGATTTCATTAAATGATTATGGAAAGCCTGGAATTGTTTTATTAATTATGCAGATATAAATCACCTTTCAGGAAGATGTTATTATCTCTCTTACAATGGAGGAAATTGCACTGTAGAGTGTTAACAAACAAACAAAAAAATAAACAAACTTGCCCAAGCCAGAATCCAATCTCAGGTATCCCTATGCGATTAAAGCTCCAACTCTTGTCCACTGAAATATACTGCCTCTTTCAAATATATTGCCTGATTCTTCTAGTGAAATTGTTGGCTATTTTTGTCCTGTTTGTCATCAACGGATCCCTTCTTTTCTTGTATAGTAGCATTGTATTTACTATGGATGCATTTATTTGATTATACCCTTTCTTCTTGCCTCTAAGTAAACTTTAATCCTACTCCTTTTCTTATCCTTTTGACAACTTTCCTATTTCTAGCATATTTATTGACTGACAGGAAAATGTATACATAAATTAATAATATGTATTATACTTAAAGTAGGGAAACAACTATTATTAAAATATCTTGAGTTTCCAAATCAGGAGCTTTGCATACCTTGTCTAATTTAATCATCAAAGCAAACTTTTTCACAAGAATACCACATCATATGCAAGGGTTTTGAAATTACTCTTGAAGACACCAGATATTAAGCTCAGTGATTTTAAATGTATAACTTTTAGTCTTTACAATCTTCATGGAAAGTAATATGATCTCCATTTTCCATGTGAATATACTGAGATTTAAATTCTCTAAGTTAAATACATTTTCCAGATGTGAAAAGTCAGGAAGTAGTGATATAGGATCCTAACTCCGAAACCATTTCTACCACCAGAAAAAAAAAGAGGTGCAAGTGCCAAAGTATGATTATTCTACATAATTCCTGACTTCATGTTATGAAGTAAAGAATAATACATTTTCTTTGTGAACCAAATCAACAGATATAAAATTAGCAGCAGTATCTTACAAAGATGCTCTTACTCATAAATTTACTTGCAGAATGAGTCAGAGGTACCAAAGTCAAACAACAACTCACGTGATGGCTAGTGTGGGCAACAAGACATTCTGCCTTTTAGTTGAAATAAATGCTTTGATATTTAGCGGTGAATTACATGAAATAAAGTAAGAACACTCAGAAAATCAGAAACAAATTCAGGGCATTCTATCCAGAAGTGATTGCAGGCTGCGAAGACCTCCCATGAGAGCAGAGGCTGTTGATTAGGCAAGATTATTTTCTAAAGCAGACTTTCCAGATTGGAAGTATTCCTGGGAGAAAAACTTCCACGTGAGAAATCTGGCTTTGATTGTTTATCTGCAGTAAGACTTACTGAACAAATATTAATAAAAGGTTACTCATACTTCAGATTGCTTTTTACTGTCACAAGACTTCATTTCTGAACTTTACACACTTTGATTGAACAAAAGTTATGAATCATGCTGGTTATAGCTTCTAATTTTACTGAAGCCTCTTTTGAGCTCACATATATTAAAATGGAAAAATTAAATGTAGTAACTTATTCCTTGAAGTTATATATAAGCATGTTGTTAGATATTTTAAAACCCTTTTTACCACCTAAGAATTGCTTTTATTTTATTATTTTTTTAGAGGTCTTTATTTTATCTTATTTTTTAACCTATTATGCCATGAATTCAGAGGGAATGGCCTCTCGCATCTCGGGTTTCCTTCCATTCGTTCTCAGAGTGAGCTTCTCTGGGTAGAGCAGGTTGGCACTTCATTTGAACCCAGGTATCTTTCTCTTTGGCTTCTTTCTCTTTTTGATCATTTCCTTCACACGTTTCAGGAAGCTGTCTTGGCTCTTAGAGTACTAAATATACTCAATACGCATATTAATTCTCTTGGCAAGAATCTCATCCTTAACTTGTTTGTTTACAACAATGCCAACAGCATGCTGGGGAACACTGTAAACTCTTCCAGTTCTGCGTGGTAGCATTTGTGGGGCGTTCTTTTTTGAACAGTGCCCATTTCCTTGATGTCTACAATATCACTTTTCTTGTAGATTCACATGTGTGTGGCCAAAGGAACAACTCAATGTTTTCAAAAAGGCCTGGAGAACCTATAGCGGGTGCCTCTCCTCTTTCCCTTTGTGTTGGTCATTTTGGCGAATTCCTGGACAATGGCAGTTTCTGACAAAAGGAAGGCCAGATTGCTTTGCATGTAACTGCTGGGCAAACAGGACAGTAGAATAGTAGTTACACATACAGTCAGAGCTAGCTTTACCCCATAGGATTCATATAACTGAGTGTATCTAGTTAATCTTTTTGTACCTCCATTTTCCTACCTGTAACATGGATGTGATAATAGCACCTATATTATAAGAGTCTCTTGAGAATTAAGTGGCAGGTAAAGCACTAAGAAAACCTGGAGCATAAATAGCAACCCAAAATGATGAGCTAATATTAAAAGTTTTAAGTAGTAGTGCCAGAGCTTGAACCCAACTCTCACTCAAAAGCCCTGGAACTGTTTGTACAAATGAGGTTGTTTGTATCCACTACTAAGGCCAAATTTGTTTATACATGTATGTATATACATGTGCGTATATACATATATGTGCATATTCATAAAATTTATGAATAAACTTGAAAACATCAAAAGTATCACAAATGGAAATATAGATATATTCTCTTAAACTCAGCATAATCTTTATTTGTAAATAGCTTCTACCATGCTAAAAATATTCAGAATGTCTCTTCTCTCACCAGTTACTGCAAAATTCTCTTTTTCATGGCAAAAATCCTCAAAAGTGTATTATACTAATTATATCTAATTCCTCTCCTCCAATTGTCTCTGATTCTACTCTAAGTTTTCACACAAACTTACTCTATTTTAAGCAGTGACCTCCACGTGCCTGAATCCCATGCCAAATTCTTACTTGTTATTTTATTAGATATGAGTGTCGTTTGACAGTCTCTTTTGCCAAGAATGCCCCAGGGCTAAATTCTTAACACTTTTCTCTTTCCTATTTATAGTCACTCCTGTGGTCATTGCAGCCATTATAATGGCTTTAATTACAATGTATTCAGAGTCTTCTTTGAATTTCTATTTTAACCAAGCATGTACACCTGAACCCCAGATTCATATAGCCAGGTGTCTACTCAGTGAGTAAAAACTCCATCTTTACTAACTCATGCACCAAAAAAAAAAAAAAAAAGGAAAAAAATTGGATTTGTCCCTGGTTCTTCTCTTTCTCTCATACCTTATGAATCATTAATAAAAAACTTTTGGCTCTACATTCACGATATACTCATTATCTTACCACGTCATCATCCTTGCCATTTTTATTCAGCAGTCTCCTACTTGGTCTCTTTGCTTCCACCTTTGCTCTCATGTCTATGTACTAGGGAGACAACTGTGAACATGACTGTCAAAAGCTCTGCACTCTTGAAACATGCATTTCATTGATGTACAGAACCATCATTATCCTGGAATTAGATAGAGTCATGGACTAACAGGTAAAAACACTGAAGGGAAGAGTGAGAGAAAACTTTTGGTCCTTGTTTACAAGATCTTGGAGTGCTTACCATAATAGCAAATCTTAAATAATTTTAAGTTTAAATAAAGCTTAAATCTGTAGAATCATTTCTATTTTCGAAAGTGTTCATAGTATATAGATCATAAGGCCTGTGGAAGATAAGACATCTCTCGGACATACCCTTCTAGATATGTTGGTTTCTCTTAAAAAGATGTTTTCAGATTATTATAAAATTATATAAAAAGTTATTTTGATATTATACTTCTATTAACATTAATACATAACATTCATTTAAATAAACATTAGGTTGTGCCCAGAACCCTCTTCAAATTTAAATAACATTGAGAGTTGTAAAACCCAAGTAACAGAAAAAGTATGGTTTATTATATTTTAATTTCTTTTTTTTAAAATTAATCAACTCATTTAACAAATAGTAGAGGAAGAAAATCATCAGATTATCACAAATCACGTCTTTTAAAAACTACATATTTTTTTTCTTGAATCACAAGATTAAAGTCTTAACAAATTATGTTTGAGCAATAAGACTCATAGTTATTTCAATGAGTCATGTATTTCTGGAATTAGGTGGAGTGCAGAAAGCAGATAAAAAGACGCCACTTAGAGGGCATTGCTTACTGGGTTTTTCATTTTGTAGTACCAACTCCCAGACCAACACCCAGCCCTCTGTCTGCCTTAAGTTTCTTCTGTTAGCAGAAACTCCTGTAATCAGGAATAGCACTTCCTGATTCACCAAAAAGGAAAAGATGACAGAATTTTTTTAAGTACCTCAGAATTCATTCTGTCCATCTCTCTGCCTCGGCCTCTTTGGAATTGCCTCCAGGGAACCCTGAAACTCTGATTATGGACCCTCCTTTCTCAGCTGAGACACAGAAAAGACTACTTCTTAAAACCTTTTTTTTTTTTTTTGCTAGCTTCCCATCTTATCACAACACATAACTATGAATATATTCTTTCTCAACTACACTTTTACTCATGTCCCTCAGACATTCTGATAATTATGCTAGAAAGAACCAAAAACTATGTTAACAGACCATGATAAATATAATAATGTGTTTTATGAACTATTATGGATAAACCGGAATCAACTTCCCTCACAACCTACTTTAGATTGGCTTTTCATCTTCATTTTATGGCAATTTGTCATAAAGCAACAGGACGTCTGAATGTGTTTTATCATTCTATCTCTTAATTGCAATATTGCGCTATTTTATTTTTCAATAAGCCAGAATTAAAAGCATTGTAAAAATATTTTTCAAATTATAAAAAAAGCACATTAACCTCAGCAGACAAATTATTCTAAGTAATGTGTAGTAGTAATGGTTTTAAAAAAAATAGGAATCCTATTTTATAGATGATGATTCTTATTGCCATCACTACAATAGTAATTTTATTGAATTATTTGTTCAATCCTTTAGAAATATTGGATATGTGAACACATTCTTCTATGCTTTCATTTGCTGGTCTCAAAATGTCATTGTTTTAAATGGTAAATAGGAAAACAGAGAAAGATGGTAAAAGATAGAGGTATTGGTACTTGGAGACACACACACCTGTGTACATTTCATTACTTGTGTACTATCTGCTGTGTTTAATCAAACATGTAGCTCTTATATAAAAGACTAAATATTCGCAGTGAGTATAGTAGTCCCTTCAAAGAAAAAAGAAAAAAAAAGTAAGATTTATGAACCCTCAATGATAGGTAAATCATTGGTTTTGAAATTGGATTGTTTTGTGTAATCAGGGTCACAGCTGAATCTATAACAACTTAATGGCCAACAGAAGCTCTTCCAGCTCTCACTCTCCTACAGTTGCCATTTCATCCCAGATATTGTAAATTGTAGGATGACTGTAATGGATACACTGCATCTCCCTTTGGGATGGTCAGTGAACTCTAATTTCGCTACTTAGTAGACTTAGTCTTTTTATTAAGTATGTTACAGATTTGGAGTAATAGGAATGCTTCAGACATGGAGATGATTTTAGTTATTTAACAGAGGGAAATAAGTATTAAATAATACCTCTTCTTAGAATTACAGGATTACATATAACCTGTCTGCCAAAAACAATGAAGAAACAGATGAATCAGCCTCCTTCTCAAATATTACACTTCACTTCCTTTACAAAAAGATGCAGGAGAGCAATTTTATGATCTAGGTTTCTTTTATTTTCTTTCTTATGTTTGTATGTCCAGAAAGTATTAAAGGAAAATTATCAAGTCTAGAATTTGATGTAGGAAGTAATTTTAGAATAGGTGTAGTGTACTCTATAGTGTGCTAAATGGTCTATTGTATTTTCCCTGTCTCAGTTCTGAAATGAACCACTTCTCCAAGGAGCCCTGATTCTCTTAATAAAAATGATATTTAAAAACCAAGATCTAGATGCTTAGTGTGCTTATTGTTACAGGGTAATAACTGCTTATATGCTCTTTCAGATGACATAACAAATAAATATGTACTAACCTATATATTTGCATACATCTCTTCAATATTTATTTCTGTACATAAGTATTATGTTTGTATGTATGTGTCTGTCTGTCTGTCTACCATTGTTTCTCTTTTGCTCTTTTGCTCTTTTTTTCTCTTTTTTTTCTCCCTCCTTCTCTCTCTCTCATCTATCTGTACACTGATACCTTCAATCTAATCCAGATCCAAAATTTTATCCTTCTCCACTATTTATAACTTCTTTCCATACAGTAAAAACCATTACTATCAATATCTAAAGTATATGTGATTATTTGTTGAACCCTAGCATACATATAGTTTAAAACATGCTAAGCCATAACCCTGTGAGAAACAAATTA
This sequence comes from Macroglossus sobrinus, assembly GCA_004027375.1. NCBI lineage: Eukaryota > Metazoa > Chordata > Mammalia > Chiroptera > Pteropodidae > Macroglossus > Macroglossus sobrinus. The sequence continues at coordinate 583,127 of PVKZ01000309.1, read as the reverse complement.
CCAACAAAAAAACATCGTTAAAGTTTTTTTCTCTTTTAGCTTGAGAGTATCCAGTCAAACACTATTTTCCAAAGTAACTTAGGACAAGTCTCTTCTCTTGACCTACTTTACTGTGTTTACAAGATTTGTTTGTAATACAATTTCTTTGCTACAATCTGCATTCCGCGTTGGGGTCTCCCTACATTACAGTTGATTTTGTTAATTTAAATTTACAAGTGGTAAATATGCCACTTGTAATTGAGATTTGTACAATTTTCACTGACTGAACAGATAGAAATGTTACGCAAGACATTTATTTAAAACAGTTCAAGGCAAAAATTACCTAAACAAACTGGCTATTACTTTAACTCTATAATATATGTTAGTCATATGTCTTTCAAGATTAATTCCAACATTCTAAATCTTTTGTTTGGGTTAAATTTCCTTTAATATAGAAACAAAAATATCTTTATTGTATAGCTAAGTAATTATTTATGGATTACTCAGACAAGATTTTACTGAGCTGCAAACTGGCTTTTTAAAAAAATAATATTATCTTGCTTTAGTTAATAATATTAACTCAGAGAGCAAAAATGTAAAACCAGCTAGAATCAAGCATTATTATAAAGGTAAATTGCAGTAGGGAATGGAGTGTATAATATTTTCCATCATAATCATTTAGTATCTAAAAGGAATTATAATGGTAGCCGAAAGAGATCTTTCTTTTTTTCATTAACATCTCAAAAACATACAGTTCACTAGATAACATTATCATTGATTTCTGTTGTTAAAAGCTGAAGAATTTTTAATCACCAGGAGGCTATTTTTATTTGTGATACAGATTACTGTGCTTTGAGAGTGTTGGTTACTAACCTCTCTAAAAATATAAAGTTTGAAGTAAGTTGCTGAGATTTTAGAATTGCTGTCTAAGAGCTACAACATCATTTGTAAAAATTGTTCTAGTCCACGAAATACAATTCTTTACACATTAAATGTCAGCATAATCTCTATCTGAAGTGCAAAATTTAGGACTGCATGTATTCCTTGAGTACAAGCAATCACTTAGATCTCATATTGAATATGCTTCTCATTTAACCTTTTAAAAATCACCATCTAGATTTAAAAATCCCCTCTAGATTTCATTATGTGCATTAGAATTTTTAAAACCATTTTATGAGACATAAACAAATATGAAAGTAGCATTAATTTTTTCTTTTTTCTTTTTTTTGAAAAATGATAATAGTAACAGAATTAAAGAGAAGAAAATTGAGAGATAAGATATACTGGAAAAGCATTGGGTTCAAAGTCAGACACTATTATTCTGGGCTGCCAATTATTAAGCCAATGGACTCATATAAATATTGAGCCATCATTTTGATATGTAATTTAGAAATAAGAACACCTACCTTGCCTGGTACAGACTTGCTGATAACTTCAAATTAAATAAAGAATATAAAGGTGCAGTTTAATTGCAAAGTTGCTAGACAAACAGTAAGAAACGTAGTGCCTTTTTCACCTCTACAACATCATGGTTTGTAAAATATATTTATACATTATTTTATTTGGGACATGGATATGTTCATTAGATTTAAATGTTTTTTCAGGTCTCTAAACAATATATTATTGATGAAAATAAAAAAGAGTTATGACACATTGTTAATTAGACCATTCTTAAGGAAGGTTGAGTAGAATTTTAAGATCTGCTCCATGGTATTTTTTTTATATTCAAAGATAATAAAATAGCAGAATAGTCTTTCTATATCTCCTACAGAGTGGTGTGATATAACCCAGATATAAGCTGAAATCATGTCTTTTAAGATTCAAATTAAGTTTACAAAAATCCTATTCCAGTGTCCACCTTTCTAAAAAATTTTGTCAGATGTAAGAACACAGAGAATAAAAGTTAACCATTTTCTCATTCACTTAAAGTATGTTTCCATTTCTTTTAATTAGTTTAGAAAACACCTAGCTGGCCCATGTTTGCAATCCCTTCTCAATGGTTGTTAACCCTATCATGGGCATAATCCTAATTCCTTCACTTCTTCAAAATAACACCAACAAAAAGCCATCCCAATCAGCCTTAATTGGGGGTTCTTTGCAGGGGGATAAGAGCAGACTTTATATTAGGATTCTACAAGTACCTTAAAATTAAATATTAGGCATTCTGTTCTTAATTGCATTTTGATGATCCATCCAGTAAGAATCTCTCTTTGGTTGTCTTTCTCTTATTCTCTCCTCAATCCCTTCTTCTAACACACACACACACACACACACACACACACACACACACCTTTCTCTTTTAGAACTGATTTAAGAATGAGAGCTTATGCTTTTAGAATTGTGTTTATACCTGCAAGATCCTTTGCAAATAGAAAATTTTTTTCTTATCAAGTTTAAAAAAAGGTCTCGATAGTACATATTATTTTAATCAATTACAGCTATATGGAAAGGGCATTAATCATGAAGTTTAATTTGGATTCGAGTGTTGACTTCATGACACATTACCTGTGTGGCTTTAAATAACTTAGCCTAACAGTCTTTCATCTGTGAAATAAGATTACTATTATTAGTTTCACAAGACTGCTGAGGTGATTGCCAAGGAAACACAGGTAAAAATGCACAGGGCAGAGACTAGTTATATAAATAACAAATTTTTTAAATTACTGGGTAAACAAAAGATGCCACTATGGTACACGTATTTTTACTTTTTATACTTAAAAAAAAATTCTTAGGGTCCACACTATATCTAAGACACTTTCCTAAATACTTTGAAAAGCAAGAAATGGACCTGCCCTCCTGAAGTTTAAAATATAGGAGAAAAAAAAAAATGCCAAAAAAAAGGGGGCAAGGGTATGCATAATACAGATGCAAAGTAAATAATAAATAATACTTGATAAAATCTTTTAAAAACTTCACATAGCATGTGGAATTTGAACTGAGTCTGGAATCTGGGTAGGATATAATCTATGTGGATGGAACAAGTGGAGAAAGAAGAAAATTTGTTATTTGAATCTATGTTTAAAAAATCACTATTAAATAGTCTATTGATAAATATTAATAAAACCCAAAGACTGAGACTAGAAGCTTCACTATCTTGGAGATTGTGCACAAAATCACTAATGCTAGCTTTCTTTCCTTGCATCCATCCCTCTGAGTACAAACTACATTTCCAGGACCCCTCCAAGCTAATTATAATGCACATGGTAAAAGGTCAGTGACTATTTACTTTGACAAAAAGTAAAAGTGTGATGTTTACTACTACCTTTTCTATTATCAGAATAATAGGATATAATAATAAATATAAAAGTATCTCCAGGTCCACACACCCCCCCCCAAAAAAAAAAATAACTGCAAATCTCTGTGACTGAGCCACTGAATAGGATATGTCTGAGAGTCACATTAACTTTAATAAATAGCACTATTTTTAGATTTTCTATTTTATTTGTTATTATTATAGAGGAAATTTTATTGATCTGCAACTATAGAATCGTCTAATAACTAAGAAAACTTTCATTGTGGTGCAATGGTGACATTAGAAACTGATGCCATTCTTCATATAGCATTACTGCTGACCAAGGCTTCAGTGAGGCAGATATTTATCCAGAAGTTAAAATAAGTTTAAGCCAAATCCATCTACATTTTTTAATCCATGCTTTTTGTGACCTATCAGCCAAGCAAAGTTTGGTTTATTAAAGCCATAGAAAAGAAACACGATGCATTTTACTAGAAAGATTTTATTTTTTAATTTTAGAAATTGCCTCCAGATTCACTAATTTCACAGTGATTTTTCACCAAATAAAGAGTTATCATATCATTAGTCCTGTCTTTGACTAGTTAGAAATATCAGATTCACCATTAAGTAATATATGTTCAAATAACTCTAAAAGTAATTCTGAAATGTCTTCAAAATATTTGAATGATTATAGTAATAATATGACCTCCAAATAACTTTTTAAAAATGTACTACACTATTAAATATACAAATGTATGTTGCAATCTTCTAATTTTTAGCAGGAATAAATCACTTCATACCATCATTACTTATCACAGTCTTACCAGCCAAGAACTAAGCATTTTGTGAACAAGAACTGACTCAGCTGTTTGTAGTTCTGCCATTGTACAAGGGCTGGGGAATGTTGTGAAGCTATAAAGAAAAAAGCAGGGAAAATGCACCACTAGTTTCATTAGCATGTAATATTAAATAATTGAGCTTTCAAAAAATTAAATAAGACAAGTTCCTCTCTTGCAGCTGAAATGAGTCTGTAGCAGAGTATCATCTGATGATTGGTGGCACAGTGGTCCCAGCCACGTGGTTCTATTTTTAAAAGGACACTATTGTAACTCTGCCCACAGATTTTCATCTTCTTTGAATTCTGCTGTGCTCTCAGCTCCTGAAAAGTCACCTTTAGACCAGTCTAAATGATTGTAATCTGATTGTTCTCTGAGAGCAGGAGGGAGTGTGTGATGGCACCAGTGCTGTCTTTTCTAATGGATCATACTGATGAACAGGGAGTTGTTGCCTAAATTATTCAGAATCCAGCTGGTGTTTCATTCACAGGAAGACCTTAAGCTTTTTAGAATATATTGTTTCAAAAAGCATTGCTTCCTCAGAACTATTTCTTGATGTGAAAGATTTTTAGAGATTTGCTTTAAAAAAATGTATATGTGTGCAAATATACATACACTTTTTTAATTGAGAAGGAAACAATTCTGAAAATTCTGTTGAAATGTGTAATGACATCTTTATGTATAACCTATTATTACTTGGAGAAAGATAACACAAGAAAGTAAAAATTCTTAATCATGGTTTTCTGTATTTCTCTATATTTTATACCATTAATTCTAAACTATCCAGCTAATACAGAATATTTGTGCAAACAATAAAAATTTGATAAAAACGCTACTAGTTGAAAATATTTCGTATTTATAATGTTTGTTTTTATATTTAATATTTAATTATAAATAGCTTTATTTTTACCTAGCATTTTCTTAGAAACATTATATATGACATATATAACCTTATAAATATAATAATATATAGTAAGGTACATATATTTTTCCATGATGTCTAAGACTGTATTTCATTGGTCTTTTGTTCTCTTAGTTCCAAACATTTAATAATATTTAGATTTCTAGTGAGAAAATTAGGCTAGAAATAATACAATATCATGAAAAAGGAACTAATAATGGCAGCCCATAAAACTGTCTTCGGAAGAGAGATAGAGCCTCATGAAAAAATATTTCCAAGCAATGCAATTTCACTTGTTGAAATCTAATCAAACATGAGATTTTTGTCTCAAATAAAACTTTTTCAGTAAGGCTTCCTTACATTCTTTTGTTTTTCACTTGAATATTCTCTTTCCCCCAAATTTCATGGTGTTTTGACTTTTATAATATAACTTATCACTGCTGCCTTGAATTAGCTGTGCATATGTATAGTAAAACTAACAATAGTATGTAAAACAACTTATTATAAATATTATTATATTTACTTTTTCCAAGAATAACTGAATAAATTGACAAGGGCTCTGATAAGTTATTACATGTAAAGCTTAATTTAATTAATAAAGTGTCTTAAATTATTTGGTAAAAACCCGCATAAAAATAATTTTACCTATGAACATAAAATAACAACTAATTATTCAGTATAAGACCTAGAACATTTTTCTATAAAACTACAGTAAGGATGACCTATAATTGTATCAATATACATATATTTTTTTAAGCTAATGGTCTCATTCTTTCTTATCAGTCAATTCCAAAATTTGACTAAAAATATATTAAATACTTAGAGTTCAAAACTGAGGAAATTTGCTATGCTACTGAACTAAATTCCAAGTTTAAATTTTTTAGTTTATTAAAGATAGTTTTATATTCTAGTGTCCACACTAAAAATACTTTTCTTTATTTCCCGTATAATCTCAATTTTCCCCCTTGACTATGTTCTCTTCACACAGATGCATTCTCTTTTAATTGCACAACTTTTTCATTCTCTATTTTTACCTTCTACTAATAAGACCATTCTTTAAAATCCATGTCAACTGCAGTTTCTTTGGATCAGTGACATCTTGACATCATTTTCAACCATCCTAACTAATTAGAAATATGAGGGTAATAAGAGGAGAGAGAGTGTGTCTGAGATTTGGATCGTCTAGTAAGTAATTTAACTGGGAATTTACACATAATTTTAAGCCCAGTCATAATATTAATGTAGAACTAAATTCTGGTTTTATGAATTTTAAATACTGAGAAGAAATACCTGGAACTGATGCCGATATATTGTATTTAGCCAAATTTCTAGTTAATTTGGTGAAGGAATATGTGTAATTGAAATTCCAACCACCTATTAAAAACCTTGAAAAACCTAAATCAGCAATGATTTCAAATTACATCTAGCACCACTAATAAAATAACACCATGTAATCTATGGCCCTGAGGACTTCAGAGTCACAGAGCAGCAGGAAGAAACATAAGCCAGAATACACGTGGGAGGTGCACACATAAGATTGCCTCACACATCCTGATTATGTGACATAAAGTGCAAAGCCCTCCTCACACTTCAAATTCTTAGCATGTTATACTGTCAAAATCTTTTCTCCATATGAACCTCTAAAGCCTCACAGGTTGTTTCTTTTATCAGCCAGACTCAACTTAAATTAATAATTTTTCTTAGTTTCTACACACACACAAAATCCACATACAATACCTTTTAACAAACATTAATGAAAAGTTATGAATAGCAGGGAGAAACCATAGAGAGTAAGTCTACCTCACTATTCATCTTGTTACTTGTCATATCTCTTTCCAAAATTGTTTCCTGAGAATCCAAATAGTCTTCTTTTATTAAGGAGAAGAGTTCAATCTCCAAATTTACACAACCATTCATATTAATATTCATTCTCAACAAAACAAAAGAAGCTCATTATTCCTAGACACCTGGTACAATTAGAAATTAATATTTTCTGCTGACGTGCTACTGGCGCTCTAGTAAGATGCACTGCAGTTCTGGCCCATCGTTGGAACTACTACAAAGGGAGCAGACAATTCTACTAGAGGCGTCACACAGGATTCCTTGTAAAAGATGACACCAGAGCTAAAGCTTGAAATTTACATCTCGAATAGATGCTCCACATAATCATAAGATGGAGGCAAAAGGTGGGAGTGTGGAATGGGCTAGGAGGAGGAGAATACTCCAAACAGCTGGAACCTAGTGAGCAGCTCTGAAGAAGTGCCTTTAGGCTGGAGTACACAGCTGCATGCACCATGGTGCAGGAGAGAGGTTCAGGAGAGGGGAGTTCAGGAGAGAGGAAACACGATGAACCCACAAGGATCAGAAAGCACCAGGTCATGAAGCCCACTGTTTACGTATTTCAAATATTTGGACTGACTCACAATTTCTAGCCTTAGTTGTGGGAATGAGTTGCAGTATGCACTGAAAACATTGCCATTAATACTAACGAGCCAAAGTTGGAATGTCTTTTTCTATTTTGTACAATTCACTTTCTGCCATATAATATAATATTTCACTCAGTTTTATACCATATACTCTGCTGAGTAGGCAAGAGAGGAATGTCAGCAAAGCTAGCATACTGCTACATGTTCATGTACCTAGATTTCCAGGGATATGTCTTTCATGTGAAAACCATCCATCCCATGGGCCAGAGTAGAAAACAAATATAGAGAAGTACTACTTTGAGTATTAAAGGATTCAGGTATGCAAAATTAATGATGAGTTTATCTTTCAGAAGGACCATTCTGGCAGTGAAAATAAATTTGGCCTACTTAGAACAGCTTATTGGATATAACCCAAGGGGAAAGTGGCCTAAACTAAGGTAGCAGTAACAGAAATTAAAAGAAGGGGAATCATGTGAAAGCTATTTTGAGAATAGAACTGACAGCATTGTGCTGAAGGACACCTTAGTTGTGGAAGGGTAAGAGAGGAGCGATTTGCTTGTTAACCCATCCCTGAGTGCTGGTCATGTTTAAGCCATTGAAAGCACTTTCAAACAACTCTGATCAGATCAGAACCAGAGGAGATTAGGGTGGCCAAATATCTTCAGGGGAGCTTAGGGCATTTGGACCTGAGCCAATGGAGTCTCAAGGACCAATGCCCCAAAAGTAAGTAAATGCCTGGCTCAAGGGAAGTGCCCTAAAGAAAGGGTATGCCAGGATTTCTGTAGAATTTCCTACCAGAGCTCTAAAAATACTAAATTAACTAGAGATCTAATAATCTTCAGCTGCACTAAAACTAAGATAGTTGAAGATGCTGAATTATTCATTAAATAGGCAGCCAGTCAGTCAAATTAGTAGCTCTCATAGCTAACATTTCAAAGTTTAAAACTCCTGAGGAACTCAGGTTGTCAAAGAGTGTGATTCAAAAGCCACCTGAGAAAAAAGACTAAAATGGGGGTAACCCATGAGTATTAAATATTAAGGGTTTAAGGACCCCAGTGCTAAATTAGCTATGAATAAATAAAATACAATGCATTTGTTGATATACCTAGTGATGAGATAATGAAAATAATTTTATCAACACAAGCAAAATACATATGATTGTTAAAGTCTGTATTCAGTTCCACATAATCATTTTGAAAGTTTTCTGTCAGGTAAGAAAACTTTTAAATACACAAATTACCCATGCTCTTCTCCATAGTGAGTTTATGAAGCAGTTTATTCTTTTAAAAAGGGAGTATTTTTTATCCCTTTGTAAAAATCTGAATTCACAAATGCCTAGAAGCATTGTGGTAAGAATTCAGAATGAAATAACAGGCATAAGAATTTATTTTGCCTTAGACAGTGATACTATTGTTAAATATGTCCATTTTCAAAGCAAGAAAAATAAAATACTTTTACCATATATGCATTATTTTTTATGTCAAATTAGAAAGTATCCACTTTTTCAAAATTTTCAATTTGCTCTAAGGGAAGAAAAAAATGAGAACATGTATATAAAAGAGGACATTACTTTAAAAGGCAGATATGCTGAAAAACACCTGAAATGACAGTCTCTGACTCTCAAAAGGTTAAACTACAGTTACTTGCTTAACTTAAAATATATCTCAAAAATGAGTAAGTTAAATTACATTCAGTTAAACAAATAATCCGTACTTATTAAGAACATGCCATTTGCCTAAGTTCAAGTATGTTTTATATCTCAACTAAGTTTCTAAATTAGCCACCTCACAACCTCTATCACTTATTTCTGTTTTATCCTTTATGTGTGTATAGGATCTCAAATAAGATTATTTCATTCTCTTGCTTAAAAATCTTTAGATGTCCCTTAGTAGTCATATCTGCTCCACTCCTCTCTTCTATCTTTTGTTTCTCAGATAAATCAAATTTCAAGCAATGATGCTCTCTCATTTCTTACTTATGTGCTCACATGTATCACTGGGGAAATTTTCCCTGTCAACTAGGCACATCCCCCTCACTCCACCCTCTTCTGGCTAATTCTTATTTGTCTGTCTCATTAATTTGACTCCGTTCAGTTTTCTTAATATAAAACAATAAATATAACAAATATAATGATTAAAAGAATCTGATTAGTTTATGGATGTTCAATATTTGTTTTAAAAAAAAGTTTTATCATGTTAATTATATATAAAGCTATTTCATTCAGCCAAAAATCTCATTTAAAACTTTTTTTAAAAGAAATCATTTTAGTTAAGTGACATCATCAGTAAATGAGAACATTTTAAAAAGAAGTCAAACTACATAGACAATCCTGGTATAGATTTAATATACCTTCCTCAGAATAAAGACATAAAATATAATTAGAAGGTTAAGAAATGGAGCCATAGAACAACTATTTGGTACAGCAATATGCTATAAAATGATACTATATAGGACATAGTCAAATTCCCAACTTTAAGAACAGGGAGTGAATCAGAGAACATAAAGGTACTAATTATAAATAAAAATGTGGTGAATTCTAAGGAATTAGTGGGAGAAATGCTCAGTATAGACTGACTCTTTCAGAGAGACTGGTGTGGGGCACAAAGGAATAAACAGATTATGGATGAGCATAAAATTTGAAAAAATAATTAAAAAGAAAGGTCAAATTACCTTAAAGTGGATAACTGTATATATTTTATAGATATATCATAGTCATTTAAAAAAGTTTTATAGCCCAAAGCAATAAATCAGTTAATTTTTTCAAATAATTATTTATTTCGGGAGATAGAAATAAACTAGTAACTGACTGTTTCCATAGACTTCACAGGTCAGTTCAGTGAGAATGATCATTAAAAGATCGGTGGTTGCCAGGGGCTGGGTAGGGGGTGGCAACTGGGAGATGGTGACCAAAGGGTACCAGTTATAATGAATACGTTCTGCGATCTAATGTACAACATGGTGATTGTGGTTAACAATACTGTTTTGTATTGTGTACTTGAAAGTTGCTAAGAGAGTAGATCTTAAATATTCTCATCAGAAAAAAAAAGGAAACTTTGTGAGATAATGGCTGTTAACTAACCTTATTATGGCAATCATTCACATTTTAAACATGTATTGAATCATTACAATGTAGACTTTAAAGTTACATAATATTACATATCAATTATATCTCAATAAAGCTGGAAAAATATGATCATTAAAAGACAGATCCTCTATGCCAATGACAAAATAACTAAAAAGAACATTAAGTATGTGCCTTACATGAAATAATGTTATTGACTACAGCTTAATTAAAACATAATATTGGCATAAAATGAATAGAATGATTTACTATGCTATAGAAATAGAATGAATGGCAAATGCTTACTAGAAAAATTGTTTTGTGAATTACAAAGCATTCACAATTTTTTTTATTTTTTACTCTTAGCATTGGATTTATGTCCAAAACATTTCAGTGTATTATTTTAGGGACAAATAACAAGAAGACAATAATTTTAAGTGCCAAGAAGATGAGAACTATACAGAAAAAAAGAAAGTAATTTTTACATGATACTATAAAAATAAACTGTACTAGTTATCTGTACAAGGAAAAAAAAACTATGAGGAAGAAACTATGGACTCTTTTTTCACCTACAGATTGTCTGATGAACCACTGAAGACATTTCTAACTTTCATTATCTATAAGTTTCAGAGCTTTTTTAATATATAGAGGTATACGGTGTTATTTTATAGCACTTACTGCGGGAGAAAATCAGGGGGATCCTAGTCCTGTCAGTAATTAAATGTTTTGTGGTGAATATTTGTATATTTTGTGCTTAAAATTGCCTACATAACTTAAACATATTTAACAATATATCTTATTATTTTCAAATGTATTTTCTCTTTTACATTTTAAAACAACCTTTTGGCTGACAGCGCTCAGCAAGGGTTGGTTACTGAGGCAAACAGTTGTACTGTACACACAAAATTTGTCGAAACAGGTCTTCTAACTCCTAAAATCGAGCAAATAAAGTATCTCTTGTTCATGCCTGAAAAAACCTTTAATTTTCCCAATGAAAAAATTAGGAAAGAACTATATAGACAAAACAACTTAGTAGAAGGCAATGATGAATAGCAGATAACTTTTAAAAATCGTATTTAATGATATGGCTGTTCTTTTAAAAATCTAAATCTAAAATTATCTAAGACTATAAGAGTCAAAGGAAAACATTTGAGGTAAGGAGAACTCAACCCCAGCATTTACATTAGAATCTGCTACCCAAATTTAATAAGTAAAAGGAGAATAAAAGTATATTTCTTAAGAGTCTCAGCCAATGAGACAGTGAATAAAGGAGATAAAACTCACCTAGAAAATAGCTTCTAGAATTGAGGCTTGGGTCAAGAGAACAACAAACTTGAGATATCAGAAGCAAATTGGACTTTTGTCTGTAAATTCATTTCAGCAATATAAGAAGCAGATTACGTTGTTTTAATAACATGTCTGTCCATATAGTCATTTAAGAAGAAAGTTTCACTCATGTGATATGGCCATATCACAATTATTATATATAGTTTCTGGTCTACTTCAAAGAGACAACTCCATGTTTATTAATATCAGTCAAATGGAATTCATACTGAATTTCTGAGTTTTAACTCAAGTAAACATTGTTCTTAATCCTCTAAAACCTTTTCATAAATATTTTGATATTGGTATATGTTTATTTCTTAGACTAGAAATTATGATTCAATCTTCTCATTAACTGATTTTCAAACACTAGACAGCAGGCACTAGAAAGTTTCAGCTTCACCAGAAGGGCGCAGTGAATGCCAGAGTGCACAAGGCCTGGTAGATGTTTGCTATGAAAAGGCATTTTTCCCAATGTTTCTGGGCACACTGACGACAACAAACAGAGGGAGACCTCCCCTTCTTAATAAATTTTGATTGACACTTCTCTTGTGCTGAGTATGGTCATATGGTGCCTATTTGGCTGGCTCTGTCTGAAATAATAGACCATGTGGATTCAAAGCCTAGTTCAATGTTCTGCCATCTCATTATTGGAAAGAGAGAATTTAAATGGAATGTCAGTCAGGTATTTATGTTTTTCTCTGCAGCTGTAAACGTCAGCTAAAAATTACCTATCCTATCTATATCATCTAGATTATTATGAATCCCATAATCCAAATTCAAATATTTTCATTTGAAATATTTTCATTTGATATATAAAAAAGCTGTGGTGGCAAGTACCACTTTTAATTCACATAAATGACATCAATTGCCCCAATACAGTTCTCTTTTCAGTTTCTATAGAACAGTCTCAATTCCTAAGAAAATTCTTATTGCTCAATAAGAAGATATATATTTATTTGATTCCCATACTTTTCTAATATTGGTTCTAAGTTTTCTAGATGAATTTCAGATGCCAGTATAGCAGAGGCTAATGGATTTTTTTAAATCAACCAACTTCACTCTCTGCAATTAATGTAAAATTAACACATCTGTTTAATAGACTTCTGTGTCTATCTCAGAGTAATTTAGACATATAAAATATACTTTATCTGAAAAAAAATTGAAATATTTTGTGCAAATTTCTAAAGCCTCTTTCTCATGAACTTGTCCCACCAGGTGCAAGGAACCATTTTCCCAGCTCCCATTTTCGACCCCATGATGGATGCCCAAATGCTAGGGGGAGCACTCCAAGGATTCGGTAAGCATGATAATTTCTCTGATCTTTTATTATAATTTTTTTTACCTTGTTTTAAGATTGTCATATGGGTGTAAATGGTTGATGTCTAACAGAAGACAGAATTTTTTTAAGCTAGGCGAAGTAGAAGAAAACAACAGGAAAAAAAATAACAATTGTGCACAGATTTGCATCTCTCAAGTGCAAATTTGATCTTGACATGTTTTTGCCTTAAATCCTCAACATCTCATTTCTAAACAAAACCCCAACCAAAAATCCTTAACCTAGGATAAAATATCCTTCTTTGCCCTTGTTTGTTTCTTCAACCTGTTTCTTTGCTACTTCCTCTTCTACTAACTCAACTCCCTGATATTCCCCCAAATGAATCTGCTTTTCGACATCTCTGTAAACTGGCCCAGTAATTCCCCTAACTGGAAGACTATTTTCTTCTCCTGTCTACTTTGCATCCAAATTCTCTTCCTTCAATAATCTCTTCAAATGAGCCTTTTAAATCCTTCTTTGGGCACTCCAAACTCAACCAGCTATGCCAACCCCCAGGCACCCTGCTTCTACATTCGTGTAGCTGTAACCCCATTCTCACTGTGTTTGTTCTTTCTGTCTCGCTTGATGACTGCTCTGTGAGCTCCCAGAGGATGGAGTCTGGCATGCTGCTGTTTAATAAATGGATGTTCGATGAATGAAACTAGAGTTTGGAAAAGGGATAGAGAAGGAAGAAAATCTGTTGGAATCTTTTTTTTAAAAAAATTAATCTTTAAGATATGATATGGCACTGTTAAACATCTATTATATATATATTTTTCTTAAGTAAATAAAAAAAATTCTGGTGAGCATGAAGGTAAACACTGACAACATAAAATGGAACATTTGCATAAAACACACAAAGCCTTTTATAACAAAGGGAGCTCTTAACTTTAAAGACAAGGTCGCCTGTATGAGAACTATGCACAGGTGTGCACACACACACACACACACACACACACACACACACACTTTATTCACTTCATGTTTTATACACTACCAGAACCCCATCAGAAAACAAAAAAAGGACTTTAAATATGCTCTCTAAAGTCGACCTTAGGAGTTTGCAAAGCTTTCATGCCTTTTAAAATATCAACAATCACTAGAAAAAAATACAGAGATAAGGTAATAAGAAGTTATGAATTTTTTCTGTAGGAGAGTCATTTTTGCTTTAAAACTATAGGTCAGAGCAATTTAGTCACTGAAAAAATGTATGTGCTCCAGTTTCAATTTTTCTATTATTATAATTTTATGGACAAAATCTGGATTCATTTTGATCATCATAAGTTTTTTGTTTGTCAGTGTTTTAGGCTGAAGAAATTTTGGAGGTTTTGGTTTTCATCGCACAGTGTCCTCTTTAGCTCGCTAGAGCAAAAAACCATCTCAAAATATTCAAAAGTCTATCTATCCTGATGACCCTGGCAAAATGCAATTGAAAAAGAAAATTGCTAATATTTCCCTTGACAATTATGATTTTTTTTCCAGCTCTATTGAGATATAATTGACATATAACACTGTGTAAGTTCAAGGTATATAATGTGATGATTTGACACATGTATATATTGCAAAATAATTAACACAATAAAGTTTAGTTAACTCATCTTTCACCTCACATAATTACTATTTTTGTTGTTGTAGTTATAGTGAGACATTTAGATTAGCTCTTAGCAACTTTCAGTTATACAATATAGTACTGTTAATTATAGTCACCATGCCATCTAGTAGGTCACTAGAATTTATTCCTCTTATAACTGGAAGTTTGTACCCTTTGACCAGCATCTCCCTATTTCCTACACCCCCAAGACCCTGGCTGATTCTATGATAGATACTTACATGTAAGTGCAATCATAGAGTATTTCTCTTTCTCTGATGCATTTCATTTAGCTAATGCCGTCAGGATTCATCCATGTTGTCACAAATAGCAGATTTCCTTCCTTTTTATGACTAATATTCCACTATGTATCTCACATTTTCTTTACCCATTTTTTGCTGATGGATACCTAAGTGATTTCTATAGCTTGGCTACTGTGAATATTCCTAAAATAAACATGAAGTGCAATAGCCCTACAAGATAGTAATTTCATTTAAATTTGGATAAATACCCAGAAGTAGGATTGCTATATTAAATGATAGTTCTATTTTTTTAATTTTTAAGGAAATTTTATAATATTTTTCATAATGTTCATATCAGTTTATATTCCAACAGTGCACAAGGATTCCCTTTTCTTCACATCTATTATTTTTTTGATAATAGCCATTCTAACTGGTGAGGTGATTTCTCATTGTGCCTTTGATTTTCATTTTTCTGATAATTACTGATGAGTACTTTTCATGTATTTATTGGCCATTTATATATTCTTTTAAAAAAAATATCTATTCAGGTCCTGTGTCCATTTTCTAATTATTTGTGTTTTTACTATTAAGTTGTATGAGATGTTTATCTATTTTTAGGTATTAACTCTTTATCAGATATAGAAATTATAAATATTTTCTCCCATTCTATAGATTCTTTTTTCATTTTTGTTAATTATTGAAATAGTAGGGGAGAGGGAATTCATTAATTTGTTCATGAAGCTGTCCAGAAAATGCTAAAGGAATATCTATTCTATGTTACAAAGCTATGAAAAAGCAGATAAATCTGTGAGTTCATGAGATAACTGATAGTAACCGTAAAAAAGAATGTACTGGTCAGCTTTCTTTTGAAAGTAGTGCTGATTGGTTTGCATATTTCAACAGATGATACAGCATAAAAAATGTTCAACTTTCAGGTGAGGCAAGTTCTGCAGGTCAGGGGGCTACAGAAGAATACTTCCTTAAGGTATTCTTTAAAAATACCTCCTAAGCTTTATACAGAAAAAGCAAATATGGAAGAGAGGATTTTCAAAGCTGATGAGACTCGCTTGCTTTACAAAGACACTGACAAACATGTACAATGTAAATGGCATTTCTGTTGACAAAAATGTTGTGACCAGAAGGTCAAAGAAACCTAATCCTATATTTCCCCCAGGAGCAATAGTGCGGCATCTACTAATTCAATGCTCATGGTGACTTTGTAGAAACTACCATGAATAACAGGAATTAATGGTACATTAAAAAAGTCTATAAAATTTCTATGGTTCATTATGCTACAAAGTAAGAATTATCTAGAAATTCCTGTCTGAATGCAATAGGGCAAGAAAGAGAAAAACGTACAATGATTCTAAAAATGAAATTAAATTATTATTTACAGAGCATATAATTATATATTTAAAAAGCCAAGGTAATCAACTAAAAAGTTATTTCAAATTATGGGGGTTCAATAATTTTTCTGAATATATGGTAAATATAAAATTCAATATCACTTATTTATTTAAACAATTATGTGTTAAGAAACAAAATTTAAAAATTAACAAAGGCAAATATAAGTAACAAAATAAAGTTTTCTGTCATTTGCAAAAATTCTAAAAATCTTTACTATCATTTAAGAAACAAAAACACAATTAATTCAGCAAACATATTATGTTAGTGACAGAAGGACAACTCTTCTAAATTGATTCCTAAGATTATAGTTATTACAATTTAAAATTTTTAACTTTGAGATCCATATACAATTTTTCTGAAATATCTCTGGAAGGATAAATGAGCAAGAATTGCCATGAACACTTTGAAGAAGAGTGATTCAGAGAGGTAGATTGTGGATAACCTCAGTAGAACGGCAACAAAGAAACAGAAAACTAACAATTACCTAAATGTAATGATAGTAAAAATAATGATGGATAGAATTGAAAACTCTTCTATGTATTATTAAAACATGTTAATTTTAGAATGTCCATTACGCAGCTAATAGACCCCCTGGAACTCCTTTATGTCCTTTAAGTCCAGGGCCTTAACCAGGCTAGACTAACCCTATGGTACCGTGTTACTCTATGCCTATTACTAGAGGCTGCCTTTATTCTCACAAACCATAAAGTTTAGTCTTTGGAGCTGAATCTATTTCTCCCTTTATCCATTTTACAGCTTTCAGACCATTTCTCACCTACAAAAAACACCCTGCTCTTCCTTTTGTTTCTTGTTGGCACTGTCATCTACGTAAATCCTAGTCACTTGCCCTCATTCACTGGATATTTCAGGTCCTGACTCCATCCAGGCTTTTCTGTAGTCTTAAGATTTTCACATACCCCCTACCCCACCCCCACCCCCAAAAAAACATCAGCTTAGCATTCTAGCCTTTCATTTTTCAGCTCATTTCCATTAAATATTACCCTTTGTCAAAGAAAATTTATACCACAAAGTATTAAACAGCAAGGAAGACTTTATTCAATTTTATTGCAATAAGGATCAAGAACTCAATTCCTCTAAAACAAAAGATGAGAGAGTTTTTAAGCATTGGCATGTGCTGGTGCAAAAGTATTGGAGGACGCTGGCATTCGGGGGCACGATCACTGTGATTAGCCATCTGTATCTGCAACTGGCACTGATGAAAGTTAGGTTTCTCCCTCCAGCAAAGACTGGGAGATAAGGACTCTATCTTACTTGATGATTATAATTTAAAGGATGGCTCCAAGTCCTTGAGAAAGACATTTCTGGGCTGTAAAATTGGCAAGTGTTTGAGAGATGATTTATGCCTCAAACGAGTCAAGAAAAATTTACAATTACACATTTTACAAAGTAAATACTCTCAGAAAATGAAGATCAAGGAATAAACCTGTCTAAATTTTAGTCAACTGAGGGAAATGTTAAGGCCTTCTTGAACACTCTGTGACTATAATTTCAGCTAAATTCGTCTAAACTGGTTGTGCATTCAGGTGTTACATAGTTCAGTGAGTTGATATATGAGGGAGTAGCACAGCACAGAAACAGAGCCTCTGTTATGAGAGATCATGTTCCATTCAAATCAAGGGAAGTTCACAGCATCCCTCAGCAGGGTGTGCATCCCTGTACTTTCATAGTTTCCTTCTCTTTCTTCTTTCAGAAGTTCTGAACTATAGCAGTTACCTTTGTCTTCAGGCATGTTCACTGTAAATTATATCCAACTACAAAACGAGAAAGATATTGTGTCCATTCAAACACTAATCAGCTTGAAGTTCAGGGAAGCCCTGTCTGATGAGATAGGAGAGGTGATCGAAGAAAGACTACTTTTTACTTTTCTGAATTTTTTATTGCATCTTTTAAAAAGAAAATCTGTAGTAGTAGCAACAAAATTAGAGATAGGAAGAACGCAGGATTCATCAAGCATTATTCTGTGATATTCCGTCTTGTTCAAGTGCTCACTGCTTTATAAAGCTCCATCAGGGACAAAGTTTGCACACTGATTATGATCCTTAGCTAAAGGATTCTTCCTAACTACAGAACAGCAACTTTAATGATCTTCAATTATTATTCTTTTCTAG
Organism: Macroglossus sobrinus; assembly: GCA_004027375.1. Lineage (NCBI taxonomy): Eukaryota > Metazoa > Chordata > Mammalia > Chiroptera > Pteropodidae > Macroglossus > Macroglossus sobrinus. Next base: position 564,685 of record PVKZ01000309.1, on the reverse strand, counting down.
GCTGTGACAAAGACATGCTGATCAACATTCTAACCCAACGCTGTAACGCACAAAGACTGGTGATTGCGGAGGCTTACCAGGGCATGTACGGTCGGGTAAGTTCTCTCCACCTTGACCTCTGTATTTCCAGGACAAATTCTTGAGAAATGACAACACTCTCAGAAAACAAGTACTGTTATTCTTTTTAGTCTCACAGATTACAAAGATTTCAGACATCATGGTAGTTATGTCAGAAGCAGTTCCTATGTCAGTAACATCCTTCAAAGAATATAAGAAAGATATATCATCAAAAGTATCTACGTATGAAGTATGTTCACACTCACAGTGACTTCACCAGTCTTTTCTTCAAAATCACTCAGCTTCATAAAATAAAAGATCTGCTAGCCTTACACTGCTGGTTGGTCTAATTGACTAAAAATGCTGCACCAGAAACAAGCTTTAGGGAAGGTGCAGAAAGAACTAATGATCACTGGGTCAAAAAGTAAGACCTTTACTTGTAACTCTCCATGAGTCCTCACCTAGCTCTCCACCAAAGCGAATTCTCTACCAGCTTTCCTTTTCACAGCATGCAGTTATAGAGACCATTACAAACGAATGGCAGTTGAAAAGTTTAAGGCAACAAAATTATCCATAGTGTTTTAAAGTAACCACATTCTAATTTTAAGCAAGTACCATTAAAAATTCCTTTCTTTAGTTATGCTTTTAAACTACAGATTCAGAACAAAAACCTTTCAGGCCAAAAGGGCTTGAGATAGCAATTACTTTGTCAGCTGAGCATTATCAATGAAACATTATGATGAAACTCTTTATTCAGTTAGTCCATATAAATACACTCCATTTGTAAACCTCAGTTTTTGAACAACTATGATATATAAAATTAAGCATAGCCTTCTGTTTTCAAATTAATTAATAATCCAAAAGCCACTACTACTAGTAATATTAGTTAAATTAGGCTATAGAAGGAAACCAGTTATGCTTTTCTTTTTTATCAAAGTGAAACTGTTACCTTAGCTTATGTTCCTGTGATACCAGTGCTAGTTTTCTTTTGAAAGAAAACATAAAAATATAAAAACCATAAAATATAAAAACTATAAAAGTTGTAGCATTAGTAATTTAATATTGGTTTAATATGCATACTGCTATGAGAGGTCATTTTTCAGTAATTTTTTTAACCAAAAGGATTATAAACATCTTTGCCTTCTATACATCAGGTTAATCAAGGTTAAAACATTATTTTATTGAGCTTTACAATATTATACCAAAACAGATTAAACAGTTAAGAAATGCAATACTTACACTTAAAAATTGTAAAATCTATTAAACAATTTACACTCTAGTGAAGCACCTTCCACTATATACATAAGATCTCAACGTTTGCTAAACTCTGACTTTACCAGGTAATCCACGCCAATGGAGGAGAGGGCATCATGCAGGCACCTTTCTTGGAAACACCTTGTCATATAGTCAGTCATCAAGTCTTGCAAATTATTTTTCCTCTCAAATTTCTCCTTTTCCCTCATTACACAGTCTGGATTCAGGCCTTCATTGTTCGGGGCCCAGACTGACAGGGAAACCCTGCTACTCCCCATCACTTCCCACCCTGTTCTGGCCACGTTGTAGCCTGAATGACTCCAAACTAAACGTCCACTTTCCCACTTTAATCCCTGCATGTTTACCCTACTTCTTGCTCTCAAATATCCATGTCTGTGGAATACACACAAATGCCTGCCGAGGGTATACAAGCCTTGCTTGCCCTGTTTCTGTTCTCTGTGTTAAGCCCTCTCGACCCTCTGCACACACCCTCAACTGCAGCCGAAGAGAATGACTTCAAGTCCTACAAATGAGCCCACTCCCACTCCCTCACTGTAGTCATAGTGTTTCATCTACCATCAACAGCCCAATTCTCCACTCCAAATGCTGCACACCTACCCATCTTCCCAGACACTTGGTCCTTTTCCCCATGCCACTACTCCCTAAGCAGAGTGGAACAGACTTGTGCTGCTACTGCATCTCTTACATAACTGCCATTTGGTGCCTGACAACATTTTAGTGAGATTTTTATGTCAGTTTCCCTGTACCAGACCCTAAATCCTTGAAAGTTCGAATGCATCTTGTTCCTCCCAAGAGTTTAGCACAGATATCTGTTTCACACACCGAGATTGCTTAATTAATGTTTGCTGAATGACAATGTTTAGGTACAGCTAACCAAGGAGTAGTCAGTTCTGGGCTGCTCCTGGTAACCTTCCCCACTTGTCACACCTTCTGCTCTGGACTAGCTGCTTCCTGCTGGGCTCCTGGAGCTCCCTATGCATGATGCTATCCCACTGGGCTGTGTTGGTTTCCTGTTATCTCTTGCTGATTGGACTGTAATCTAGGAAATCAGGGACTAGGTTATTTGCTGCTGTCTCTCCAGAGCTCAGCCCAGGGTCTGACACAGAAGAGCACTTTACTTAAGAATAAGGGAATCTCAGGAATTATATTCTCCCTGTTTACTTTTTTCTTAAAAAGCGGGGGGGGGGCATCATTTCATTATCTACCTTATAGTTAAAGTAAGTTTTCGTAAATTGTTTAAATGTCCCTTTTCCCTCTTTACCTGCTCCAGTGGCTCCCAGGTGAGTCTGCCTGACCCTCAGGCAGGGCTCCCTGACCTCCCCAGATGCTCATTTTCAGATTTACTTCTGTTTCACTGAGCTACACCTTCTGCTACTTTCCTTTTCTGTGGCAAGAGTTTATAGATTTCCTGTATCTTACTCATTGCTATTTTTATTTTTTGTTAACATGGATAATCAAGACTTGACAGAATTGTTTTCTTAGCTGCTCAGTTAAGTGCAATTCTAGGCCTGCTCCATACTCATTACTTTATATTTAACATTAGTGAAGAGTTGCTGAATTCCATCAACAACTTTACCTCATCTGAAGCAGAAACTAATCCCTAGAACTCAAACAAAAAGCCATCTGGAATGCCTCTGATTGACGTACCCATCAATATAATCAATGAGGTCATTCCAGATCTTCCACACCAAAGAAAGCCTAGTCTGTTGACAGGAAGCAAGGGAACAATGAAATGCCTCTGAGGCTAGGGAGAGGGACTGTCCATACCTGATAAGTATGGCGATCAATGATTCCTGAAGGGGTTTAAACAGCACTGAAGCAATTTGTTGTCTTAGTTTTCATTTAAAATGGGGCAATCCTCTCTGAAACACCCTGGCCGCAGGAACTCACTCACCCCGTGGTGTTGGTTGTGTAATTAGTGTAGAGGCTGATTTGTGTGCAAAGTTAGAATGTGAACCAAAGTTATCTGACTCTTAATCGAGTCTTCCAAAGCTTCTCTATAACGCCTGTTGCTCTCAACTGAATAAACACCAGATTTAACAAGGGCAAATGTCTGTACTGCTAATTGCCTAACATCCTTCAAGGCTTTACTCAGTGTTAGCTGCTCAAGAGGACTGAGCTGACTGCTCTGTTTAAAACATCACCCGCCCCAAAGCCTATGTTAGCACACCACATCTCACCTGCTCTTTTGCTTTTCTCCATAACTCTTACTACCTTCTAATATATCACATAAATTAGTTACATATTACGATTAATATTTTGTTTGCCACCTCCCTTTAAAACAAAACCCCCAGAAGGGGAGAAATCTTTGTTTTGTTCACTAATGTCACCCCAGCACTTACAAGAGAGGTGTAAGCACATAACATTGAACTGTGTCCTTTTAAAATTTATATGTTGATGCCCTAACCCACAATGTGACTGTTTGGAGATATGGTGTTTAAAGAGATGCATCAGGTTAAATTAAGTCATAAGGGTGGGGCTCTAATCCAATAATACAGGTGTCCTTATAAGAAGAGAAAGAGATACCAGGGGTACATGTACAGAGGGAAGGCCAGGTAAAGACATAAGAAGGCAGCCAACTGTATTCCAGGAAAAGAGGCCTTACTAGAAACCAACCTTGCTGGTACCTTCCTCTTGGATTTCTAGACTCCAGACTATGAGAAATAAATTTCTGTCCTTTAAACCACCCAGTCTGTGGCATTGTTATGGCAGCCCCAGCAGATGACTACAGTTGGTGCTCAGTAAAGAGCTGTGAAGTGTATATAGTTCAGTTTCACTCTTCAGATGCATCTTGTCCTCATCCCCATCACCTTTCAGTTTCATGGTTAAAAATACTGATCTTGAAATATCAACACATCTAGAAAATGCTGGCTATACAATTAACTTGTCTACTTTAGCAGAAGAATTGTCATGTCACTAGCATCAGGAAAGGTACTGTGTCTTTTGCTCTATCTTCACTTTCAGTTTAGAAGTCACAGGGTAGATATAGTTTTACTCTCAAAAGCTGAATCTTATTATACAGTTTAATATAGATCAATTTTATAAACATGAATTAAATAATTCAAAATCATACAACTACTTTATCTTTCAAATATATAATTTCACTCATTTTGGTGAAACTGGGAACTTAACTACCAAAAGAAATTACTTCAAAAATATTTTCTGTAGAATTAATTAAAGTTTTATAGGTTTAGTAAATCTCCTGTGTGTTTGTCACAGCCTGAACAATTATTTCTCTTTGACATAACATATACAGATTCTACCCGGAGAGAGGGAGGGAGGAATAGTTAGTGGGAGGAAGAGATAAAGAGAGGGAGAAAGGAGGGAGAACGAGAATTCAGTACTGCTAAACCAGGCCTCATTAGGCTTCAAAACACTCTTTAAAGCAATTCTATAAATTTATACTCCCACATGCAATATGTAATGGTTCCCATTTCCCTTAAATTCTCATAAAAGTTCTTAGGTATTGACCAATCTTATGAATGTAAATGGAATCTCATTGTGATTTTAACTTGCATTTACTCTAATAACATGTAATTCTGAGCACCTTTAGAAATGTTTCTTTTACATTCTGATTTATACTTCTGTTAACTCTTTATAGTCTTTGTGTATTTTTCTTTCAGTAGCTTGCCATTTATTTATTAGTTTGTAGTTACTTATATAATTTGGGCATTAGTCATGTCATGTATGTGTAAACTGAAAATATTATCCCTAAATATGTGGTTTAATTTCACACTGTGTTGTACAATCCCATGTCAAGAACTGTGAAGGGTATGAGACTTTAAAGTATTTACAAGATAGCAAGTTAACCAGCCAAGATGACACAGATATCAGTAGAAGACCGAGATACTGGTAGGAGACTCCTGAGTCAAAGACAAAAGACAGCTTATCACTCATAGTAATGGCTGTAGCCAGAGTATGAGAATTTTTGCACTAATTCCACGAGCCTCATCCCCACAGGTCAAGGCAAAGATGACCAGATAACACCTGCACATGCAGTGGGCTGCATCGCAGAAGAAAAACCATGAAATTAGAAATCTGAATCACTTATAATGGGCAGAATGCTTTGGGAGACATTATCTCTATCTTCTGAAGCTATTCACTATGTAAACACCTTGCAAAGGGAGTCCAGAGCAAAGGGCTGTCAGTGCTCACTCTGCATGTCATTCAGAAACACAAAACCTTCTTAAATGTCTCCCCGACAATATCACCCCTCATGTCTATGTCACTTTCACTGATGATTACCTTTTCTATAACCACACCAATCCCTAAGCTGCTTCTATTTTTCTGACCGACAAAAGCTGAGGTCAGGATAAATCCATTGATTTGTTTCAGACAACATTTAATTATCAAAGGACTCCAAGAAGCAGGGGGAGGTCACTTGACAGTATTGATTCCAACCGTGCCCCTACAGGTGCCTGCAACTAATCAGCTAAATAAATCCCTAAATCGTCAAGATCTATCTTCAAAAAACCACATGGCTTTCTCTTTAAGTTTTAGTACTGACTTTTCCTCTTGATTGAAGTTTTCATCTGGGTACTGTAGGATGTATTAGTGATGGCACAGACTTCACTTTGGCCCTTAAGGAGGGAGTCTAGGCTAAGTCCATCATCCACAACGGTCTTGGCCAGTGAATAGAGGCTGTCCTGGACACCTTCTAGGGCCAGACAGTGGTGTGATTAGACATTCCCTCCTCAGTTCCAACAGTGTTGCTCTTTCTCCACCACTTGAAAATTGTAATTATTTGAGTAGCTGTAACTTCATCATTTTTCCTATTATTGCCAACTTTCTTTTGGGGGGTTCAGGTGCAGGAGGACAATGGTGTTTTAATAAATCTTCAAGAAAGTCATCATATCTCACACACAGGCAATGACTGAATTCAACTAGTTATTATCCTTATGACCTATAACTATGAGTCCAGAGATAAACTGAGTGGAGGAACCAGAATGGCCTGAGGTCTGATGCCCACTTTTGGTCAGGCTGCCACCCACAGAATAATCCAACCAGTGCACCCTGAGCCTGACAATGTTAGGAGAAAGAAGGAATCAGCCGGCCCAGAAATGGTCAGGGTAGAATCCCAAATCTTCAAAATACACCTACACAACTAAATGAAAAGGCCTATTTCTCTCTACATGTACACGATCCAACACTTCACTTCTGATACCAAATGTGTGGAATTCTTTCCTCACATTGAACAATAATACTAACAATCCAAAGTTACCACAGACACCACAGGTTAAGGGCACAGTCTAACGAGACTGCTTCCCACTTCAGATGCCAACTGCAAGTCCCAGATGTCATCTGTGCTCCTGACTGATTGACTATAAATCAGGGGTTTCTGCAACCTTCTCCTTGCATTTGATAATATGCTAGAATGGCTCACAGAACTCAGGAAAGAGTTGTAGTTAAAATTATTGGTTTCTTGTAGAGGATATCACTCAGGAAGAGCTAATGAAAGAGTTGTATAGGGCAAGGTATGTAGAGAAGGGTGCAGAGCTTTTGTGCCTTCCCCGAGTGTCACCTTTCCGGCACCTTGTTGTGTTCACCAACCTGGAAGCACCCACACCTCTTTAGTTGCAATTCTTATGGAGGCTTCATTACAGAACTTTGATTGATTAACTCATTGGTCATTGGTGAATAAGCCTATCTCCATCTCCTCTCTCTTCCCTACAGATCAGGGATGGGGCTGAGGGTTCCACTTTATAACCATATGGTGATGGTTCCCCTGACAACCAGCCCTTTCCTCGAAGATGACCTCATTAGCATAAATTTAGGTCTGGCTGGAAGGGGCTTATTATAAATAACAAAAGATGCTCCTCTCCCTCCTATCAGACAATTACAAGGTTTTCAGACTGTGCCAGGAACTGGGGACAAAGACCAATATATGTTTTTATCATGTCACAATAACTTTCTCCCCTCCTCATGATCACCATCAAGGAGGGACAACTGCATCCAGTGTCCAAGCTGCCTTACTAAGCTGTGTACATCAAAAGGAGGCAAAGGAGATAGAGTCAGAAATTTTATTGAGTTTATCCATTATTACCAATACCAGAAGCCTACAAATGGTGGAGAGTACCAAATACCTTAACTATCAGTCTACTACTGAGTGGTTTTTGTAATAAAAACTGTACACAGTTAGACTGCGAGTAGTCTGGAGAGCCAAATACATGACACTGATTAATTTCTAAGACCATCTGCCAGGGCTGTGCAGGGGCAATGCCCTATGGACTGTGACTTTCTTTACTGTGAATAAGAAAAGGCAACTTTTGACTGGAGTTGCAAAGCTGGCAAGCAGTGGTAACCTTGGATCAGATACATAGAATGCTTTATACATACTTACTGGATGACAGTTTATATGTTGTGATGTCCAGTAAGATGATGAATTCAGGTAATGAGGATATAATTTGGAAACTGCAGGCTTGATCAGCAGCTTGATGCCAGTTGGTCTCCTTAAATAAGCCCTTACTGTGGACATCTACAACAATGACACAAAGTTCCTACTAGCAGCCACAGTTTGTTTCTACAGGTTACAGTCTCAAAGAAAGCCCTTTTTCATATTCAGTCTGTATTTTTCCAAGTGTTAGAACCTGTGGTGAGAGGTGACAGCCTCCTATCTACCCATTCTATCTACCCATTCTATCTACCCATGAGTCAGTAAAAAGATAAAAAGTTTATCAAGGGGAGTGAATACTGGCTGGAACGATGAGAACCACCTTGCTTTCTGCGCACAGAACAGAAATTGTCCGTTCTCGGTTCTACACGGCTATTGCTGAGCTGAACTGCCGGGACAGCCCGGTGGACACCATATGGTTTCCGTGTGTCTGAACCAACAGGGCAACAGGTCAAGGTGTTTAGGGCAACTGACTGAAGACTCCAGGGACTTAGCAGCTTTTTCCAACTGTAGAATGGTGGTTAAATTATTCCAAAAGAAATAGCTGCCATTTTTTTGTAAAGACAGGTTCTCCTGGGGTTAGGCCAGCTGTTTTCTTCAGTGTGCCATTTGCATTTGAAAAGTGAGACTTGTTGGTTTCTTCCCAGTTTTTCCACCAAAATGGGACTATCTGGCACAAGAGGCAAAGTCTCTACAGATCAGACATTGAGTTTTAACAAGAGTTCAATAGCAAGCCAATAGCAAATACCAAACTGCTTTTCAAAAGTAATGTCCTTGGAAGTTGTACGAGAAAGGCAATGAGTTTAGGACACCAAGAGGCACTTCTGGGAGGCTGTCACCTCTCACCACAGGTTCTACTCAGAAAAGCATGTGCCACAGAAACTTGCTGCAGAATGTGATCACTGGGATAATGGGGTCTTCCCTATACATGGCTAAGGTAGAAGCACTTCTCTATATGTGGCTCTTTTCCTATCACAAGCATCCCCTTTGGTACTTATAAGCCTTCACAGTAGAAACAACTAAAACATAAACACTAGCTATATTCAGTAATGGAAGTTAGTGTAATAGTAGGGTCCCCAATCTCAAGTTCCTTTAGCTTCCCTTCTCCCACTGCAAACCTTGCCCACACCCATCATTTGGATTTGAGTTTCCCAAAATTCAACCAATGGGCCCCCCAAAAATGGTGAATGATAGCTATATCCAACAAATGCTTAAAAACTTGAGTCTTCTTACTCTCCAGTGTCCTTTAGCAGAGTCAGACAAGTATGAATGGCCTTTAGTCGACAATGGGACAGAGTGACCTTTGTCTCCACCCCTAATTATTTCTCTCTTAAAAGCAGCAGATGTTAGGGTAGAAGGGAGGAAAAGACATGGTGGCAGGGGAAAGAGCATTAGTATCGATAAGCAAAATATCCATTTTCTGTGTATTAGCTGTACACACTCAGTAAAATTAGCTTTGATGTTTTGGGCCTACACAAAGTCCTATATCAGGTAGCAAGTTGTTCACTGCTAACACTATATGTCTCAGCTTTGTACACTCTTGATTCAGTGGCAGAGTCATGTTTATTTCTGGCTACACCTTGAGGTTAGCACCTTTTGACTGATTTGGAGTGGGCTCACACTTAAGTGTTTTTTAATGTATTTGTCTTTGAAATTTTGAATTTGCTGCCCTTTCTTCATGATGACATCTCTTAAGTTTTTGCCTGGCATTAAACACTAGGGGAATTTTCTAGGCAGCATAGTAGTAGTAGTAGTAGTAGTAGTAGTAGTAGTAGTAGTAGTAGTATCATTATCATTATTATTGAATATTGTTATTATACCTTATTTTATACTCCCCCAAATAATCATTATTTTGCTGTTTTTTAAGTTAATGCTCCTTTAGCTTTATTCATAATTGTCAACTTTGTTCATTTTTCTTCTAATATCCATGTTTCTGAGGTCAATGTCATTTTTTTCCAAAAGGACGTTCTCTCACATTTTTTTCCAGAAACAAAAATAATTATAATTTCAGTCTTTTCCTTAAAAATATGTTCATCTTTTCTGCATCATTGACTATTAGTTCAGATGACTATAGAATTCTAGGCTTCATTCTAGTTATTTTTCCTTAGGTCTTTACAGATATAATTTTTTTCCTTATCTCTTTTGATGCTTTAACTCCTCTCATTAAGAATCTTCTTTGCAGGTTGTTATTCTCTGGTTGCTTTTAAAATATTTACATTATCTTTGGTATTCTGCACTTTATGCTGAACCAACTATGCTGGTGTACTTTTCTCTAAATAGCTAAGAATTCACATATTATGTAGTATTAGAAATAGCATCCCCAGGCAGTGCTTACATTCTCTCCTGCTATAAATCCTATTCAACAAAAGTTTGTTCTTGCTATTCAGTCTTCCAAGTCTTTTATCCTTTTATGTTTATAGAATCTATTTCTTGTTTGTCTCTGTGGATTTTTTGGTCATTTTTCAGATATTTTTCTAGTTTACCTGCTTATTAGTTACTCTTTGAAACATAGGTTGCATTTTTTTAATTTTAGAAGTTTTTAATTTCTAGAATTTTATTTGTTTCAAGTCTGATATTTTTTTCATAGTGTTCTTTCAGACTGTTATTGTCTCAAATTCATGGAGTTTGAATTCTGCTATTTATAGAGTACATATTTTATCCCTCTGTAAAACTAATTCTAAGTGTGTAACATATTATTCTTGTTATGAGACCTTATAAATTATGGCTGTTTTCTTCAGTGAGAATCATTTTAGTTGTTGTTTTTTAATTTCTGGACAGTCAGAGAATTTCTCTAGATTTATTTTGCATTTGCTTCTTCCTGGTATCCAAGAGAATCACTAGCTCAGGATCAACTTTCATGATGATTTCTCTTCATGGAGGTCTCAGTTCATATAGAAATTCAAGCCCAAGGGAGACACAGCTCTATTATTTTGAACTCTCAAGGAAAACATTCAATTCAAAATCCAGGCAATGAGATGTGAGCTTTTTGCTCATCTTCTAATGCTGAATGGTACATGTTGTCCACCCACAGATGGGAATTTGTGTACAGAGAGGATTGACTTAAGTTATATATGGACATGCAGCTGTGCAGTGAGCCACGCCCCTAAGCCCCCAGGCTGTTTCGAGGGTCAATTGTATTTTTTTCCTACCCCACACTTTAACTAAGGGTATAATCCTTTGCCAACCTCACATAAGAGGTTTCAGATTTGATCCTCCGTGTTACTTTGGCTCAAAAATGTTCTCCCATACTCATTTAATGTCTCACATCAAGCACTGAAACCCACAACAAAAAGTGAATCATTAATAAATGGTGAAAACATCTGTAAAGTCAAGCTGTTCAAAAGAATATTAACTTATCACTGCAAAACAACAAAGCAGCTGGCACAAATGTTTCTATAACACAATATAAAATTGTGCAAGTATTTACAGAATAAATATTGAGGTACGTAGAACTAAGACAAATTCTAAGTTACACTTTATATGAGTCTAGATCGTTGAGTGTTCAAAAACCAAGTATTATTTTTATGATAATAGGCAAAGGCATATAAATTAAAAAGCATATGAAACTGTTCCCCTGAGCATATGCAGATACACAAAATGTTAGTCATATTTTTATTCCTTGCCCCCAATTACACATAATTAGATAAAAGACAGAGGAACAAGGAAGAAACTGCCATTTTACTTTCAATTTATTGGAGTGGTCAGAAGAGCTGCAGCACTGGTATTCCGCAGATTAGGCAGCAGCATAGAACAGTTCAGTGTGAAAAGCAAGGACTCATTAGTTTAATGCAAAGCCAAGCTGTGATCCCCACAGAATCCCTTTAAGGCAAGTCTTTGGCAAACAAGAAAGCAGAGGCGGTCATACTAGGAAAAGTCACACTCCCAAGGTTGCCTCTGCAAGGCCATTTTTTATAACTCCAAGTGAGAATTTAAACTCTAATTAGAGAACTTATTTTAAATGTTTCTCATTGAACTAGCAAAGTTTAGCTATTTAAACACACTATTCAACATTTATCTTCCCAGCTGAAAGTAACATCCCCTGTTAGATGTCCTGATAATACATTTCCACTGCTATGACACTTAGCGCTTTGTGCATCTCAGGGAAATTGTAATTCCTGTGTTTCCACCCCTTCTGTTAAATAACACTGCTTAAGGATAGGGACCTTGACTTGTTTATCTCTGAATAACCAAGAGTGACTCCAAATAAATAATCGTTGAATTACAAGTGGTCCTCACTCGTTCATTTATTTTATGCCAATTTTGTGCTTACTCTGCAGCAGTCACAGTTCTATGTGTCAATGAAAGAGCCATGAACAGAAAAGGCCAAAAGCCCTGCCGTAATGGAGCTTACATTCTACTGAAGTGAGACAGATAAAAATTAGTAAAATGTGTCATGTTAGAAGGTAATAAATGCTGTGGGAAAAAAAGAAGTGTGGTGAGAAATGTAGGAAGAGTTGGGGGACAAGGTGTAATTTTAAATGGTATGACAAAGGCAGGGCTTCATGAAGAAGATAGGGAGACATTGGAATATCTGCAGAAAGCACATTCAAGGAAGAGGGAAGGGCAGAAGAAAAGCTCTGAGGTAGGAGCAGGTCTGCTAGTCCAGAAGCAGTAAGAAACCCAGTGTAGGTGGAGCAGAGAAATCAGGAGCCAGAAGAGGAGTAGGAGATGAGGGCAGAGGAGTGACCCAGAATCTGTCACGTACCTTGTGAACCACTGTAAGGTCTTGAACATGTGCATGGAATAAAACACCTGGCATGTTTGCTTTATCCTAACATCAACTACACAAAAGACATTGTCATTTATCTTGGAGTTTAGAGTGAGAAATGGCATCTCAACCAGAGGAATGACTAACTTGATTTGTATTTTACAGAATCAGACTGTCAGATGTGTTGAGGGGAAACTGTAGGGTGAAGGACAAAAGGGAGATTCATATGAAGGCTATTACATTAATGTAGGAGAGTGATAGTGGTGGCATGGACCAGGGATGTAGCAATAAAAGTGGTAAGAAATCATTAGTTTCTGGGTGTATTTGTAAGTTAAAGACAAGAGGATTTACTAACAACTGGATATTGTAAAAATTGTGAGAAATGCAATGCAATAGATAAACTTCTGAGGTGGAAAAAGGGCGAGAATGGAAGAGAAAGGAATAAAAGGGAGATAATCTAGTATTAGCCTTTTTGATATGTAGCAAATTACTTAATAGTTTTTGGAAAGAAAAGAGACATTTTTGAGTGCCTAAATGCACCACTTAAAAGTAAAATATTTTATATTTAGATCAAGCCTCTGAGGTAGGTGTTGTTATTATTTTCACTTTACAGACACACACACACACACACACACACACACACACACACACACACACACGTTACAAAGATATACTAGTGCCATCTAGTGGCATTGCTAATATCAGTCTACAGTGGAATACATACAGAGATGTTCAATATTTAAATACAAAGTAAATAAAGATGCTATAAATATTTGGGAGGGATAGTAATCAGAGAAATATGACTAAAGATTAAATAAAAGACATTTGCAATGCCTAATTAATCTTCAAATTGAACATTTCTTTTGTCCTATAAATGTCAGAGAATAAGAGGTTTTCTCTTTCCACATTCGCTCATTCATTCTTTCACTTGTTTCTACATTTAATTATATATTATATATACTTTATATTCTGCAAATTTTGTATATTCAGCACTGTACTAGAGCTAAATGATGAATTTAGAAAAATTTATGAGAAAGTTTATGTCCTGATAGACTTTGGGGGTAAATAAATGTGAATAATACAGTCATTAAAATCTAGTGTAAAAAATGTGAAGATAGAGCAGTGCTGGCAAAGAAATTATCAACTTCACTTAGAATTAGAGGAAGCCTCATAAAAGAGATGATAATTCTAACATTTTTACCTTTCCATCAACTTCCAAGTACCATTATTAATCTATTTGCATTTAAACCTTCAAAGTACTGCCATTAAATTTGAATGTCCATAAATGCTACATTCACCACCTATATGTTATGTTCATCACCTTGCTGATATATGACTAGTGGCTTTCTATGCCCTACATGATAATATAAAAAAGACTATAGGGTCAAAACAGTTGATTTCAAATCTGGGCTCCATCACTTGTTGAATTATATTTAAGTACCACTTAAACTCTATGTGCCACAGTTTTCTCATCTATAGTGCGATAATTCTAGTTCCTAATTCATAAGGTTGATGTAATGAATTATTACAGTTATTCTAATACTCTGAATTCTGTCCAACAGATAGTTAGCAATAAATATTAGTGGTTATTATAATCATCACACTCTTCTGCTTGACCTGTTTGAATTTCCATTATTAGGGTCTTTCCACTCTGAACTAGAAGGAAAACTTGACATCCAAAGTCTGTTTTAAAACATTTAGGTTTCAAGTCAATTCAATGTTTATTTAGAGCTAGCTTATCCCTTTCATATGCACATTCTACTCTACCCAGATCAGTGCCTTCTCCATCCTTATTCTCATCGATATTGCCTATGCCTTTACCTAATTAAATCCTACCTTTACTTTAAAGGCTTAACTCATGTCTACACTTTCCATGAACTCTCATTTTATTGAATTATTTTTTATGAATTTCTATAATTCTATGAGTCTTAGTACATTGCTCACAAGAGCCTTTGTTTTGGGCCTTTAATAATAATACTATTTGCTGTAAGTGTGTATGTACTGTTTTTTCCATTTCAGTGATATTCTTGGAGTAAAAGAACAAGTATCCCACCTCCAAAATGGTTATTATATTAAATGCACATAAATAACTTTACAAACTTCCTCTCCTAGAATTTCCACATGGCCCCCATCCCTTGTCCTGTTAAAGAATCATTACTTTAGGAAACAAATGGTAATGTGAGTTGTATAATTTTTCTAAAGTATACTAGTATGAAAAAAAATGCTAAAAGCTACTAAATTGAAGACATTTAATTCCCTTTAAATAGCTTTTTCAAAAAATTTTACTTGGGTGAGTCCATTAAGAAATGTTTTGTATCCTAGATTTTAAAACAACAAAATAACTAACTGAAAATTATTTAAGAGAATAATTTTAAGGGCACAAGTCTTTTTGTATAAGAGACATCACATTTCGAAATTTTAAAAGGGGTAGACATGAAAGTTAAAATAGCTAATATTAATTAAGGTCCCTATCTCTTGGTGATGCATATTGAGAGAATCATTTCAAGAAGCTATAATTATTTGGTGAATTAATGGAACATAGGCTTAGAGTTCCTTTGTCAGAAAACACTGCCCTGGTTCCTGAGTTCCCACAGGACAAAGGTCCATAATCATCACACAGTTCTGTGCTGTAAGTCTAGCTTAATATTAGTCTTCTCCCTAGGTCGGTCTTTCAGTTCTTTCAGAGTGATTTACTCACACCACAAAGGCAAACACACAGACACAGGATTACCCCTGACTCTACACTTTTCTTTTACCCACTGACTTACCATCTTGAATGGCGTAGAAGTCAGGGTTTTCCACAGAAGCAGAAACAGTAGAATACGTACAGGTATCTGTACATGCTTTTTTGATAGATGGCGTGGACCAGACTCCTTACGGATGAACTTGAGACAATGGGCCGCCGCACTAGGCACCCAGGTGTTTCTCATAACAGGAATCATCTGCGGTCCTTTAGTCCCGCGAGATTCAACATCCACCAGGAAGAGTGAGTTGCCTCACCTGCGCTGCAGGCCAGACCTGATTCCACGGTTCTTTGAGCGGCTCCTGGCACTCAGCACGTCCCAGCGCATCCCAGTGCGTCCTCTCCCGGCCCCTCCACACATCAAAAAAAAAAACAAACAAATAAACTTAATATTTCCCCCTCTCTTTTCTTCATATCTATCTATATCTATTTTATATATATGTATGTGTGTATGTATGTATGTATGTATGTATATAATTCTAGTTCCTAATTTGTACGGTTGATGTAATGAATTATTACATATATATTACATATATATACATTACATATATATACATATATATATATTCATTATATATATATGAGAGAGAATGAGAAAGAGAGAGAGAAAGAGAGAGAGAGAGAGAGTCCAAGATTTTAAACTATTAGTTCAGGATGTTGTACAGACTGACAATCTCAAAATCTATGTGGTTTGGGCAGGCTGGAGACAGACAGAATTGCAGCTCCAAAGCTGGTCTGCAGGCAGAATTCTCCCTTCTTGGAGAGAGGTCAGTCTGTTTCTATTAAGAGCTTCCACTGACTGAATGAGGCCCACCCATATTATGGAGGATAATCTTCTCTACTCACAAAATCTACTGATTTAAATGTTAATCTCATCTAAAAAACACTTTACAGAAACATCTAGAATAATGTTTGACCAATAGTTGAGTACTATAGCCTAGCCACATGGACACATAAAATGAACCATCAGAAATGACTTCTCCATCTTCTGTCACAATGCTACTTGTTCTTTCTTGCCTAAACATGTTACACTTCCCTAATCCTATAAATATGTTTTAATCTCTTATCTGAATTATTTTAACCTTCTTGAACTAATACTTTAGGATCTTAAAATTTGAAAAAATGATATTGAAAACCTTAGAAGCTACATTAGCTCACAGTTTTACTTATGTTATCTCTGAGTTTGTGAAATGTGAATCTTGAAAACAGAGAAGCTGTGTTGTATTTCTCCCACATTTACCACCATGTCTGAGAAACAGTATTAAACAAATAACCTGTTGAGTAACTGCAACCTGTCATTCAAAAACCATTCATTGAGCTTCTGTGTACATGAGAATATAAGCTCTACAAGCTCCTATGTTCATATCTGTTTTATTTATTGTTATAGCCTCAGTACCTAGAAGAGTACCTGGCTCATAATAGCACCTTAATAACTATTTGGTAAACGAATTAGAAAAAGTCAATGGCAAATAATGAGGGAATTAAACAGAACATAAGCTCCATAAAAGAAAAGATTTTATGCTTCAGATTTATATTCCAAGTACCTCACATAACTCTGGATATAATTGCTCATTAAGTGAATTGCATTGACCCTAGCAAAAATTCAATAGATTCTCTGTATTACCAATTATCACCATGTGGATAAATGCTTTTATTTGCCGAAAGAGAAAATCCCAGTATAGGAAAGGTGCTGTCAGATTCTACTTATCAAAATAAAAATGATAACTATTTTGTTTTTATTCTATTAAAGATTATTATGCCTTTCTAGGATCCTTCAGTTGAATTCTATTATTGAACCACCTCAGATCTAAAATATTGTGTCTTGTAAAGTAAAATTGAATATACTCTATACATTTTAGCAAGAAATGATAAATTTTAAACATCTTTCAGATACCTTTGTAACTCTACAAAAGATAAATTTAACATAAATATTTAAAAATATCCACTCTACACTCATAACTTAGAATAATAGTATTATAAATTTCATACTTTTATATCTGTCTTCCAAAGACAAAAGTTCTGCATGCTTATTTTTCTCTATAAGTGTTTAACTTTCAATATTTAAATAAATGTATTAATGTGACTATTTGAAGAAAGTACTATGATTACTTAGATCATTTCACAAGATTTTTGGTAATAGTATAACCTAGAAACTCCCGCTAAAAAAGACTGCCATAAAATAAATAAATAAAATATAAAATAAAATAAATAATAAAATAAAATAAAATGCATATTTATTTAAGGCCTGTTTCATTAATTCTACAAAAGAAAACTAAGAACTTCTAACTAAATGTTTTTAGGTTATAACTTTTATTTATTTTTATAATGAAGTCAAAAAAGGATTGGGGTTGATATTAGAGAAAAAATACTGTTCCATATTCATATGATAGAGTGACCATATAGATGATATAACATCTCATGGGAAGATGTGATTACCTCAGTCATTTTCAAACCCTCAAGTCCATCATCTCATGTAATCCATCTATATATGTGTGAATCAAAACCAAACTTGTTATTATGTGAAATGACACAGAAAAAGACATTTTACTAGAAGGCTTTCTGCAATTATTCCATTTCTCTTATAAAATTAGTAATAAAAGTATTGACCTTTTCCTTCATAGGACCTGATCGGTGACCTGAAGGAGAAGCTCTCAGATCACTTCAAAGATGTTATGGTTGGCCTCATGTACCCACCACCATCTTATGATGCTCACGAACTCTGGCATGCCATGAAGGTAGTGGTCTGATGCAAAAATATACCTGTAATAGATGCAGACCAATATTTTGGTAGAGAAGTGACTGTCCTGTGATGTTGCTACCTGTAATCAGGAAGGAGGAGGGTATATCTGAGCAAAGATGAAACAACAAGATACTGTGGCCAGGACAAGTGACCCTGTTAGGTAGAGGGGGGCTCTGGATCCCAGAGGCTGGGAGTAGCCCGGTTTTCTTGTACAAATTCAGACTCACTGGCCCAGCTAAGCTACCGAAAGGAAAAAGTAAATAAGCTTCAGGGTCTATTCAGATTTGTCTCTTCTCACTCAGTATGTATTCACATATTAAGGGAAAATATTATGTTGTGAACCTCTTTAAATTATTTATAAAAATTGAGCTCATTAAGTAAAAATAGGATAATGAGTCAGACAAAATACAGATGATGTTTTCATTTGGATATTTTTGTGATCTTAAATTTATCCTTTACAAAAGGTATAGCTCAAATGTATCAAAATTTTACTTCTCAAGGCTTAGAACCATTCTTCCTCACAGGAAAGTCATTTGTATGAAATAATTTGACTACAGATTTGTTAGAAATTTTGTTGGCTAGGGATGGGAGACAAAAGCCTTTTACATCTTTTCAAATGTTGATATTAGACACCTGCAGAACTGTTGAAATCCTTCCAATTCATTACCTGCTAATGACCGGATTACCACAATCTGTGAACAATGTGTGACAGGAAAGAAGAAAGGAGAAAAAAATTAGAGAACCTGGATTTTGATCATCATATATTTGCAGATCAGAATAGGCATTGTATAGAATTCACATGAGTTTCAACTAATCGCTCTTTTTTTAAGTTGCATATGTCAATTTCTACCTCTTGCAAAATTATGTGACTAAAAACTATAAGAAGGAAGTCATAGGTTACTGTTTAGATGAAACTATAATGTTTAATACAATATTTCATGGAATGGTAAGGATTATTGAAGTTTTCCAGAAAAAGATGAGATGTGTTTTTTTTTTTTTTTTAGGTGAGGCAACCCTTGTTTGACCTCACAGATTGCAAGGACCTTGTCAGTTTACAATCCCTCATATTTTATATTTTATGCCTATAGAACCTGGTCTTCCTAGGTGGTCTCCCATTCAAGTACTAACCAGGGCCTGACCCTGCTTTGCTTCCAAGATCAGACGAGATCAGGCTTGTTCAGGGTAGCATGGCCATAGACAAGATGTGTTGTCTTTAAAATCACTATTAGAAAAGAAAACATGCATATGGCTGTAACAGACACTAGAAAGTACCCAATGCAAATGTTTAGGCAAATAGTACAAATTTCACATCTAGGGGGATGCAGAAATGAGGTCCCTGAAACAATACTGGGAAATTAGGAGACCTAGGTTTCAGCTTTCCACAGAACTGATATCCTAGCAGAAAAAAAAAATCATTTTCGTGAGCATTGTTTAAACATCTTTTTTCCACATTATTTAGAAATGCCTATGCTGTTTTAATCTAAATGAAAGAACAGAGTTTCAGATCATATCTTTCTCAGGATCAAACAGCTGGTAAATAGGAACACCAGCACTGAATTGGGACTATCTTGATTCCAAATACAATTTGTTTTGCTTCTGCCACCTGTCAGAATTTCAGGAAAGCTGCATTCATTTATATTACATAAGGTGAACTATTATTCCCCATACAATTACCTTTATGTTTCTCTATTTCTCTGTCTCTCCAGGGAGCAGGCACTGAAGAGAATTGTCTCATTGACATATTAGCTTCAAGAACAAAAGGAGAAATTTTCCAGATGCAAGAAGCCTACTATTTGCGTAAGGAAATATACATATGTACATATATTTTATACACACGTATACTTCATATTTTTCAAATAACACAAAACATTCCAGTTTATGTATTTTAAATAATTTTCTAAGATACTCTTATATTTGAAATATTACTTACTCAATGCCAATTAACTCATTAAGAAAACTGATGATTAGAGTGTAAAAAATGAAACAGTTTTCTAGGCAATTAATTAAGCAAATTGTCTGAGAAAATAATTACAAATTTCTATGAGGTAAACTTTTACATTAAGATAGGCAAGTGCTCAGCACAAGGGTTCGGGAAGCATTATACCTCTTACCCAGGAGAGACCAGAAACGTAGACAAAATAAAGCAAAATGCAATAATCAATCCCCTGGTTCTGCAAATATAGGTAACAACTTCGGGTCACATAAATTTCATAATCTACCTCAAAATCAGATTGTTACATGTTTTAAAAGTGAAAAAGCTAACTATTTTCATTTTCAAAAAGGTATGTCTTACGTTCCATTCCATCATGTACAATGTGATACTGAATGTCAAGAAAATGTTCCAGATAGTCAGCTATATTGCATTTGAACAAAAATAAGACTTTCCCAAAAGAAATGAAGTAAAAACCTTCACTTAAAATATTAAAATAAGGCAAAGCACTTGGGAAAAGCTCTGGGATGAGTAGCAGTCTATGGAAATAGAACACATAATTCTGAATTTGGAGAATCATAAAATATGGAATGACTTCTGATATGGTTTTTTAATTTTGGAATGAAGATAATTTTTTTAAAGAAAACAAACGCATGACTATGTTTCTCTTAGGTATCAGATTTCTTTGGTAAACTGTTTATTGGCTTTATCTGAGTAGAAGGTAGTAAAAGACAAAGAAATGTCAACAGATTGATTATATTTCCTGTATTTTGCACTCGCAGTTGGGGAAGTAGCATTACTTATTCAAAGCACATTGATACGTGGTTCTGTAATAAGTCATACTTTTAACATGGATATTTTCTTATTTAGAATATAGCAGTAACCTTCAGGAGGGCATTTACTCAGAGACCTCAGGACACTTCAGAGATACTCTCATTAACTTGGTCCAGGTATGAAACACCAAATTCCCACCTAACATAGATATGTTTTATTTTCAAAAAACAGGACAGAAAACTCCAGTTTAGTTCACTTTAATAGTGAATTTTGTAAAATAACACTTACTGTATATTAGCTAAATTCAAAGCACTATAATAGAAACATGAGTTAGGTATAGAGATAAACAAATATAAATAATATACTATGTCTTTTTTGCTATCTTCCTCATCTGAGGAAATGTGATTTCCTTTATTTTTTAAATATGATTAAAAACTTTATGCTGTACATATATTTTGTATGATTTAATAAAAAATAGATAAATATATTAGCCAGATTGGAACATAAACTAACAATTGCATCCCTTTCCAGGAAATATGGATTTTAATTCTGTGTGTGTGTGTGTGTGTGTGTGTGTGTGTGTGTGTGCATGTGTGCATGTACATCCCAGTCATTGTCAGTGTAGAATTAAGAACAAAGAAATTCAAAAGAAAGCACTGCTAAGAAAGCCAAGTGTAAACTGCCCTACATTGACAGAGTGGTAATTTATGCTGATTGGAGTCCTACAAATTTTTCAATTGAAAAAAAGTGTCAGAGTATCAAGCAAATCTACTGACTTTGCAATTAAATATTTCAAAATTTAAAAACAAAATCAAGAATTTGCTTATTGTGTTTGGTTTTGATTTGGTTTGATTTGGGTTTGCATGATTTGGCTGCATAGTTCATAAATTTCTCATATTACCAATCTCAATTAATAAAGTCCTATTCTGAAGATTCTAATCTCTAGTGTTATAACATTGGTTTATCATTCTAACTATTACATTAGTGCTGCTTACATGACTATCAAAAATAACAACCTGAGAGTAGATAGTTTGGTTTCTTACAGTCCAACCTGAGATTCTGTGTAAATTGTAGAAATATGCTTATTTTAATTTGTAAGATGTTAGTCATTATAAGAAAAAAAATTAATAAAAATTATTAACATTTAAAAATAATCTCAGCCTATTAATTGTATATTTTCTAACATAAACATCATAAGATTAATTTTAATTAAAACATTCTCTCAACTTAGAAAGGTCATTATTTTTTAATTATGAAGAAATGATGCTACATAATTAAAACAACAGTTTCCAGCCAGAAATTTATGTTGATGTACATATTGCTCTGCATAAGGGAGGAAAGCTAACAGTCCCATTGTAAATCTATGAACTGCATTATATTATCAAACAAATTTTAATTTTCTTAATACCCAAGTAGAAATTGATTTTAATTATTGCATAAAAATGTCATCTAGTAGTAGAAAAAAAGTGTTTTATTAGGACTACTTTGCATTCCATCAATTCAGCTTCTTCTTCTGCCAAATCTGCTTCTCTCCCTCACACAGGTGTTGCTCTCAAGCACATTCCATAATAAACAAGATGCCTGCTGATCTGCATTGCAGTCAGCTTCCCAGAAAACCCAGCTCTCTCTACACCTTCCTTGGAGAGATGGGGAAACTGAAGCCCAGAGAGGTTGCACATCTACTGAATGAGAGGGCTAATATGAAAACACCTAATGACACCATCCTTCCACTGTTCAGTTTAATTACTCCTACCTCCAACCCCATTTGATTCCATTCCAGTTCTACTTCTATTTGATAAAACTTCAATGACTGATACACAAACAACCTGTAGAATCTGAGAACCTCTTTAAAGGTTGAGCTATAAACCACCTAAAAGTAACTGACATCTAAGAATCAGGATCACAGTGTATTTTCACAAAACAAATATTCTTGTATTTCAGGTAAAAAAAAAAAAAAAACTTGTGAAAATTAAACATGAGAGAAAATAGATCATAAGGGGGAAAAAAATCAATGAACAATGTTTTCTCTTGGTGTATTAGGACAATCGACCTTGTTCATAATTGCAGTTCCTTTTTTTCTGAAATGAAACAATAATGCTTTATTATTGACATAGTATGTTAAGTGTGAGTGTTCGTATCAATAGTATTATCTATTAATATAGACACACATATTTTAAAATAACATACAACAATTGATTTTATCAGTAGATTTTACCTAATTTGTAATACAATTTAACAGGATAAAGAATAACTTCTTAAATTAAAATTCTAGAGGTCAAAGTTTAAGTGAGTGTTTGTGTGTGTTTAACTTTAAAATAGCTTTTAGTGTAGTAAAGTTTTCCTTTCAACATAGAATATCAAAAATGAAGGTGAATAGAGACCTAGATTTTATCAGAAGCCAAAAAAAGTTAATAAGGGTTACTTAAAGATTATATAAAATTTCACTCTACATTTTATTTAAAATTTAAAACACAACTTATGTATTTAAAATAATGCATGTTTCATATAAATTAATTCACTCAAAATAGAAAATGGAAGTAAAAAACTTGAAAGGCTGTATCTTAATATAATCTCTCTTAAAATAGTCATTTTGAAAATCAAAAATCCTGTGTAATTTGTACTTCTTAGTAAAATTGTAAATTATCTTAAACTTTTAAAATTTTGAAGATTCCCCATTGATTCCTAACTTCTACACAAATGACTCTTCAGTTTAAAACTCCTGATTTAAGATTTAGATCAGTAAATTTAAAAGATTAGGAAAAGATATAGAGTGAATCAGGAAATTGACAAAAGTTTATCACTTCTCTCCACTGTGGCATACACCACTTTAGAAAAAATCTAAATATTTTACTAAAAAGAAATAGAATTCCTTCCTAAATGGTTGTGAAATTTAGAGCTGAGGAGTTCCAACTAAACAACTGAGGGGTGCTGCAGTGTAACCAAATCTCTTCCATCCTCTCATTGGCATTATTATTCTCTCTGTCCTTGTCTTTCTGTCTGTTATTTATCTATCACCTATCACCTACTGTCTATCTAGATTTATAGATAGATAGGTGATAGATAGATGATAGATGATAGATAATAGATAGATAGATAGATAGATAGATAGATAGATAGATAGATAGAGTCTCTGTGATTCAACAAGGTATATATCTATATATCCATTTTTTTGGCTATCTTATGTCAGTTTTATGTCCTTGAATTTATCATTTAAACTTATTGTGGTTCAGATTAGAGATTACTCTAAAATTAAGGTATGTGAACCCATTCTTTTCTCGATGCCCTCCCAATACAAATATTCTAAAATTCTCTAGTTGTTTGAATTACATTCTTCACCTCCCTCTGCACGGTCACTTTCAGAATCAAAGGAAAGACTGTCCATGGCTTTAATCTTTTTCACATCATGGATATTAAGACACACCTCTTTTTGTGAATTAATAGAGATTGAGAGAATTAGAGCACTGGAGCCTACAGCTATTTATGAAATAGAAAGTGTTGAAAATTACTGTCATATTTTCTGGGAGAGAAGATCTTTTACTTAATCTATAAAGAGTTTTCCTACAGGGCTATTTCTAATAAGGGAACAACTCAGCCAGTACACATTCTTCTTAAAAACTGAGGCCAATCGTTACTCTGGCTCACAACATTTCCTGTGTGCTTTTATTAAACTAGATTTACAAGAGATCTAATTATCTGTCAGATAGTGAAAAATTAGTCACTGAGAGATTAATTACAATATGTGTAAATCACACTGGAGTTGATCAATGTTTTCACAGAGAAAAGGAATGGAAACTACTCAGCTGTATGCTTACTCCTCATCTTGGCTATCAGGATTCTCCTAGGACAGTGAGGCCTCTGGGGATATTATTGCCAACGGCTTTCAGGGGTCACCTGTAGTCAAATTACCTGCTCCAAATGCTTTCAGTTAGATTTTAATTGCCTTAATTTCTTCTTTTCACATTTTTATTTTGCAAATTCTATACTCATTTATGCCATTTCTCTGACATGTACATCAATTACACATACTCTGAAGCTATCTTGAACTATTTTTATAACAAAATTAGAATGGACTCTGCCTTGGTTGAAAAAGCTAAATCACAAACTTACTTATTCACATTCTTTTAATTTACCAGTCTTCTTTAAGTGCACTTGGCAAATAACTGCACAAAGAAGTAAACAGATGAGTACCATTTCAAGTCCAAAATCTTATCTTTCAAAAACATTTTTAGATACCCAGAACTACAGAAAATTCCTAAATACTTCTTAAAAACTTTGCAAGGGCACGTATATACTTATCTATATAGTTTGTTTGGAAATCACTAAGAAAACATGAATGATTTAAAGCCACATGCATAATTAAGATTAACAAGAGTAGGATTGTAGATACAGACAGGAACAAAATAAAAAATTGAGTACTACAGCTTTCCAATATTAAAAGATACAAAGGTAAAAAAGGGGAACCAAGGCAGAAGATCGAGAAGAACTAACCAATGAAGTAGAAAGAAAAAGAGAGTGCAGGATGGAAGCCCAGTGATGAAGGTATAGTGAGGAGGAGAGAGTGATCTATTGCTTTGAATCCTACCAATAAGTCAAATAAGGTGAAGACTAAGAATTACTATAAGTTTGTGTTATTAAATAAATAGCACATGTCCATAGAAGGTATAGCATATTAATTGCTTTTAGTAATTTGATGCTTTGTGTAAATTAAAACTGTAAAAGAGTGACTACAGGAGATTGTCTGAAAATAATGAGTTCTTTTGGCTAACCATACAGTAACCAAATCTCAGAGACAGAAATAGCACTATCAAATAATCATTTTTTTTATAACAATCAGAGTTTGGATAATTACTTAATATCTATAAGCCTATTTTTTTTAATCTTCAAGGATCAAAACTATACAACCATTAAGGTCCCTGTACCTCAACACTTACATAATTTGAAAATCAAATTACACACATAATCCTGCCATTTGATAAAATTATGTTCACTCTAAATGTGGTCTTCTATTCCTTGCTCATACATGTATAAAGTACGTACACACACACATATACATACATACATAAATACACAGATTTTAAAAACAAGAATTGCATGTGCGTATTCTTAGTCACCTAATATTTTAAGAAAATTAAATGAAGCAAAATAAATGTGTCTGATAGGCTTACATCAATTTCTCCTTCTCTCTCCACCTTTAGATGATACACAACTTCTACATTATGATTAACATTCAATTTTTCAGGGCTACAAATTTACTCACAAGAAAATACAGGTTATTTCTCTATGATTAAATTGATATTTATTATATGCCTCCAGCTTTTGTTTAGCAAGGAAAAGGGAAAAAACTAATATTTAATCTAAAATGGCAAATTTAATCTATACAATATATGGAACAGTTGATATGAGAGTATAGGGTCAAGCTCATTTATATGTTTATTGCATTAACTCAAATGTCAGATTTCTGGCTTTCCCCCTTTTTCTCTCTAAAAGGGCACTTCGTGGAGAGGTGTGTGTATGTGTGGTTTATGAGAGGTCT
Organism: Macroglossus sobrinus; assembly: GCA_004027375.1. Lineage (NCBI taxonomy): Eukaryota > Metazoa > Chordata > Mammalia > Chiroptera > Pteropodidae > Macroglossus > Macroglossus sobrinus. The sequence continues at coordinate 538,534 of PVKZ01000309.1, read as the reverse complement.
TGGCGACAAGAGAGGATAGTGTCCTCAGACTATGAAGATATTTTCTGCATCCTTGCTCACCTTGGCTATGAAATGGTAGTTCTAGACAACTCCGGACATGTGGCATATAAGGCATAGATGTCTAGGATGTGAGCATTTCTTAGTGTTAGTTGTCAGCCATATGGCTGGTGAATTTATAATTCTTTTTTCTGTTTCTATTTAGTCAGAGCCAAGTAAACTTTCATGATGGTATAGCCACCCCTTTGCTCTCACTAGAGCTGAAGAATCCCCCTAAGGTCTAGCTGTGTCTCTCTCACAGTTGCAGGCAATGTGATCCACCTTGTAGTTCTTGGCTACTGGGACAATCTGTCCCTGACATGGTCATAAACAACTCCATCTGTCAAGCTTCCCCACCAGGTTCTCAGCTACCATGCCAGTTCCTCCATCAGGAGCAGATAAGAGATTTTGGGCCCATTCATGCTACTTAGAGATTGAGATTAACTCAAGAGTGTTATATTCAGGAATTCCCTCTGCCCAACCTTGCTTATGACTGAATTCACTGCTATATATTCAGTCATAAGCAAGAGAGAGAGAGAGAGCGAGTGCACTATATATATATATATATATATATATATATATATATATATATATATATCTCCATAGTGGATATATATCCTACCCTCTAGATATTAACTGTCTTATCACATATCTCTCCTACTTCTTTTTCCCTCTTTTCCTCATAATCCTTGGGGACCAGAAGGTCTTGCCTTGGCTAGCCCTCCTTCTCTCCTTCTGTCCTGTTTGAAATGGACATTTCTTAGGTCAATCTGGCCATGTCTATTCTTTATATGCTAAAAAGATGGGAGTAAAATTTACAAAATATAATCATTCCACAAAATTTGGATTTTATAATTATTTTATTTTTGCCAATACTCTATTTTATAGGTCAGAGACTGAATATTAACTCATTTTTTTCTCTCTAGATTTTTACTATAACAACATTAAGTTCCATCTCTACCACACACAGCCAGGTGGTAGATTTTTTTTTGATACTTTACAGGGATTTTGAAAAGCAAAAAACATTTTAATATCTTTGAAATATTACCACTGCTACTAAATAAATACTAAAAAACTCACATTAAAAATATATTTTATAAAGTATTCAATAATGGATTATCCAACTCTAAATAATGTTCGAACTCTCTTAGAAATTACCAGTGTGTTTGGTAGTTCACAGATTTTTGTCCCAATAATTCTATACGGGTTGTCAATTAAGAACAGTTACAAAGGGAAACCTGTGCTTATTTTACAGGGAACCAGAGAGGAGGGATATACAGACCCTGCTATGGCTGCTCAGGATGCAATGGTAACTAGAACCAGCTCTCAAAATGACTCTAAAGAACCTTAGTTAAACTGGTCTGGAGCAGTTGTGGCGCTAATGCCTGTGTGTATGACGTTTCAGGTCCTGTGGGAAGCCTGTCAGCGAAAGACAGGGGAACACAAAACCATGCTACAAATGATCCTATGCAACAAGAGTTATCAACAGCTGTGGCTGGGTAACTATTAATCAGGTTTCTTTTTGAATAATTAACTAATTATATAATAAAAAGCAAGTACTTATAGGGCTGGGGGGCGGGGAATGCTCGTTACATAGAGGAAAGCTCGTTATCCCAAAGGTACTAATTCTGAGTTATGTTTGTAATGACATTACTAAGAAATAAAGTTTTCCTATAATTTTATTTTTTCTAATAACTGAATTATATAACCTTTAAATATTGAACCTTTTAAAACTATCTCTGTTTTTGATGGAGAATTTACTGAACTATGTTAGCTATTTCCTATTAGACACATTATATGTTGCCTTGAAAAGAATACAGTGAACATAGCTTGATCAGTCCATAATGGAGTGAGATCATTATTACTGACATCACTGCCTTCCTGGTCTTAGAGGTGCACTCATATTAATCTGTACTCTGACTGTCTCCAACTGCTGCACCTTTCTGTTCTTCTTATTTAAATTTTTTTTGTTTTTTTCTACATATGTAAAACACACAAAAGTCTATAAAAAATTTAAAGATAATCTACTTCAACCCAATCCCATCTTTCTACTTTATTTAACTTCACTGTGTACAACAATGTAATCAATATTTGTATTTTAAATTTATATTTACAAAATTTCCATTGATTGTATCAATTTGTTAAAGTTTTCCAGGAATTCCAAAATGTTTCTGGGCAAGACATAGTAGATGCCATTAATGAATGTTATGATGGATACTTTCAAGAGCTTCTAGTTGCAATAGGTAAGTAATGGTTTATTTGGTGTACACCTGACCTTTTTGTGTACAAGGAATGCTGACTAGCTCTAGAGATGCATGGGTAAGCTCTTGACTGAGTTGCTTTCCCCTGAGATTAATTACTTAGAAGGGATGCTAACTCAACTGAAGGAAAGTACATCAACTACTGATCCAACGCAGTAACCTGGCAACTTGATAACTTCAGTGAACTAACACACTTCCCTGATAGCTGGTTCAGCTTGCTTACTAGAAAACATCAATCAGGTTCTCAGATGCTCTCTTTCTGGTAATTGGGATCTCATGCCTTAAAATTTACTTTATATATACTGACTTCCATTCCCTTGTAAAGAGCAGATAAATGCTAGTGATATAAATTCTTTTCTCTATGAGGAAAAGAGTGCTTTTGTTACTTTCTCTAATAAATTTGCCTTTAAGTGTAAGTCCTACTATAAAAAAAGATTTACCGAGTTATTACTTTAGTAGTGATTTCTGCAGGTTTTTGTGGGAGAGGGATACTTTCATATTCCACTATAAAAGGGGGAACAGTAGGAGCTATTCATAAAATCTATTGAACTATCCATGCTTTACCTTGTCAGCACACATCGCAGGGAGTGCAAATAAGGGCTCATTGTGAAATGTTTCATAATAGGCACACATCAAATAATCACTTATTTGTTGAACAAATGATTTTTGTTAGTTTTCCACTCCTAGAATGGCACAAACCTACGTGGGAGTGGGAGCTGAGAGATAACAGAATATTTATAGTTTATTTTGTAAAGGAGTTTTAAGCTAGGATTTCATAAAAAAGGATTTGGTGGGTTCTATGAAATTCCTTAAAAAGTATACAAAATATTAATATCTGTGTATTTATTTTGAAATAAGGTACAAATATTTCATCAAATTCTCAAAATGCTTTAATACTTATATATCCCATCAAAACAAGACCATAGAGGTTCAGTGACTACTCCAAAGTCTATCTGCTAATTAGCAACAAAGTTATAACTAGTACTCATGTCATCTGAATCTCAAGACTGCTCTCTTTCCCCTACAGACCACTGCCACAAACAGAGCAGTGGAGATAGTGTACATCAGAAATCCCAGAAAACAATTAAACTGATTTGCTAATTCATTTAATAAACATTGAGTATTTACTATTCTGGTTATTGATTTAGGTACTACAGATGGGACAGTAAAACAACAACAATAACAAAAGCAACAACAAAAGTCCCTGTCCTTTTATATGAGACATTTATATTCTAGCAGCAAGTCAGGAGTGCTTATAGGGTTCACAGTTATAAAGTAAAAGATGAAGGCATGGTCTCACAATCTAAAATAATCACTTGAACTATAGAGAAAACACTGTTAGGATGATTTTATTTTTGCCTAGAATTATAGCTTTGCATACATTACTCATTCATTCATTAATTTATTTACTTATTTAAATAAACACTATTGAATGCCTATAATGATCAACTGACTTTTCATCAAGGACAACTATTGACTAGGCCCTAGGCTGTTCTAATGCCGTAGTGGTTTTTATAGATGACTTATAGCACTGGGACAGACCTGTTATGGTTCATACAATTTCTCCTTAAGAGACCTCAGATTTACTCATGAGTCTACTAAAGACTAAAAATAGTGTTTGGGAAGATGAACCATTTTCAAGGGACCATATCACATTGAACCCTACAATAATAAAAATCTATAATAGTGTTAACCTGGGTCTTTTGAAGCTCTTATTTAATTTTAAGATAAGTAGGATACATTTTTCTTCATTAGGCTATATGAAGAAACTAAGAGAGTAACAAAAGGTAGAGATTAATAAAAATCTGAATGAATCATTATAATATTGTTGCTTTATATTTGTATGGTCTTACTTCTATTCAAAATGTTGAAATTTTAATACAATGTACAATGAGGGATCTCATATAGAACTCACAAAGTATCACTCTTCTAGGATTATAACAGAAAAAAAAAGCATTTTTCTTTTCAAATTTTAAAGAAAATATATATTGTCACTCTCAAACATTCTTTTCTCTATGATTTTTTCCAGTTCTCTGTGTTCGAGACAAGCCAGCCTATTTTGCTTATAGACTATATAGTGCAATCCATGTAAGTATGGCCCATAAATATTCAAAATTTCTCCAGAAATCATGTCTATTCTCTAAAAGAGTTGGCTTTGTTTCCATTATTTAAATACTGATTTTCATTTTTGTACTCGTATGCAAACACATTCATTTAACAGAAAATATGCTGAAATAGCATATACCAAAATGAGACTTATCACATAAAAATAATGCTCCATTTTCTGTACCAAATTGAGGTACCTAAAAAGTATGATTCCTTGGGGCCTATCTCCGCCCATGTGCTTTAGAGTTTCTTAGTGACTGAAGAAATTGGTAAATCCAAATTCTTTTGTATCTTGCCAAATACTCTCACCTCATACCTAAGCAAGTGCAGAACATATGGCATCAAGCAGAAAATGTCAAACAGTACACTCTCAGTAAAAAATTTTGCTTTTTCTAAAGTTTTAAAACACAAAAAATGTCAGTGGTTATTTCCAAATATAAAGTGTTATTTTTAAAATAATACTTTTAAAAAGATAGCTAGACAACAATAAATTCTAAAGCTAAATTTGTAATCAAATCAGAATGTTTTTCATAGTTTAGTGTGATTGTCTATCTGACATCTTTCGTTACATTCATTTTTAGAGAAACAAACACTTAAATGACTAAGACAATTTGTACTTTATATATAATGTACATGAAATATATTTAGAAAAAAGAGATATGATACAAATTATTATACATATGTCATAGCCTTAAAAACTCACTGAAAACTATTAAAAACAATTCACTAGTACAGAAATTTTAATTGAGTGTTTTATTCTTATGGAATTTTTTACAGACAAACATTGTAAAAATAGCCAGGATTCTGAAATAGTATGCAACCATCAAGAATATTTCTGTTATATATCTGTGTAAAAAAGATTTTTTTATTTACATGCAAGAACCTATGCATTCTCAGTACACAGGAGGAAGATCAATGCTCACTGCTCTCCATTTCTCTTTTATTCTTTTTCCAAGCAGGAAAAGTTGATTTGATTAGAAAGTTACCTAAAATAGTGTGTTAGGCAGTGCTATTGGCTGACTTCAGACGTTTCCTTTTCCCACGTGGAATAAAGCTCCCCCCCCCCGCCCCGCCCCGTGGGTGGCGGCAGGAAAAAGGTCACAATAGTTACTCTGATTCGTCATGCTGCAAAGGGTCTAGTTATTCTAGTAATAAGTAAACACTGTATCCCTACTGTGTATGTCGCAAAGCAAAAAGGAAGGTGTGTGTACTCACAACTGGTTTGCAGGTGAAGAGGAGGATTGTATATTTGAGTAATCAAACTTTTGGTATATGAGGCCATTAAGTGTAAAATCTCGGTCACTCCTAATCAAAGAAAACCTCTGTGTTTTGTCCAGTGGGCTCTTGGCGAATGATATACAACTTATATATGGAAACTTGGGTAGATCGCTCATTTTAATCACCTCAAATAATGAAAAGTTTGGTAGTGGGTCTGCATCTAAAACGTTCAGACATCAAATGGTTTATGCTTACTGGCCACTGGATGTCACTGTTACTCCATTTGAAAAGACAATCTGAAATGTATTCATAAAGTAGTGTTCTTTCTGTAGCTAGTACACAGAAATTTTCTATTTTTCAGCATTTGAGTATAAATCAGCAAATATTTCAAGTACCTGGAATTTTTATTTTTACAATTTTTAATAATAAACAGACGATAAGACAAAAATGTAATTGTCGTCTAAGACATATCAACACTCGTGTAATAGAGTTCAGAATCCCTTCCTATTCCCCTTCCCTGCCCCTGACACTAAGAATTTTTATAGAAAAGGGAGCAACTAATGGTAGAATGAAGGTGAAACGATAAAGGCCAGCATGAAGACAGTGACACTGGAAATAGAGGTTACAGAGTATTTAAGAAGTAAAATAGGTAGAATACTTCATCGAATTACACAGTGAGAGAAAGGAAGACAGAGGTGACTGAGAATCTGATGTGCTCTCCCCAGATGGTGAGGCTAGTGTTTGAGGGATACAGGACCAGAGCAAATTGCTATATAGAAAAGGTGATGAGTCTGTTTTAAACAGATCAACTGTAAGGTACTGTTTTCTCATCCCCCCTCTCCTCTTTCTGTACCTTTTAGGACTTTGGTTTCCATAACAAAACCTTAATCAGGATCCTAATTGCCAGAAGTGAAATTGACCTGATGACCATAAGGAAACGATACAAAGAGAGATACGGAAAATCCCTATTTCATGATATCAGAGTAAGTCTCCCACACATGATTTATTTTGACCCATAGTTTTTCCTTTTAGAAACTGAAATAAGAAATTTAATTTAAATAACTTCATGTTAGAATCTATTAAATGTTCTGACGGGGATGCTCTGCTTCACACAACCTTTAGTGCATCAACAGTGCTGAGGAAACACTGTCACGTCAGCGACAGAACTTACTCCTCTTTCAAGTGCTTTAAGCAAAAATCACTGATATAGTCACGTCAAACATTCATCTCCTACTTGTGTAATTGTGCTTTCTGAGCTAGATTCTAAAGTAGAATCAGCATTGAAAAAAAAAATGCCTTTTGTAAGAAGACCACATTAATTGTGAAGAGGCATCTTAGATTAGTGTGGCTGTCTCTGATGTTGTCATGGATGGCAGGGTAGACAGCCAAATCTCATAAATGGTAATTTGCAGCAACTTTGATAGTTATGTAAAATTCTATATATCCCTTTAACCCTTGAAGGACAAAGAACAGTGATTCAGAAGTAAACAAGCCCATGTCATTATTCTGACACGTCTAAACTTTACCCTGGAGTTTGATAAAACCTAGCAAAGACATTGAAATATATAGAACCACCTATAAAATGTTTGAGCTCTTCTACAAGAAAATTATAAAGATTTTCAAGATGGTACCAGCAGAGCATTTAACCAAGCATGGGGCCCTGAAAATATATCTTCTTTTTCTCACATACCTATGCTGTTAACTTGCTCACATTGTTTTCTAATGAAATTTCCAATTGTATAACTAGCTTTTTAGTTCATTGAAAGAGTGATCCAGAAGCAGCTCAACAACCCAAAGACCAAGAGACCACAAAAACCATAATACCTCATAAGCCCATGCATAGCTGAAGTAGCTTCTAGAGAAAAAGTTGATGGACCAGTTAAGATAAATTTTATTCCTGTGTCTTTGATAAAACTTTCCTTATATCCACCTTCAGAACCCTAAACTTTTGGTGATGATAAACATTTCTCATTAGTAATGTGTCATTACTCATTTTCTAAACAAATAAATTAATTCTAATACATTTACTGTAAATAATCACAGCCACCTCAAAATCTATTAACATTAACATATTAATGTAACTTTACTATGTGGATTTAAAGCAATAAATTTTAATTACATGGCTTTGTATAAGAGAACATTCATATGATAGTTGAGTTTTAACAAAAAAAGTTTTTAGAATTCATTTATTTATTACTATCATTATTTTTAAAAAACTTAGAAACTATGGAAGATCATAAAAGAAGATAAAAATTACTTCCATCTCTATCACAGATAAACAGTAATAAACTTTGTTGTAGGTGCTTTCTATCATTTTTTAAAAAATATGTAAACAGTAATATGCTTTACCACTTAAAGAAATATTTTTATTGTATAAGTTAGAAAGTATATAACCTACCATGCATTATTATATGTTGCTTTTTAATTTTTCACTATTATATATATATTTATTAAAGTAAAATTACTACATTAATGAACATAAATGTTCTTATGACTTTTTAAGGCATATTGTCAATTTGCCCGCCAGTCATTACACTGATTTATAGCAATAATATTAGGACACCTCTTTCTGAAGTTGAAGAGAAGATTTACTTCTACTGCAATTTATTCTTCTTATAAATACACATTAGGGTTCAATCAACTTTAATAAATCTCATTCTATTGACTATAGCCGTGCTATTATTTTTCAATAACTTCCACTATGAATAGTTCTCAGGACATATTAAATCTTTACATGAAAAAGTAAACAATTTTGGAAAAGCTAATGGCCCATGAATCTTTCATACTGTAAATCAAAGGAATTACAGTTCTTTTTAGAAATACTATGACATTTTATTTCAAATACTTTTTTTTCAGAATTTTGCTTCGGGGCATTACGAGAAAGCTCTGCTTGCCATCTGTGCTGGGGATGCTGAAGACTACTAAATCAAGGGCAGGCTTTAGAGGACTGGGCACTTCTCTTTATACATGTCAAAATAGAGATTTTGTCATAAATTTGTATTGTTAGTGGCATTATAACAAAACTATAGAATATTTCCTCTTCTATCTTGAAAATTATTCTAAACCAAAGAAAACTATTGACAAATTTAAATGAAACTGAATGTTCACTTACCATCTAAATCAACAATTCATTAAATGGTGTATAATGAACTAATAAAAAAATTATTGCATTGTATTAAAATTTATTTAAATGTGAACTATCAACTCCCTACAATAAGAGACTGCTTATAGCTGTCCTTAGAATGCTTTGGGAGACCAATGAAAACAGTGTGCCTCCACAGAAGAATTTTCAAGACTCTTGCACAAATGTAATAAAACTGAAGTGAACATCAAAAGCCAACTTTAAAAGAAAATAAAAGTATAAAACAGCAAAATGCAGTCTGACATATGCTTATCTTGCACATCTTATATGTGCAAGAAACTTGAAAGTAAAAATATGTGCATGTGTGTGTATGCTTTTGACAACCACTATGGTAAAGGCAATTTATCTCTAGCTATTTGTGTGTGTGTGTATTGATACCTAACCAACTATTGGCCCAATGCTTTTGTCTACACTTCTTAATATCAGCATCAAGGACTTCTGGAAATTATTACATTCTTTGTCCTATCAGTAGAGCCTGGTTCTTTACGTGTCTCAATATTTAGTAAATTAGGAACAGCAAAAGAAAAATACTAACCAAGGTCAGATTTGGGGGAAAACCTAAATTAATGCCACAATCCAACCAAGGATAAAATCAGAGATAGGGATGGATGAGTCCACTACAGAGAGCTCCCAACATAAGCAAGGAGCAACACAAAAACTGAGATCATGGAAAGAAGTGATTAATGAAGTCAGGCAAGGGAAGTGAGGACATATATGCAATAAATCTAGATGAACTGGTGAAGCTGATAGCAGTGTTTTCTTCCATATGGAACATTTTTCAATAGCCTATAGCCAATTTCCTAGAGATACATTTCTATTGGTCTCAGGAGAAATGAAAAATGTGCTCAGAATCTGGTATCTCACAGGAGGAATGATACAGAGCATTTAGCACACAATAACCAAGTACAATATGAGACATTTTAGACTTCTGAAATCAATTTCAAGATTCCAACTTAGTTTATTCTAGAAGACTACTGCAATAAGTGGAGAGGTCTGTTGCAATAGAGAAAGGGAGGCTAATTCAAGAGGAAAAACACTCGATTGTGGGATTTTCAGGGATCTCAAAGCTCTGCCAGAAAAAAATTTTAATGTATGGGGATGAGAAAACAAGACTAGAAATAATCAGGCGTGAAGGAATGGGGTGAATATGTGGTAAGGTGGGACAGTTGATAAGGGACAGTTGATTTGATATTGGCCAGTTGATCAGGGACAGGTGATCTGAGATACCTCCAGGCAGTTTTCAGTAAGAGCCTAAAGGTAGATTAAAGTTCAAGATTATGGGGAGGAGATAGCCTGACTAAAGTTTGGTCAAGTCAGGTGAGTGGGCATTTTGTCCAGATTGGTCAGCAGGGAAAAATGGTTCAGCTAATTCTTTATGAGACAAAGAATGGGAATTTGGAAGGGTGTGTTGAGGATTGTCATAGGTAAACAAGGGGGTCACCTGCAAGTCAAATCTAAGTCATATAAGAAAGGGTGGTTCTTTGTAGTAAACCATTTCCTGAAACACAAAAAGGCAGGAAATTTCTTGAGCATCTTCGTTTTCTAGGGCACAGTATGTGGGTGAAGTTTAACATTGTCGGTCTTATATTTTTTTCCTAAGTTTGGTCCTGAATGCTTCATTTAGTTGTTTAAATGCTAACACAACATTGTCATCTTCATCATCACATAATTCACTTAATGAAATCCTGTAAAAGATTAAGTGTTTAAATTATTATCATTGTTATTTGTACTGATGTTCCATGCTGATTATATGATCTTCAAATGCAGAAATGTTTATATACCTGATGGACTGAATAACAAGCACAAAATCTCTGATTAAATTAAAAGCATCTCCCTTATTTAACCTAGAGGGGAAAAAAAGACAAAGTAACATTTAAAAGAATAAATTTGTTTTGATGTATTATCAATCTACAGTAAAAGAAATAATAAATTATCAATGAATTGCTGGATTTTCTAGAGACAAAATAAAAACAGATATGGAAAGACTGCACAGAAGTGTTTGTGTCCTTTGCATTCAGTTTTTTACTGACTATGTTCATTTTAGCACTATTTTGACTAAACTAGTAAAGACAATAATCATTTGTCTAAAAAATATGACTTTTAATGCTCTTATGTAGTAGTACATTATTATTACTAAAGTTGAGTATTTCCTATATGTTAAAAACAATGTCACATATAAATGATGTCACTGAAAATGACAGAGTAGGCAGCACCAAGGGCTCATCCCTCCATAAGAACATAAACAAAAATAAAAACAAAAACCATCAGAATTAATATTGTCAGAACTTTGGAAAATAGCCAAAAGTTGAACTTAAATCATGAAAAAAGTTAGACAAGGTAGAAAAGCTTTGGAACATCTTTATCTGTCCTTTTCCAACCCTTCTCCCAGTTTAGGAGCATCCTGTATCCCAGTGTGGCCCTCATCCCCGGCTCCAGAGGAAGCAGAACTAGCCTTATTAACAAAGGATATGTTATCTGTTCTAACCTGTCTGGGAGCTGGCTAAAGGACTGAGTGAGGTACTTGTTTTTGTTTTGCCTAGCTCAGAACTCACTGAGGGAGGAAAAATGGTAAGACAAAGGAAATACTTGCAGTTGCCTAGGGCAAAAATTACAACTGAGTCAATACAATCAAGTAATGAAAACCTGTGAGAAAAATCTAGGAGAGAGTGCATATGTATGTATTGGAATCTAAAATACATATGTTGGAAAATTTAGAAAGCTATGCTCATGCCTAGGTTAGGATACATGCTCAGAAAAGACCTGATAAAGACCATAAACTTTCACTTCTGACTGGTCCCTAGATATAGTGCAAGAAGGAGGTGAAGGGTAAGGCAGAGTTACAAATGGATTAAGTGCAGAAAGAGTTATACCAGCACAAGTCAGTCTACAAAGAATGAGAGAAATTCTTTTTTTCATTTTTCTCCTCCTACTCTTCTTTCCTTCTCCTTTCTCTCTATCTCTCTCTCCCACCTTGTGTTTAAAGAAATCTCCATCAAAACACTGGCTGAATACACACTAAAGAAATAAGGACTTCAGAGAGATCACATTTGATTAGGATTATAGACTTTATAAAAATAGTTTAGAAAAGTCACTGAACAGAACAACAGCTAGAAACAAAAGTAACAAACTTTGAGAAGGGAGAAAATTTTAGAATTAACACATTATAATTTTCAAAATGTAAAATCCTCAAAAAAGTTTTTGAAGCATGAAAAGAAACATAAACATGTGCCCATTGACAGATAAAATTATCAGAAACTATCTCTGTGGGGTATAAGACGTATAAGACTTACAAAAATGAACATCAAATGGCAAAAGTAAATCATTCCTTATGAGTAATTATTTTAAATGTAAATAGATAAAATTATTCAATGAAACAATATAGATTGGCTAAATAGATAAAAAATAAACGTGATCCAACTATATACTGTTTATAAGATACTTACTTTAGATTCTAAAGCATGAAAATATGGAAAGTGAAGGGATGAAAAAGATATTCCATGCAAATAGTAAATAAAAGAGAGCTGGGGGGCTTATACTAATATTGGACAAAATAGACTTTAAGTCAAAACTATTATAGGAGACAAAAAAATACTATATATTTATAAAAGGGTTAATTCATCTAGAAGATAAAACAATTATAAACATATAATCCCAAACAAACAAAGAAAAAAAAATGAGGCAAACACTGACAAGATTGAAGGGAAAAATTGACAATTCTAAAATAGAAGTTGAAGACTTTAATACCCCACTTTCAATAATGAATAGGACATCTAGAGAGAAGCTCAATAAGAAAAAATTGGCTTAAACAATATAACCAATTAGACCTAACAAACATATTGAGGTGACTATATCCAACAACAACAGAATACATATTTTTTTCATATGCAAAAGAGACGATATGTTAGGCTGCAAAACAAGTTTCAATGTATTTTAAAATACTGAAATCATGAAAAGTATCTTTTCAAATCAAAATTAAGTGAACCTATAAATCATTAACAAAAGAAAAAATTAAAAATTGACAAATATATAGAAATTAAATAGCAAACAAACAATAGGTCAAAGAAAAAAATTTAAAAAAATTAGAAAATACTTAGAAACAAATGATAGTAAACGCATAACATACCAAAATTTACAGGATGTAGAGAAAGCAGTGCTCAGTAAGAAATTTATACCAGTTAATATCTACGTTGAAAAAGATAAAAGTTCTTAAGTCAACAACCTAATTTTATACCTTAAGGAACTGGAAAAAGAATGATCAAAAACTTAAGCTAACAGAAGAAAAGAAACAAAAAAAGATAAATAAAATAGAGTATAGAAAAACAATAAAGAGAATAAAATAGATTGGATCTTAGAAAGATTCAAGAAAATTGACAAACGTTCAGCTAGATTAACAAAGGAAAAAAATAAAGAAAGAAGATGCAAATAAATAAAACCAGAAATAAACATGAGAACATTACTACGTATGCTATAGAAACAAAATGCTATAGAAAAAAATGCTATAGAAACAAAAGAGTACTATGAACAAGCAACTCTACACAAAAAAATTAGATAATCTATGTTAAATGGACAAATTCCTAGAAATATACAAATCACCAAAATTGACTCAAAAGAAATAAAAAATTAAATAAAATTTATAACAAGTAAAGAAATTGAATTCATTATCAAAAATGTCCTAACAAAAAAAAATCCAGATGAGCTGGCTTCACTGGTGAATTCTACCATACCTTTAAAGAAGAATTAACACCAATCTCCCTAACTCATTCTATGAGGTCTATGTTACCCTGATACCAAAACCAGACTAACACATTTCAAAAATACAAAACAAAAATATAGACCAATATCCTTTATGAATATAGATGCAAAAATCCTCAAACAAATACCAGCAAACTGAATCCAATAGCATATTTAAAAGTTTATGTACTATGACTTAGTAGGATTTATGCCAGGAATGTAAAAAAATTTAATACAAGAAAGTCAATCAACATCATGAGCCATATTAATAGAATGAAGGGGGAAAAGCCACATGATCAGCTCAGTTAATACGCAATAAGTATTTGAAAAAAAGTCATTTTAAATTTTAAAAAAAAAGCAAACTAGGAATTTAAGAGAACTACCTTAATGTGATAACAGACATTTACAAAAAACCTCACATCCTCTCAGCTAACATCAGAATAATAAAAGCCTAAAAGTTTTCTCCTGTAAGATCAGGAACAAAACAAAGATGCCTGCTTTCACCATTTCTATATTCAACATTTTACTGAAAGTACTAGCCAAGGCAATTAGGCAAGAAGGAAAAAAAAAACAAAACATCCAAATTGCAAAAGAAGTAAAAACCTCTCTATTCACAGATATAATCTCATATATTGAAAATCCTGAAGAATCCACAAAATAACTATTAGACCTAATAAACAAATTTAGGAAAGTACAAGATCAAAAATCAGTTGTATTTCTATACACAAGTAACTTACTTTCTGAAAAGGATATTAAGGGAAAAAAATCCAATTACAATAGCATCCAAAAAATAAAATATCTAGAAATAAATTCAATAAAATAGAAGAAAGACTTACACAGAAAACTACAACATTGCTGAAAATAATTAAAGAAGACCTAAGAAATGAAAAGACATCTTATGTTCATGGACTGAAAGACTTAGTATTGTTAAGAAGAAGATAATTTGCCCAAAGTGATTTATAGATTCATTGCAATTCCTATCAAAATTTTCACATTCTTTTTTGCAGAAGTGGAAAAAACCATACTCAAATTCATATGAAATTGCAAAGGACCATGACTAGCCAAAACAATACTGACTACAAAGAAAAAAATTGGAAGACTCACAATTCTCTATTTCAAAAGTTATAGTAATCAAAACAATGTGGTGCTGGCATAAGGATAGACATAAAGACTAATGAAGTAGAATTGAGAGTTTAGAAACAAATCTATACATCTATGGCCAACTGATTTTTGACCAGGTGCCAAGGCCATTTAATGGGATAAGAATTCAAAAACTGGTTGTTGGGACAACTGTATATCCACATGAAGATGGACCTGATCTCATACCATATACCAAAATTTATTAAAAATTGATTAACAATCTGAATATAACAGCCCAGACTCTAACATTCTTAGAAAAAACATAGGGATAAATCTTAATGACCTTGAATTTGTGAATAGATTCTTAGATATGATACCAAAATATGAGCAACAGAAGAAAAAATAGGCAAGTTGGACTTGATCAAAATTAAAAACTTTTGTGTATCAAAGGACATTATCAAGAAAATGAAAAGACAACTTATAGAAAAAGAGAAAATATTTGCAAATCATATCTCTGATAAGAGTCTAGTATTCAAAATGTAGAAAAAACTTTTACAACTCAAAAACAAAAATAAAAATTAAAAAATTAAATGTCTAACCAATGCACTGTATACTTGAAACTAATAAAATAAAATTTTAAAAAATATTGTAGTAGGTTATCTGGAGAAAAAAATTTAAAATGGTCAAAGAACTTGAATAGGCATTTATCCAAAGAATATATACAAAGAATATATATTTTCTTATAATATGAAAAGATGCTCAACATCATTAGTGTTTAGGGAAATGCAAATTAAAATCACAATGATATAGATATAGATATAGATATAGATATAGATATAGATATAGATATAGATATAGATATAGATATATAATCACTTCACACACCCACTAGAATGGTTATAATTTTTTTAATGAAAATAAATGTGGTGAGATTATGGAGAAATTAGAAACCTTGTAGGTAGCTGGTGGCAATGGAAAATGGTCCATTTGCTGTGGAAAATATTTCAGCAGTTTCTCAAAAAGTTAAATATAAGGTTACTATATGACTCAGCAATTCTACTCCTAAGTATTTACCCAAAAGAATTGAAAACAGGTACTCAAACAAATACATGTACATGCATGTTCATAGCAGCACTATTCACAATAACATAAAGCTGAAACAACCCAAATATTCATCACCTAGATTAACAAATTGTATATACACATACAATGGAATATTATTCAGCTATAAGAAGGAGTAAAGTATTGATAATGCTAAAATCTCGAAATGTTATAGTGAAAGAAGTCAGACACGAACATTCACATAATAGGTAAATCCATAAAGATGGAGAGCAGATTGACAGTTGCCAGAAGTTGTGGGAAGGAAGGGATGAGATTTACTGCTTAATGGGTATAGACAATGTCCTTGGGTTAATAAAAATGTTTAGCAACTAGATAGAGATGGTTTATGTGCAATCTTATGAATGTATCAAATGTCACTGAATTGTTCTAATATGATTAACCTATGTTATGCGAACTTCACTTCAATAATAACAATAAATAGTATTTTAAGAGAAGTTCCAAGTGAATTGTATCTTCATGACTCAAATTATTGCATCTTAAAATTATCTTCATAAGTTATACTGCCACAGCATGATGAACATTAATTCCAAAAGCATTTATGTCTGTAGAGAGTGTTAAAATAGAAAATGGTCCTACCAATTATCCTCAGTGAGTGCTGTTAGGGAACCAGTTTTGTAGAAATTCAATGCATAACCATTCAACGGACACTTCCTTCCATTTCTATTACGTTTTACCAAGGAAAGGAAAGGAACATTTTCAACACCGACATAAATTGTTCGTAGCATAGCCTGAGAAATGTAGAGATTTTAGATTATTTGCATTTTTCTCTTGAGATATACCTTAATCTATTATAAAATTTGATTACTATGGTTTATTAGATCTAGCTAACTAAAACAATAACCCAACAAATTTTAATAAAATATTGTCAAATGTTCAATGTATTAAGGTTTTTCAAACTTTGATATAAATAACCAAATAAAATCAGTAAAAACATTAGTACACAAAATATTAAACTTTTTGAAATAATGAAAGTGATATCTCTAACTCAAAATTTAAGGTTATATAGTCACTTTTACAACCTCAGAAATACATTACAAATACTTTTTTAAATTCATTTTTCCTGAAAAAATATTTGCAAGCTTACAAACTTATATAGGTATCAACTACATAATGATGTCTTATTCTTTTTTCTATAAGCATCTATTTTTTTCTTTCAAGATTTACGTATCTGATTTTGACCAATGGAATAATCACAGTTGATTGAAAATTTATTTTTTAATCAATATGTTATGGATAAGGTATCAGGATCCAGGTAGGACTGGCAGTAATTATGTAGGGCAATAAACAAAGTGGCTCTTGTATTAGTTTTAAAATTTTGATATATATTTATTGAGTTTCTACTCTGTCTCAAACACCATTTTTAGGTGTTGGATCACAAAAATGAAGACAAACAAGAACTGCCCTTAAATGGCTTATAGCAGGGCTTCTCCAATGTTAACATGCATTTTGATCTCAATGGTTCTGAGCTAAATCCCAAAATTCATACTGATGCTACTGGTCTATGGTTCACACCTGGTATGGCAAGAGCTTAGGCCATAGTGATTCATACAGTAAGACATATTGATACATGATAGGTCATTGAGAAAGCCACATTCTTTTTCTTATTGTATTTGAAAACTACTGAAGTCGTAAAAAAAAAAGAATTTCAGAGAAAAGTACTGTCATTCTAGAGTAAGAGAAAAATGGCTTTGTTTCACTGAACACTTTGCTAGTATTATAATCACATAAAAGTTATTTAACTTAAGTGAAAAACAGGATTAAAGAAAGTTTCACACCAAAATTTACATACATCATTTACCACATCCATATCAAATAAATTTTGATCAGTTATATCTGACAGGCAAGCAAACGGGGAGACAGCAGTTCTACTTTCAGTCCCTGGCATCAAATGAGAGACCAGTTCAGAGTCTTCACATTCTTTACTGAAAAAATCTAACAAATCAATCGAAAGAGCAAATAAGAAAATAATTGATTACTCTGTCTCAATTCAGGGGAAAATATTAGGTCACACTGTAATAAAAAAAATTTAAAACTGATTTCTTATTAAACAAACTATTTAAAACAAGTGATACTTGTTTATATTATTCTTAATAGGCAAATCATTAAAAAAATTTTAAAATAGGAAAACATTTAAAATGAAAATTTAAGGATTATATTGCTGGATCATCACTGAGAAGGCTTTCTGCCTAAACTAAAATCATTCTGGTATCTGCTAGTGATTCTGTATTTGTAGTTATGAACTGGTCTAACTGTGTAACTCCATGTCCATCCACTCAGAAATTAGACACTATTTACAAATTAGGAAATCTTGCTTCATTAAACACTAGTGGATCTGAGAATCCTAGGGCAAAACCCAGCACCATCTACCTGCCCTTTAAAATTAATGTTATTATCAAGATGCTATGGAGCTACAGAAACTGAAAAACTTCTCTTAATATAGTTAAAATTGACATCATTGCTCACCTTCTTATGCTAACTCTGTCATTTATATTCCAACATCACTCACCAGGATGCAAAAGTAATAGAAGAATGTTTCTAGGTCTTGTGGAGCTCACTCATGTCACCCTGAGCCTGAGTAGTGTGTTGAGAAAAAGAGCTATTTATCTAATCTACCTATGTCTGTCTGTCTGACTGTCTGTCTTCATTTATCTATCTATCTATCTATCTATCTATCTATCTATCTATCTATCTATCTGAATCTAATTTATCTCTTCTATTCCTCTTGCTATCTTCCTTTCTTCTTCTCTGACATCTTTCCCTGACAATAATACTCTTGTTTATGTCTCATTATTTCTCTGAATGGCTTATTGCCTCTCTTCTGCTGCTCTCTGTGCCTCACTTTGTCATGATTTTTCTTTTCTACGCTCCACGTTCTCTGTATTGTTGTCTCTTTTTCAGTCTCAATCTCTTTGTCTCTCTCTGTTAATGTCTCTTTCTGTATGTCTGTCTCTCTTGTTTTTCTATCCATGTGTTTGTCTCTTTCTCTTTCTCTATTTCCATCTATTTCTAGTAATGGCCTTCTCTCCCTCTCTATCTTAGAGTGCTTGTATCTTATCTCTTTGCCTCTTTCTCTACTGCTCTCTCTCTCTCTGATTGTCTCTATATCTCTCTTCTCTCTCTCTCTCCCCAACCCTCTCTCTCTCTGTCTTCCTTACACATGCTTTGTGTCGGCCTCTGTCAGTCTTTCTATCCTTTTCTATTTGTTTTTCAATCTCTATTTCAGATCCACCTGATTTCTAAGAATATATATTCTAGTATTTTCTCTATTATGTGTAGTAACCTGGAGGATAGAATTTACAAGATAGGGGCATTGATGTTTCATTTGGGGGACAGGCAAGTGCAGCTTCACTCAGGGTTATGCTTTATGAAACACATTTAACTGAAAATGGAAACCATGTTTTCTAATTCTGCCTCATTCATATTACTCCCATATTAATTGTTCAGTTGACATCAAGTTTAGGAGAGAACTACAACAGTTTAATGTCTTACCCTTAAGCCTCCAAAATTAAATGTATGACTTGGATTTATTAATAAGTAACCCTACAGTTTTTAACAGTTATAATTTTGTGATTTAACACAAACTTTGTGGTTTAATACAACCTGAATTTGTTATCTTACAGTTTAGGAAATCAGCAGTCTGAAATGAGTCTCACTAAGTTAAAACCAAGGAGTAGTTAGAGCTGTGTTTGTTCTTTCTGAGAAGCTCTGAAGGAAAATATATTTCCTTCCCTTTTCCAGCTTCCAGAGACTGCCACACAGGTTTGGTCTGGTGGCTTCCTTTCATCTTCAAAGCCAGCAATGATTAGTCAAATCTTTCTCATATTACATCTAACTCCGATTCTCCTGTCTCTCTTTTTCATATACAGCACCTATTATAATTATATATGTCTACACAGATAATCCAGAATAATCTCTCCATCTCAAGGTCCACTGATTAAAATTTAATTCGATCCGCAATCTTAGTTTCCCCTTTGCTACATAACATATTCACAGCTTTCCAGGCTTAGGGCCCAGACATCTTTGGTGGGGCATTGTAAATCTATCTACCACAGAAACCACCTCAGAGAAAAATACAGAAGAAAGATAATTATTTTCACCCCACCAAGTCCAAATGTAGAAAATTACCCAGAGACACTTAGGTTCTTTTCCACAAAGGTGACTTATTAAGAGTTAATTTCTTCTTCTATGGTTGAATAAACCAACCATTTTCTCTTTGTCCCTCATAAGTCTTCTATAATTATATAATATAATATAATTAATATAATATAGTATAATATATAAAATTGATATAATTAATATAATATAATAATATATAACATAACATAATATAAATAATCATATCATAACATATTATAATATAATAATCTATCCAGAAGTGTAAACAAACCAAATCAGCCCTACTGCTCCATTTTTCTCCTTGCTTCTGGAAGTGAGTAAAATGAAATTCCACTACCTTTTAGCACTCTCTTCTACCTTTTAATCTTAGGGCACTGAGTGTACTTTTTAGTTCCAATCCCTATACTTTATCTGGCATTAATCACTGAATTTTTCATATATTTTTATTTTCTTTTTCAGTTATTCTGTCCTTTCCTCAAAGGCCTGGGCAAAGCCTTAACTTCTTTACTATTCCCCCAAAGTACTTAAAAAAGTACAGCATACTGATGAACACTACTAAATATGCTAATATTCCTTCTCTTGTATTTCTAAAATTATTCAGATTTAAAAATTTAACCAGGTAAGAGCATCAATATCTACTAAAAGACAAATCATATCAGTAGGCCAAGGGGTATTTTAGAATAAATTAACACCACCGTATAGACTATACAGAAATATTTTAAGCATTTAGTGCCAAATCCAATCCATGATGGCTTAGACAATTCCAAACAACACATCCACAGTATAGATCTAAAGGATTATATTAGTTTCCTGTGTGCTCTTTTTGCAGTAGTTTTGTTTTTATTTTGTAAAGTTTAGTTTTATCTCAAAATATTTATATTTATTTTCTTTTACTGGCTTTACATTTTGCTTGTGGACATTCACAATCTTACCAATTTCTGAGAGAGGTAGTTGGTATTCTTTTCTCATGTCAGCCAAATTAGAAATTGATAGGAGAAAGGAACCAAAATTCTCTCTAATTCTGTTATTGTGTTCTTCTATCACTGTAGCAAATTCCTTGGGAAGAGCATCCAGAAATATCTAGGAATAAAGAAATAGATTAATGTAACTATTCAAAAAAAAAAAAAAGCAGAGGCTATTGAAGTCCCTGAGACACAAGGTCACAATACTTTTAAAAGTCTGGATGAAAATACATTTCTAAATATAAATTCTATTATTTGTAAAAGTATAAATACAAAAACTAAAATTACTTGTTATTCTACTACCTAGAAATATAGGTTATGAAGATTTTGGTATATAGAATTTTCTTCCAGTCTATTATATACAAATTTTGTTGCAGTATTCAGCTCTTGTCTAATGTTTATACTCAACATTATATCTGGAGCATTTTACCATGTCATAGAATATTATCTGAAAAGATGAATTTTAGTGGCTTTATAATATTGCCACATATAGCTATGCTAAAATTCATCTAACTATTCCCTTTTTGTTGAGTATATAGGTAGCATCCAGTTTTTAGTTACAAATAATTATAATATGCTATAGTTTGAACTGTGTCCCTCACAAAACCATACATTGAAATCTTAAGCTTTAGTGCTTCAGAATGTAACCTTATTAGGAAATAGATCATTGCAGATGCACTTAGTTATGATGAGGTCATACTAGAGTAGGATGAGCCCCTAATCCAATATGACTGGTATCCTTATAAAAAGGAAAATTTGGACACAGAGACATGCATATGGGGAAAATGCCTTATGAACATAAGGCTAAAAATCAAGGTGATGTATCTATAAGCCAAAGAATGCCAAAGACTGCCAGGAAACTACCAGAGACTAGGAGAGGGACAGGAACAGATTTTCTCTGAGTCTTCAGAGAGAACTATGTATGGGCTTTTGGCCTTCAGAACTGAGAAATAGCATATTTGTGTTGTTTAAACCACCCAGTTTGTGTTATTTTGTTATGGCAGCCTAAAGAAAACTAATAAAATAATATTTTTACATAATTTTTATTTGTATTTTTTATTATATTATTAGTATGAATTCCAAAAAATAAAAATACCACATTATGGAATATTTTTAAATGATATATCTATTTACGGTCTTGTCAACAAAACTGTTCTTTGCAATCTTTGCCATATTAACAAGTAAACTATAGATTCTGGTTAATTTCCTTTTTACTATTGATGGGATTATATTATATTTCATTTTCTTTGTAACTTTAGTATATGGGAAGGCTGTGCTTTTAGTATATAAAAAAGCATTAGATCTACTTTGCATTTGAAGATTTACTAAACTGTCATTAATTGTAATCATTTTTCTGTTGATTCTTTTTCAATAGCTAGTCATTTCATCTGTAAATAACAATAACTGTTAAAATAAAAGTTAACACTTATTGTTTCCTATGTGCTAAGAACTGTTCTAAGCACTTTGCATGTATTAATTAATTTAATCATAGCAATCCTTTGAAGTAGGTACTATTAGGATTTCCAATCTACAGATAAGTAAGTAAACTGGATAAAGAAATTTGCTTAAGGTCAACTATGTGCTAAGTGGCTGAGCTGGAAAGGAGTCCAGGAATCAGGCTTCAAATTATTCTACTGTACTTATGCTCATTGTGCTTACCTTCCCCATAGTTATATCATATTTTTATTTCTTGCCATTTGGCAATGAGTAGAATTTTTAGAACAATATTTTTAAATGGCTCTTAAACTGGATAATTACATCTTCTTGTTTCAAATATAAATGTTACTGTGGCTATTATTTCACCATTAAACATAATGCTCAAGGTCATCTTCAATGTAATAAAAAATCCTGTTATTCTCTTGCTAAAAACTTCTACTAGAAATAAAGTTCTCCATTTTTAAATAAGACTTCATTCTGTTCCTGGAGTAGTTACTATGTATACCAAGAACTGACTGAGGCATAATAAAGAAATAACTAGTTAATGACAGAACAATTTTCTTATTGGAAAAATCAATTGCATTGCATAATATAATGGAGTTTACATAAGATTACAAGATTGCAGTATATATTTTTCTCTTACCACTGAATGAGAAAATTTCTTTTTCATGTTTTTCACACAGGGAGGAAGATACCGTCTTCCAAAAAGATTTGCTAATACCACCACTAAGGTTTCCATCACATCTTTAGAAAATGTCTTTTTGCCTGTTTAAAATAGTTTAATTTTTCAAGACTTTAGAAATTTGAAATATATTTTAGAAATATATTTAGAAACATATTTTAGAAATATATTTTAGAAAATTAGTGAGCCACTTCCTAAAACTTAAGCTTAAAATTTCAAGATAAGACACATTGAAAAATCCACTTTCTAGACGTTTGGTGAATTTTTAATAAGTTCAATATAAGTTTATAATAATGCTGACTAATTGCCCCCATACTGTCACAGATTGTTAGTACCCTTGGGTCCATGCTTAGCTGCAGGAACAAAACAAAACAAAACAAAACAAAACAAAACAAAACAAAACAACAACTGTTTGCCCTTTAGTTTTGGAATTGCCCTGGATTCTGTCTTGGTCTTCAAACCTTCCCTTTGCTGCCTGGTTCCACTCAGTGTTTCCCACCTCTCCTCAAAACCTACTAAGGAATAAAGGCCTTATGCTGCTTTCTAAATTCCTGAAGCCAAAGGTTAATTCACACCCACTTGCTCGTAAGCAAACATTACAGTCCAACTACTACCCATGTGTTGGCTTCTGATAGTTCTCTCCCTGGAATATGTATTTTCTACATTTCCAATATGCCCAAATTCTTGTGGTATTTTAGGGACTAAATCTCAAGGGAAAACCTATGTCTGATCCCTGATTTTTAATCAGCCATAGTATTTAACAGAGTGCCATGTCCACACTGATAGCCACTTAATAACTAATCAGTAAAAGAATGAGTAAACACATTCATGTGAGAACTTGGAATCTTTAATAGTGTGAAGCTACATGGCCTTGCACTATCAGAGAAATGCAGAGCACTGAGAGCGAAGCTCCCAACTTCAAATAAACAAACAGAAAACCTCAATTTGATGTCTTTCTACCAACAGCATTATGGCAAATTCATTTGAATTTTTTTATTCCTTTAACATTGTGATACATTACTCACAATATCTATAAAATAACTAAAATTCAGTGATGATCACTTTCTATAATCCTTTTGTTAAAAAATATAGATTAATATGGATTAAAGGCTTTATGATTTGATGTGTTAGTAGTTCTAAGGTATGTAATATTATTTTCATTATTTTATGTATTTTAACAAAAGTTGATAATTTACTGAAAATAAAATGAACAATGGGCTATTAATTATATATTTCAGTTTCTAGTTGTCTTTATTTGAGTTTGGATCATATCACTTTATTTCTTTCTCTAGCAAATTAAATTTCAATGTGATTAAGTTATGGAAAAGGAAAATATAATTTATTATTTAAAAAAATAAAATCATTACAGATAACACTGTGATGCTATCGTATTCCTATAGTTTGTTTTTGACTTTGAACTTTACCTTCATATTTTACTGTGATATAGCTAATAATTAGGACCTAGATTTGAGGATATCAAAGGCCTATTTTTCATACCAATGGCCAGACATAAAAAGGACAAATTAGCAATTCTATATATATATTATTAGAATTTATTTTAATTGGTATATATTAAAAATACCTCATGATTTCAGAAGAATTGTATTTTTATTCTAAGGGTTTAGTTTTTAAAATTTAAAGTACATTAAATGGTCATTTGAAGCATTTACATCACAAATATACCATGTCTATATTAATAAGATTTTCAAAAACATATTTAATGATATAAAATAAGAAAAATGTTCAAAATCAATTAAAAGAAAAAGCAATTAGAAAATGGCATACCACCCAAACTGAATGCAGTTCTGGGGAATGTGTGGGTAAATTGTGTGCGTTTGTGAACACAATATAAAGAGTTTTTAAGAAAGGAATATTGCTTACCATCTATGTTGATTGGAATACACAATTTGTGAAATAAACATTTCTCCAGCAAGCTTACTAAAACAAAGTTTGCAGGTTCATGGTAGTGCAAATGGGACACAAGTCCAGAATATCCAGTGGGAATACACTCTGAATTCAGGTACCCCTGTAAATCAATTTTAACATGTTAGCCTCAGTCTCTAGATCTCAGAAATATCAAACAAATAAGTTGTTAATAAAGAGGCTTTTAATACAGTGGATTTAAATAGATATACTAAAATTTTAATTTAGTGGAAATATGTTTTAATCTTACCTCTATGGCCAAAAATTGCAAAGAATATATAAAGTAAAACTTTAACATGCACTTGATCTTTGGTTGCTTGAAGGACATCAATGAATGTTGGAGAACAGATAATGCCTATACATACATATATCAAAATATCAAGTTAGATATTAAGCAAATTTTATAATGTGTCTTCCAAATGTAATATCCAAAGGACAAGTAACATTTCTATTATAGAACTTATATACCTATGTGCAACATATAACGTACAATATATTTTTTACATTTTTAAATTAGTCATTGAATACTGCTTTATTATATTATTATAATTATTATATTTATTCATTATATTTAAGTATTCCATAATATTTTATATGACATTTGTGTGTATAATAAAAAAAGATAAGGCAAACTTAGAGAGATAAATAATTACAAGTTTATGTATGACGGGTAAGAAGTCAAAATAAGGAATAAAAATGTCAAACCAGTAATTATGTTTCAGTATTTTTTATATTTTCAACCATTAGTTACTTCTTTGATATTTGATTTTTTAAATGTTTTAGGCCAGACATAATTACAGAAGAAAAAATGTTTCTTTTCTAATATACACAGAGACCAAAGGTAATTAAAACAGGAAAATCATGGGCTTAATTTTCCATAAGTTTGAAAGCATGAAAGTTAAAAGCATGTTTTTATGTTGAATAAGGGGGCTATAAAGGAGAATCAAATGTTACAGTGGGTTGATTTACAGTACAGTATTATTTTATTCCCTTCAGTTTATGTAATTTATGCAACATTATAAAACTGAGCTTAAATGATCATATTTATTAAAGTTATATGAAACAACGTACCTTTGCTTTAGCATCCTCTTTGTCATCTGCTTTGGCAATTAACAGCATGAGTCTGAGAACCAAGGATATGCTTAGAAGAAACTGACCCTTCAGCTTGGGCACGTTTGACTTCAAGAGTCTTTCTACCTTAGGTGATGGAATGCCATAGAAAAACACATTTCCTATAAGATCTTCTCCATGTCTTCCTGCACGACCACACATCTAAAGAGAGGGTCATAGAACAGTTTCAAATCATTTTGAATATTATCTATGTAAATGGTTAATGTCTAACTTACCTACACTGTGTGGAATATTAAACTTTCAGAAATTCTGAGTTATTTGTTGCTTAGCATGTTAATTTTAGCAACGTTTAAAATATTATTTTATTTTACAGATTTATTATTAAAATGTGTTTACTTTTCAGTAATGCTTATGTTTTAAGATCATGATTTTTAAAGTAAGGGCAATTTTTGTCTTATCTTACAATTTCTTTTCAGAAACTAGTCTGAACTAAAAACATTGTAGACACTCAAATTATAATCACAGATACTAGGCACCTTTGGGAGATCAGAAGATACAGTTACGGTTTCTTCACATTATTTTTAAGTTCAATAATATTTACAAAGCAGGAATAGTCTTAAGAAATCTAATCTATTTAGCCAGTCAATAAGTGTTATCAGTGTTCAAAACTTCTTAAAACACAATCATATTCATATAATTTCCTGCATCTAGAATCCATTTTAAAATAGATGTTTCCAGTCCTGATGAATATAAATGTAATACAAGGCAGTAGTATAAATACCTGTCGAAAGTTCAGGGGATTCAGAAAAACAGAATCTTCTATAAAAACAACAGATTTACATGGCATATTAATTCCCAAAGCAAGGGAAGAGGTAGCTATTACTACCTATGGGTGAAGGGTAAAAAATAAAATAAAAAACAAATTTAATATAGACTATATAAATATGTGCATAGTCTCTAAATATTGACTTGAGTAAAACTCCAATTGGAAGCCAGTGTCAGCAAAAATACAAACTCTACTACATTTTTGAAATAAATAACTTTCATAAAGATTTCCATTCACTTAAATGTTTTCCTTAATATTATAATTATATAGCATTTTCAGATTGTGAAATGATATAAAATCACAGCCATTCAATAAGCTTTTAATTTTTTTGCATAAATCAAAACAATAGGTTGTAAAAGGAGTATTACTTTTACATGAAAACATTTCTAAGGAAGGAAAACAGTAGAGAATAAACTCAGAGGGAGAGCAGGAACCAGGTCACATTAAGCATTAAAAAACCACTCTAAGTAGTTTAGATTTTAAGAGAAAGGGGAGTAAAATGGTGTAATTAATATCTATAAAATTGCTTTAGTTGGTCTTCCAACTAATTTTAGGAGGTGATGAATGGAAGCTGAATGATCTGACAGTGGCTTTTAGGTTATTCTGGAGCAGATGGTGTTATTGAGTAGGAAATAGTATTTTCGGTTGAGATAAGATATATGAATAAAGCATATTTCCTGGGATTTTGCTTTCCTACATCAATTTTAAAATACTATTTTGACTCATATTTCTTAGAAAAAACAGAGGCTAACAGCCATAATTTGTCCTATCTCTATCTCTTCCCAAAATCATGTGAGGTTGCTCATACCCTTTCATGTTTCTCTCTAAGCTATTATCTCTTAAAATAGACACTATAATGCTTTTACATTTTTCTCTAAGTTCTAGTTTAGCTCCATCACATAAGTTTGGCTATATAGTATTTTACTTACCTAACAACTCCATATATTTTTATTTCCATTATGATGTCTTTTTATATGTTTTGACCTAGTAATTATGTAAAAATGTTAAATTAGTATACCTGCCTAATGGTGGGACTATCTGTACCTCTACTAATAATTTTATCTTGAAACATATTTTGTTTGATAGAAACATCAGCTTTCTTTTGGTTATTATTAACATTTCCTTCCCTTTCAATCCTTTTCCTCTTTTTACATTCTAAATGTATCCCATATCATCAAAAACTTCTTGGATATTTTGTTAATTAAGTTCAAAAATATTTTTTTAAAAACTTCAAAAATGTTTCTCTTAATCAGAGCCATTAAGTTCAAATGTATCCCGTTTATTTAATGTAATTGTTATATTTGATGATCTGAATGTCATTTTATACTTTCTATACAGTTTATACTTGTGCTTTCTATTAGTGACAGTGTTTTAAATCTTTTCATCTGCTTTTTTGGTTACTTTTTGATACATTCAAATATTTTATGTGCCTTTTATTTTTCCACCATAGCTTGGATGTTGCACGTTCATATTCTGTTCTTTCAGTGGGCACTAACAGATTTACGATCTATACCTATAAAAGTCCAAAATTGATTAATAATTTTATCCTCCATTTAGACATTACCTCAAACCTCTACTTCTAAAATATACACTATTGTAAACATATTTTTTCTTTTTATTCCTATGTGTTATTTTCATTCAGATAATAAAAGATTTGTTACCCATATTTGCCATTTTCTAGGGTCACTCTTTTATGTAATTTTGATCATTTTTTATTTTCCTGAATCACTCTCTTTCTGCCTAATTTAGAATTTTCTTTTAAGTGATAAGGTGAGATGGTGAACACTTTTAGTTTTTATTTGTCTAAAATTCTCCACTGTGCCTTCATTCTGGAAAAATAATAATCTAAGTGGAAAGTTATTTTATTTAGGTTTTTGTAGGTAAAATTTTACTTATCTCTGGCTTCTATTTTTGCTTTTGGGAAGTCAGATGTCAATCTGTTATAGTAATCTATTTTCTCAGAATGTTTTTAATGTGCTTTATTGTTAACATTGCTTACCAAACATTTAGTACATACTAAAACATATAAAGTAAAAACTGGCATAACTACAAAGAGAAACAGAAAATTTTAAATTAAGAATGAGAGATTTTAATACTTTCTATTCTCAATAATTCTACTCTCAATAACTGATAAAAGATAAAAAAAAATTACCAGTAACACAGATTTAAATTAAGAAGCCTCACAGAACACTGAAACCAGTATCTACAGAACACATATTTTAATGCATGCAGAAAAAATATTTCTAAACAAATTCTATGTTTATAACCCTTTTAGAATTATAGTAATTTGCAAAGATAGTAGAGTTCTTATATTCTGTACCCAGTTATTATAACATCTTAATATTCCCCTAGTATTAACATCTTAAATTTGTAACATGTATATTTTTTAATTAATTTAAAAACATTGATATATTATTAACTAACATTCATAATTTTTCCAGATTGCCTTAGTTTTTACCCAATTTCCTTTTTCTGGATCCACCTAGAATATCACATTATATTTGGTAGACATGTCTTCTTTGGCTTTTCTTGGCTGTAATAGTTTCTCAGGCTTGTATAAAAGAACTTGGGACTCTTTGGAGATATGACCCATTCTAAGACTGTGGCAAGAATTATACAAGATAAGAGAGCATCTTACTTTGCCAGAGAGTAAGGAAATGCTGAATAACAACCATAACATTCACAATGATGGAAGCATACCAAATGGATACAGGAAGCAAGTGAAAGAGCTTCCAATGGCCAAAACTGGTACAATGTGACCAAGAAAACAAGTAGCATTGAATTATAATTCAAAGCATAAAACAATATCCATGTGTTCATACTGATATGAAATAAGTGTTAGATACATAAATAAATGAGGTAGTAGAGGCACAGCTCCTGTACAGAATTCTAAATAATTTATGTATCTACTTCAACTATAAGGAGGTAAACGATGACTCAACTCCCTACTCCTTAAGCGTGGGTTGTACATAGTGACTTCCTTCTAAAGAGGACAGTAGAGAAAATGGGAATGATAGGTAAATTTATAGTGGAGTAGTCTAACAAATATGATCTCAGCCAGATGCTCATGTTAACATTAATAGCAACAAGTCTCATCAATAGAACAACATCAGAGAAATCCCAATTGAGTGATCTTCAAAAACATGGTAAATCTGAGAAACTGTCACAGCCAAGAGAGCCTAAAGAGATCTGACAACAACAAAAAAGTAATGTTGTATCCTTGGAACAGAAAAGGGACATTAGAGGACTAACTGAGGAAATCTGAATTAAAAAATTGACTGTAGTTAATAAAAATTTATTAATATTATGTTTGCTAATTATAAGAAATATATCATACTAACATAAGATGTTAAACCATAGGACAAATTGGGTGCATGGTATATAAGATACTCTCTGCACTGTATTCCCAACTGCCATTTCTAACCAAAATAATCAAAATTTATCAAGGAGAAGTAGACAAATAGAGTATTTCTGGAAAAAAATTTAGCAATATATTTCTAGAGCCTGAAAATTACTTCTGCTCTTTGAAACACTTTGTAGAATCAATTGATCCCAACAATAATCAGAAACGATGGCATATGTTCATAAACAAAAAATTTCAACATTAACATAGTGTTTAAATATACTATATATGCATATATTATGATGAACTCCTAAAATGTTTATTATGTAATGCTAATTAATACAGACTTAATTATATGCTATTAGGCAGAGTAGATATGATCCTAAATTGCAAGTATATTATATATTAACTATGTAAAAATGTATTTAAAAGAACAGAATATAAAATGCTAAATGGTTAGCAGACTATACCTCCAAGTGGTGAGATTATGAAGAAGTAGATAGAATGACTTCCCTACGAGCTGTCAGGGTACATTTCTTCCTCCTACTTAGTCCAAAAAAATGAAGGCACTATGTTTAGAAAAATTATCCTCAAACTTCACTAACCTTGACATGTTTCTGTCTGAAAAGCATCTCTACAACTTGTCTTTGTTTATATTCCATTGAACTGTGATGATATCCAATGCCCCATTTCAACAGACTGTGCAGTTTATAGCCTTGTCTTGTTCCTCTCAATCTGTGTAAGATCTTTGCTAAAGTCTGAAATACCCAAACAGTTTACAGTATCAGATTAAAGCGTTTATCCTTCAATTTAACAGTGATGTTATGTATTAAAAGATTATTTAGAAATCAATGCAGAGTTAGACACAATTCTACAAAGAGTAGTTCTGTTTTAGGTCAGAACCTATAGCCTATTTAAACTATAAAATGCCTAATTTGTGGTATTTAAGTAGAATATTTTCATCATATCTGACATCTGAAGCTTGATATCTGATCCTGGCAACTGCAACCCAATCTTACATGTGTTGATCCTTTCTTCATTCATTTCTTCATCAAGAAGTGCCTCATTTTCTTCCCCATACCCAGTGAGTGGTTGAGGCCTAGCCTTGCTCCCAAAGTATTTAATCACTGGTTATAGCTCTAATGGATTGAACTAAGGTTCTGGCTCAGCCTGGGGCAGTGAGAAAACACTGAGGGAAAGGATGAGAGGGGAATGAGGGACCAGAGTGCCCTGAGGCTAGTACCAAAGACCATCCCTGCCTAAATCCTCAGCTTTAGTTTGATTTCTTGCCATCCCCATTTTGTTCTACGTTTGCTGTTATCCAAATCTAACTTAGTTTGTTTTTTTCTTCATTATCACCTCCAGTCATGTCTGACCAGTGTTGTTCTCTCTCTCACTCTCTTGCTCTGTATCTTCCTGTTTATCTTTTCTGTATGTTATCTTTGTATCTGTAACTTTCTATTCTCTCTCTCTCTCTCTCTCTCCCACACACACAAACTCTCCCCAATTCTTTCCTTCCCTTTGTCTCCTTTTTCTCTTTGAAATTCCTGTGTCTGTTTCTGTACATTTTTTTGTCTATCTCTGTTAGTTATTATTATTGTTTTTTCTCTCTTCTCTTTCTCTCTTTTCTCTCTCTCATTCTACCTCTCTTTCTCCCCCTCTCCCATAACTTAAAGAAAGAAAAAAGCATAAACAAGTAATAAGTACAGTTCTCTGACTACTACTGAATGGTTAGGTCAACCAACAACAATTACTAAGCACCCTTTGTCTAGGGTGTCTGTCCATGTTCTAGAATTAAGTTTTTGAATGAGCAGTGGCATAAGAGAAAAGAATAAGACAATCATAACACCACAGTTTCTAATCTGAAGAATTAGGTATGAAGTAGGTAAAGAACAGAGAAGAAAGAATTTTCAGAAGGCAAATATAAATTTGAGCTTCTTTTAGCAAGTCATTGCTTAAGCCTGTAGCTCAGAAAAAGATTTTATATTTAATTTATATATTTTTGTCTATATAAAGAAATACTTATAATTAACTTCAATTAATAGGCAATTTCATAGAGGTATGTATTATATACCTTGACATGTCTTGAAGCTGTTTTCAATAACTATATAAAATCACACAAACCTTAATTTCTCCAGCATCCAACTTTAGTTTTTTATCTGTTGTTTCAAGATTAATTTACATGAAGTATGTTGTGTATTTTATAAATTCTATATTATAGTACTGACATTATACACACTTTTATGTACCAAATTGTGTACCTCCAAAAATTTTTATGTCAAAGTCCTAATCCCCAGTACTTCAAGTTGTGACTATATTTGGAGATATGATCTTCACAAAGTAAATTAGTTAAAATGAGGTTATTAGGGTAGACCCTAATTCAAAATGACTAGTATCCTTATAAGAAGAGGAAAATTGGACACAGACATACAAAGGGAAGATGATATGAAAATACAAAAGGAAGATGGTCCTCCACAGGCCAAGAAAAAAGACCTGGAACAGATTCTCCTCTGACAGCCCTCAGAAGAAACCAACCTTGACAATACCTTTATCTCAGACTTCTACTCTCCAGAACTGGTAGAAAATAAATTTCTGTTTCTTAAGCTGCTCATTCTGTGGTACTTTGTTACAGCAGCACTAGCAAGTCAATATACAAACCTGAATGTATCCCTGTTTCTTTTCTCTTACCTGATTATCAACTGTAGAATCAGTATAAGTACAGTCTGGAGAAAATTCATTATACTTCCCAAGGTTTTTTAAAATTTCTTTTATTTCAGCTGCCAATAAAATGATTCTTTGAATTCTAGCACCTGAATCTGAATTTAAAAAACTGAATATAAAATATTAGGAAAATCAGTAAATATGTTGAGTATAGCATGTTTCTCAATTTTTTAAAGTTGGAGACAATGTATATAAATGCCAGGAAAAAAGAATGCCAGATACTTTAAACTCAAAACACAAAGCCCCTATTAAAGAAAATTCCTCAGACCTTAATTGCCTCAATTATTTATCAGCTTACTATTTAAGAATATTTAAATATATGCATTAACATGTATTTAAGTAAAAATATCAAAATTTTCTGGATGTCTCCTATCTTTCATGCCAATAAAATCTTTATTTTCTATATCCAGTGGAATTATATTTTTGGCATTAAATTTAATGGAAAAATTCAATTTTTCTAATAATTACAAACTCAAATTCTTTTCAGTTAAAAAAGTATAAAAAAAGTTTTATCGGCCAGACTCTCATCTTTTTAACATACATTGTAATTGATTTTTCTGTAAGTGACAAAATTAGCCTTGACATTAGTTGAGATATTTCTCAATAAGTCATTACTTGGGTGGAATAACATATAGAGAAAGAATGACCAGCCTGCTGGGCCATTAGAATGGGTCTGTATCAGCTGACCTACATGCAGTTTCAGTCTTTTAAGACCCAAACTATTCTATATGACTACCTCCACCTCAGAAATATAACTGAAACAAAAGAGAAAAAGTTATAGTTATTATTTTTCTCAAGAGTAGATAAGGTCAAATGCTAGGAAAGACTCCTGAGTGAGGGTGAGACTTGTACAACTATTATCCAACAAAATTATATAACAAAATTCATATGTCATGTTTCCCAAGTTAATTTATACATTAGAATAAAACAAAAACAGAGGCATTTCTTTACATTTTGTATGTTTTGAAACAATAAAGTCATAAAAATATTAAAATCATGTTTCCGGTGTTATATTAAAAGACAAATGTGTCGGTGAACTTGCTCTGACTAGCTCTTTTGTATTTTAATGGCTTTTACAAGTGAGTATAAACATTATACAATCTATTTTAAGCAAATTTGCAAACTTGTAATTTCTTAAAAAATAAATCTATAATTTGTACTTCTAAAAAAAGGAAAGAAGCTAGTACAATAAAGAAAATTATTATAAACTATTGTATAATTAATAAAATGCTCAAAAATTTTCTCCTGGATGTTCCTCACTCCCACCACCCACCGCCAAAAGTGAAGTATAATTAATTTGATGTGTCATAAGAAGAGAAAAAAATCATATCATCACATTATGAAAACAAGTATGAATTATAAAAACAGCTGAACACTCATACATTTCATTAAACATTTAAAATTCCACAACTCAAGTAAAAATACTCACATAGAAATGTTTCTCTTTTGAGAACTTCTTGCTTTCCTCAGTTTCTTGATCAAATTTTTCTTCTTTCTTTCAGAATTTGGATCATTGTGAGTATTTTGTTTACTTATCAGATTCGTAAAAAGTCATAAAGCTGACATTTCCACTGAATGAATGTTGTATCTAAATTAAAAATATGAGAATCTTTAATAATATCATGTTCATAGCAATCATGTATATCTCATTTATATCTTATATACATCTCTTAGGTATCATTCAGATATGTGTGTGTATGTGTGTGTGTATGTATGCGTGTGTATATATATATATATATATATATCCTTGTTAGGATATCTACACTGAAACTCAGCCCTTTGGTAAAAGTGTCTTTACCACCCTAGGCCATTGTTTTCTCTTCCCATTAAATTCTACAGCACTTAATGTATCTATCACACATTTTTTGAAAATGTATATTATGCTATACCCTTGAGGGACAGACTATGTTTTACAGTTAATAATTTAATGTTTTACTCTCTGATGTTTCCAGAGATGAAAAATACCTCCTCATATTCACTATTAACATCTACAGAATGCCTTGAATACTAAAATGTTAAGTAACTTTACATACTGACTGTCTAAACTATTGAATCTAACCGGTTCAAAGGCATATATAATCACTTTTCCAGCAATGTCAATTCCTCAAGGGCAGTCATGTCACAAATTGTTTCTGCGTCCCTGAGTCCTGGTCCAGCACCAAGGAGTGAAGTGAAATAACTGAATGTAAGCTCATTTTATCCATATAGATCTATTAAATATTTTCCAAAAGAAATGATTATTTTAAGTATAATGAAAGCATTATTGTCATTATTTCATGCTACTACTAAGCCCCATCTAAACTTTTCTTGTATTGCTCTGAAAGAAAAAATAGAAACAGAAAACTAGCTGACTGAAAATCTTTCCTTTTTAGTAAGGAGATTAAATATAATCACTTTTGCAAACAACGTACAGAGCAAATATTTAATGTGAGGTCATATGTGTATATGGTAAGCCTATGTATATTAGTGTACAGGCTCTTTTTTGGCAAATGCACACTATATTGTCCTCTGTTCCCTCTACCTTACTTTTGTGATGTATCTAATAAGTGATATGCCAGAGAATTCTGCTATACAAAACCATACAATTATATTTTGAAGTATAATTTATTAAAACAAGTGTTCCTTCCTCTCATCTTATACCCTCCTTGGTATTGTATGACTTCAACATAAATAAAGTTAAATAAACTTCCTTAAAACTCTAATATAAATCAGAGGTTATATATATTATTCTTCAATTATTCTTTTAAAAGTCTTCAAATTCATAAAGTATTAATTATAATGCTAAGTTAATGTTACTTACGAAAAAAATATTGCAGGAAGCTTATCCATTTCTTTAAGTTTTTCCACAAAACAAGGAAACATTTTTTGCCTTTTGGTTTCTGGACTGTCAAAATTTTGAGGCTTAAGGTACTTTAGTAACTGAGTCACCTGAATAAAATTATCATAAGTGAAAGATAGATTATAAAATATTTGTGATTATGGAGGAAAGATAATAAAATCAGCTGACATTTGAGACTGAAAATCAAATTGGTAAGATTGAGTGCATTTTCATAGAGTCAGTTGGGAACTATATCTAAATCATGTACTAAATACTTTTAAATAAAACAAAATCTGAGAAAACTTGAATAATATATTTCTATATGTCTATGTAATATCATGGCATGGTTATTATGGAAAGAATAGAGATTGTCACAAATTAATGTTGATTATTAGGGTGAACACAGGGTATACAGTAAGTAAGACTTCAACATAAACAGAGTTGAAATTGCTCAAAATTCCACTAATACAAATTGGAAATTATATAGTCTTTCAAATTCATTATCCAAATCAATATTAAGAGTGAAGGGTTGAAGAAGCTTAAAACAACAGGTTCTGGGTTGTCCTGAAAAAAACAAGAAATGTAAACAAATAAAATTATTTAAAAGCAGAATTCAGCTAATTCTCCAAGAGTTTAAGAACCCAGCCATGAGAGAAACAATAAATCAACACTTAAACCAGAAAATGTTGGGGTTAGAGCAGTGTGTAGTTCAACATAAGCTCAAGGAGGAATAAGACACTAGAATTGTCCCAGTATTACAAACGATGTACCATGTATCATATTTCCTGATTTTTTTAATTACTCAATTTATACATAATAGATAAATGTACCATAAAAAATTTAACAAGCTCTGCTCCATCCTCTCATTTCTTCCATTCCATCAGTTGATTCACCCTGAAGTGACACCTCTCAGAGACAACTGCAATTACTCTGAGGTAGAAGTTAATACATTCAATCTTCCCTGGCCTGGGTCTATGGCCTTTGAGATGACCCCACTACGCCCAACTCTAGGCCTCGATATCTCTAGTTTCAGTAGAGAAAGCAAAATATTAAAGAAAATTGCTATGGTCAAGCTTACTCTGCCTTTAAATGAGAAGGGTTTTTTTTTTCTTTTACAATACTGTTGCCCAATATTTTGAGAGAAAAAAATAGATGTGCTTTCATCAGTTGACAGTCTATCCTACAGGTAAAATGGAGCATACAGGTAAGTAAGTATATATGAAAAAAGCCAACAGAACTTCCTGAAAATATTTCAGAATGTATACTTCAGAATGTATATTCCCCTTCAGGAGTGTGAGAGAAATTCTCTAAAAACAAAAGGGAATGCAGGAGTTTTGCTTCTATAATGGCTGAAGGAGTTCCTACTGAACCCTACTCTCCTGCAGGTAACAGCTGTCTCCTCTCAGAAAAACACAACAACAAAATGATGACCTGAAGTCACTGAAAAGTGAACAAAAGTAGACAGGTTCTGGAGAGTATATAGAGAAGGAGAACAGCAGAAGTGGAAACTAGTTTCATGGCTTTTAGCTTGGGGAAATGTAGAGAAGCCAAAATGTTGATAAATTCTCCCTCTATTCCATCATGCAGTCTTTTTGTCTGAAGAGTCAGAAAATTGAGCTCAGAATGATAGTCACTAAGAAGTAAGGGGAGAATCCCAGAAAGGAGAAAGCTAAACAATTCCTAAAATTTATGAATAAACTAAGCCCAAATTTGTCTAATTATTGACCCATATGTATGCAAGGCAAACTTCATACAGCCCAACAAAGGATAAAAAAATGAAGATTTAGCTGTCACTCAGAAGACAAGATTTGTAATTTAAATTTGTTAATTACTTCTTAAAATAAAAACTCTCTTCAGAGGACTATAACATAATACAGAATCCCCACAACATAACATTCACTGACCAAAAATAACAGAAGACAATTTACCCAAATAACATCACATAAGGAACATTGAAACATGACCCCTTCTCAAAAGGAAAGAAAATTATCACATATAAACACAAAAGATTACAAAAATGTTGAGATTAGATGATAAGAATTTGGAAACAGAACAATAACTCCAGAACAAGAAGTTCTAAAATATATAAATAAATAAATCCAAGGCCAAGAGAGCCAATGGAGGAAGAAACATAGATAAGAAAATAAACTAGTAGGAAAAAAATATAAAGGAAAATGAAAAAAATATTAAACCATGAGACATACAATAAAAGTACTGCCTGAATACAATAACACTAGAACTTCTAAAGATACAGCCTTCCATGAACTTCAGGGAAAAAAAAGAAACTATTATGGATGTCAACACAGGAAAAAAGATTGTTACTTACTCTAAGACTAAAGTATGTCAATGAGGATTTGTTGATATCTGCTGAGAAGTATCTAAATTCAGAGTTGGAAAGTATGTTGACATCCCATCATTGTAAAATTATAACATTAATCAAAGCTGAATCAAACCACAAAGGAATGATATAACTAAAAGCAAAACAACTACAGCTTATCTAGTAAAATAATTGAGATAAGGTAATATTTATAACCAGCCATCTAATTAAAAATAATGAATATGGAATAAAAATGACATAGCAAGAGAAAAAGCTGGCCATATAAATATTGACTAAAAGTGGAATTTAGCTTATTGTACCAGAGGATGTCTGGAAAAATAAAATTAAGAAATATTTTTATTCATTTATTCATTCAATTGATATTCTGTATATACCCTACTGGTCTACAAATAATATTTTAAATTAAATTGCCAACATAAACAAATAAGAAAAATAAATGCTTAAAATTAAGGTTTTATATGAAAAAGAATGTAAAATGCCCAACAAAAACTATTAGACAAGATATAATAGATGAGAAGAGGATTTTCATGCATGAACAGTACAGCTTGTTACTATGAGGCATGTCATAAGCTCCAAGGGAAGGAAATATATGGCTAGTGCCTACCTGAGAGGATACTGGATGGAACTATTAGTAACTGGAGGTTTGCCACATCCTAGAATATGGCAAGTCAAGAAGACTAAGTTAAATTAAGTTTGAGCTAGGCTGGTATCTATATTCCAGGGTGTTAAAGCCAAATAGCAAAAATAGGCCAAAGATTCTCAACCCTATCTGCACATGAAAATTTCATAGAAATTTGTTTTAAAGTTTTAGAGCCCCAGCCCCATGCAAAGCCAATCAAATCAGAATTTTTAATTAGCTTAACTTTTAATAAGCAGCTAATATTGAAGACCTGTATTTAATATAATAGCAATTCTTGACATTAGGTGGTTTTTGGATATGCAGATCAGGTAGTCTGCCCAAGTCAGTGTGTAATTAAAATATAAAAAGAAAAACATGGGCTCTTTTCTACATGGAATGAGAAAGAAGAAAGTAGAGATGATTTAAAAATCCTGCTTCCATTACCTGAGATCGTGCTCATCAAGAAGTGATCACATCTTAACTATAACTTAGGGCCTCAAGTGGTCAAGATTATTTAATATTACATGTCAGTATAGGTAAATGAGTTGTTCCAAATTCCTCTCCTTCTGGTGAACCAGCCCTGGGTAACCATGGACATGTGCCACTGCTTGTGCATTGAAATAGTACTGACTTTCAGGAAGTAAAGTATCAAAGAGATATTTTTGATCATCACACACACACAAAAAGTCAAAGAATAGAACTTAAAATAAGTGAGATGAATTAAGTAATACTATAATTTATCTTATCTATCCATTTGTTGGTAACAGAAACAAATTGGGCATTCAACTATCTAGATAAGTAAAGAGACAAAAGGTCTTTCTTAGAGAAATATTGGGGAAGAAAATCAAGGTAATCACCCAGTAGTATCAGAAATCAGAGAAGTTCTATCTTCAGTGAAAAATAAGATCCTAACTTAAGTTTTATTGTCTGAAATCAGATTCAGAATAGACATGGTGGCATATGTGTGTTGTCCGAGCTGGAACTCAAGTAATAATTCTTTGCATTTTCCATATTTAGCTAACTAAATTTAAGGTACAATAGTAAAACATGCAATAGGGTATTCATCTTCAAATCGAGAGCTTTATGAGTGATTCTCTGAACCTAAAGATTAATCATATTAATCTTCGATGTAAATAAATCTTAAATGGTCTTAACTACCTTGCTCAGGTCCAGCTGAATCCAATGAATCATCTCCTTTTTTAGTTCCTCCTCATATTTCTTGGCATCTGCCCTCGTGATTACTATTTTATTTTTGAAGCCGCTGAATTCTTCAGGTTCTAACTCCTAGAAAATGAAGAACCACAAATACCAAGGAAAATTAAGTCATCATCCTTTCTAAAGTTTTCCATATGCAAGACTATGAAGTAAATCTCCCAAGCAGTCAATATTTAGTTACAGAGTTAACTGCATGTAGGCTCGTAGGTTCTGTTCTCTATGTAATGGTTGCATATTACTGTTTTCATTAGGACCTACCAACACATACCTATTTTTAAATATTGCAAGGCAGTATTCTAAGCACTTTACAAATAACAATTCAGTTTACCTTCATAATAACCCAACAAAGTAGATATTATTTTTTGGCAGGGAAAAAATATGAGTATCTATAGAAAAAAATCACTAATTTGCCCAATTCTGAAGTACTGCAGCTCTGGATTTTAAATTCCTAACAATAAAATATGCTGCCTTTACCTATACCAGAATAAATACCATTCATGAATCTGCTTATTACTGATAGACTGCCACAGCCAAAGAACTAGAGATATCAGCCATAGGATATATATATATACATACACACCTGCATTCTTGTGCATTCTGGCCAAATGTGTACTATAGCATCGTAAAGCAATATGCTTTCCCGTGGAGAAAATCTAAGGTCTAATGGAATTCCATATTTCTTTATCTAAAAACCATCAAATAAAAAAGTATATTAATTTTATATCCCATATCCAGATGTTT
The DNA here is from genome assembly GCA_004027375.1 of Macroglossus sobrinus. Taxonomy (NCBI): domain Eukaryota; kingdom Metazoa; phylum Chordata; class Mammalia; order Chiroptera; family Pteropodidae; genus Macroglossus; species Macroglossus sobrinus. The sequence goes on along the minus strand of PVKZ01000309.1, from coordinate 498,026 downwards.
AACAATCTGGACACAGGCTCATTTTCCAAAGTGGTTTATGCTTACATGGTTGACTGTAAGCGCAGCACATGGGTGATAGTGTTCAATGACAAAGTCGTTATCCTTTAGAGAACACACGTACTTCTCTAGATCATTGTAGCACTCTTTGTACCATACTGTAAATATAGGATTGAAATAATCATTCAAAACTACTTGCTTTTAAAGCAATGACCTAATTATAATTTTACAAATATACGCAGGCCTAGGAAGAGCTATGTATGAGTCCACTGCAAATAAAACTATAGAGACAGTGCTGTGAATTGGGAAGAACCTTGAAGGAGGACTCCATATACCTGTATCACACATCTGTGTTTTACTTTCCCTCCTGGTCTTAATCCGCAATTATGTTCTATCACCTTTTTTCAGTTCCCAGTGTTTAATTATAATTTTCTAATTTATTTCTCTATTTATTCTTGTAAAGCATGTCTTTGTGTAATGGGGAATGGGACAAATAGACATAGAGACACGATTATTTAATCAGGAACATTAAGGATTACTATTGCTATTATATTATCTCTCTATCTTTAAGAATAATATTACCAGGTCAAAGAAAGAATATGTGTCTTTCGGTTTTGTTCATTTTTTTTTAATTAAAGAAGCTGACATTCTAAATATCTCTATTAATATTATACTTGGCTTTATTTTTTTCCTAGTACTTATTTTTTCTTAGCACTACCTATAATGCTATTTATTTTATTTTTATTTTATTTACTATTCACCTTATTTAATTGTTATATCTATGTCAAAATTTAAGCTCCAGAAAAGCAAAGTTTACTTCCTATTGTAATTCTGAGGATGATAGTAGGGCCTGGTATATATTAGGAACCTTCATAATTCTTAAGTGAAAGCATGAGTGTCACGTCTGGGGATCTGCAGCTTTCAGTTGGAATTCTTATAAAAACAGTTATAAGTATATAAGGTATAGCAACATTCATTAATTCAGTAGTAACATATTTAGAGTATATATAAAATATAAGACACCATAATATGGATATAAGACACCATATGTATTTTTTATGTATGTAATACATCATATTATCTGTTTACATAATGTACATATGTTTAAAATGTCTACTGTTTTCCAAGAGAAATAAGGGATGTGAAAACAGCTATAGTGCAGTAGGAAATGTCATAACATAGGATGTACTGTGAGACTTAAACTAAAAGAATCAAGGTAGCATTTGAGCAGTGTCTCTAGGCGATACCTCTTAAAGAATGAATAGAAAGAATTCAGCCAAGTGCAGATGAAAAATTCCAGAAAAAAAATAAAAAGCAAGGCAAATTTTGAAGAACAATAAATAATCCAAATATCAAGAAAATTTATGAAAAGAAAGACTACCATAATATGAAACAAGAGTGATAGCAAAGAACTAGACCACAAGTGAAAAAGGATATTTTGAAGCAACAGTTTATCAGCAAACCAAAACTGAACTGCCCTCTAGAAATGTTTTTGCCTTTAATTTTTTCTCACAAAATATGGAGTGAAACATTTATTCTTGCTACAATTCCATTCTTAATCACACTAAATTATGTAGAAATTCACATTATTTCAAAATAGATTATCTTTGGAAAGAGCTTAATCTTCAAGTTTAATAGATCCACCATTTGTTAGCTCTATGGGCTTTAGCATATCACTTAATCTCTTAAAGCTGTTTCTTACTTATTTAGTATCCTCTACATATTAAAACAAGACTGATTTCCCTTCAGAGCTGTGGTAAGAACGAAACTGTTTTACATTTATAAGATTCTCTTTTATGTTACAAACAAGAAGTATGATCTAAACAATTTTGAGCATCCCTTCTCCTAGGTTAAGATAGTCATACCCAGTCTAACTCTGTATAATGGCTTTTTAATTCTTTTTCTTTGTTGTTTCTTTGAAACTTTCAAGGCATTTTGTGATGAACCAGAATTTTCCATTGTGCTCTCAACATGTTGCCAGGATCTTTTAATTAACACCAACCATCTAGTTATTAAAAAATAAATAAATAAATTATTGTCATAGAAAAATAAATCTATAATATCATTAGTTTTCTAAGAAAAAATCATTAAAATTGATTCTAAGAGAATAAAAATCCTCTTGAAACTTTGAACCTATTAATATTATACTTACAGTCACACAGTTTAATCAGTTGTTAGTTTTAAATTCACTGAGATAATTTGAGGTTTCTTGTGACATTTATTAACCCAGTAAAACAGTTATATCCATTTCTGTTATATGTATTGATTCATTTTGAAAAGATTTTTGTGTTTTGCATAGGAAAGTAATGTGCATAGTATATTGGAAGGATAGTTCTAAACTGCTTATGCTGTCCTCTGAGATCTAAATATCAAACTATAAACCAAAAAATCACTCACACAGGAGTGGTTCTTGAAGAACCAGAAAAGCACATAAATTACATATAGTCAAAGAATGAGAGTAAATATGTCCTAGTTAAATATAATAAAATTTGAAGAAAATGAGTCTTATTTGAAGAGACTTTTTGTTTTAGAGATCATTTTAAATAATCTATGGCTGAATTGTTTATTTTTGTTATCATCATCATCATCATCATCATCCTCAACATCATCACTAACAACAATGATAACAAATGCAAAATTCAGACTTACTCAGTGAGATGTTCAGGATTACTGATAGTAGCAGAAAGTGCCAAAAAGGGACACCGAATCATAACAAGAAGATGTTCCCAAACCTCTGCTCCAATTTCTCCCCCAAGACAGTGAACCTGGCAATGTGGTTAAATAGATTCAGTTTAAAGTCAGTGACAATTTTTTCTCAACATGTTAATAGATTATGCTACCAGAATTTGCTATTCCCTTCTTTCTCCACATTCAGTAATGTTCATTCACCCGCTTACAATGTTGAAAACCACATGATTTCACTCACATATTAGATATAAAACTGAAAGCAACAAACAAAACAAACAAACCAAAACTCATAGACAGACAACAGTCTAGTGGTTACCAGAAGGAAAGGGGACCACATATATGGTGCCAAAAAAGGAATTTACCTTTGGGTGGTAAACACATAAAGGAATATACATATAATGTATTATTGAATTGTACACTTAAAATCTATATAATTTTATTAACTAATGTTACCTCAATAAATTTAATAAAAAATATTTTTTTAAAAGGTGGTCAAGGAATCTCAACATGATTTTGAGAATTGCAGTGGGTTTAAGAATAACATATCAAAAAACAACTTGCTCTATAAGGCATGACCATAGCTGAACTGTGAGAAAGATAATTACATTCTATGATAATAATACTCACAAACAACAACAAATTGAACAAAAGGACACATTTTTAAAGTCTTGTTTACAAATAAAATATTGGCTAAATTATAATGATTGTCACAAAAAAAGATAAGAAGAAAAAATCTCTATAAAATAAAGCATTTACTCATGTGACACTAATCTTCCCATTGAAATACAGATAAAAACATTTGTGAAATAAATTAATTTGAAATAAGTAAACTTCTTCAGGCTTCAATCTGTAAATATACATAGAGCATTTATTCTACACTAGTTAGAAAGCTAGAGAAAACCTAGTCCCCTAAATGTAATTGAGGTCAAGATGAGTGCAGTGATTATTAGCTCATTCATTATTAGTTTGCCACAATAATATGGACAATTAATAATAATATGCAAAAGACAGAACGACTTTAAAAGACTTGATTTTAAACAATTTCTGTAGACCTCTCAGCTAATAATAAACTTTTTCTTAGTAAAATTAGGTCCTTTTGTATATTATACTCTATATTTTATAGAATGAGAAAAAACAAAACTTCAATTTCAAAATCTCGTTTATGCTTTATTTCTGATTTTTACTGAAACATTTATCTTTTATAGGTCACTGTGAAGCAGGCATTGTGTAGAGTGGAGTAACTTTCAAAAAGCTTTTAGTCAAAATAGTAAGAAAAAAGAGAAAGGAAAACATGTAGAGGATATCAGAAATACATTGATAACAAGGTCATTTTAATAAAGTATGTGTGTGTTTAAGTGCCATAGAATGATAAATAAAAGATGAATGTGGAGTTTATAATGATGAAGTGTGGCTTGGTAAGAATCACCCTTTTTAATATTTTAACCAAAGGTGAAAACATTTAAAATTAACATTTTGCAGTTTTTTACTTCATTGTTATGTTTAAGGACATTTAATCTCATTTTTTTTTTTACATGTACAGATGGTTCTGTATGTCTGGGCTGCATTAAAAGCATAGAAAAGTAATAGTACTAAAAACATTAAAAGCACAGAGGAATAGGCTTACCTGCATTCTAATCTTGGCTCTGCCGCTTAACATGAGGTGAATTGGGGAAAGGAAATCTCTCTTTGCCTTAACTCAGTAGCCATAATAATAGTAACTACTTTATTGAGTTTTTCTAAAGAGCAAATGGCTTTAGAAGTGGGAATCATTTAGAATAAATATCCACAGTAAACATTACAATAATAGTAGCTATTAGAATTTTATGTTTAACAACACACATGTAATGTAATTATTTTTGCCTAAGTCAATCCTTGCATTTTTTAACCTTTGTTTTATTGTGAAATATAACAGTCAATAAATCGTATAAAAATAGACTTTGATATTAAGAATCAGTTACTCAGATTAACCAAGTAAACCAAACATATTCACAAATCAAGACAAACAGTTCCATTATCTCAAGTCCATATTATAACCACCTCCTTTGACAGTTACTATGTTGCTGTTTTTAAAAAAATTATGACTTGGTTTTCTCCCTCTATATATATAGATGTATATATGTAGTTATATATGTATCTATATATAGTTATATAACTATCGTATATATAAATATATATAACTATATATTGATAACTATCCATACACACACACACACACACACACACACACACATATATGTGTTCAGAAACAATATAAATTAATTTTGCCAGTTTTGTAACGTTTTATAATTTACATTACATAAATTGTGTCCTTTTGTTATAGCTTCCCTTGATCAATATTATGATTTTATAATTATTCTGTTATATTCATTTTCATTGTTCTAGGTATTCTGTTGTATTGACGATTCCATTCTTTTGTTTATTATTTCCACTCTAATGAACATTAGAATGCTGCTCTGAAAATTTTATACAGGTCTCCTGGTCCACATATGTGAGAGTTCTTAAATTGTCTTATATTTGAAGATCTTAAATCTTGTTTTTCTAGTACTAGGATATATAACTAGAATTCCTTATTCATGAAGTATGGTCATTTTAATTAATTTTTGTCAAAACAATTTCCAAAGTTGCACCAACCAACAGTGTATGAGCCTTCCCACTGCTCCATTTTCTCAGCAACACTAGAAACTATCAGATTCTAATTTTTACAAACCAAAAAGAAAGTTTTTAAAAATATATATTTGGAAATTAAGTTATATATTTCTAATTAACTCTGAACCAAAAACTAAATAATGATTGCATTAAAAGATATTTTAAACTGAATGATAAAAAATGAAGTGTTTAAGTGTTGTTAAAGAAGTATTTTAAGATTAATGTATAACCTTCAATGCATTATTAGAAAAGAATATGTATACATATCAGAAAATTACTTAAAATTAATGTTCAAATTACACGTCATCTTCCTAAATTTGAAGTCTGCCTATTTTGTTTATTTTAGTCTGCTTATTTTGTTTGCTTATTTATATTCTCCTTTTTATTTCTTTTCTAGTATTATTCATCAAACTAATGCTAGCTGGAAGTATGAGATATTTTTTTAACCAGTAATATAGAAAACGACTAATTTTAGTCGTGAATGCACCCAGTAATAGGTAACTAGGTAAATAGGTAAAGTAGAAAATACCTCTTAAAAAATAATTCAGTGGGACAAAAGTCTTTTGGTTAAAGAAAAATTTCTATTGCTAATTAGTCATCGATGTCTTCAATGATTTCTGGGATACTTTTTCTCTGCTACTATCACTTTTAATCTAGAATTTTTTTTTCCATTTTCCCATTCCAATTCCTTCCAGATCTGTTTTTTTACTGCAAGCACATGCCTCTTTAATAAACTGAATTTTTTTATAACTATCCATGTGATCACTGCTTTTACTAAAATACATAAATTATATATTTTATATACAGAAAACTAGTTAGGATAATGGTAATGAAAGATTGCATACCTCATCAAATATGACATATCTCATCCTTTTCACCCATTGTTGTCTATGAGGTGATAGCAAGAGTATTTCCAAACACTGAGGTACTGTCACCAATGTCTGTTTTTTAAAAAAAAAAAAATTAGATAACCATTGATTTGTTTTTTTTTTTTTGAGATCAAGCTTTAACTTGTAAACCTTAATAAAATATTTTAGATAAAAGTACATTTGTATTAGCTTTAAAAACCATCTCATTTGTGTAAAAGTAAAATGAATTTGTATAACAGATGTACATTACTGTTGACACATTCAATAGTGTTAAGCTTATTTCATTAATAACTATTCTCTCACATATTAGGAATATAAAATCATCACAATTTGAAACCATCGCCATTGAAGAAAGTTGCTTACTCCTGCTGAAATTTCAGAAAAGAAATGAATATTCTAATTTGTATAGAAAATTATTTGAAAGTTAACCAAATTACAAATAAGAAAAATAATATGCTCAAATATAAATATATTCATCAATGTAATTACAAATACGAAAAATAATATGCTCAAATATAAATATTCATCAATGTAATTATTAAGTTAATTTATCTTCACATTAAAACCTTGAAGTGCCTACCAAAGTGCCCTAACATGAATTGTTATATACTATATGTTCATGTCGGTGACATACCTGACAATTCAAGGTGTCATGACGGTAATCTCTTGTAAAAACTCCACACACCACTAATCCTTTTGGCAATGCTTTGGTAAATAAACTGTAGACAGTTCCTACCACTTGATTAACAAGAGCCTTGAATCATAAAAGACATAACCTGCTATTTAGTAAATATTGACAACACTGAAAAAATTGTTTAAAGTAAACAAATGTCTGGAACAAATTTACACGCAAAAAATTTTAGTACCAATTTTGTATCTCTTTCTTAATAAAAGAATTACTAGTACCAAATGCTTCCCAATGGTTCCATTTTACAGTTTCCTTAATGTATAATATATCACACTGTTTATTAATGTGATAGCTAGAAACAATAAACAAAAATATATGACACATAAATGTGATATATTTGTACAGGTGAAATCAGATGATGATTTTTTAATTTAAAAATCTAATTGGTTCGCCAATGATCGGCACAATACTTCACTAAGGCTCAGTTTTCTTATCTGTAAAATGAGAGGACTAGGTTGTATTATAGAGATGATCCCTCCCAAAACGAGCGTTCTGAGTTTCCTCTCTCAGTACATCTTTAAGGCCTGCAATTAAGTATTCTCTTATGAAAGGAGAGAGAGAAATACTCCCAAATCCCTTCTAAATGAAGAGAAAAATTCTGATTTAGCTAAGAACTGCTCAACTTTGTTTTACACACATTGCTGTAGAGGAAGAAGCCTATAGCACTTACAATAATCAGGGGTTATTCTATAAAGCATTTATCCAATCAAGGAGAAGGCAAAACTGAGAATATGTGCCTTTTCCCCTCCCTTTCTCTCTCTCATGAACTTGTCTATAATCTCTTAACCCTGACACAAATATCAAATGGTTTCTTTTAGCAAAATCCCCATAAGTGTCAAATCTTTATTTTTAATAAGTACTAGTCTTAAGGAGGTTTAAGCAATAAAATGAATAAAAAATAAGGATGAATAGTACCACTTATTGATTATTGTTTACACCCAGACAATATTATTAGATACTTGACATATATCATTTCACTTAAGTCTTAGAATAAAAGTACAACAGTTCCCTCTTATCTGTAGGCCATATATTCTACAATTTCCAGTGGATGCCTGAAACCTATATATAACATATAGCTTCTATTTGGCATATCCATATTTCTTTGGCCAGCATCACTACTTTTGCATTTTGGAGCCACTATTAAGTAAAATAAGGTTACCTGAACACGAACACTGCAATACCACAACAGTTGATCTAATAACCAAGAGGGTTGCTAAGTGATTAAGGGGTGAAGTGTGCATATAGCATAGATACATTGGACACAGGGATGATTCACATATCAGGAGGGACAGAATGGGACAGTGCAAGATTTTTATCATGCTACTCAGAATGGTTCACAGTTGAAACCTTATAAATTGTTCATGTCTGGAATTTTCCATTTAATATTTTTAGACTGCAGGGGACCATGAGTAACAAAATCTATGGAAAGCAAAAGCATGGATAAGGGAGACTACTCTGTAATATAAGCATCATTATCCTCTTTTTACAGGTAGAGAAACTAAGGTAAAAAACTGGCTCGAGGCCTTCACATTCATAACTACAAAACTGAAGCCTATACACTCTGACACCTCTCTATGAATAAAGGCACAAGTTACAGTTGAGGAAAATTACTATAAGATATATAGTGTCATATGGACACAATACCTTTGTTGGAGCAACATACACAACCACCCCTTCATCGCTCTCTCTCAGGATTTTCTCCATGCAGTAGTAAGAAGCGTAGGTTTTCCCTGATGATGTCGGGGCAACAATTACAGCAGATTCATTATTATCTACAACATCAAGAAGTTCTCTCTAGATAAGAAGAGAATCATATTTAATTTTGAAAATACATCTTTAGTGTCAATTTTTAATTTAATGGCAACTATCTCTAAGGTGAATTAGTATACGCAGTTCTTTCTGAGACGTAGTGTTCAAGATGGCAGGTAGTTAAGGAAATCACCATTTACTGGTGATTCACATCTCACTTTCTACTAAAAAAAAAATCTTCACTTAAACTTAGAGAAAAATACCCTAATAAACAGACATCATTGCTAGGGGCCTGCCCAGCTCTTTGCATTCATTTTAGCTTGAGTTGGGGAACCTCAGACTGAAATCAAAATTAACCAAATCTGCTGTTGTTTGAATTCCATTTTTCTGTTTATAAATTAAAGGTCAGAAAATGAATAAGGTTTAGAAAATAAAAGTTTTTTCAAAAAAATACACATATATAACAGGCTACATATTTATCATTATTTATCATGATATGTTATGAATGACTCTGCTGTTTAACATTTGGACAATCTCATAGCACCATTGTTTTGAAGAATAGTGAACTCTCATCAAACACATATCATTAAACATTAGACACTATATTTTAGACTTGAAATTAAACAGATGTATATATTATATAATGTAATAGTTAAGAGAAGTCTAACTGGAGTTAGAGAGACTCATTTTTAATCCACCTTCTATCATTTATTAGAACCAATATATTTTTTTTCATTTTAACTGACTCTTGTGTTCTTTTATCTCTTAAGTCAAAACATGAATTTATTTTTATGGTCATCATGTTGCATTCTATAATGATTTACATATCCAAGTTTGTTGCATAGAATTAGATCTGAACCAACTGTTTCCATCGTTTCTTTAATTTTCTGGGCTGCAGATTATCTCAGTAAATACCTGCCATGTGTCAGGTATAAAATGATGAACCCTGGGATCCGGATCACTTCTTTCTTCTCGAAATAAGTAAGGGCTCATGTGTGTTAACTGAAACCGAGCTGCTCCCATGTGAACTGAATATTTAGAAATTTTCTTCTTAGTACCTGATTCCTGCACCTAAAATAAGGATTACATATTACATTTTCATATTTACAATTTTTAATCTAGGCAAAGAAATTATTATCAATCATGTTTTAGTTTGCTTTGTGTCAATAAGATTGAATTCATAGTTATTCAGAGTTAACAAAGGAAGGTAAAATATAGATACTATATCTATAGAATTAGAATTTTTAAAATACTTTTATGTTTTACCATATTCCATAGAATATAAGCAAAAAGTAATATGAAATTAATCTTTTAATTATAAATCAGCATAATATATGATAACTGTTAAATAAAAATAACCCCTCCACACAGTAAAAATTGTATTAATTAAGGAACTCTTGCTAATCTTAAAAGGGCTTCTTTAATAAAAATATATATATTCTCATAAGAATCTATATAATTCATATATATCATCTTACAAATTATTTTACTCAAAGAATTCTACCCAATGCGTAAATAACTTATCAATAAGAAATCCACCATTACAAGAAATTCATATATTTGACACAGCCTTTATTCTTAAGGTTCTGATAGCACTCAATTATGATAATATAAGAAAAGTATGAGAAATATAGATTCATATGTTGTGGCATCCTGGTTGAGAATTAACCATAAAACATGTTTTGAAACATTGATGGTCTAAAGCAGAAACAATTTTTATTTAAAAATTACCAAAAACATAATTAAAAATTTTTAATTACCAGCATTTTTTCCTAATTATTTTCTTGTTTAAGAAAAAAGAAAAAAGAAACTGTAACACTTTGGTCATGCAATAATAAAGGAAATATTCTATTTCAGAGCTGGAGCAGAAACTCCAGACCTGGAGATCGAAACAGTGGGGAGTTAGAATTCTGTCCATCATCGCCTGGTTTAAAAAAAAGAAAAAAAAATGAAGAGGCACAGAATTGCTTTCCTTGAGCTTATAAATTTACTTTAGAAACAGTCATTTCTCTCGATATCTCAAGTATCTCAAAGCATTAAGGAAACATGGCCCTCCGTATGCAGGAAACATGAGGTAAGGATAGAATAAAGAAAGAAAGAGATGTCTTCTCCATACTTTGGTTGGATCTGGACTATGAACTCATCTCACATTCCGCACTGAGATATTTTTCTGCAGTGTAATTTATTTCTATATCCACAAAGCTTCACAAGCCTTGTTAAATATGACAGTTGAATTTTAGCTATGGCATTTTGGGTAATCAAAATGCAGGGCTATTTCTGTGCTGGATGTTAAGTATAATAGGGGAGAACAAAAGCCACCTGGGAAAGCTGCCCTCATGCTCTCCAGAGGCATTTATAGAATTACCAAATTGTGACCCAAAGTCACTCTGAGCTTATGGAAATAAGATATAGCTAGAAAGGACTATGGGCCTTGTTAATGTTCTTTATGAATGGCCAAACAAGCAAAAAGCTGGATCTCTGCGGTGGGCCGGGTATGAAGACTCAGGAAAGTCATAGAGCCATTAGAGAAAGGATTAGTTCAAGAGAAAACAAAAGGCTAACTCTGTCTCTTTCTTCCGACCATTTATCCTGAGCTGGTGTCCCCCACCCCTTCCATTCCTCTAGTAACAGAAAGTAGCTCCACTCTACCAAGACCAAGAAATAGCACAAGTTCAGCTGCCCTGTTTCTAAATGTACTTCTTATGGTACTCAAGTCATTATTTGGAGAAATATTTTGACTTAAAAATATTTTCTGTCAAACAGAATTCTTTTGAAGCACCAGCTAAAGACAAATAAGAAATTTAAAGGAGCCAGTATATGTAAAAACATCCAATAGTAAGTAAAATTTTCCTAGGGGAAAACTTAAGTTGATCCATCTATCTGAAGGGTGAATTTTAATTCTTTCCAGAAGTCTTCAGACATTTTCACAATGAATAAACAACAAAATTTACAGGAAATAATCACATCTATGGGAGAATTCTTTCCTCTCTTTTACCTTTACATCTTTTCTTTATTTCTTCCTTTCATTTATTGAACAGATTTGTAAAATTTACTGCATAAGAGGCACAGCAATAAACAAGTCTTTAAAATGCCATGGTTCTATTGAACTTACATTCTAATTTTGAGAAACAATAAATAAATGGGTAAACATACACAAAAATATTCAAGTAGTGATATATGCTGTTCAGAAAGATAAATAAACTTCTTAGTGACTTCGTGAGTAGGGAGAGGTTAGAGAAAATGCTACTTAAGATTAGATGATCTCAGGCCAGCCATAAAATGTTTTTTTAATAACATGATGGTTCACTTAAAACATTAACAACTAAAGGATTAGGCCATGCTAAAATCTGAGGGAAAAGAAACAGTTGATACAATACTCTTTGGCAAAAAAATAAAAAAATAAAAAAATCTGTTCACTCAACAAACAGGTTGAAAACAGAAACAGATTGGTAACTGAGGACCAGAAACATAGGGCCCTGTGGACTTTGGTTAAAAAAAAAAAAATAGTTCTAAGTGAAATAGGGAGCTCCTGCATTTAATTTACTAAGGCTACTACAACAAAAATAACATACACTAGGTGTCATGAAAACAACAAGCATTTACTTCTCATAGTTTTGAAGGTTAGAGAGTTCAAGATCATGGCACAAGCAGATTTGGTGTCTGGTAAGAGCCTGCGCTTTATAAGGCTATCTTTTTGCCATATCCTCACATGATGATGGGAAAGCTAGCTCTCTGGAGTCTCTTTTCTAAGGGCAGTAATTCCATTCAAGAAAGCTCTGCCATCAAGCCCTAATCACCTTCCAAAGACTCCAATTCCAAATATCATCACTCTGGGATAAAAATTTCAACATATGAATCTGGGGAAGAGGACACAAACTTTTAGACCACAGCATCCCTAGTACAAATAAAACATTTATTCTAGTTAAAAAATAAAACCATAAAAAAATATCAGATCTATGTCTATATAGAATAATACATGGCTAACCATTAACTTAATCTGATATATATTAATTCTACTAAATATTGCACAAAATATTTTACACACACATACACAAACAATCGTCATGTAATATTTTCTATAGTACCTACCTGAGGACATAATGAGTATGCTAAGTTGTCAAATCCAATATATTTAGATATTTGGCTAATTTTTGTCGATGTGTATTTTGTAGTAGTTCTAGATATTTTTCATGAAGTATGTGAACCTTTTTCATCAAATTTATTATTATGCTTATATCTCTGGATTCTGCTTCTGTTGAAAAAATATTAGTATACATAAGTTACACAAGATTATAGGATTAAAAAAAAGCATATCCATATGAATCACTTATAATAATTGAGAAATTCATAATAACTAGCAGCTGAGTGTGACCTCGAGTTAGATAGACTAGAGTTGCCAACTTCAGTAAATAAAAATACAGGAAATCCAGTCTAAGATGGTGTTTTTCATAACATATGCTTATACTAAAAAATTTTGTTATTTATCTGAAATTCAAATTTAACTTGCCTGTGTTTCACTTAGAAACTTGAAAAAGTTACATGTCTAAGCTTTATTTTCTTTATTCAGGTCATGGAGATATTAATAATAGGTCTCACTTCATATAGTTACTATTAGGATTGAACAAATTATAAAGTGATACTATAATGGCAGCAGTTATTATTAATCATTAGAATTAATATAGAATATGGGCTCATTGACATTTTTTTAAAAAGGCCATTCTATATTTTACTCTTTTAGTATTTACTTTCCTGTGAACACAATTAAGAGATAAATATCTTTCATCTTCTCTCTAATCAAAAATGTTCATTCTTTGGCCCTCATCTAAAATATCATGCCCATTTTACTAATTATTATTTAACTTGTGCGTATTCTTTGGAGTATGAGTGTTATATTAAAGTTCTTTCTCTGTTACTGACATTTGGGCACTCGATTAGTTCTCCTTGAACCTCAAGTTCTTACAGGATACACACACACACACACACACACACACACACACACACATACACACACACACACACACACACAGTAGGTCTTCGAATAACACCATTTTGTTTAACGTTGTTTCATTAAAATGTTGATGAGATGCTATAGAAACTTAACTCCTGTTTATTCCAAAAACCCTACGGTAAAATTAGTTTCATTGTACGCTTAAAGTCTTAGGACCTATCGATAAATTTACATGAGGATTTACTGCAAATAGTTTGGGTTATGGTTATCGTACTATGCTACAGTTAATTCAGCATGTGCCTGAGTCACTTGGGAGACTGCTCATTAAGTAGCTTCAGAGAAGAACCCATGCCTTTCTCTTTAGAAGTCCCATGGACACATAATGAGGTACTCAGCTCATGACTGACCTTGAAGAACTGTTTACTGAATTGAATTTCATATTAAATCTATACACCAATACCCATCACATACACAAATAGTCATCATGTTATTAGTAGATGAAACAAAAAGAAAGCTTACTCTTTAGACATTAAAAAGAATTCCCAATGTCATACAGACTAGAAGAACCAGCATATGGGGGCAATATCAATTCTTTTGCTCTCTTCTTACTGACATTATTTCAAGAATTTCTAAAATTAATATTTTATGTACCTGGTTTTAAACAGCATTCCATCCATAATTTGAAACAGGCATCCAATCCTACCATTTCTGCAGTAAATTTTACAGACTTAACAGGGCATGTCTGGAGAAAATTTTCTAGTCTTTTTATGCCAGAATTAAAATTTTCCTTAATTTCCGTTTCAATATGTAAGGACAAGTTATTCCATCTTTCTTCCTCTCTTTTCTCTAGTTTAGCTAGTTGTCTCTTTTGGTTTTCCTCAATAAATTTTTCTGCATTTGTCTTCTAAGAAAAACCAAAGAAATAGGAAGAAATCAACAATAAAACAAATGTATCTGGAAGAATATTGATATTTTTTAAAGAGAGATACAATATTTCAGGCCATTAGTTTACCATTTAGGACACTGAAGTAGCACTTTAAGGAACCCAAATAATTATATGCAGACATCTATATTTATATAAGCATGATAATTCAACATTCCCCATTCTGTCTCCTCAGCTATTATTTTCTCAGTCCATTATGCTGGAAACTTGTGTTCTGACATTCCAAGTCTGTGGGATTGGGTCTAAGGAATATACACCATTTATAAAATTAGACAAACTGTGGTATAATCACAAAAACTGCCCAGGAGTGCATGTTATGTTTTATAGCAAAACAAATATGGCTTTTGTCCAGTGATTCCCAGGAGAAAACTAGTAAGTCTGAATGGGGTACAAAGTCATCAGGTCTAATATTGTAATATCTGGACTACTGTATAAAAAAGATAATTTTGCCATAGTTGATCTCTATAACGAATTTCTTGTTCAAAACTCAGGGTACATCCTTATTTAACTCTCTTTCATCCTCTTCCTCCTCAGGACAGAAACAATGGAATAAATAACATTGTCTCCTCATGCAAGTAGCACATCCTACCTAACCAGAGGTAAAATGATATCCCAGGAGAGAATGGTCTTTATGGATACGTCCAGAAAAAATGAACTTCCTTAAGCACAAAATAGAGATTGAAGACACAGAAAATATGTTCAACATGTATGACAAAAATGCATAGCTCTCAGCAATAAAAAAGCAAAAGGAAAATACTCTAGCAATAGTAGATAAAAGGACATGAGATAAAGTCATAGGGGAATAAACACAAATGTATTCTAAATTTTAAAAATATATTTATATCACTAATGTTCAAATAATTGAGATTAAAACCTTTCACTGAGAGGAATTTAAAAAAAAAGCCAGGCAGTCTCGTATACTGATAAAGGTCATTATTATTACTAAATGGCTAAAAGGGCAGGTTCTAGAGTTTACCCTGGGTCAATGACTCACTATGTAATTTAGTACAGTGCTTTTCACATGAGAGTTCAATAAATCAATAACATAGTAATATTATTTATAATAATATCAAAATAAGAATAAAATTTGGGATAGTCCTCTTGAATGAGAATATATATCAAAATGAATATCAAAAATGTATATCAAAAGCCCTAAAACTTTTCATAGTCTTTGATGCAGTAATCACTTCTCTAAATAAACTAGAAAAAGGTAAAATATCCAAATATGATAGCACAAGTTATAATAGTAAAATAGTGGAAACATAATAAGTAATAAAAATTGAAAAATAAACATATTATAAACTATCATGAAAATACTAACAGAAAAAATTTATCCTGAGCTCATTGAAATAGAAAGTTCTTCAAAACACATTGTTTAATAGGGAAAAATAATAAAACTATATGTCAATTTTAAAATTGTTCAAGTGTATGTTTTTAAATGTGTATAGATTGAAATATTTGGAAGGATAGTCACCAGAAAGTTAATAAAAGTAACTTTGTGGGTGGGACAAAATTTTAGTGATTTTTAAAGTAGTTTTCTAAATAACCCAAATTTATCTTTGACCTTTATAATCTTTTTTAAAAAGCTTTTTAAAATTTGGGAAACAATGTTTTATTATGGAAGCATATTTAATGACACAGAAAAATGTCTATTATATATGATAGGTGGAGACAGATTAAAAAGTACATATAGGGATTTTTTTGAAAAAACTATCATGAGTAAAAATGACTGAAAATTTGTATATCAATATGTTAAATAGTGGTTATTGTGAGATCTGAGTATAGACTTTTTTTCTCCCTTTTTTTCTTCCTGTCTTTCTATATTTTAAAAGAAAAAATTAAACAAAATAGAATGCCATACTATAGATTATATAGCCACAAAAATGTGTTTCAAAAGATTTTTAATAACATAAAAAGAAAAATGACTGCAAGGAAATACACTAAAATGCTAAAAATGTTTAACTCTGTGTGAAGTTCCTACTGGAATTGTTTTCTCCATTATACTTTTCTTCATTTTACAAGTATTATAAAGTTATCTTTTATAATTCATGGTTAGTATTTTGAGTATACTTGATTTGAGTTTTTTTTTTTTTAGAAAAATGAGTTTTTTTCTTCTCTGATAACACATGAGATTACCAATGTATATAATGGTGGATACTGTTAATATAGATCCCTGATGAAAAATGCAGACCTCAGGACCCCCACATGACTGAGCCCAGATAGATCAAGATTATACCTGGTGTTTTGGGTTTTTTTTCATGGAAGAATTTTCTGGAGGTGGTAGAGTTCCTCTTGTTATAAACTACTGATCTGTTACTTCCTATCAAAGATTTTCCCAAGTTGTGATAAAAAAGATGTAATTTCTGTATTTCCCTTCTTCCTTTGGCATCTTTGAATTTAGCTGTAGGGAACAAAAAGAATTATTAAAATATGCTGACAATGCTATTTATAAATAAGAGTTTGATTCAGAGAACATTCATGAAAAAGGCTTTGACAAATACCCTTAAAATTTGCACTAATCAAATTATAAACATGTCAGAGATTGAGATATCGAAACTCAAATTATTTGAGCCATATTTAAATAACATGGATGAATCTAATCAGTGTCTGTCATTTGCATTTGCATTTAATTATGATCTACTATGCATTTTGGATATATCCCATAGAATAAGTGAAAGTTGAACTTATGCCTTCCTTTGATTCCAGGACATCAAAATCATAACAGAAACCTCAGCTCTCCAGCACTGTGTTGGCACTGAGCACCGGGTCAAGGACAAAGTACATGGACACTCACAAAAGCATCTGATTTAGAAAAAGAGTATCGGAAAGCTCCTCAAAAATTAGGTCAGAAACATTTGGTTAAAATGACTTTATCAAATTCCAGGTAATATTATAGAATAGACTCTAGAAACAAGATAGTAAAATTTGCAGACTGTTCTTTGTCTGCAGTACCAGATACAACTAAAAGGTATATATTCTTTTCGTGTTCTGCTGCCAAAGAAACTCTTTTTAATTTTTATTTTTTAATTACAGTTGATTTGAATATTATTTTATATTGGTTTCAGGCGTGTAGCATTGTGATTAGACATTTATATAATTTACAAAGCTGTCCTCCCGATTAGTCTAGTACATACCTGGCACTACCAAAGTAATTCTTCTAAGATGTAAACCTGACCATATCACTCATGTGGTTTGAATATTTCAGTGGCTTCCTGTTGCTCTTCTATTGTTCAAAATCTTCACTAAAGCCTACATGATTCAGACTCACCTCCCATCAATCTCTGTACTACAGGCTCTCTGGTGGCTTCCTGTCGTGGTGTTGCCCTACTGGTCCCCACCACTACCACACGCCCAGTTAACTTCATCTTTCAGATTTGGTTTAAAACTTCCCAAATTCCTCAATCCAACTCTCTTCATACCCTTTTCTCCTTATTGTAGTACTCATTATAATTTTAAATATTATCTCTGTAACAGTGTGTTTAACATCTGCTTTCCCTATTAGACTGTGAGCACTACACAAGCAGGAACATATCTTTCATGTTCCCTGCTATACTCTCAGAGTTCAGCACAAAGCTGGGCACATTGTAGGTCTCAGTTCACAGGATAAATGCTGAATGCTTCTGTCAGAGACCTGCAATACCAATCTGGCTTCCACTTCCCAATATATAAGAAATCCTAAGTGTGTGTAACTGATTTTTAATTTTTCCTATACAGATCTTCTGGTACCAATTCTAAATCTAAGAAGGAAATAAGATTCGAAAACTATATTAATCTATAATATCCCCATGACAAAATAATGATTAGATTATTTAAATATTTAAGATATGTTTTAATTATTAATATAATTAATAAGTGAATTATATTAATATAATTAATATAATTAATTATAATAAGTGTTTTAGAGCAAGTAATTAATTTAACTAGTAATTGGGCAAATGCTGAAAATATAATGTGATTAATGAAGGCATTGGGTCTCCTGAGATAATACAACATGAATGTTTAATGGAGAAGAACAAAGAACTAAAGAAGAGTTAATAATAACATATAATTTGTTGTAGCAACCTAAAAATATTTTCTTAAAAGACCCTGTCTTAACAAAACTGTTTTTTTCCCCCAAAGGATTGATTGGAATCACATTTTTCATACTATAGAAACTAGTTTGTCTTTGGTTCTGATGTGAAAGGTGTGGAAATTTGTATGGTAGCCTGAGAGAGTGAAGGAGGAGACTATAAATTAAATTTTATTAATTTCAGATGAGTCATCTTTTTCTTATACATAGATTATTCTTTAATAGGTAAGAATGTTGAAAAGGTTTACTAGATATTAGTTATACTTACCATCACTGTTGCACCTTGTCCTTTCAAAATCATCACTGAGAGGTCTAAAAGAATGCCAGTGTATGAGTTCATCAAATTCTTTCTTCTTAGAAAGAGACATAATAGCCGGGTCATAACTGAAAAAAGAAATCAAAAAGTATACATTAAAATACACACATTGTTTCTTCCATAAGCCATGAATTTATTTAATGGAATTTTACCCTTAATTTTATAGTTCTAATTGAGCAAAATATGTTTTTTGAAACAATTTATCTCATTATGAAATAGCCAAGAAATGGGCAAGACTATGTGTAGAACTGTCATCTCTACAGTAATAAGAGAATAAAGAAAAAAGAATGTATTAGTATGTGGAATTTAATTAGGTACCAAATAATAATGAAGTATACATAGCCGTAATTATAAAAGATGGTATTTCTAAAGTTGAGAGACCCTTGTAGATTATGTTAGCATGTGTATATATGTGCATACTTGTAAAATACTTTAAGCATAGAGAAAAAATTAGAGAATGACACCTGTGATCCCACTATTCATTCAGTCCAAGATATTCATTGAGTACCTGCACATAGCAGGCACTCTTATAGATGCTGAGAATATGTCAATGAACAAAACAGACATAAAAAAACTGTCTTTGTAGAGTTTATATAATGACAGAGGGTTACAGACAACAAAGAAATATGAAGGTAAAATACAGTCATGGGTCACTTAATGATCAAATATGTTATGACAAATGCATTGTTAGGCAATTTCCTCATGAAAACATCATCGAGCTCACTTACACAAAACTAAATGGCCTAGGGTACCACACACCTAGGCTATATGGTATAACTTCTTGCTTCTAGGCTACAAATCTGTTTAGTATGTTACTGTACTGAATACTATAGGCATTGCAACACAATGGTATTTTTGTATCTAAACATAGGAGAGGAACAATAAAAATTATGGTATGAGATAGTGAGTGCACACACACTTACATGTTGCAGGGACAGCAAGAGGGCTGTGGAGGGAGGTGCCTTCACAGGGAGACTAGATGTCAAAAGAAAAGGAAGGGAGAGAGATGGAAGAAAGAGTAGGGGAGAGAAAGGGAGAGCAGAGATCAAAAGAGACCCAGAGAAATAAAGTTTGAGAAGAGAAATAACAAAAAGGAGAGGGGGAGGGAAATAAAAGGAGAGAGAGCAGAAAGTGATTAGAAAGAAATAGATAAAGAGAAAAGGAAGGAAAATGACTTTGTGTGCATGAGTGTGTGTGTGTGTGTGTGTGTGTGCGCGCGCATTTCTGTGTATATGCAGAGACAGACACAGCGGGAGGACAGGCTCCTGGCTCCCCTCCTCCCCAGCCCACTCTTCTCACTCCCTTGCCAACCCAGAGCCAGAGCCTTGAGCAGGCACAGAGATGCAGGGCAGGTGGACAGCATGCTGAGACTCCTAGACTATTTACACTACCTAAAACTGGCAGTAAATTCAACACCATAGTTGGGTCCAGCCTTTTCTTTCAACATCACACACTTTTTGCTTATCAATCATTATAATCTTATGAGACCACTATCACATATGTGGTCATCGCTGACTGCAACATCATTACACAGTGCATGACTATATATACTATGCCAGATGGTGAAAAGCATGAAGGAGAAAGATAAAGCAGGGAGACAGGCTAGTGAGTTCTGAGAGAAGATGATGCTGTGGTTTTAAGAGGAATGGTCAGGAAAAGCCTTGCTGAGCAATGGATTAAGGATTGTCTGAGTCCAAAAATTTTGAGCAAATAGAAAGGCCATAAGGTAGGAGGGCAACTGCTGTATTCAAGAAATGTGACAGCCAGACATGGAAACAATTTAAATATTCATTAATAGATGAATGGGCAAAGAAAATGTAATAGATAGGCAGGCAGGCAGGCAGGCAGACACACACACACACACACACACACACACACACACACAATGGAATATTATCTAGCCATTAAAAAGAAGAAAATCCAGACAGAGAAAGACATATATCATATATATCATTCATATGTGGAATCTGAACAACAACAACAAAAACTAAGCTCATAGAAACAGCGAGTCAAATGGTAACTGCCAGAGGCTGAGGATAGAAAAAATGGGGAGATATAGATCAAAGAATACAAACTTCTAGTTGTAAGGAAATAAGTTCTGGGTCTGTAATGTACACCATGGTGCCTTTAGTTAACAATACTGTATTGTATACCTGCAACTTGCTAAGAGAGTAGGTCTTAAATGTTCTTAACCACCACAAAAAAAAAAAATGGATAACTAAGTGAGGTGATGAATATGTTAACAACTTTCTTATGGTGATCATTTTGAAGTACATTTGTGTATAAATCATCACATTGTACATCTAAAAGTTTCACAATGTTATATATCAATTATATCTCAATAAGTCTGGGGGGAAAAAGAATGGCAGGGAGACCAGCATGGACAGAGCAAGAAAATTTGGGAGAGATTAGCAGAAAATTTGGGAGAGATTAGCAGAAAAGGGAAAGCAGGTTTGAGCACAGAGAGCAATAGAACTCTGTAGTCCTTTTAACCTGAGCTAGTTGAAACTTCTTGGAAGTTTTTGTGCAGAGGAGAGAAACAATCTGATTTTGTTTTCCTCTACGGCCTCCCTCTGGCTTCTGTGCTGACCACACAGTGAAGGAGGCAAAGGCAGAAGTAGGAGACCAGTTGTCAGGCTACTGCAAAAATCAAGAGGCAATGGCAGATTTACATGGTATGGAGAGCGGACAGAAGCAAGAAAAGGAAATATTCTACATATATTTTGAAAGAAGAGAAATGAATTTGGCTGACAGACTGAATGGGGTATAAAAAATACAGAGAAGTCAAGCATGTTTCCAAGCATTCTGGCTTGAGAAACTGGAAGAAAAGAGAATGTGAACATTGGAACACTAAGGCAAGATGAGATTCTTGCCAGAGCAGGAATTTGGTATCTACACACTGAGTTTGGGATGAGACATCCAATTAGAATCAGGAGTTCAGAGGACTGAGTCAAGATATAATTTGAGGATTTCAAAAGGAAAAAAATAAGTTGGCGATATAAACTCAAAACTTACTAGCAAAAATGTGTCCTTTGATAGATGACTAGATAAAGAAGCTGTGGTACATACACACAATGTAATATTACTCAGCCAGAAGAAAAGAAGAAATATTGCCATTTGTGACAACATGGATGGATCTTGAGATTATCGTGCTAAATGAAAGAAGCCAGAAAAAATGAGAACCATATGATCTCACTTATTTGTGGGATATAAAACTGAAAGTAACAAACGAACATGACAAACAAACAGAGTATGGACACAGACAACAGTTTAGTGGTTACCAGAGAGAAGAGGGAAGTGGGGAGGTGATAAGGGTAAAGGGAATCAAATATATGGTGATGGAAGGAAATTTAACTTAGGGTGGTGAACACATAAAGCAATATACACATGATGTATTATTGAATTGTACACTTGAACCTGTATAATTTTACTAGCCAATGTCACCCCAATAAATTTAATTTAAAAAAATAAAAAATAAATTTATGATACTAGATGACCAAAGGAATGATGACCCACTTTGTTAAATGTTAATGATTTCTAGGTTTGCTTCAGATCTTATTTATTGTAAAGAAATAAAGCATTGCACATATATTTTAAACTTCCTAGATGCTGCTAAGAAATCTCATTCTTCTCTCTTCCAAAGAGCAACTGCTACCTTGTATTTATCATGCCCATGCAAGTTCAGACTGCACATAAATATCGTGAAAGGTACATCATTCTCTACCTTATTGAGTTACATAAACAATATGATTTTGAGATGAATACATGTTGATGTATATGTTTATGCACAGGTATTTATTTTCACTGTGGAATATTCGCATTGTATTAATTGCCTACAATGCATTTTTTATTTTCCCACTTATGTATATTTATTTTACTGCTATACAAACATACTGCAAAGGTCATTAATGCAATTTTTCTTACTTAAATACAGGAGAGTCTTCTCTAGTTAAATTGGAGGTTGTAAAAAATGCACATCTCGAACTTCACTAGATCTCACCAGTTTTCTATCCCATTGATAGTTTGGACATTTCCATCCTTTTTCTGGCTTGTTCCCATTGCTGTACATCTTGGCATCACTTTGGCATCACTCAGTCTTGTAAAATTTACCCAAATAAAGGGTCTTAAAAATAATGACTAACTGTAGTTTTAATTCTTTTTTATTAACAGTAAGGTAAAACATCATTTCTAAGTTTTTTGACTATTACCACACTTGCTCATCAATTATTTAGCTGCTCCTATTCTTTTTCTCCTTTTCTTCTGCCTCATTCATAATTTTCTTATGAATTATAGGAATTCTCTGTACTAAATCCTTTATATTAATTTATGCTGGTTATTTTAAACATCTCCATTTTTTGTATTATAGTATTTAATTTTAATATTGTCAAATGCATCACTTTTTTAAATGACTTGAGTTTTAGATAGCAGTTGAATGCTCTGATAGCTCTTCCCTAGGGTCACAAAGATATTTTCCTACAAGTGTGATTGTTGTCTTTTCATTTAGATTTCTATCCACTTGAAATTTATTTTGTTGAATGGTGCCATGTAGGAATAGACTTCCATTTAAAAAAATACATATTTTTAAAATACATAACATTTGCAAGAATTTTTTTCACAGTGATTTGTCATGTCTGTCATATATGCAACTAGTATACTTTACTTCCAAAAGTTCCACTCTCCTTGTGAGACCACCAATAATTACAATTGCCCACCATACACATTCTAGTGTTCATTATCTCATCACCATTAACTGCTTAAAAGACCCATCTCTAAAATAATGAGTAATACTTGGAGTTCTTAAAACACCTTCAGAACTAGAACCATCAGACCAGATATGCCTACTTATCTATCTTCACCCAAAGTCTATGCATATAAGGTCACCATATATCATTACCAGACGACAACCTTCATATAAATCTATTTCAATAATCCCACTAAACCCCTTCCCTACATCTTCTAGAACTTAGAGACTGTCAACAGCAATTTTCTTTATCTATAAACTTTGAATACTCCTTTCACCCAAGTGTCTCTGACTAAAACCTAACTCTTCCCTGAGGAATTTTTCTGCTTCCATTGTTTTCTCTTCAAGTTTGACTAATTTTTTTTTTATTTTTATACCTCTCTTACTATTGGACCTAGAGGCAATTGTATACCCTCCTGCTTCGGGACATCTGTTTCCCTTTCCGTCCCCTTGAAATATATGCCTCTAATATTGGATCGATAGATTATGCAAATAAAAATGTAGGATATACAGGCAAATTTGAATTTCAGATAAACAATGAATAAATTTAGTATAGGTATCCTTAATTCAACCTTAATCTACTGTCAACTCTAACAACCCTTCCCTGTTGTGAGAGTTATCCTCCTGTTGCTCTGTTTCTTTCATTGAAGACATAAACCTAGCTTACTGTCTTTCTCCCTAATATTTTCTTTTCTCATTATTCTCGATGATTTTGAGATCTACATTAATGATTTCTTTCACATCTGGCCTTTAATTTCTATATCTTAGTGACCACCATACTTCTACCACCCACTCCTTTAATTATATCCTTAACTTGTTATACCTATCACAGAGGAAAAGGTAAGGAGATATTTCTATATTGAGAAATAAAAGTTTTTTTTAAGAAAGATACAGAAGTATTTTTTAAATTATGATAATCACATAAATAAAGCAAAATTCACTAAAATTCTCATTAAAATTTATCTTCCAACATGTAATTTTAATCATATATGTAAAATATGTAAACTATAAATCCAGTTCACTATACCTAGTGATATAGAAATATAGATATCACAAAGAAAGTTTTTCTGTAAATACCTGCTTAGAAAAGGTAGTTCTGACAAAATATCTCTGGCATAATCTTCTATAATCTCAGCTTTCAGAGGAATAAGTCCTAATTTTTGAATTTCTTGATTTGATCCTGGTAGTATTCAGAAATACAACTAACATTTGAATATAAAATTCTAATAATAATTTACCATTGCGATGAAAATATTTCTGGAACAGCAAAGCTAAACATTTTTGATATTCATTGCAAAATGAATAATACTTCAAGAGAATTATTGCAAATCAAGATGTTTAAATCAAATTTATATTATACCTATTAAGTCACAAATATAAATATATATTAAGTGAACTGATGTAGAATTTTATTTCAATTGAAGTTGAAGGCTTTTGAGAAATAGTCACAATATCACTATACAATCGGGAAAAGACAAGTATTTATTCTGAACTGCAGTAAGAAATATAGCCCATTTCTCCACAAATCAAAGGAAATAAAGTTTATAAAAATTTCTAAATTTAATCATCAATATTAATAAAATAAAATAGTAACACAAATAATATATGTTTCTTTGATTACTTGAAATTTAAAAGAACACATATATTTTATTTAGTCCCAAATAAACAGGGACTAATTTTTTGCATAAACAGACTGGTCTAATCTGTCAGTCACAATTCCTAGAGGTCTACTTAAATACAAGCCGGTTTCTCCATATGAGCTTTAGCAAAACCTAAACTTTTGTGTAGAAAATACGGCAAAGATATTATTACAAGATGCCTCTGTTTCTGACTATGAAGACAGACAGACATGGATTCAAATCTTCTACCATGGATTAGCTCTGTGATTTATGACACCATCTCGAGACCTGATCTGTAAAATGAGATTGATAATACCGTGAGGAGCGCCATTTTGAAAACCAAATAAGAAAATTTATATGAAGGGTATAGCACAATATTTGGTAGTGTTTAATAACTGTTAGCTCCTTTTCTTATGTCCTCACAATAGATAGATAGATGACAGATAAAGGAGAGAGAGAGAGAGAGAGAGAGATGATTGATAGATAGATAGATAGATAGATAGATAGATAGATAGATAGATAGATAGATAGATGATAGATAGATGATAGATGATAGATAGATAGATAGATAGATAGATAGATAGATAGATAGATAGATAGATAGATGATAGATAGATAGATAGATAGATAGATAGATAGATAGATAGATAGATAATAGATAAGCAAGCAAGCAAGCAAATGAAGTGATGGAAAGGCAAAGAAAATGTGTAGTTATGAAAGCTAATCAGCAGAACTAATCCCGAAAAAAAAAGACAGAACTTTAAACCAATGTCACCATAATAAAAATAATTTTTTTAAAAAAGAAAGAACTTTAAAAGGTCAGGTTTATTTTCTAAACATGGATTATATTTCTAATCTCTTTCTGTCTTGAATGAGATTAATGTTAAAAAATTGTCAATACCTCTAGGTTTTGTTTCTTTCTGTGTGAGAAACAGTCTGGCTGTTGTCCTAATGGGTATGGGTCCTCCAAAATCTTCATCCCCCGATATTATTAAGATGGTGTTCCACAATTTCTGATACTCCTGCATCAAAGTGTCACCTAATCCCAAATTTAGCCCTAGGTAGAAGAAGAAATATATTCAAATTAATAATTAAAGTCTGAGTGATAGTCACCATATTTTCTGTTTTATAAGTGTGTGAATTATTTCATAGGTTTATTTCTGTAAGAATCTCATCTTGGATGCTTAAAATAAAATGGAATAGGTTCCTGTGGTTTTCTTTTTTTATGTTGTAACTAATGTTATAAGAAAGTAAAAATATCTTTGAGCTGTTACTGATGTTGCTATAATTCTGTCACTAAGAAAACAAAACCAGGTAGGCCAATGAGATGTCAGTCCATGGCATCAATGTGATAAATAAAATAACCAGGAGCCAAGATCAATTCTGAAGATCCTGCAGGGGGAAGTGGGGCAGGGTTCCCTTACCGTTCCCCTTCCTCCTTCATATAATACTCCAACCTGACACCCTTTCCAGGTTTCACAGGAACAATACTTTGTCCAAAAACAATATATGCAAATGATCTGATATATAAAAGATATGCAATAAATGATAACACAGCACATTGTTCTAGAGGTAGCTCCTATAATCTTTTCATTTAAACTTTTTTTCCCCAAACAGCTGATAATGTCTCATAGTTTTTTGGGGGAAAAGTCCTTGCACGGTCCTCCGTGGAACCATTTACCTCTTGTGAAAATTTAGACTTTCCATAGAAAATAACCATGAAGAAACTTCCTATTAATTGTTATTAATTAATGAATAGCCCATGCCATTATTTGTCAGATACAATTCTCACCCACCCACCAAAAAATAAATAATTAACTATACAGTTATTTAAAACATACCTCTACTATATTCAGTTTCATAATAATAAGCAATATTTTTCCACAAACTATTATCAGTTAAGTCAGGCAGGCCAGTGAAATTCACATTTCAATTATTTCCAGCCTTTAATTGTTTTAGGATGAAAAATGTACATTCCTTTAGCTGGAAAAAAAAAAAAAAGAAGAGAGGCATGTTTTAATGATACAGTTTTTCCAGGATGTACATATTGTCCTTAAACTTCCCTCAACAGGATCTATCCCTTATACAAAGAAAAAGAAACTATAGTAAATATCAAAACATAATGTCCTGGCATCTACAAGATATATAACTGTATACAAATGTTTTACCTTTATGCTACATTTTTCACAACTATAAGATAACATGGTTAACCTATATCTTTCAAGGTAACTTGTAGTTCTAAAATGAAATGATTCTTTTGAACTCAACACAATCACAAACACAAAAAATATTCCTTTATTGACCCAAAATAATAAAGTCATTACAGAGAATTTATTGTTAGAGGTTCAATTAAAAGTTGCTTATGACATCATTTAATGAGTTAGTGCCTAAATAAAACACAGTCACACATCAGATGGGGACTCTTAAATGTAAAATAAAATATCACCTGCATGCACAATATGATTGTACTTAAAATGACCAGGTAATAAAATCAACAATTTAGTTTTACAATGATAACTATTCCTTAATTTACTGTATTATATGGGTTTCTCAAAATCTCATAAAGGCACTACTTTAGCTTTTCGTAACTTTGCATCCCTTTATCTCATACTGTGCTAAAGCTAATGGGAATAATTTTACTCTTAGCAGGCTTAAGTTATAATAAAAGAGATTATGTAATATTCTCTTTTGTTAAGTTTTTTGCAAAACGTATTTTTTTCTTGAACTAAGGTGTTAATCCAAAATAAGATTGCAATACACTATACAAAAATATAAAACTGAGAAGTACTATGATAAATATGAAAACTAAGATTTTTAAAGCTTCATCATAGCTGACAAATTACTTTTACATTAATTTTTCTATTTTAATTAATAAAGTATACACATGTAAATGATATAAATCATTTATTACACATACATATCAATAATAAAAATTATTTATCCAAAGAAATTGATTATTTAGAATTCTTCAGAGTATGGGTCATTTTACATGTAGTTGAATTACTTTTCTTATTGAGTACTTTTACATATGACAGGACTCGCATCCTTAAGATGTGTTCTTCAAGCTCCAGCAACAAATTGCCCACACAAAGGCTTAATCCACAAGAACTTAAACTAACCTCTCTTGTTAAAGCTGTATAAAAATATTCTGCCCTATTCGCCTACATTAGAATATTCCTTCAGAGTTTTCTTATGCCCAGAATTTTCTAATAAAGACTTATGCTATTGGTTCTCTGGTTAATTTTTCCACATTTACACTTCTTTCTTCTGAGCAATTTAAACTAACTTACCTTTTCAAAAAATTGTTTGTGAAAATAGCGGCTTGAGGCATATTGTCCATAAATTCTAAGGACATTTGACTCTATTTCTGAAGAGAGTACAATATTGATTTTCTGGTAAAGAGAATGAATGATAAAAATGTTTAAGAAGTGAGTTTGATGAGGTGTTATTCCCTTTTCTGAAACTATTAGGAAATACGGATAACATTCTTTAAGAAATATCTCCCATTCTGGTGACAAACAGTTGGAAAATTCTGTATAAATAGTGACATCAGTATTATATTCTACATGTTGAATCAATATGGTACAAAGGGCCAGAAGTTCAGGGTAATTAAAATACATATTTTCTGCATCCTGTAGGAAAAACAAACCAATGTTAATTTTAGAAATAAAAATAGTAACTAGTTATTTTTCTAAGTATTAGTATTATGTATAAATTATTATATAAACATGATACAAAGAAGTAAGAAGGTTATTAAAATGTTTTTTTCTGAATCTTGTAGAAATGTTAGATAAATAAAGACTCATTAGCTATTTTCCTATCAATAATACTTGATATCATTCCTATTTGTAGAGACTTTAATTATAATCTGAAGAAGCAAAATAACTAAGAGTAATGACTAATCACATTTAAAAATAAATATTTTTTCTTAGACTACAAAATGAGAGTAGAGAATTAAGTCTGTCTGTTACCTTAAAGAAAACTATTACAAATCTGGCTTCCTTTTGAATGAAATCATGCAGAAATTGTTCTACAATATAGAAGAAGTGAAGAGTTTGTCCTTTCTTGAAGTTCACATTAAAAATACAAGTGATGAATAATGAATCTCCATCAATCAAAAAAAATTCAGACTCAACGAAGTCTTGAAGTAAGTTCAACATTCTGAATAAAAATATAAAACACATGATACAATAATAATAAAAATAATAGCTCAAGAGAAAATTCCACAGTTCAATTGGTTACAGAAATTTTCTTCTGTAAGAAATTTCTATTATATTTAAGTAAAAATTTTCTAGGGCATTCTCATTATTCTGTAATAGAATAAGCTCTTAGTTAAAAATTGGACAGATGCTATAGTGAAATTGAAATTCATCATTAGTATAAGCATAAATTTATACAAAAACTATACCTTTATTTTAGATTTTGATACTTATTGTTTTTGTACTTCTAGTATGAAACATTAAATCAATCATTATCCTTGATCAATTACATGTATGGAACTATCTTATTTTGCTTTTTAAGTTAATATGTAACAGCTAGGAACTCTTTAACAAACTCAAGAAATAAAAGATTTTCTATAACTTATATCTATCTTTTGAGCTCTTTTTAGAACTCATCTTCCTACCTCTCCCCCTCAGAGGCAACTACTGTTCATCATTCTCAAGCTTAATTTTTTATGGCAATATATATATATGCTTAATTTTGAATATTTATTAAATGAACAATGTCTTATATATGCTTTCTGGAATTTACTTTTTAAATGTAATTACCAATTACTATTAAAATTGTATCATATGGTTACAGAAAGCTACACTTGAATAATTTTACTGCTGTATAATATTCAACTATATGTCAACATCACAGTTTATTCTATATTCTTTTTAATGGGCATTTGAATTGTTTATTTCTTTTGTTTATTGCTATTAGAAACTGTGCTGCAAAGATCATTCTTGTAGATGTTTCCTAATGCACAGGTGAAACTCTAGGGTATATTTATAGAAATGGCATTACTGATTTGTGCATTATAAGGTTATACCAAATTGATTTCTAAAGCAATTGTACAGAGCTATACCTGCATGTGCAGATGTCAGAAATACAATTCATCTTTGTAATTTCCAACACCTGGTAAAAAATTAACATACTATTTTTCCAACTTCAATTCTTTTGTTTTGTTTTTTTGTTTGTTTGTTTGTTTCTTGGGTGTTGTGGCTAGGATGTGGGTACTACTATACACTATCATAAAAAAATAAAAATAAAACACTGCAAAAATACGTTAATTCAGCTTTTTTTCATAATTTAATCTTTGTGTATTAAAGCATATAATGTAGTGGGTTACACTGCATTCTCTGCGGTTAGACTGCCTAGGTTAGAATCCTGTGTCTACCACTTACAAGCTCTAGGACTTCAGCTTACTTGTTTGTCCTGTGCTACATTTTCTCAATGTCAGTGGGAATTAAAGCAGATAATATTTCACATAGTTGCTGTGAGAATTAATGAGATAAATATTTATAAAGTGATTAGAACCAAACTATGTTTAGGTCATAATATGTGCTTAAATATGCTTATTATAAATTATGCTTTGGGTTTCTTGTTTTATTTTGTAACTGTATATAATTAAAATTATAGTATATCTATACTAAATGATTTTAGAAAAGTGAAATGTGGAGATAAACACCATAATATTAGACTCAATAAATCACCTATAATGATATTTTATTTCATTATCACTGTACCCTGGTGCCTATCATATTAATTGGCACAAAAAATAACTGTTGAGGCAATTAAATAATGCATTGATTTAGTGTATTTGTCTTTGTTGATATTACCTAATGCTTTGGTATTAGTTAAAACATACCAAAGACAATTTTATGACACTTGCATAATATCTTGACATGTAATATAATGTCAATTAAATTGTTATTTTAGTCTTGTGCAAAAGAAAATTGAATCTTTCCTCCACTTATACCTCTTTTCAAAGTTTTCAGTATCTTATTCCTTGCTCTTGAATGAAAGCCATATACCATAACCCTTCCCAAGAAAAGAAAATATTTACCTGTTTTCAAAAAGATTAATCTCTTCCCCATTGGCAGTTTCTCCAAAATTATTCATAGCAGAAATAAATAAAAAATTATGCCATACTGTTGAAATTCATTACTTCTAATGATAGATAGCTTTGAAGTATTTGTGTTATACTTACTTAGATTTTGACAGTTTCCCAAATTAACAATGAGAGCTCTTTCAGAATTTTCTTGTATTCAGTTAAACCTTTAAAATAAATAACAGAGGTTTAATACTCAAGTTTAAATTGATTTTAAATGAGAATTAACATCTGTTGTTAACTGAATATATTTATATTTTATACAAGACTGCATGTACATGGCTGAAATCATCAATAAACATGTAGAAGATAGATATATTAAAAATGAGAATATATCTAAGTTACTTACTGTTAAGAGTAATTATGGGCAAGGTAAGCCAAATCTTACAGTTTTAAAATTAGACTTTTCATAATATCTAAAATAATGAATTTTAATACTATACATAAATTATAAAAAATCCACAAAGGCAAAAATGTACAGAAAACTGAAAATTTACCACTTTCAAAATTAATTTATATGGATATAGATAGATAGATAGATAGATAGATAGATAACGCCATATACATTTATGGATGTAGTATCTATATTCAAAAGATCTCATTAAAGATAAATCATAAAATAATGAGTCCCATATTTTTCCATTCTCTCACGGATGAAAAAAAAAGAAAATTGATTTAATTCTTTAAAATAAATTTCTCCTGCAAATTTCTTTTTAATGTTCCATGCCCTTGTTGAATGTATCTCATCAAGTGATTAGGGATGTAAAGGAAAACAATTCATCTAGTCAGCATGTGAGTTTTACAAAAAAAGTAAGCAGGAATATAAAAATACATCAGATTTTTTTGCATTTTAGTTACAACATAAATAGTCTCTCATACTGTTATCACTGATAGTGAGTCCTCCAGTAACTGCTTATTCTTCAAAGAGAATAAATTTATGCATAACTGGGGGCTATTAGGTATTATAAAAGAGTAGTTAAAATTTGGGGTCCCTAGACACTTCCATATGCAGGACCAGATTAAGAATATGTGGCTCCTCACTCCTAAAAGCTACTTTGTAATTATTAACCAAATGATAAGGCTAAACTTGGGTGTATATATTTATTTGCATTAAAATTATACTTATTTCTTGTGAATAACATAGAAGTCTCCAAATGTCTTCATCATTTTGTGACCCAAGTATTTTATAATCCCATTTTGTCATTGCTATTTTCATATCTATGCTGAGAGAAATAGCCCAATAAGCTAATGTTGTGAATAGTTACAGATTCAAGATTTTTAAAAATTTGTGTAAGGTGGCAGGAAAGTTTCCTGTCACCAGGTTTCTTTTTTTGCATTTTATTTTTTAATTTGTTAAAATTAAATTTATTGGGGTGACATTGGTTAATAAAATTATATGGATTTCAAGTGTACAATTCAATAATACATCATCTTTATATTGTATTGTGTGTTCACCACTAAAAGACAAATTTCTTCCTCTTACCATACATTTGACCCTCTTTATCCTTATCTCCTTGCCTACCCTCCTTTTCCTCTGGTAACTACTAAATTGTTGTCTCTATGAGTATTTGCTTTATTCATTTGTTGCTTTTACTTTTATATCTCACATGTGAGTGAAGTCATATGATTCTCAACTTTTTCTGTCTGACTTATCTTTGCATGTTACCCTGCTACCAGGTCTTAAGTTGTACTTATCAAGAGTCTGCCTAATTGGTTGGAGTCATAGAAACAGTCATTTGAAAGAATATTTTAAAGTTTTATTTCATTAGTGTCAATAATTTTAGAAACACATTATTTAAATTGGTATACTGTATTTAATTTTTCTTACTTTTAGTTTCTGTATAGGTAAGAAATATTTCAATTTGAGCTTAGGTAAATTATTAATACTTGCTCTGGGTAAATGTTATTTATACATCATCTAGATGAAGGATAAACAAATATAGGTAACTTAATCAATATAAAAATAAAAGGAGGTTGGTGATTGGGCAACCCTAAATTTCAATTGATCCTTTTTTGAGGGGATGGGTGATAATGATAGTTTAAAAATACAGAAAAGTAGTCTATGGCCATGCCATCTTGAACAAGCCTGATCTCATCTGATCTCAGAAGCTAAGCAGTGTTGGGCCTGGGTTAATACTTGGATGGGAGACCACCTAGGAGACCAGGTGCTGTAGGCATAAAAAATAAAAAATAAGGGAATGTAAGCTGACAAGGTCCTTGCAATTTGTAAAGTAAACCAAGGGTTGCCTCACCTAAAAATAAA
This sequence comes from Macroglossus sobrinus, assembly GCA_004027375.1. NCBI lineage: Eukaryota > Metazoa > Chordata > Mammalia > Chiroptera > Pteropodidae > Macroglossus > Macroglossus sobrinus. Next base: position 464,393 of record PVKZ01000309.1, on the reverse strand, counting down.
TATATATATATATATATATATATATATATATATATATATATACACACACACACACAGAAAAGTATTAAAAAAATTAACAAATATCTACGTACCCCATCGTTGGAACTTATGTTAGAATTGTGCTCATTTGCCTCAAATTTACTTAAGGGAAATAAACATTATAGATATTGCCACAGAGGCAACCAACAATGTGATATTTCTTTGCTATATGTCTCCATAAATTAAATAATACCATTCTACATCTTGTTTTTTTCATTCAACTTTATCATTTTGAGATCTATTCACATTGAAACACATATAGTGCATTCATTTTAGCAGCTGATAATATTCCTACTATGAGTATATTATCATCATTGGTAGTAATATACATTAGAACTATGAGTCACTATTTTACATTTCTCAGATTAGAAATATTTTAAAATTTGATAATATAAATATACTGAAGATGAATTGGATATCTCTGTAGTCCTTACTTCTTAGAGAATCTCTCTTGCATACATAATGTAAGACAATCTCTCTTGTCTCACATCAATTTTAATATGTGTATATATATATATACACATATATATATACGTATATATATTTTTTTAATGTTCAGATTTCCCTTTTGTAGTTTGCTTATTTGTAACCTTTGCCCATTTTCTATTGGGTTGTCTTTTTCCAACTGATTTGTATATAATCTTTAGTTTTCTGGAATAAATGATTCTTATATTTATACATGGATTTATGATATTCTATTGCATTTTTTTGTATAGGCAACTTGAAAGAGTAGATTCAGATAGAACATGTATTAAATTTAAAGTTTAATCTGGGGGTACTTGATATGTTTGTGATGCTGAATAATAAGAAAGAATCTAGTATATTTCTACATTTATTCAATTAAGTTCTTCCATGATGTTTCATAATTATTTTCTTTTTAATATGTTATGTTAGATTTATTCCTGAGCATATGTTAGTTCGTGTGGCTACTTTGATAGTTTTCTTTCTTTTAATACATTTTCCAATTAGTCTTTTCTGGTTCTTCGAGTCAGTATTAGATTTCATACTAATAGAAATTTCCATATGGATGTTGATAGGATCCATATTATTAAAAATGTCCATCTTATATCCCAAAGGAGATTTCTTTATTTCTCAGTTGTGTGTGGATTCTCTTGGAAATTAAGGTAGATTTTCTTCACTGCCTGTGGTAGATCATAATATTAATTATTTCTTCTCTATCTTCACTTCTTTTACATCTTATCTACTTTTCAGGTTTTTTCATGCTTATTAGTGATAAGAACAAATACTCTTTCTTGTTTCTCACTTTAATGGCAAAGTGGATAAAGTTTTATCATTATATGATGTCTGATACAAATTTTTAGCGTACTACTTTTTTGAAGTTTAGATATTTTCTTTTCCTAGTTGAAAAATTAATCATGAGTGACTATTGAACTTTATTAAATGTTTTTCTGCATCTGCTGAAATATTTTTATTTAATCTGATAATATACAGATTTCATTACAAAATTTTTTATATTGAGATACATATTAAAACTCAATATGATTTTTTAAATTCTGTATAATTATATTTTATGTGCTAATATTAAATATAGAAATTCATGTTTAACTTTTGAATACTCTTCAACCTTTTGAGTCAAGCAGTCATTTGTACCTGCTTTTAATTTGACAGTATTATAATCAAAATCATATGAGAACCTTAAAATTATTAATTCTTAGTCCCTATTTCCAAGGATTTATTGATTCTACTGGACTGATGAAAAGTCTAAGATATGCTAGAATAGAATGTAATTGACCTATATTTAACTTAAATAAAATGACCTATACACATTCATAAAATTTTCTAAATCTAATTATTTTACAATATAGATTCCAAGCCAAGCAAACTATTCATTCAGGTGGTCAACTAAATTTTTTTTAATATGGAAGAAAAAAATGGTCAAAGGTATCAATATTGTTGAGAGAGAAAGAGAAAGAGAGAGAGGAAGAGGAAAAGAAAAAGGAAGGAAAAAGGGAAATTCATCCATGGGTTATACCTCACCTAATCTTTCAAAATCAGAGCTGCTGACACCTATAGCTTCAACTTCTGAAGCCTTCTCTTCATTGATTTCAAATTCACATGGTAAGTGCCCAGAAGCTGGCTCTTCTATTATGTCTTCTGAGCTTAGATGATCTTCTTCTTCAGATTGATCAAATGAGAATAAGCTCTCTGTGGACTTGATGTCATCATCACTATCAATTTCAGAATCACTCTCACTTTCACTTTCACTGTTATTAGGGCTTGATTTTTCATTCAACATAGTCACAGAAGCCATGATCTCTAAAAACAAAGCTATTAATTATAACTTTATTTAAAACAATATATCACAATATAGTTTACTATTTTCAAAGGTAAAATCTCTTTGATTTCTTCTCTCTAAACCTCAATACCTATTTTCATAATCAAGATAATTTTTTTCATAATCCTCTTCCAATTAAGTCACTCAAAAGAGATGATGGAGACGCCTGGTAGGACAAAACATAGCCCTGAAAATATATATGCAAAATTCACATTTACAGAGACAAAAACTTATATATATGTTAAAAGAAGTATTTGATCCAAGAAAACTAGAAAATAGTAAAAATATCTATGTACATCTTTACTTTGGAACAGTCTGCATAGATTAATTTCCAGCATTTTAAATATTACTTCTATCATATTTTTTTATTTCGTAGTTGAGCACATAGTCAATCAGATTACAATGAATTAGCATCCAGTCAAGGCTACAATTTGCTGGTTTCAGTGTGCCCAATGACTTTCATCTTTTTCTCAGCTGATTTTATGAAATATGTACTCTCGCATTGTGTTAACATGCATAGTCTTTCTTTATCTTTTTTTAATAGTAAAATATTTAAGTGGTGACACTAAGATACCAACAGCAGGACACTGCTCAGTTGGCTGGCAGATAGCATATCATATTACATCAAAATGTTCATTTTTCAGCTTATAGAGGGAAATGTCAAGTATGATTCCTCAGAAATCAAATTTATAAAAGGAAACTATATAGCTAAGGCAAATAGATACAACCAGAGGTACTACAGATACTTAGATTCACAACACAGTTACATGCAGATAAAATAAGTCTCTGTAAAAAACTCTAGTCAATAGTAGCATTGTCTCCAAGATATTTTAATGTCATGGAGTCTTTAAAAAAATCACAGATATAATAATCAAGTTATATGAAAAGAAACTACACATAAATATAAACAAAATTCAGTGTTTAATTTTGTAAAAAGAGTAATTTGGCTATAATACCTGTCATCTTACCCAGTACCTATAGTAATAAAATTAATTAATTAATTAATCTACTCAACCATCTCGTATTGAGTATTTACTATGACATTGGACACTATTCTAGACAATATACTCAAGGCCTCTATCCTTAAGAAGCACATGCTCATCTGACAAAATTCAATATTCATTTCTAATAACAACTCTCAACTAAGTAGGTATGAAACAAATATACCTCAACATAATAAAGGCCATATATGACCGACACATGAAAGCTTTTTTTGTAACATCAGAAACAAGACAAAGATGCCCACTATCACCATGCTTATTCAACAGAGTATTGGAAGATGAGACGAGGGAGCAACAATAACAAAAAAAAAGGTATCCAAACTGGAAGGGAAGAAGTAAAATGGTCACTATTTGCAGATAACATGATACTACATCTAGAAAAACCTAAAAAGTTCACCCCCCAAAAAAATTATTATAATTAATAAATGAATTCAGTACATTTACAGAATATAAAATTAACATTCAGAAATCTTTTGTGTTTCTATACACAACTAATGAATTCTCAGAAAAATAAATTTTAAAAATCCCCTTACAATTGCATCAAAAAGAATAAAACACCTAAGAATAAATTTAAACAAGGAGGTAAAGGACCAATACCCTGTAAAGTATAAGACATTGATAAAAGAAATTGAAGAAGATGCTAATAGAAGAATATATACCATGCTGATAGGTTGGAAGAATTAAGAGTTAAAATGGTCATACTACCCAAAACAATGTACAAATTCAATGTAATCCCTATCAAAATACCAATGGCATTTTTTACAGAACTAGAACAAATAATCTTAGAATGTATATGAAACCACAAAGGACCCTGAACAACCAAAGAAAACTTGAGAAAGAATAATATAGTTGGAGGTATCATGCTCAATGATTTCAAACTACACTACAAAGTTATAGCAAGGAAAATAGTATGGTACTGTATACACACACAGAAACATAAATCAAGGGAACAGAAGAGGAATCCCAGAAAAAAAATACATGCATATATGGTCGATTAATCTATGACAAAGAAGGGAAGAATATACAATGGACAAAAGACAGTCTCTTCAATAAACAGTTTTAGAAAACTGGACAGATACATACCAAAAAAATGAAATTAGACCACTTTTTATACCATATTTAAAAATAAACTCAAAATGGAATAAAGACTTAAATGTAAGACCTGAAACCGTAGAACTCTTAGAAGAAAACACAGGCAGTAAACTCTGACACTGGATATGACTAGGAGAAGATATTTGCAAATGAAAATTCTGATGAGATCTTAGTATCAAAAATATATGAATAACTCATACAATCCAACATCAAAAAACAAATAATCCAATTAAAAAGAGGCACAGGACTTGAACATACATTTTTCCAAAGAAAAAGTACAGTTGGTGAACAGACACTTGAAAAGATGTTCAACTTCAATAGTCATCAGAGAAATGCAAATTAAAACTGCAGTGACATATCACCTCACACCCATCAATACAGCATTGTCTCTTCCAGGACTTCCCAGAACAGTTAAAAATATTTACTTAAATTAATATATATGTGTGCCCTTTGTATGTTTGTCTTGTCTGTTATATTAAGTTATAAACCTAATGCAAATAGTGTATCATGTTTATTTTTAACAATCAAGCTGTTACTGGGAAGTCTTAGCATGTTTTAAGATTATAAATTCAATCTAAAGCAGCCATTCTGACATCAATCTCAAATAAATCTTGCAGTTAATTTATTTACAAATAAATTACTTTGTCTTGAGACTGAAACCACCACCACTACTCTCTCCTAAGTCTATCCTCTACATTTAGCTTAGCTCTTAGCAGCCATTTCTTTCTTAAATGATCCCTCAACATATGAACTGTATTTTTTCTCATGATTTCATCTATACACAAGGCAGCAAACCCCCTTTTACCTGTGGTCTGTGTTGCTTTTTCACAGTCCAATAGCCACCAGCAGTCACAAGAGAGGGGAAGTGAATCCTTTGATGTGTCCTGAGAAGATAAAAAAACAACAGACAAAACCACACTTTTCCTCTAACTGAACAACTGGCAGCAAATTTTATGCATCAGAAGATTCCCTCTGCTTTAGGTTTCATTTCTTGGAGAGGCTAAGAGGAAATCCAAATACCTTAGGTAAATGCTCAGCATCATATCACTTCCTTAGGCCACACCCTATAGAAATATGTGTATAGTATATATGAAACTAGGCAAAAGTCCTAAGTACAAACACACCTGCCTCACTACCTCACTGCAATCTGGCACAGGACCTAGCTACCAAATACTCCAAGGACCTAGTTCAACCATTCCTTTAAACTCACAGTTACCCTCTCCTCCTCCTTTTATTTTTCTTTTAAATTCTACCAAAATTAGAGCAAGAATACCGAAACTCTTATGACAATTAATTGAGGTCTTGAGACTCACTAAAAATTATGTGTCATCAACTCAAAAGTCATGATCAGTGGACTAAAATCTGGCATTTTGTAAGTGCTCAAAAATAATCTATTGAATGGAATTCCATGTCCAATGGACAATAATACCCCACAGTGAAGGGCTTTTGTTCAGCAGCAGTGTCATGTAGAGAACTGGCACAAAAAAAACCTCCCTCAAGATTTTAATGAGACAGAGAACTAGTACTCTACTCTCATAGGCCTATTTTCTTCAGAGTTTCTGTGTTACAGACATAAAAAAATTATAAAGTTTTGAGAAAATTTGAATTAGATTCTTAATTAGGAGTTTTTCTCTGATTGCTATTACATCTGATAATCACAGTATAGTCAAGCATCTGAGGAATATTTATATAAACTAACCATATAGTATGTATCAAAATAAGCCCACAAAATTCAAAGGTTTAGTGTCTTAGAGGCTATGTTCTTTGACCATATAATCAGTAATGGAAGATAAATAAAAAGATAAAATCAAAATTTCTTACATCTGCAAATTAATAAGAGCATTTCTATTTAATTAGTTGAAAGGTAAAAAAATTAACAAAAATTTTTAAATGCTTAAACAACAGTAAAAATATTTATAAAAATGTGTTCAATGCATCTAAATTGTGATTAAAAAGAAATGTATATCATTGCTTATATAGAAAAGAAATTAGAATGAAAGTTGATGATGAACTAAGCATGCAACTTAAAAGAATAGAACAAAAGAAAAAAACTATAAAAAAGTTTTTAAAGAAAAAATAAATAATTAAAAATAAAAATTTAGTGATACTTAAAAAAGAAATAATTGATAAATACAAACTAATTACTTGAAAATAATAAAATTAACAAAGTCATTTCCCAAGAAAAAAGAGAGATAATAAAAACAAATAATTCTAGGATTAAACGAAGGGATCATACTATAAAAATGACAGCAATTTTAAAAATTAGGAAAAATACTATCGACAATAAAAATGAGAAATTTAAATATTTAGATAAAATGTAAATATTTTTATAGTGTGCCGAACATATTATTAAAAAAAAAAAATGAGAGAGAGAGAGAATAGAAAACCTTAATAGGCCTATAACTGAACATTTAAAATTTATCCCGCTCCTTTCCTCCAATTAAAAAAGTCAACATTTAAGGGGCATTTTATTCCAAGCATATCAAAAATTTATAAATAGAAGATAAATGAAAAAGAAAAAAATGCTTCCCTACTTACTTGTGACTCTAAAATAATCCTACCATCAAAAAATCAGCCATGGGAATGGAAAATTTCAGATCTTTATCATTAATTTACAGAAATATAAAAATTCTAAACAAAATATCTGGGGGAAAAATTCTAAATAAAATAATAGCAAACTTATCCAGCAAAATATAAAGAAATAAAAGTTTTTAAAGCCCTGACATATAAGTTTACATCTTTTCTCAACCAATTCCTAACTCTGTGAAGACCTTAAGTGTCCTTAACCTGCTTCTTCAGCATGAAAATTGAAATAATGCCATTCTCTTTTAAGAATTATGTTAAATAATACCCTGGATATGAGACAGTGTTTTGTAATCAAAACAAACAGAGATCTGGAGACAGACAGACTTGGGTTCATATCATGTCCTACAGGCCCTTCTTAGCCTGTTTTCTCATCTTTAAAACAAGTATGATGATAATAACTCCTTTGCTTGTTTAGAATTAAAAAATAATTTCTATAAAGGACTTAACACAGTGCCTGAAATTCTATAAATGAGATTTATTATCATCATTGTCATTATTTTATTATAAAGTTATCTTATAAAGCATCTAACACTTAATAGGTACCTGAACAAATAGAAGTTTTTTTATTATAATGTAAAAATATTTGAAGTCAGAGCTGACTGCATATTAGTTTCCTTCATGAGAACACAATCAGAATGAGGGGATTTGATTTCATGATGGAGGAGCCCACTAAGAAACTTCTCCCTCCATAGAAGCAAAGGCTTCGAATCCAACCACCACCCTTTCTGATGCCCTCTTTTGTAGGTGGTCTGCAAGTCACCACTCATATGCTGATCCTATGTTTAGTTGTTTCCGGCATTTAGATAATATCACAGTTTAAGGTCTTTGTTCACTCACTCATCAGAAAAGATTTTGACTCAATATAAATTTCAAAGTATCTCATTACATTGATTAGGTTTTGAGTTCACTGGGGAAGATTCAGAGTTGGAGTATATTGTAAGAGGTACTATTGCAGGAAACCCAAGGGAGGAAATTTGGATGCTCAGACAACTTTGTTAGAAGAAGGAGAGTTTATTAGACCGGCAAAATGCGTGAGGCTCTAGACAGTTCACCTCAGTTCGATTTCTTACAGATTATATGCCCCTGCAGTGTCCACGTGATTCCTTTGTCTGAGGGTCTACCTGTACTTTGTGACTCAGGATGGGAGGGGGAGTTTCAGGAGGGGGCTACAAGGGGGAAGAAAGCCCCACATCACCAGTCCTATCTATTTACAGATCCTTAGGTGTGGCAATAGTTTCCAGAAGGCCATTTAAAGATCTAAAGGACATGGTTAATCTATAACTGGCTGAGTTGGTCATTTCTGCAAGCCCTTTCCTTTGCATTTTTCAGATGTTTCCTCTCTTAGTACTGTTGTTATCCCCATCCTATGAGGTCCAAAAAGAAAAAAGATCATCTGGAATGGAAGCTGTACAGAGATAGTGATAATTGAGAGGGTCTTAAAGCATGGCTAAGATTTAGATAGAGAAACTGAGGAGAAATTCAGAACCAGATAATTAGTCTTAAAAAGAGAAAAATGCAAAGTACTTTGAAAGGCACTCTGTGAACTAGTTTAATTTGGCCGGATTATTAAAAATATAACATGTTGCAAAAAAGTAGGCAATATGGCTTGAAAGACAGGTTGATACAAGAATATAAAGGTCTTAAAATAGCATCTCAGAAAGTTTGGATTTTATCACTGATAAAATATTATGAGATTTTGAGCATATAATATGCCTCTGTAGCTCCTAATATTAAATATTCACTGATAACTGCTGTGTTCCTAATTTTTATCTTTAGCTTGAGTATCTCTCCTGGACCCGGATCCTGCCTCTTATGCTACCTACAAGAAAATGTTAATGAGGCAGTTGAACCTAAATATGGCCCAAAATGAAATCATTTCTTCTGCTCCTCAAATGCCTTTCTATATCCTACATAGTTTAATGGCATCCAAATCCATTCTTCCATTCAAATGAGAAATCTGCCTCTTCTCCTACCAGACCTATATTGGATTCATCATCATATCCTGTGGATTATATCCTAAAAACATATTTCATATTTACCCCTTTTTTCTATGCCTAGCTCCACTGCCTTTAAGGATCTTGTTTTATCACCTCTGACTTGGATGGAATATTTTCAGAGCCTTCAAGTGAGTCTTATAGTCACTGGCTGCATGATCTTAAGCAAGTTATCTAATTGCTCTGAGTTTAAACTTCTACACCCATACAATGCAAAAATAATTACAACTATCTCAGATGCTTATTTTAAGAATTAAAGGAAATAGCTTCTGTAAAGAACTCGGCGCATACCAAGGATAAAATTGTAACTAGTCTTTAATATGATCTTCCTTTAATATACATATTTACTTACCTCAATCTTCCCACTTGACCCTAAGTTTCAGTGCCTCCTGCTAAGTTTCATGCCTGTCATATAATGAGCATTCGATTAATGTGTACGGAGTTTAAGTATGGGTATAGGAAGGAAAGAAAAAGGAAGACAGGAAGGAAGGCAGGAAGGAAAAGTGTGTTTAAGAAGCTTAACTAGACAGTTATATAAAGATTTGTTCGGTCGACAAGAATTTGGAGTGTAAATTATTAAACATTCTAATAATTCAGTAACATGGACCTGGGCAGGCATGGTAGATAGAAATAGAATATAAATTTGAAAGACCTTGTGGAGGCTATGTCAGTATGACTTTAGTACTGATTATATATTAGGAGGTGGGAAATTTACTCAGAGATGACAATTTTATTATGACAAATTGAAAGATATAAAAGATTTGCAGAAAATCTCATACTTTCATTTCCTCCTACTGTTATATCATATATGAACTGTCAAGGAATTGGAACAGCCAGGCCATTCAATACTATATTCTGGAAACACGAGTGGCAGTTTACTTATCAGATTCATATTTTCCAGTGAAGAAAGGGTTGTTACATGGCACAGAGCCAAAATCTACCACACGCATGTGTTTGCACGTATGCATGCGTGCATGTACACACACACACACACACACACACACACACACAAACGCACACTTCTCGATGTACCCTGGAGATCTCCCACATCTTCTTTTTAATTAGGTTTTATAGTTTTTATTTTACTCCATAACAAAACCTAAAAGTAGTGTGGCAAATTCTTTGATGGAAAAATATTAGGAGCCAGGGTTGCTAAGGATAAAAGAAGAAAGAGTTGATGACTCTAACAACTTAAAAAAACATAAAAATTTAAAATATTTATTATAAGAATCTAACAAAAAAACTAACAACAACGCTAGCTAACTCTACTATGTGTTAAACTGAGTTTTATACTAGCCTCACTGTTAACTGAACATCTAACCTGCATAAAATCAACCAGGGCCAAGGCATGATCATATATTCTCCCCTAAGGGACTATTATGTAGAATTGTGTGACAAGAATAGGTCAATGCAATGAAAGAGCCTGCATTTTTTGTTTGTTTGTTTCTAGGACATCTTTCAGTTGCAGTAGTTATAATCAAGGCTCTTTACCAACTTCAGCATCACAAAAATATGCAGAGCAAGCATTATCAATCTATTAATTAAGTAGAAAGTTAGATTTGGTCTCATACTGGCATGACCACATACATAATAAGAACTAATCTGGTCTTATATCAAATACTCTGATAAGACATGACTTCTTCTATGAAAAGTAATGAAACAAGAAATTACAGAATGGAAAAATACACTAACAGAAATGTTGGTAGAATTTATCATGATAATACGTTAATATTTTGTATTACTGTTTTCAGTAGAGATAAGGAAAAGTAGAAATCACTTTGGTTTCTAAGTGTCTTGGTTTTCAGAAATTGTCATGGTGCATGTTTTTAATGAAAATGGCTTTAGCCAAAGAAAGGAGAGACTCCTAACATGGCACATCGATAATGGGTCAGTTCCAAAGAACAGAGGATTCTATCTCCAGACAAAGTGAACCACTGCTGTTTTTTAAGCCCATATAATCTATGTATAAATAATGTCACCCAAAAGATTATCTTTAAATAAGACATCTGAGTAGTAGGACAGAGCAGACCAAGTCCACCACCACCACCACTTTTTATGCCATATCCACAACTCCTTTCATGATTTCCTTAATTAGCTCTGTCATATTTTATAGTAGTAATAAAATGGCCTAGTATCTACACATATGTTATGCATTAATGACATACCTTTTTTCTTAACTTTTTAAATATTCTAGGTTACATGGTTTATTTGTGATCTTTTTCACATTATTGCAAATGTCCAAAAAACTTTTCCAATATATTTAGTGTAAAAAAAAATCCATGTATAAGTGGACCCCTATTGTTCAAACCTGTGTGGCTCAAGGATCAAATGTATACAGAAACAATTATATAAAATGCATATGTGTGTGCATGCAAATGAATTGATAGATGCATAGATTTAACATAAAAAGACCAATGGTATGTAGATTAAACCCATTTTATTTATTTGTGGTTTTCCAGTCACTAACATACAATTAAAATCAAGCCAAATCATTAGCTACATTTAATTTTAAGCATCACAGAATTCATACCGATACTTTCATTTATAATTTTAAAATAATAGTTTAAGATTACTGGAAGATATTATTTTTATGACCATATCTTAGTCACATAATCACATTTAGATAAATTGCAGAAAAATATTTCAAGTTTTGGATACTGTAATTATTTATTTTAGCCTTAATAGGTATTTCACAAACTATAACATTGAGGAGAAAAATATTTAAAATTTAATATGTGTTTAAACCTTACAGAGTAAAAATTGTTTTTCAGCGACATACTGGCAATATTTTAAGAGGTTTAAATAGACTTTGTTTTTAGACTTTCTTAAGTTTTTCCAAGAAGGTTTTACTCAGTTGTTCAAATGCTAAGACCACATTGTCTTCTTCATTTTCACATAATTCACGCAAGGAAACACTGGAAATGAAAATAAACATGTATAAAACATCCATTTTAAAAGAGTCGATGTTATAAGAAGGGATTTCCCCGAGTAGGCAGAACCCTCACGAGATGAAATCTTAGCAAAATATTAGGAATAATAAAAAAACAGTCACCTCAAAAAATCTTGCACAAAAATAAATAAGAAAGAAAGTTGAAAAGCAAAGCAAAGCAAAGCAAAGAAGAGAAGAGAAAAGAAAAGAAAAATAGCTAGTAGATAACAAGAAAACTCCCAGCCTGTTACTATAGTCTAGTTCTATTACTAAGAGGATTTTTAAGCCACCAAATTCCATTTAACCTGATCCCTCTTCCCTTTGATAGCAGCAACACAACTTCTCTTTCCTTTCTCCATCTGCCCATTAGGCAGCCCTTTTCTGTTTTTCCTGCTGTCTCCAGTTTGTAGTGAAATCCACAGGTACTACCTCTGTGAGAAACAAAAATATTCTTTCCTTTAACTTGATGTATGAGGAAAATGTGGTGTGGTAAACAGAAAAATGGACCTTCAAAGATATCCATATCCTAATGCCCAGAAATTTAGGAATATTAGGTTACATGGTAAAGGAGAATTACGGTTGCAGATGGAATGGAAGTTGCTAATCAGCTGACCTTGAGATGGGTAAATTATCCTGGACTAGCTGGGTAGGCCCAATGTAGTCTCAAAGGTCCTCCCAAGTAGAAGAGAAAGGCAAAAAAAAAAATTAATGTTAGAGTGACGCAGTGTGAGAATCTACTCATCAGTGTTGACTTTGAACATAGAAGGGGGCTACAGTGAAAGAAATGCCAGCAGCCTCTAGAAGCTGAAAGACATAATAAAAGAGACTGTTCTAAAACTCCTAGAAAGAAGTGCAGCCCTGACAACACCTTGATTTTAGCTCAGTAAGACCCATTTTGAACTTCTGATCTCCAGAATAGTAAGATAAAAAATTTGTTGGTTTAAACCACTAAGTTTGTGGTCATTTGTTACATACAGCAGCAATAAGAAATTAATATACAAGAGAAAAGAAAAGAGAGAGAGAAATCAAGAATGAACACTGCAGCAGGGCTGATTAAGGACTGAACATAGTCAAGATCTGATTCTTATCAGTCTTTTATAATCATATCTTCCTTAGTTTCACTAGGTTCTAGTTTTTTTCCCTAGTGTTTTCATTGACCTTCTACAAGGAATGGCCAAATCTGTAGTTACAGCTTTGAACTTCCTCCTAGTTACAGACCTGTAATTATAACTACTGGATGAAGCTGTCTCAAAAGCTGAGCCCAGGATATACTATCTCACAGAAAGTACATCACATTTATAAATTTTAATTCACTATTTTTGGTTGTCAGTCACCAAATCTCATCCACACTAATGTTTCCTATGTATCATTAACTAAAATAGAAACTTTGGTTATCTTCACCAAAGAAATTTATTGACAATTTCTTTGATTTTTTAAAAATTTTTATTTACTTAAGTATAGTTGGGATACAATATTATATTAGTTTGAGGTGTAAAATAAAGTGATTCAACATTTATATACTTACAGTAAGATCGCCAAAGTCTAGTAATAAATCATCTATCACTGTGCAAACTTATCACAATATTATTGACTACATTCCCTTTCATCTTTTTCACCCATTCCTCCATCACTCTCCCCTCTGGCAACCATCAATTTGATCTGTTTCTATGAGTTTGTTTTTGTTTTGTTTTGTTTGTTTGTTTTAGTTTTTTTTTTTTTAGATTCCACTATCTCATAAATATTCCTCTAACCACTCTTCTCCAAAATTAATTTTATTTCCTTAATTTAGACCCTCACTCATGCTCACCAGCATGACTGTTATTACCTTTGCATTACTGCCACATACATAAATCATACACATCTCTGTCACATATAAACTCTAGACCTGTATCTCATTCATGCTTATGTGCTGTCTATACTTAATTCTACTTTACAGAAATTTTACAACTATATTTAAGTAAATAAAAATACTTAATATTGCTCAAAATATTAAGCTCAGACTCCATAGTATGATAATTAAGACCCTTTCCAATATATATTTAAATTGCCTTTAAAGCTGCCTTAAGCAACTCAGCATCTCTCCCATCCCTACAACAACTCTCATAGTCTACATACCACCATAGTGAATTTGAAGCCCATGCTTGACACATCTGGTCCTTTCCCATTTCTACCCTCTGAAAACATGATTCTCTTTGCCTCATCTTTTAAGACTTAGTAAAAAAAATTACTTTATTTAAGAATCCTCTGAATTCAAGGTAGAGTGGATTACTCCCTTACCTGTCATCCTAGTATTTATTACCTTTGTAATGTCTACAAGTTAGTTTCCTCTTACTACACTATAAAATTTTTTTAAAGCAGAGATAGATTTAATAATTCTCTATATCTCAAATACTTAGGCCACACCTCAAACCAATAATACTTCAATACTTTTTATATGAATCAGTGAATGAATAAATAAATGAATGATTTTTCCTAGGCTCAGCTTTTGAGACTGCTTCAAAGACTCCAAAGTTTCTTGGGATTCTCTGGAAACTGATTATAGCTTGAGTAACTATAACACTCCAGGAATGAACTTTTTAGAGGAGTGCTCTCTGATCTAGCACACTAAACGTTTTGTTTTCCATATAAAAAGTCCAAACATGTTTATTTAACCTCAGATCAAAGAAATAAAAGAACTTGATTAGCAAAAACCCCATAATAAAGGGATTCACAGCAAATTATATATGTGTGTGTGTGTATATAAATTTTTTAAATTAAATGATAGAAAACACCCATAAAGTATTGAAGTGCATGCAGATTGGAGGATTTAGGAAGACAAATATTTAACCAGGCACCACTTGATGGTCTGAAGGACGGCCTTCTAATGGAGCCTAAGAATAAGTATATCCAGGCAAAGTTTGAAATTGCTTGGGTCTCTACTAGGCTCTGTTAAAGATGAAAACAGGAAGCCAATGTGAGATATAAAAGATAGGTGAAGCATGGGGAAAACACTAGATAAAGCAACAGAATCAAGATTATATAAGTAGATATAAACCAAAGACCTAACAGAGCCCTCAAGAACACTCTGAAGTATCACATATCTGACATATGCTGGTTATGGAAATAGAGGTACTAGGGATTCTTGAGGCTTTGGAACATTGCTGCCTATTAGAGCACAGTACCTGGAGCTGAGGCTCTGGTCTGCATGATGCTTTATGTCAAATGGACTTTGGAATTAACTCTAATATAGAAATAATGCACAGGGTGTTGAGGAGAAGCTCTGCAAAGTTTTGGGGTACTTGAAATGCACAGCATCTAAGAGGTTCAATGGCACCTTTAAGTATGAGCTGAACATTTTTTCAGATTACCACCAAAGTATTGAAAAATTTGAAATTAGTATTTGAAATATATGACACACCTGATAGATTGAACGGTGAGTGAAAAATCTTTCAACAGTTGGTAAGCCTCTCCTTCATTCATCCTAAACAAAATAACATTTTGAAAATTAATGGTATAAAAACATTAAAGAACTTCTTATTTATGTTTCAATGTGGGATCTGTCAATAATAAATTATTTTTGTCTGTCAAGATATAGTTACCAGAGTCATTTCTGCCAAGATTCCCAGATGATGATTTAATCTGTGGGAATGGCAATTATGAATTCAAGAGTCAAGAGCATCACAATCACAGATAATCAATAAATATAGGAAACAGACTATATCAGGAGAAAACCCAAGGAAAGAAGTGAAGCTTGGGGAGTGAATGTAAGGAAGCTTGAGAATCAAAGGGGAAGAACCAAATGAATTTTTTACTATCACAACTGCTTTTGTCACAATATGAGTCATATTTTAAAAAATGGTCACTATTTCTCAAGAAAGTCAGAACTTTTAAATGCTTTAATTTCAAAAAAGACTTCAAAATTTTATGTAAAATACACACTGAATCTCTGATTATTATGACAGGATGTTCCTCCCCAAATCTATGCTTAGTGCCTTGGGCAATTTCTCCATTTCCAGGTAAATCCAAGAGGGTGTACTCCTGCTTACTGTTTTTGAAAATTGTTACCCTGCCAAAGACTAAAACAGTTGTCAAGTTTTCGGTCCTCAGATGTGTGACTTATATATTTTTTATATCATTCTCTCTTCATTATATTGTTCTAATGAAGAGCATAGCAGTATCTGTTATTGTTATTTGGCTTTAAATATCTGATAATAAATAAATAGGATATTAATAAATAAAAATGTATCTGAGTGTATGAAAATATTTATATCTGTAGAGTAAATCTTTGTGTCAAATGAGTCAGTCTAAGTCTCAAGATTTTGCTAGTAAACCACCAATAAAAATAACAAACAAATTGTTATTTTCTTTTGGGTTAGTCTAGAAGAAAAAATTTCCAGTATGTTTAGCATAATTAACCTTTAGTTGTAATTGTAAAAAGTATTTTGTCTAAAATTCATTAAGTTCACCCATTCAATATATAAACATGGAAACAGAGATCAACACAGAGATGAAGGTGGGGATGTAGATACAGAATAGAGATAAAGACAGAGATGAAAGAGGGATGTGGAAATGGAGATGGAGATAGATGGAGACAGATGGAGGCAGACCAAACATACCTGTTGTCCTGGACTAGTCCTATCAAGGAACCGTGTTTATAGAAATCAAGTACATAAGCATTAAGTGGCATTCTTCTTCCTTGGCAATCAATTTTCTGTGAGCACAGGACAGGAGCCTGAGCGTGACTGATACCAATTGTGCGCAGAATGACCTGAAAAAATACGATGCTTCTTAATTTGTTATTTATGCATTAAAAAGTTTATAGTTTTTTACATTGTACTTTGTAGTTTTCTCCTTCAACAAACATTTTTAAAGTACACTCTTCATGGTGAAGGAAGAGGGTGTCTTCCATATACACAGGTGGTACCATCCTAAGCAAGCCTAGAAAATAGCTTGGCTACCCTTATGCACATTATTGCCTCACATTATACTGATGGCAATTTCAACCATCTAGCCTAGACCACAGGAATAATCACTAGGAAAGAAGAGCTAATTTAAGATTTTATCATCATTCTAACTGGTGCAGAAAATATCTTTATTAAACAGTTTCAGGGAGCTGGTGCCTTGTATATCTCAAAAGGAAAGTTCTACTGAACAATTCTAACAATCTTTATAACCCAGTTGCCAGAATAAAAAGAAAGGGAAGAAAAAAAGAATGAAGAAAAGAAGAAAAATAAGGGAAGCAAGAAGGAGGAAAGCAAGGAAGGAGGAAGCAAAGTAGAAAAATAAACAAGGAAACAAAGCTAATGAGAGTGTGAATTGGTACTACTACATTCTAAAATGAATTGATAGTAGCTGGGAAAATTATTATTATTAAAATTTCTTGAAATATTTTTATTCCATTAGGATCCAGAAAAATTGTTTTTACCCCCATAACCCTATACTCAAAGGAAACTGTTGCTCAGGTGTGCCAGATGTTCATAGCTGCCCTGTTTGTAATAGTAAAGACTAGAAACAAACACTTATTAACAGAAGAATAGGTCAACAGGTTGTTTTATCGTCTTACTATAATATATTATGAAGTAGTAAAAATAAAATACAGCTTCATTTTACAACATAAATGAATCTTACGGGCTTCATGTTGGGTGCACAAAAAGGAACCTCCAGGAGACAACAGTAAATATTCATTCACTTTTTATAAAATTCAAAAGCAGCAAAAATAAAATGTGATTTTAGAATATGACATTTTTAAAGAAGAATTAAAAACACAAAGTTTAGGACAATTGGTATCTTGGAGAAAGAGGAAAGAGAAGTAAATAAAACAGAGAAAGAGTACACGGTTGTTCATTTTAGTTTTATAAGTTATCTACATGCCATTTAATGATTTGTATTATGCATATTTAGCATTAAACCAAAATGTAACAAACAATAAAATCAAAAGAAGTTTTAAGAGATTATAACTTACACTAGTAAAGTAAATTTGTATGAAGTGAGTTGGGTAATGCAAAGGGCATGTCATCAACAAGCAATACTCTATAAATATTCAAAATAGATGATATAGACTAGACTCCTTCTCTCTGGCACACCATCAGGAACAACTATGAGTCTGAGTTAGTTTATGCCTATAGCTTAAAAGTCACTACTAATTGCTGGTGATTGTATGGCAATAAGACATAGCCATAACATCCTCTTATAACTGTATGAGTGGCCTTCCAAAAACCCAAGGAAAAATTTATATATGGAAAGGAAACAAAAGTGAATGGCACAAGCACACTGTCCATAAGTTGAATTAACTGTATAATAGAAAGAAGGGGAAATTAGAATACTTAACAATTAATACATCTTTTTTAATGTGATTAGCTACATATCTCATGTAAGTAATTAATTTTGATCATATAAACACAGGGAAAAAATCATAAATGTATTGCTCTTACAAGCTAAAGTGCACTCCTTTATTATTTCTATGCCAGACTTTCCCATTCTTCAAAGGAAGTTTATTATAAGACACTACTCAGAGGGAGGGAAACCCTCCAGGGCTATCCTCACAGCTTCAGACAGGATCTGGAGGTGTGGTCTAATAGTCTCCAGTCTGTTTTTAAACTGCATGTCTTATCAGTTAAAAATCTATTTCTTAAATGATTTATTTAAATACTTTCTTAAATCCTGCTCTTTCATAAATGCTTTATTCCCACTACATAAAACAAATAGCTTCCTCCAACTCACTATGGGACATTTCCTTGGGGTTTAAAATGTACAGAACAGTAATAAACAGCAAAATTGTTTTTCTATTGAAAAAGTGAATGACTAAAGATAAGTAAAAAAAAATGCTTAAAAAATTAGTTTCCAGTTATTTCAACTAAAAAAAAATGAAAGTGAATCTAATCAAGTTAATTAAGACAACATTAAAAATATATTTGATGACAGATTTGCTAGGTGATTGGGGGCATATGTCTCAGAAGGAGTTATAAAATTGTGTATTATTGTTATAACACAAGTTGTTCCTTTTCAGCCACTTATCTATTTAAATAAGTTTTCTCAGAATTCAAGCTAAGATTTGATGCTGGAAACTTGTCTCATTCTGAAAATAAGTAAATATTAATTCATAGTTATGTGGACTAATTTTAAAAAAGCCTCATCTACCTCATTAATCTATATATTTCCAATACAATATTAATTTACTTTTAGTAATTGCTTCTCAAAGTTTATATTATATTTAAGTTTCTGCGATAAACAGGAAATAAATATTAAATCAGAAATGCATATGATTTAAGCTAAGAAATATGATAGGGTGACTTCATGCTTAAAAATACAGTACAATAAGGAAAAATTATGTATAGAAATATAGAATCTAAATGTAAGAGAAAAAGAACTATACCAAATTTTAAATCATTAAAAAATTTATTCTTGATTTGCTTTCAACTTGACAATTATGGATATTAAAACACAGTGCATTTATATGCCATTTTACACATTTTAAAAGAATGCTGTAATCATTTTATTTCAAAACATTAAATTTATCAGAAGTTGGAAACTATATTATTAGAAACTATTTAAATTTACTATAAAAATGTACATGTCATTTAAAATGTGCAAGGGTCTATATAGTTTTAAAAATTATTTTAAGTGGCATGAAATTATTTTACAATGTAAAAGATTAATATGGAATTAAATGGAGTTGAGACATCAGTGTCATTCCATAATATCAAATGTAATAAAACTTATTTTTTCTCAAATGTTGCATTAAGATATAAATTAAATGTTTATAAGCTTATTCCAATATTTAAATGGATTATTTAGCATATTTCAAATATGTTGAGTTCTTTGTACTCTATTTTGGACATGAGGGATTTACAGCACCTATATCAATATGGGGAAAGCCTAAAGATAGTTTTATTTGCTCTTTTCACAACAAACCCATGTCAATCTCCCCTAGAGTATTCAAAGGTGGAAGAAAAATGGCGGCTCTGGTAGTTTACTATATCAGAGCAGGGTCCCGCAGGTCAATACTGAGAAACTGAAATCATACTGGCCTCAAGAGCACCATCCCTGGATATTTCTGTTGATTAAACTGGAATTTTTTTTTCAATTTGAAGTTCTTTCTAAGCTACCTAGAAGTATAAATACAATATTTTCTCAAAGAGATTTTATTTATAAATTTCACTTACATGGTTTGGAGTTCTTGGTTGAAGCAAATCACTATCAGAGTTCCCAGAGAGACAAACAAATGGAGAAATAGCTACTTTTCCTTCCTTGCAGCTCATCAAGTGAGACACCAGTTGGGAGTCTTCATATTCTTTACCTGTGAAATCTGGCCATAATAGGTTGGGATAGATTCGCTTTTAAAAAATGTACTGCATACTTGAAACTAATTTAAATAAATAATTTTTTTTAAAAATTAGCCAAATTACAAAGCTTTATGTACCCGCTCTAGACCGCATTACAAAGGGAGCCATTCAACTTTCTAGAACCTACATCATAAATAAGTCTGAGTAAGATACATCACAAAGTGAATAGCACAACTTGGCACAGAATATATTCAATAAATGTTAGCTGGTAATATTATTACCAATACTATTAAATTTTATTTTATATTGTGATTGGCATTGATCGAGAAGTGATAAAAGACTGAATTTAAATTGTATACTCTCTTAACACAGAATAATTGTTATTATCTTGGTACTTTTTTTCCCACAAATCTCAGACTTGGCCTCAGAATCTTTCTAGATAGGTATTACAAATAGCTATTATCAGTAGGTTTAGAAATGGCATATGAGAAGAAATATTTTTTTCCACTTCTACTCTTATAAAGCACCAGATCATGCAGTCAAAATTGGTTCTACTTTGTAATGTAGACAGGATATTCACACATTCCTATTTTGCCTTTTCTGGGATGCTCACAGTGTTTTACTGTTATTGTCTGCATTTGTTCATATTGCTCCTCATTTTAACAGGGCCCAGAAAGCTACAAGCTCCATCTTCTTGACATTTGTCAACTAAGAATGTTAGAATATAAACAGGAAATTACTACCCATAGATCAACCTGTTCCCTTTATCCCAGTTTCCTTTTCCTTTTTACTTTCCCCTAGAAGAGTTCCATTCAATAGCTTATGAAAAGCAACAGCAAAAATTTAATAGTGTGTGCCTATGTGCTAGGCACCATTTTATAATATTCACATATATGAACTTAATTATTTAAAGCTCATACAAACTACTTACACAATGTTATTCTCTTTTTTATATATCTATGGTGGAAATTGAGGCATGAAGTTACCTGTCCAAGGTCTCACTGCTAATAAGTAGCAGATAAAGAGTTTGGACTCAGGTACCTGCAAGGAGTTGATGTTCATTAACATTATACATATTTCCTTTCAAGGTAAAAAGTGACAGAATAGTCTCTAGTTTCTCTTCATCTCTTAGATGTCCTTATTCCATTTTCCAGGCTTGGCCCCAAAGCAAACTTTAGTAAAGATGGTTTATAAATGACTTTATTAGTTTTATTCTCCATGGCCCTTTAACTTCTAAATAATCAGTTTCTTTCCTTGGAAAACAGAAGGAATCCTCTTATTCTAAGGCAGACTGATATTTTCAGGGTTCTATTCTTCTTCTGGGTAAAACAATCTTAGAAAGATTATTTATTCTTTAAATTGTTCCAAATGAAGGTAAGATATACTTACTTATTTTTGACACTGGGAGTTGATATTCCTGTTTCATATCAGCCAAGTTGGAAACAATTAGTAGGAAGGTGGCAAAATCCTTTGTAACATTCATATTATACTCCTTTAAAGCAGCCCCAAAATCCTCAGGTAGAGCCTCAAGAAACACCTAAAGTATCAAGGAGATATCGAGAAACACTAGAAGTCAAATATTTTTCAGGGAGATCTCTATACCTTCCTTGAAAACTGAAACTTTGGAAGAAGGGCAAAGACCATTGCAATATAATTCTGTGTTATCTATTATTCAATAATGTAATGTTTCCTTTATTCATCTATGAAATTAGGGTAAAATTTATTTTTGTTTCTATTTGCATTTACCAAAACTAATACCTTTACTCTTAAAAATGCACTTTCACACTACTAATCAAAACCATGTTTTAAATAAAAGCATGCCCTCCAATGATATTTGGCTTGTGAATAGTTAAAAAAAAATCCAGTGACACACTTGGAGAGCAAGCAACAATATAAAATATACTTGCATGCCTAGAATAAACCTCATTGGATTGTGAGGATATTTAAAACTTCAGTGGATTCCTTTTGCTAATTTTTTGTTAATTATTCCACCACATTATAATTATTTTGAGGCATAATAGATACTCATTTGTATCTATCCACACATTATCCTTTTCAGTGTACTTCATGCCTCCTGTATTTTCATGTCTCTCAAGTATAGATTTTTTTCTCTCTGCCTAAGGTATATGATATTTCTTTTAGCACAGATCTTTTAGCATGTGCGTGCGCGCGCGCGCACACACACACACACACACACACACACACACACAAAACCTGTTAGAACTAACAAACAAAATCAGAAAGTTGCGGGATACAATATCAATATAAAAAAATCAGTTGAGTTTCTATATACTTATTAAGTACTGAAAAAATAAGTTAAAGCTATCTTATTTACAATAGCATCAAAAAGAATAAAATACTTAGAGATAAACTTAATCAAGGAGGTGAAAGATCTGTACCCTGAAAATTATAAAACACTGATGAAAAAAATTCTAACAGACACAATAATGAAAAGGCATGCCATGTTCATAGATTAGAAGAATTAATACTGTTAAGATGTCAATACTTCCCAGATTCAATGCAATTCCTATCAAAATCTCAATGGCATTTTTTAATAAAAATAGAAAAAAGCAATTCTAAAATGTATATAAAACTGAAAGAGGTCCCAAATAGACAAACTAACCTTGAGAAAGAAGAAGAAAGCTGAAGGCATTGTACTTTCTGGTTTTAGAATATATTACTAAGCTATGGTAATTAAAACAGTATGGCACCCACATAATGACTGACCTATAGATCAATGGAACAGAATATTAAGAGTATAGAAATAAATCCACATATATATGGTCAGGAGATCTTTGACAAGTATGCTAAAAACATACAACAGGGAAAGAATAGTTTCTTCAACAAATGATGATGACAAAACTGGATATACGCATATAAGATATGAAACTGGACCTTACCATATACTTTACATAAAACTGAACTCAAAATGAATTAAAGACTTAAATGTAAGACCTGAAACTGTAAAACTCATAGACGAAAATATAGACATTGGTCTTGGAAATGATTTTTTTTGATATGACACCAAAAGTGTAGCAACAAAAATGAAAATAAATGAGTGAGATTATAACAAACTAAAAAGCTCTGCACAGCAAAGGAAATAGTCAACAAGCTGTAAAGGCATTTCCAGAATGGGAGAAACTATTTATAAACCATCTATCTGATAAAGGGATAATAGTCAAAGTATATAAGAATCTCCTACAATTCACTAGCAAAAATAAATAATTTTGTTTAAATGGTCAAAGGACTCAAAAAGACATTGCTCCAAAAGAGGCATACAAATGGCCACCATATATATTAAAATTCTCAACATTACTAATCATTAGGGACATGCAGATCAAAACTACAATGAGATATCACCTCATACCTACTAGGATGGCTATTACAAAAAAAATAAGGTAAGATAAGAAGGATGTAGAAAAATTAGAACCCTTATACACTGTTGGTGGGAATGTAAACTAGTGTAGCCACGATGGGAAACATATGAATGTTTCTTCAGAAAATTAAAAATAGCACTACCAGATGATAAAAAAATCCCATTTCTAGAACTAAATCAAGATATTGAATAGATATCTGCTCCCTTATGTTCAGTGCAATATTATTCACAATAGGCAAGATATGGAAACAACCC
Source organism: Macroglossus sobrinus (assembly GCA_004027375.1). Taxonomy (NCBI): domain Eukaryota; kingdom Metazoa; phylum Chordata; class Mammalia; order Chiroptera; family Pteropodidae; genus Macroglossus; species Macroglossus sobrinus. The sequence continues at coordinate 440,564 of PVKZ01000309.1, read as the reverse complement.
AAATGTCCAACAAGAGATGAATGGATAAGATTACATAGTATGTATAGATATAAAAGAATATTACTGTCATTTAAAAAAGTAAATCTTGCCATTTGCAACAATACAGATGAACCTAGAGAACAATACTGAGTAAAATAAACCACTCAGAGGACAAATACAGCATGATTCCACTTATCTAAAACAAACTCATTGAAGTAGAGGATAGAAAGGTAGTTGCCAGGGGCTGGGTAGAAAAGAAAATGGGAAATAGTTTTTCATTGGATATCAAGTTCTTATTATGTAAATAAATAAGCTTGAGATATCTATTGTACAACATAGTACCTATAGCTACCAACACAGTATTGTACACTTTAACAGGTTAAGTCTCATGTTAAGAGTTTCTCTCAAAAAAAAAAAAAAGAAAAGAAAAGAAAAGAAAACCACACAAGGAAATTTTTGTAAGCGACAGATATGTGTCGTACTTTTTAGTTCTAGTGTTAATAGCATGTGTATATGCATAGTTCCGAACTCATTAAGATGCATACATTTAATGTGTGTAATTTTTGTATATCAATTATACTTCAATAAAGCTAACAAAATAGAATAAGATAGACATATACATATCTTCTTGATATTTTATTAACCCAATCACAGTGTATTTATCCTGTTTTAAATTATTTTTAAGACATATGCTAAGAATATGCACACATTTATGTATGAAAGTAAACAGAGAATTTAAAAATTCCCTATTTTTATTTATTTATTTAATTTTTTTCTAGCTTCCATTATTTTTGTTAAAAAGTTAGCTATCGATCTTATTATTGCTTTTTTCAAAAAAAATGTCTGTTTTGGTTCTAGTTGATTTATGTTATTCTCTTTGTTTTTGATTTCCACTAATTCTAGTTTAATGTTTACTTATACTTATCCTTCTTGAAAGATAATATACTTTTGAAATTATGGAGTGTTATCTTTCATCAGCTTGAGAAAGTTTCCAGCTATTACTTTTGAACACACTTCTGCCATTTTTCTCCTTCTTCTTCTGGGGCTCCCCTCTATAACATTAAAACTTTTGAGTGTGATCCATGTTTCTTATATTATCTGCTTTTATTTTCCTTTCCTTTCCTTGTGCTACAGATTGAATACTTTTTATTGAGCTGTCAATTCACTGATCCTGACTTCTGATAATATATTTTCTAATCAGATATTATATTTTTCAATTCTGGTATGTCCATTAATTAGGTAGTGAAATTCTCTATCTTTTCATCATTTTTGTCTATCTCTTCCCCTATTTCCTTGGATATAACAGTCATATTTAAAATCATTGTATCTTTTCTCCAATATCTGGATCATCTGTGTGGCTACTATTATTGCCTGTTTCTTCCTGCTAAATTGATCATATATTCTTGCTTCCTCACTTTTTTTAGTTTTAGGGTTTCAATTTTTGTTTACTTGTTTTTTGCCCCCCAAAACATGTTTATAAAAGGACCTGATAGGCTTAATGATGTTATCTTCCACCAGAATGAGTACCCCTATTTTTTTTTGGGCCAAGTGAGAGAAGATGTGATCATCTCGGGCTAAGCAGAGACTGAAGAGGGTTAGTCATGTTTCCAATTTTAACAAGTCTCGGTCTATATCTGATTTACCTCTGTTCTTAGGTCATGGTTCTCAGGATTTTGAGTATGAAGATATTGGGTCTCAGTCTTCTCAGCCCTAAAAGACTGCCAAGATCCACCTCTTTCTTGTATAGCCTTCTAAGTTATTTTTATAGCTTCTAGTCCTAAATGGCTTCAAAAATGTCTTGAAAGCCAGTCAGGGGATACAAATCTCTAGCAGGTTTTTATTTAATAAACACCACAAGTTTACAAGATATCTGGTGTAGTGATCCAACATTTCACGCAGACCTGGACCCTGTTTTGTCTCTCAAGTCTCTAGTCTGTCACTCCAGACCCATGAAATATTTAATAGAGTTATTGATTGTTTGTTTTTGTCCAGAATAGACAAATTTGGGGGGAGAAAAACCATGATGGGAGATTCCTATCACACCTGGATAAATTCTTGCCATTATATCATTTTAGGCAATCTAATCCTCATAATGTCCACAGCTCTGTTGCAATAGCGGTGATGGCCACCTACATGTCCTACCTGAAAATGCACAAATTTTCAATAATCTTTAAGGAAAAGAGATGGAGAGGTGCAGGCTCAGATGGCCTCTATTCAAAATCTTCTTTTATTATATTTGTATGACTTTTTGGTAAGAATAGAGATACTGACTTTTATAAATTGAATATAAATTTATTTAAACAAAAAATAAATAATAGTTCAAGGATGTACATGTGATTTAAAAATTGTGAAGATAATAGATCAATGACTAAAGTTGTGTTCACTGGTTTAGAAAACATTCTGTGAGAGCTAAGATTTGTAATTTGACATTGTGGAGTGAGATGATGTAGATTAACTCATCTCTTTTTATTCCTTGTCACCTTTTACTAAGGTTATTTGGTGTAACCAGCCTGTCCCACTTTCTCAGATTCTTGTGAAGTACATTAGTCATAGTATTTAATGTTGATTTAATGACAGGAAATCATGATCAAAGAAAATGTTAAAAATAAATTACAAAAGAGTCCTCCTGCTTTTAGTCTATGTGAATCAAGGGATGATTTCTTAGATGACTATTCTAATATTTTTTCAGTAAGGACATATAGTTCACAAAATATACTTCCTGACCATAGCCCTACCTCAAGGTTAAAAGATCCTAAGAGAACTGTAGATTCAGTGAGGGGAACTACTAATTCATTTAATGTATAATTATCTACATTTTTTTCTTTAGCCACTGATACAACCAAATAGAAAGCATGAGCAAAATTTTTTATCTTATTTTTTTCTCAAGGCATTTAATCTTTTGATAGATTTATAGGGAGAAACTTAGGAATTACAGATTAAATATAACACTATTTATAAAAAGAACAAATTATTATATAAAACAAACCCTAGATTAATAAAACTCTACTGTTGCTGAATCACTTATGGTAGGATTGATTTATGTTAATTATTTAAAGTTAACAGAATCATAAATTTTACCTTTGATTGATTAAACTTGACAGTAGTATCTTGGAATTTTGCTGGAAGATATTTTCTTCCAAAAAGATTTGCCAATACTAACACTAGTTTTTCCATAACATCTTGAGAAAAATGTTTTGAGCCTACACAAAACAAAGTATCTCATTATAAATGTAAAAAAGTATGTTAATCCAACTTTTAATGTTTAAATTGAATATTACATTGCATTGCATTTCATGAAAATGAAAACTTTTGACAAACACAACAACTAATATGTTCTAAATACTGGAGTCAAGGAATCACTGAAGTTAATAAGAAGTTAATAAGAAGTTGACATTTTAAAATAAGTATCACAATATATAATCTATATTAGTAAGTATATAAAAGGATTTTTTACCTAATTTGGTATCTCTAAATTATCTGAATATTACTTTGTATTTTCTCTGTAGAAAAAAAAAATTCTTTAAGCGCTAGCTTCACTAATAGCCTCTGTTGCTAATTTTAGACTGCATACAGGAAAGATCAAGCTTACCTTTCTCGGTTGGCTGGCAGAGATTATGGAAAAGGCCTCTTACAAGAAAACTGACAAAAACAAGATTAGAAGGCTCGTGATAATGCAAATGTGATACAAGTCCAGCAAACCCCATCGGATTACCTTCTTGATCTAAATAGCCCTAAAAAACAGAAATAATTTATTAGTTTGACTCAACTCATCACATATATTAATAAATAAGTAACTTATTAAGTGCCATTTTTAAATAGTACTTAATGTCAGTATAAGAGGGATAGACAATCATTTACCTGGCCCAATTTTGATAATTATACCAAAGTAATGTTGATCATTAGACACTACCTTATAAAGATTACAATTAGTTGAGTACAAAAAGAAATAATGATAGTACTCATCTTATTTCACAAAATGACAAAGTACAATCATACCTCTTTTACCAGGAATTGCAAAGAAAACAAGAAGTAAAGTTTTAACATCTTCATGGTTCTGGGCTGCTTGAAGGACAACAACGAATGCTTTAGGACTGACAGCACCTTTAAAGAAGAATATTTTAATTCACACCATCTCAGTGATATGAAATACATCTACAGATGGTAATTTAGATGTTTTGTAATTTTAAATCTTTTCTGTATATCATGATGTTCTGACATCTTAAAAAGCCATTCTGGCTGGGCATAATCTACCCCTCCCAGGGCTAGCTAATACCCGAAGGGAACAACAACTTGCTCAAGAGTATGCCTATCCTATGTAAACCAACCAATCTCTACTTCATATTACTTCCTTACTTAATGCTCACACACCACGTCAATAATTTTCCTGCTCTAAATCACTCCAGGCCAGATACCAGGTAACTAGAGGCTACTGATAGAGCTCAGAGCCTTCTGGGATTATTCAAAATGGCAAATCCTAAACTGATTACCCTGCTCTGTCTCATCTTTCCTGTGGAAACTTCAGTAAAGGCAGTAGCCTAAACTTTCTCTCTGCCCCTGTCTCTGACTTCTGACCAGCCTGGTGTGTTTCATATGTAGCACTGCATGGCATGCTGTCTCCTGTCTCTAGGACTGGTGAGTATAATACTTTGTTTTTCTGATCCTCTGCTCTGTCCCCTGTTGTGGCCTCACCTGACCAACTATCACATAAAAGAATACAAATTAGGATACATTTTATCCATAACTATTATACCACACAAATACCAGTAATATATAAGATTCAGTCAGATGTCATGTGATTTGTTTTATCATGTTCTTACATGGCAGATCCTTCCTTGAACAAAACAGAACATATAAAACAGAATCATCAGAAATGAAAGATACAGCCAAACAATCTAGTAATAAATGTGAATTAAGTTTAAAAGCATATCATTCTTGGATTGTTTTGGAAGAAAATAAGGTATAATAGTGCATGTCCTGCTATTGCACAAATAAGAGAACTAGGTTGATTAAAACAACCTAGACAGAGGATGCATTTGAAATTTAGAATGGGTAGTGAGAGTAGGCTTCACTGAGAGTAATATTGGAACAAAAAAATTGCATGAGGTAAAGGAGTGAGGCTATGCACATATCTGAGGGAAGATTTTAGAGGCAGAAGAAACAAAGCCATGGTTCTCAGACTGTAATATTGCTGGAGAACATTGGCTTTAACTTTTAAAAAACTGACTGATTTATGAAAATTGTTTTCTTTACATGGCAAAAGGATGACAAAAAATATAACCTCTATGAGAAAGACAAAACAGCATAAGGTAAATAAACAATATAAATTGACAATAAAAGAATATGATGATGATATAAAAGAGTAATATATGAAGTGGTAGTTAAAAATTGGGGGGAAACTAGCCAATAGCAGAATTAAAATCCACATTCGTATGACTTAAAAACAGAACTGAAACTTTAGAGAGCTGCAACAGCAATGTGGACGATAAATTCCATTTGCTCTCTCACAACGAAGAAAAACATAGCAATAGAGAACTGAAAAATGATTTTCAATTTAAAAATTATAATTTTTTCTGAAAAAACTCAACAGTTGAAACAGAAGCAAATATCAAAGATCTAATTTAAGAAATATTGTCTTGATTGCCAAACTACCTGAGTATTACACAGTTCAAATATACTTAACATTATTAAACTACATTTGAAATGTTTAAATGGTAAATTTCATATTAAGTGTATTTTACCACAATAAAAAAATTCTAAACATAAAGATTGAAAGTTCTCATCATATAATGACTAAAACATCACTAAGAAAAGGACCCACAAAATAGAAAATCCTGGGGAAAAGAATTTGAAATATAAAGATTAAAAAGAAAGTTTTATATAATTACATAGGCAAAAAAAGAGAGAGAGAGAGAGAGAGAGAGAGAGAGAACCAGGCTGAGTATGGCTCCTCTAGAGGAGACTCTAGAAGAGCCTAGTCCTCCATAACAGTAAATACCAGAAGGCAAGAAAGCAATCTGAGTTTGATGTGATGAGCAATGACAACATTCTAAGAATTGTATGCCCACACTTAAGGGTCTTTCCTGTGTGAAGGTTATAGATAGACCCCACATATGCCAAGGAAAAGAAAATATACTACTCTGATAACCTTTTGGGAAAAAATTTAAAATTGTGCTTGAAGATGTGTTCTATAAAGAGGTAAAAAGTAAGACCTTAGTAATGAGGAAGTTTTGATCTAACATGTGTGCCTGCTCTGGAGACCCATCAGTCAATATAAGAGCCAACTTATCACAAAATTCCTAAAAGAATCTTCACCTCAGCAAACACTATCTGATTTAATGGGCACACTAATAAATACACAAAAACAGATGAAGAATCCTTTCACAATGCATCTTCATAAGAATGAAATAAAACTATTTGATTATGAATTTTAAACCTCTCATTGTGTGATTGGACAAAAAACATTTATCTGAAAGATAACCTTCAGGAAAATGTAAAACCATATTCTAAAGTCCAGTTAAATATAAATATGTATATCAGTGTTTTTTAAAAAATGCACATCTATGCCTAGAAAAAATGACTTTAAAAAATACCTAAATGATAATGTGATTGTCTTTAGATAGTGGAACTAGGTATGGGTGCTTTTTTCTTCTTTCAACTCTCAACATTATCCAAATATTATTTGATGAACTTGGGTTACATTTTATGAAAATTAAACTTTTATTACAAAATCATAAAAACAGTATTTTTATTCCTCATGGTACACAACAGAATCTAATTCAGATCTTTTTAAATCTATAGGCAGCACCCTTAACTAATGTAGGACAATGCCTATCACTCATGAAAACCATAATCTTGGGTAATTTCAAGTGCTCATCCAGCCACAAATTCTATGACCAATAGAGAAGATGAACAACACTAATTTTATTCTCTTCTTCCACTCCCAGTCCTCTATCATTCAAGACATTAACAAAGCATTAAAGACTGATGAAGCTGAAAGTTATTGCTACAGATTTTTGAATAACAGCAGACCAGGCCACAGCCGGGACAGTAATGAGTACCTCACCTTAGACAATGTCAAGCACAGTACCTTTGCCTTGGCATCCTCTGGGTCATCTCCCTTCGATGCCAGGAGCAAGAGTCGCAGGATCAGGCTTATGCTGAAAGGGAACTGTCCTCTTAGCTCAGGAATATTGGATTTTATGAGTTTTTCTATTTTGGGCACTGGAATGTTAAAGAAGTATACATCTCCCAGCAGGTCTTGACCTCGTCTTCCAGCACGCCCAGACATCTGGAAACAGAATAGAATCACGGTGTAAAACTTATCTAAATACTTTCTCCATTACATGTAGAATTAAGCCTTTATATTGGAACAAATAAATTGGGCACCTGTCCAACCATTAAGTAACTTAAACTAAAATCTAACTATGTAGCACTCACTTAAGAAATTTACCATGGCTATGACAGAGATGGAAATAAGACATTTATCATTATTATGTACTTTTTTATGTAAAAATTGTGTTAGTAATTTGTATAAATATAGAAGAAACAAAAAAACAAGAAGACTAGACCATGATTTCAAGTTCACTTACAGATGAATTTATTATACCAATTATCTCACTTCTCATCTGCCCCACGCTCATCCTTTTCTCACTCTCTCACACACGAGTGTATTGTTACAAATCATCATAAAAACTGTACACAAACTGAGGAAATACATGAGTAAGATAAAATTCAGAAATGCAACTAGTAAAAAGCAAGTTAAGAACGAACTTTACAGAAGTTATATTAGTTCTTAGTTAACTGCTTAGAATGCGCTAAGTTCTTTAAACTTTTTTTATGCAGACTTCACAACAACTATATGAGGTGAATCTAAGCATTAACACCATTTTACAGTGTATAAACTGGCATGTGGAGAATATAAGATACTTCCCCATAGTCAAGCAACCAGGAAGTTGTCTGGGAGAACCAGAATTCAAACCCTGACATTTTGACTCCCAAGTTCATTGTCTAAAATAACATGACACTCTGGCTCCAGAGACCTAAATATGAGGATCCCAAAATTGATGTAGGAGGAGAGTTCATGTGCAACATAGAAGCAGGAGGAGAAATAAAAAAGACAGGAGGTGGTAAAGTGATGAGAAATAAGAATGCTGTATTGGGTAGGAACAAGGGCTATAAGGGAATAAGAAGTGTTTAGAAGGGAAGGGGGGGCATTTTGAAAAAACTTGAATATATGCTGATATATCTAAGTTTGATGCCACTACCAAAAATATTTATAAAATATTCCTGAGCAGGAAAACCATATGAAGACAAGCCACACTGCACATAGGCCAAGAATGTATGGTGAAAGACAGTGGAAAAGAAATTGAAAGAAAAAAGTTAAATACCACTGTAGGAGACTAATAAAATGGGTTTGGTAACAGACTGTGTATCAGGAGCAAAGCAAAGAAAAGCATTAAATAAAACTTCACATCATAAAATCACATGCACAGGTAATGAATGAGTAAATGCTTATGGAGCACCTCCAACATACATCTTCCCTACAAATCACTTCATTTAATTCTTGCAAATGCTGTGGAATAGTAATGATTATTTCTATTCTAGAGATAAGATCAGGTAGTTTAGATTATCTCACCAAGGTCACATATCTCGTTAGTGATGGTCACATCATCCCAAACTCATGTGCTTTTCACTATACCACAGCTAAAAATGAATGTCAAGGTTGCTAGCCCATAAATTGCAGCATGTTTGTAAACTAAAGGCTCGCTTTCTTTTTTTTAAACTATTTTATGGCCATATTTTAGTATTGCAGTAGAGAATTTATGCATACCACAATACCTGTCTGTAATTTAAAGCATCAAGATAGACTGAGTTTTGAGCAAAAACCACAGATTTACAAGGCATATTGATGCCTAAAGCAAGTGTTCCAGTAGCTGTCACCACCTAGAAAGAGAATAAAACAATTACCTTATAAAATAGAATTTCTATAGAACACCAAATAGTTACTGAACTTTGAACTTCAATTAAACCACAGTGGGAATGCGGGGGATAACCACACTGATATTCTCGCCAATTCACAAACACATCAAGCTCATTGCCCACTCAGGGCCATACCAGTCACTCTGCCTCACACATAATATTCTTTCCCAAATATTTATTTGGTTTGTTCAGTTCTCTGCTCACATGTCAAAGAGAAATTTCGGACTGCCATATCCAAAATAACCACCCTGTCATTATTTCTCTCTCTACCCTCAGTTTTTCTCTTCATAGCATTAATGACTACCTGAGGTAATATTATTTGTTTGTTTACTTGTCCTACATCAAACTCCGAGCCCCATTCAGCATCGTATCTCCATGCTGAGAAGAGAACCTGGCACATGACAGGTGTTCAGTAAATATTTTTTAATAAATGACTAGACAGGAAATTTTCCTATGGCAGGGTAACAATACTTATACAAACCCTCTTTGGACAATTGCCCACTTCATCACTATAATTCATGTGTGAAAGCCATTTCTTTGGCAATAACGTATCTAAGTAATAAGAGCAAAATAAAGTTTCATTTCTCCCCTGAGTTGCAATGATAACTGACCAGAAAAGGAGTAAGGCAAAATGTAAAGTTTCCTAAATAATTCGCTTTTACTTATTTTTTTATATAATGTTGAATGTTTCTGTCTTCTCTTTCTTCTTGCATTAATTATTTTACATGCCATGGTTAATGTTAATAGTTAAATATATGAGGTAATTTTCTCTAATTATTCTGTAACAGAGATCCATACATTTGTCAAAATCTAACACACCATTTATTAACTGTTTATCTAAAGGTCTTTAATAATAACAAAAATGGGAAAAGTAAAAACATTAAATTTAGAATATAACTATTTAGAATTTTGAAAATGTATTCTTTGTAACAAAGCTATTACTATTTCCATAGTACTTTTTCTAGCATGATCTAGCAACTACTATTTAACAGGCTTCATTTTAGACACAAGATATATCAAAAGATGTGTCTTTTCCCCTCAATTCATAATCATGTAGAATTTTTATCTTTTTTGTTATTAACTTTTAAAATAAATAATAACTTGTTATTAGTTAAGAGAAAAGCTAAGCAAAGTTATTAATGATATATTTTGGGTTTTCCAGATTACAGATTTACCCTTTAATCATAGTGTCATATTTTCCTCAACATTTACTTATTAAGATTAAAAGATACTACCCAGAGTAGCAGAATCAATCTCCCTTTCTCAATCTCTCTCTCTCTCTCTCTCTCTCTCTCTCTCTCTCTCTCTCTCTCTCACACACACACACACACACACACACAAATATAATGTATATCATGCAAAAAATTTAATATGGATAATTTGAAAAAGTCAGGGTTTATTTTAAAATATTACTCAAGATCTAAATTAATTAGGAAATTATATAAATCCTCTTTGTGAATTTATCCAGACTATCCCCATGCATTCTCATGGGACACACTAAATAAAACATAACAAGAGTTTGGTTTGCAAGCTATTTCAGGTAATCTTCTTCTTGACCATTATCAGTGGCAAGAGAAAGAGCTTTTAGGAATGACAAATCTAAAAACATTGCCAAGATATACAGTGCACACTAAGGAAGTGATATATTCTTGCTCTCATTTCAGCTACATTAAAAAAAGATCCCATCAAAGCACTTTCATAAATGTTGTCCAAGCCCATGAAAAAATGTCTGTAGCCAAAATTATATGAACAGCTGACAAAATTCCCCAGATACTATAAATAAAAAGGAATGGGCTGTTCTAAGATCAGCATAGGTTATTTCATTATCAAAATATTTGGGAAAATATCTGTTTAGGGACTATTTTAACTTTGTGAAAAAGAGATAAACTGAATGATATACCTCAAACTCCCTCCCTTAATTAAATGAGATGGGGAAATATGCAGTCATATCAAGGGACATAAAAAAGATATAATTAGATGAGGAAAAAAGTGGTTATTTTTTATTTTTCTTCAGTATTCAGCTTTATGTAGACATAGCTTCACATTTTAGAGTGAAAAAATTTACCTACCCTAATAAATCCTTTCCTAAAAAGAATCTCAACTAGCTGTTTTTCTTTGAAGCTCAAAGATCGATGATGATATCCAATACCCCTCTCAGCCAACGCCTTCAGTTCTCCACCTTTTCTTGTGAATTTTACTCGATCAAACACCATCTTCAAAGTCTAAAATAAGCAAGAGTTTCAGGGATTTTGATAATTTTTAATCTAATGTTAATCTAAATAGGAATAAAAAATGTATAAATGAAAATAACAGGCAAACTATGTAATAATTTGGCTCTATGAGGCAACTGTTTGAAATTAACTCAACATGAGCACAAAGAACATTTTAGGGCAACAACAGTAACTATAGGAAATATTCCCAAATTTCTGAGCAGAAGGGCTTGTACTGTTTCAGCACTGCCTCCCCCATTCACCCCCACCCCAGCTTCAGGGGTAAGAAGTACTGACAAAGCAGCAGAGAAAACATTCAAACATTCAGAGGAGGTGTGACTGCCAGGCCTGCTCCTGCCGGAGGAAAGTCAGTTCTTTCCTGAAGCCTTGTGGGAGCAGAGGGAGGGTTGGGAGGGAGGGAGAGAGAGAGGGAGAAGAGGAAGAAGAGAAGAAAATGAGTTCTCCAAGAAGAAAGAGTAGATTTCCTTATGCTATGTAGTCTGGAATGCTTACTTTTCACTGCTTATAATAAGGAGAAAAAGAAAATCCCTAAGTATCTAAAAGCAAAAAACACTTTATTTGTATAGTCGTCCATACAGTGGAATATCAAGGTTCTATTAAAAGAATGATTTAAGTATATGGTTATTAAAAAATAGATCATGAAGTTTACAAAAGAACATATACATGTACACAGCAGAGTATATGTATATGTGTGTGTATATATATGTATATATGTATATATACACACACAAATATATCTATACTGTGTGTATGTGTGTGTGTGTGCGTAGCTGCAAATAAAAGTTAAAAAATTCATCCAGAAGAACAATGACCTAATTGATTTTTACTGTTACCAATTTGTATTTTCAAATTTATCTACCATAAATGTAAATCATTTATTTTTTAAAAAATCTTTTTAAAAAATGGTATATTATTTGCGGATATTTCAACACCTTTATGGTGGTATATTTGACTATAATAAAGAAAGCCTCTGATTTTGAGAAATTCTGAATATCTTAAAGTATATTGACCACAGGTACCCAAATATTCAAATGAGACACATGAGATCGAAGTCCAAAAATCAGGCTGTGAAATACAGTGTCACAGAAATAAATAACAAAAGAGGAGGGACTCTCAGGGGTTAATTGTAAATAAGCAGGAAATAACCCATAAACGCTAATCCTGCCCTTTTCAGACATGCTCTGCAGAGTCTTCAAGTTATGTGTAGCAGGGAGGTCATACACAGAGATGTCTACGGTAGAGGCTGTATTTAGTTATTATATTCAACACTATCACTGAAAAGTGATGGCTGATGAATAAAATAATTTCCTGGAGGACTGTTTCATTGGAAGTGCTGACCTCAGTGTCCACCGCTTTTTGATCAGCATATGTGTACTCCTGAGAGATTCCCAGGTTTTTCTCTAGAATCTTGAGTAAAGTATTACATTCGGCTTCACGAATTAGGCTTTGGTCCATTTCTCTGGGCTTCTTCTGGCTTTTTTTATCTCTGTTCATAAAAATAAGTTTGAAGTAATGAATAGTCAAATTTGGCTCCTAAAGGAAACTCAAACTTCCCAAATTCTCATCACGAGGCATTCACTCCTATATATATCTGTACTATCTTGATTCAGTCTTCTTCCTCTTATGCACTACCTCACTGGCCACTGGAACATGTTGTTTCTATCAAAAAATTCTCTTATGCACCCATATTTTCACTGAATGTTTCTTTCCATTCTTGCTATAAGGAACCTTCTTGCCAAATCCAGTTCTCCCAGATGACCTTGCTTCCTCTTGCTAAAGTGCTGCCATTTGCTAAAGTGATGATCATTTCTCTTTCTCATTCTTTGTAAAACTAGGCTAGTTAGTAAGGTAGGAGTCCTCTTTGCTCCACGTTGCCAATTGCAGGCCATTCTCCTTTTCTCCTTGAGGTTGGTCCTACAGATGCTCTGATTTTGGTTGCTAAAAGTTCTTGGCCACAGCATTCCCTAGAGAATTGCCTTCAATTGACAAGAGCCCCATGGAAATGCCTGGGAGGTTACAACCTCTCTTGGGAATGAGGAGGTGGCCCACAGCCAGTAACTGACTGATAAGAGGTACAAAAATCAGCCATTTTTATTCAAATTGGGACAATCTGTCTCCAGCTCTCTGTTAGACCAGGCACAGGAATTATTCTAGCAACACCCACATCCTTGCTAATCTTCACCTTTTCTCTTTTGCTTCTCGCACTTTTTTACAGTCCCGCATGAGCACATCCCTTCAATAAAATCTCTTACACAGGTATCTCCATCTCAGCAGATGCAAATGAGGAATCTTACCTAAGACACCTTTCTATAAGACGTGGTTTAGACTTTGTGTTATCAAACTATATTATCCGTTACTCCTTAGTGTAATAGCCTTTTAAAGATACCCAGATGACTTATTCTTTCTTAGATTTTTCAGTTTGTCTCTTAAGTATACACATAAGACAAGTTCAAATATGAGAAGATGAGCTTACTTGAATCTCATCATCAAGTATTCTCACCTCCAAATAACATTACCCTTACTTAAGGGGAGAATCCAACTATAGAAAGGCCTAGTCCTAACATTTGTAGATCGTGGGACAGAGTACTAATAGAGAACCACATACTGTTGGCTAACATTTATATCTTTTAAATTAAGGTTACCAGCCATCAACTATTACAGTCCATCTTCCTACCTTGACAAATATAGCTCCATAACAACTTGGAATTTAAAAGGGTGAGAGTGAGATCCAGGTGGGCATACCTGCTAAGCTCTACTAATTCACAAGTTTGTGGGAACAGATACAGATGGAGGAGGGCCAGAGTGCTGTTCTCCAAAGCACAAGGCCTCCTCGCACCCTCAGTGTAGTGATGGGGCTGAACAAGGTTTTAAACATTCTTTATATTTTTATAGCTTGAATTGTTGGTCATTAATTCAAGTTGAAATGGTGGCTGCTAGTGTCCTGAAGAAAAGCAATCAAACCAGATCTGAAAACTCTTCCAACTCTGATGTTGTCTCCGGCTTTCACTTTCCATTGTTTCCAGGGAAACCGCACAATAGGCAGAGGGAAGATAAGAAGAGTCAGCAGCAAAATCATGCGTGCTCTAGAATTATTTGAGAAATCTGAATCAGAGAAGCTCTAGAAACAGTTTCCACTTTGAGGGAAGTATCTACCATTCATTCAGAAATACTTATGAAACAACTGTTACCTGCCTAGCAATATGCTAAGCACTAGGGATAAAAAGAAAATGCATGGCTGCATTTGTAAAAAAGCGAATAATTTAAGAAAAAGAAAAACATAAAAAGCAACAGCAATACATTATAATAATTGATCATTATAAATATTGAGAGTTTAGCAAGAGCACAGGAGAAAGGGTACTAAGTTTAGCTGTGGGAATTAAGGCAAGACCCAGAGAAGAGATAGAAAACTATGAGTACAATAAGCTTTGAGGACAAGCAGAAAGTAGGTACTCAAGGCAGATGGATCATATCATGAAAAAAGCATAGAGGTAGATATAAATAAGCCATATAAGGAGAATCATAAATGCTGAGTATGGTGAGAGGGGAGTGGTAAAAAGTAAAACCAAAAAAGGTAGGGGAAGTCCAAAATATGTTATCATACCAACAAAAGTTGAGAAGTTTAGACTTCATCACCTAACCAAGGAAGACTACTGAATGTCGGATAATTCAATCAGTTTGAACATTAACAAAATCATATTATTTAGATTGAAGAGTGGTGAACCTAAGGCTCTGAGGTCAAAGAAGAAAAAAAAGACCTCTTCAAGAAAGACATAAAGACATAATGAGTGTCTAAATCAGGCAGCAACTAAAGATGGAGAGGAAAACAAAGGAAATAAATATTCTGGACCTAGGGTTGTCAGAATTAGTCACTGAGAATGAGGAAGAGAACACAAAAGAGCAAAGTTCTACCAAACATAACATTGGCATTTCAATCCACTCTCAAGCTCATTCTATGTCATTTATGTGATTATGATGGCATGTCAGTGACACTACAATGTTGTGACCCAAGACAATATGGGTTGACTTTCTTTAAGCTTTCTGAGGGCTGACTGAGAGTAAGAGTTACTAGGCTTCCAAGATATACTTATTTTGACAAATAATTTTGTCAGGTAAATGGTCTACCAATGCTCACAGTCTATGATCCTGCCTCTCTCAAGTCCTAAATGAGACCAATCTATGCAACTAAGGAATACATAAATATTATGGTCACTTTCTATGGTCCTATTCTCTCACTTAAATTTACTCAATTTGCATCTATCAGAAAACAAGCACAGGCAATAAATAGAACTTCTTTGTAGGACACTCAATGTATGTTTCCTACAGGGAACTGTGTTTTAACCTTTCAACCACCAATTTGTTTAGTTAAATACTTACATAGCCTTTTGGTTCTCAATGGATTTTTTAACTTTTCGAAGTTTGTTAGCCATGACATGGGCTTCTTTATCAGCTTTGGGAGGCCTTTCTCTCTCTTGCTTCTTCTTCAGAGAATCACACACACTTAGGGCATTCTGTTCTACATCTCCTAACTTGAATCTGTAAACAAGAAAAAAAAACTTGTCTTGAAAACAATATTGTAAATAGAATGCAATAATATTTATATCTACAGTTATCACCCTGACATACCTGTGGAGTTTTTAATGTCCATCTTTATGAATTTTATCCTCACAGGGCTCTCAAACTTGGGCCTGACCATTATGTGTGTGCTTTTGAAGCACACACTGATACTATCACTAAACACTATCCATGCTCCACCCATTTTTTTTCCAGAGACCAGGACAAAGAAAGCTGACATGCATGCTATTATTTTTTATATGTTCACAAAAATATAAAAAATATTTTATATACAGATAGAACTTTGACAAAGCCTCAGATTTGTTGGTATTCTGAGGCTACTTAGGACTAAATCAAACTGTATAAAATCAAGAATTTAACAGTATGTTTGTAGAGAACCTAAAATTCCATAAAGACATGCCAATGTTCAACTCCTCAAGCAGAACTAAACCTTTGATGTTTTTGGCAAATATTTTACTTTTAAGTTTGTGTTTGTGTGTGTGTGTGTGTGTGTGTGTGTGTGTGTGTGTACATACGTACATACATATATATGCACATATATATGTATGTATGTGTGTATATGTATATATATATATATACACACACACACACACACACACACACACATATATAATAATACAGTTATTTTGGTGTTTCTATTTTGTAGTTAGGCTTTCAGAAATATCCCAGAGATACTGAGTTATGTTTGTTTCTAACTAAAACCTGAAGCCAAGCTTGGAAGTAAAGCAGATAAGCTGTAATAACTTCTTGGTAGTTCAGAAATGTATTGTGTTTGCCTCAACAACAAAGGTAAAAGGAACAATTTTATTGCAATCCCCAAAATGCAACATACATTCAATTATCATCATTTTAAATATGCATCACTAATGATGACTCATTACTATATGTCTGCTTATGTGTGAACAAGTTTCTTTTTCTTTTTCTTATTTTTAAAGCCTACAGCACCTGGACTTTCTAGGTGGTATCCCATCCAAATACTAACCAGGCTCAACCCTGCTTAGCTTCTGAGATCAGACAGGATCAGGCTTGTTCAGGGAAGCATGGCCATAGACAAATTTTATTAAACTTTGCCACCTGAGGAAGACTTTGTGGCCTTATATAAAGCTTTCATGGCTTAAAATGTTTTGAAATTGTCTAACATAAACAAAACATTCTATTCTAATCCCAAAATATGTGATCAAGGTTAATTTAGGATATACAGTTTTATTCATTTAATAAATTATACTTTGGTATAATTTATACTTTATCAAAAACTGGGCTAACATTCAATTTTAAGCTATTTTATGCTATGGCAATATAAAATTTAGCAAAGTATTAGTGCCTGTAAGTTATAGTTCTCATAATTATAAATTAGAAACAACAAAATATTCCACAAATAAATACTCTAACATATTGTAAGGATACTTTAATTTTATATGGGATACTCGTGTGCATCAACATTCACTTTGTTTTGCAAAGAACTTGTGTATTTACTAAACTTAGATACTTACTGAACCTAAGTATTTAACAAGACTTTGATAAAAACACAATAGTAAAAAGAAAACAAGAAATGGAGAAGAGAACTAAATAAAGAAGGTAATTTGTAATAGCATAAGTTAAAATATTTTATTAAGAATTAAACTAGGAAAAAAATTAAAGTAGAAAGGGGTATATTTAATATGTATTCTGACAACAAAGGACACCAAAAATAGTAATGAATACTACCTTAAAAACAGTAAAGTTAGTAAAAATTTCTTCAACTTAAAAGAATGAGTCTAATACAAATTACAAATAAAAAAAATAATTTAAGTGACTTACAAAAAAAATAGTGCTGGCAACTTTTCCATTTTTCTTAGCTTTTCAACAAGAAGTGGAAACATTTTTTCCATGTTTTCTGAATCGAAAACCAAATTTGGACTAAGATTCCGCAGGACCATTTTGGCCTGTAACAATAAATAAAAATTATCTGTTTTAAGTTCTTCATAATAAAGGAATTACTGCTTTTAGCTAAAATATTTTCATTGTTGCCTACTCTATGTTTCTGTGGTTCTTTAAAATAATATAAAAATAATAATGAAGTATATTATAAAACTGCAAAGAACCATCAAAGAAATATACAAATCAATACACTAATACACTAGAGAACAAAAAGATAGACAGTATTACACACACAAATACATACATGTAGTTTAACATGCAAATTTTTAAGGGAACACAAATCAGTCAGGAATAAGATTATTTAGTAAATGATGCTGGTTCCACTATGGCAGGAGGTGGGGTAAATCAGTTTTTCTCCATGCCATTTAGAAAAAATCATTGACAAATACATTTTAAAGATTTTGAATGACAAAATAAGCAGAAGAAAATATAAGTTAATTGTATTATATGTCTGAATAGGGAGGAGGTTATCTCAGTTAAAATACAATAGGGAAAAAATGACATGAGAAAAGTCTAATATATGTCGCTCTTCTGCCCTGCCCCCTAATCAGAAACTTCAACATGTGGCAGTAAAGCAAATCTGAAAATATAAAAACCATCAACTTACTTAAAATCAATATGCATAACTTATATGACCCCAAGTTGAGGATTTAATATACAATTTCTACAAACTGAAATAAAAATTACAAAAGGAAAAAATCCAAGACAAAATAATAAATGAAGGAGCAAAAAATTCTTCTCAGTTACTATTATTGTGATTCCAATGTCTATACTGTCACAGCATCAGGGACACCAACTCCTAGTAGTGATACCTCTATTCTTATCTGTAATATCTAACAGGAACCAGTAGTTTTTAGGAGCACAGAGAATGTGACAAAGAGTAATTTCCTTTCTCTCATTTTATTCTATCTCAGAATCACTAGAGTTCATGTTCAGCCTGAAATAGTAAAATGAAAATGAAAGATTTCAAAAAAACATAAAATAGTAATGACTGAATAATGTAACTCAAGAAAACAATTAGGGCAGCATGATTCACCAAAAACATGTAAAAATTACCTCTTCTGCATTGCCATTTTTAATCCAATTTGTTAATTCTTCCTTCAAGCTCTCTTCATATTTTCTAGCATCCAACTTTTTAATGACTATTTTATTCTTAAAATGAGGAAATTTTTCTGGACACAACTCCTTGAAAAGAAATAACACAAAATTAAATAAAACTATGCGAGAAAAATCTAAAGATATTTCTCAATTATGCATTTTGTTAATAGTATTACAAATTTCTTGAGAATACAAACTGTTGAACTTTTTTTTTATCTCCCCACAGTTTCTAGTACATAAACATATTAAGTAGATGGTGTCTTCAAAGGAAAGAATGCAGAGCAAAGTCAAACAGATGAAAACAGACAGCAATTAGGGCATAGAGGAAGAAGGGGAGTACAATGCAAGAAAATGGAGAAATTCAGATCCTTCATTTAGATGTAAGAGGAGACTAACGTATGATAGTATCTCAGAAATTGAAAGAAGAAATATTTTCAGGAATTCAATGACATTCCATTCCATCAAACTAAAACATAAAATATTAGAAAGAATAATGTCTGAAAAGGAGCAATTGTATTTTGGAAAGAGTCCTTTGACAATTTAAAAAGATAAGATGAAAGCGATTAGAAAGGGTGAGAATTTGTCTTACTGAACAGCAGTGTTACCAACCACTACAATAGAACTAATTCAAATTAATTGCACAATTATTATTTACCTGGGCCCTGGGCCAACTTTCCCAGAATTCAAACATGGTGTCATAAAGCTGGACAGTTTCTCGAGGAGAAAGGATAAGATCAGGAGGGATTCCATATCTTTCAATCTACATTTAAAATAAATTGAAAATTTTAAATTTCTTTTATTTTTTCCATGTTCTATCCTTTGCCTCATAGACACTATCATGAACTCAAAGACATTGAAAACAGACCTTAACTAAAATGTTCAAAGGCTGATAAGTGCTAAATACAAACAAAATACTAACCAAGAATACCCCAATTTACTAAAATAAAAAAATTAAAAAGCCCCCAGAAGGTTTTGTATTATTTTCTAAGACCTTTGAATTGGGATCATTCTTTATGAACTTTCTCTACAATTCAATTCCAAGTACAGGAAAGCTAAAATTTTTGAGAACTCAGTTTGGACAGAAAAAAAGACCTTCAACCAGCAGCGGAAATTGAAATTGTTTTAATTTCGAATATGATTCTTTGCCTTTGAGTACCAAGCCAGGATAAGGGGGCAAATTTTATTTGCTTAACTTGTAAGATCAGAGTTGGGTCAACTTTAAGACTAAGACTCTCAGATGACTTTCAAGTCACCCAAGGAAACTCCTCCCCCAGGTGACTGACTTGGTTCCTTTTTAAGCTTTCTGGATATGTGTGCCATTTGTATTTCCACAAACATTTTAAAGCATAAATAAAATATCTGCATTCTCAAAAAGTTTGCATTGTAGTATTTTCTACTGGTTTCAACCACTACTGTTAGAATCAATTGCCCGTAAAATCATAATCTCTGAGATGTTGATAGGTATTCTTCAAAAGAAAAGGGTGTGTGTGTTTTCATAGGCATTCCAATAAATAAGCTTTTTCAAGTTTTCCCATTGGAAATGTTACATCTCAAAGCAGGGACTAGAGTTTGCAGATTTGTTCAAAATTATTTGAAAATAGGATACTCGTTTTAGTAAATAGGTGTTAATAAGTTACAAAACTCATGTTTGGAAATTTAGGGCTAAAAAAGCCATTCCAAACACAACACAGTTGAAAACCAAACTGGTTGAATGGAAAATGCAGTAGAGTTTGAATCAGAAAATCTAGTTCTACTTCAACCTAGAAATACTAGTTCCTCAACCATAATATAGAAATTAAAATATCTGTGCTCCTGCCTTACAGACTGGTGTAAAATCAAACAGAATAAATATATCAGCACATATCATAAACTTTTAAACTAGTAGATAAAATAAGTCCTGAAGATCTAATGCACTATATAGTGATTACAGGCAACAATATTATATTATAAACATCAAACATGCTAGGAGACATGACCTTAATTATCACTACAACAAAAAAGAAATAATTATGTTACTTGATAGAAGTTTTAGCTAAGGTACAATGACAACTATATTGCAGTATGTAAATGAATCAAATCAACATGTTGTACACTTTAACCTTACACAATGTTATAAATTAAGTTTATAAAAAATACAGGATGCAAAAATTACATGGAATTATTTATCTCTCAGTCTGAGCACTGAAAGCTAGCAAGGTAGTAAGGCCAAAATAATAAATGAATATATTATTTTTGAATGTAATTATTACTAATTGATAGTGGTAACTTATTTTACCTAAATTTAACAAAAACAAAAAAAAAGATTTTCATAATTTTTAAGATTTAAATCTTTCATTTTGGTAACTAGAGTGCTTATGATTTCTTAAATCTCTTAGCCTTGTACAAAAATCTGAGTTTCCTCACTTCTCAAATGAAGAGCAATTCTGCATGTGACATAGCTTTGTTGTAAGAACTAAATTAGATAATATATTCAATAAGCTAGTAAAATAATTGGTGCATAGTTGATGCCTCAACTAGCAACGTGATTGATTAATCAACATACAGTTCTTATTTTTTTAAATCAATTTAACAAATTTATGGCTAAAAGCTGGGAATTCAATTCAGTTATTCTGTACCACTCAATAACTAATGAGCTGGCAAAAACTGAGCCAACCTATGTAGAAAAGGAAGGGAAGTAAAAGGTCATAGTGTATTATAGAATTATAAAATTGAAACTTATATGTCATTAACCAATACCACCCCCAAAAATTTAATTTTTAAAATGTTACAGATTTGTATCATCCTTCTTTTTAAAACACAATAGAATCATACCATGGTGTCAGTTTTAGAAATTACATTGTCCATAATGCCATAGGTGACGATGAGCTTTGATCCACACTGAACAGAGATAGACAACAATTCTCTCAGGGACTTCCTGGGGCTGAGAGCTCTCCAGAAGCCAGCAGATGTTTCTGTTTGGCATAACTGGTGCCAAAGGCCAAATCCCACTTTTTGCCAAAAATAAATGGTATATGGATTGGAGGCAATCTCTCACCTTAGTTGGATCAAGGTCAGCTCACTCATTTTGCCCTCCATCTTCCCTTCTAGAACCATTTCTATGGCAGAGCTTTGGAGGACACAACCAAGGTGGATGGTCCTTCTCTTTATGTCGCCCCAGTTTACTATGCTTTTTCTTTCAACTCAGTTCTTTCATCTTAATCTGAAGTATTTTATACAATGATTATTTACTGACTTGGAAAAAATGTGCGTGCTTTTTATCACTGCTGCTAATTTAGAAAGCCTCCTATATAAACACATGCTACACACACAGCTGTCAAAACATATGCAATAATGAACATCCAAGCCTCTGTGTTTGTTCTTCCTGTATTCCTGTTGCAAAAGTCTAAAAGTCTTTAGATGATTAATACAATAGCATGACCTTTGCAGAAGTCATGTGGAATCAGAGCACATAGTAGCAGTTCCACTGCTTTCCAGTTACTCCTTAATAACTACTGAAAATAGAGGAAAGGCACTGAGACCAAAATGCTAATCTTGCCAAGTATTCCAAACCACTGCTCTTGCTGCTACTTAAAGATAACCAGCTTTGAACCATCCCATACAAAATAAATTATTTTTAAAAATACTATGTTGTTTTAAAAATGCCAGGTAATGATGGAGAAAGGAGAGAGAAGGAGGAGAGAAAGAGAAAGGGGTCTTCAACTAATTCTATGTGGATTGTTGTCTATATTCTAATTTTAGGATGTGACTTAGGTCACTAGAATTTTGTCCATATTTTGGTTTTATTTAGATTTTGGATTGGGCCATTGCCACACAAAAGAGAAACTTCTATATAAAATCCAATTAGAAAATCACCATCATTAGGATTCATTCCATTGTTTTTAGAAGATATTGCATCATAGCCAAAAACCTATAAAGTGATTCTCATTGATTCCTTCATTAAAGTATTTCTTCAACAGACCACTCAGAATACTGGAATCAATCTGAGATTGCACCCTGGCCCTACAACTTATTTAATTAATGTTGCAACAGTGAGTTACTCGAGTTCTCTATGCCTCACCTTCCTTTGTAAATTGAGATTAATAAGGTATTCATCCTGAAATCATTGTGATCATTAAAAGAGACAAATTATGTAAAACTTTTAGGATACAAAGTAAGTACAAACTTAGTCTGGCTATCTTTATTTAACAGACATTTATTAAGTACCTTTTATATACATAGCAGTTTGTTAGGAACTGTAAGGACACATAATTTGTCTCCAAGGGGTTAAATCTAGTACAATAAAGAAGACATGCATGTCATCAACTCAGTAGCAAGCTGGCCATGATTTCTGTCATTTAGGAAATACAAATAAGATGTTATAGAAAAATTACATCTGGCTAAAAAATTCACAGGTGGATTCTGAAGAGGTTTCACATTAGAAGAGCCATAAAAGATAACCAGGTTCAGGACAACTGAAATTTGGCATCTGAGGGGAAATATTCCAGGAACAATATAAATCATGAGGGCTTCCAGGTAAGATATGTCAAGTGAATGAATAGAAAAGACTTTGGGGTCAGGTCATAAAAGACCTTGGAAGCCAAGCTTGGAGCTGTGCATTTAGCCATCTGCTAAGGAAAGCCACTAAAGATTTGGCAAAATCAGAATTATCTTTATTAATTATTTATCTAAATTAGCTTTGTGGGTCTAGAAACATTATTTAGACAAAAGATTAAACTACTTTCTGTGACCCCAAATATTTTAAATAAAGTTTATGTGCCTTAATAACTGTCCAATAATTCAGACAGAAAAAGTTGAGAACCATATGATTTCAGTCACATGTGGGATATAAAACTGAAAGCAACAAACAAACAAGACAAACAGACAAAACTTACAGACACAGACAATAGTTTAGTGGTTACCAGAGGGGAAGGCGGGTAGATAAGGGTAAAGGGGGTCAAATATGTAGTGATGGAAAGAGATTTGACTTTGGGTGGTGAACACACAATGCAAAATACAGGTGATGTATTCTTGAAGTGTACACTTGAAACCTATATAATTTTATTAACCGAAGTCAACCCAATAAACAATAAAAAAGAAGACAATATGACAACAAAATTTAGACTATATTTAACTTGCCAAATCTTGTAAGGAAGACAAACAATTGACTAATTATCACGTTGAGAGGCAACTGGATTTAGAATGGGCTATTTTTGGGAATAGGATAAGAAATGAAGAAAAATATGCAAGAAAAATTAAGAAATATTCCTTCACTCAAACCTCAATATCCCAAATGAGGTCCTCTTAAGACCTCCATTTTATTGTTTCACTATCAAAAAATCAAGTTTTGATTGGTATGTTAATGAAAAGTGTCTTCTTGCTTAACCTAATTAATTCACTGTGACCAGATTATCACAGGCACTAAGTATTATTTACATATAATTGTAGCTTCACTAAAAGTTAGTTTTAGATAAGCAGACAGATATACATGGGCTGAGAAGAAAGAAAATGGGCAAAGACAATGTTCAAGAAAAAAAAAATTAAACAAAAAACTTCAGGTTAAAATTTTCAGTTACTTTTAAGCTTTGTGGATCCAAACACCATGGAGGAGCCAATGAAAACTAGAGTTATTCTTCTTACTTTGAAAACTAAGGCTAAATATCTATTATACAGTATCTATACTTTAATTCTGATAAGTATCAACTAGGCAGCTTTTCAATTGTGATATATACAAATAATGCACATTACTCAGAACAAATATGGCTGAAATATTACTCACATGATCTGTCGTTAGTGCAGCACATGGGTGAAAATGATCAAAACAAATCTCATTGTGTTTTACTGAACATATATGCTTCTCTAAATCATTATATCGCTCTCCATGGAGCACTAAAAATGAAGAGCAAGAATTTCCAAATGAATGAACATACAATGACTAGAATAATTTTAAAGTATAGGATAAAACTCCTTATGAATATATCAAACATACCAAGTCTAACTTTATATGATTGCTTCACTTGCAAGTAGTCTCTATGAAAATTGGCACGATAGCCATCATTCCTTTTAGAAGCAATATTTTTTTCTATTATACTGTCTGTGTGTTTCCAGTACCGTTTTACTGATTGTAGCCACCTTAAAAAATAAATGTACATATTATTAGGCAAAACATGGAAACACTTCCTATGACATAAAATATATTAAAGAAAATTTCATGCGTCTTAAAAATTGTGCTTGAAAGAGCAGGCCCTGGAACCTGACTACCTGAGATTGACTCCCAACCTCCTTACTACTTGCTGTGTCTCTTGTTAAATCACTTAATCTCGTTAGGCTTCATTTTCTACATTTTAAAATGGAAATAATAATAGTAGTATTGGAAATGTTATCTAATAGTAGTAATGGAAATATTAAATCATAAGGGTTGTTGGGCATTTAAATTAAGTTAATATATGCAAAGCACTTAGAACAGTACCTGGCACATATGAGTCTTAGATATAATTATTAGTGGGCAAAAATCTGGCCCAATGACATAATATTAGGCTTTCAATGAATAAGGCTTTGTTATCTTTCTAAATATCTACAAAGTGGGACAGTATAAGAAATCTCAAGGCCCTTGGGAAAATGTGTCATTATTCTATTTTATTTTTATCTTTTGGTAAAGGACAGAGAAAAAGGAACATAAATCGATCACTCTAGTGAAGTTTTTTGAGATGTGTGAGAAATTTCCTGCTAAGCTGCAGTTCTGGCTGGGAGAGTCCTTACTTTTCCTTTATAGAGTGTGGCCTTGCTCAGCACCTGTCAGGGGGTGTGAGAGAGACTTTGTTCCTTGAATATCTGCAGATAAACTAACAAATTCACTAGAAATTTATAAAACTCTTCAGAACCCATATATAAAGTATGATGTATAAATGTTCAAAACAGATAACCATTCTATCCAAACTGAAAGCTAATGCCTACTCAGTAAGATGTTCAGGGTTGCTTATTGTAGCAGAAAGAGCCAGAAAGGGACATCGGATCATGACAAGGAGATGCTCCCAAACTTCTGCTCCAATTTCTCCACCAAGACAATGGACCTATCAAAGACAAAAATTTCTCTCTTAAAGTTATTTTTAAAACAGCACATGAAAATAAGACATGGACATCTAAACTGTCATACATAGTTTCCTGTTACCTTTAATCCACCGTGCTACATATATTATAAATAATGACAAACTCAGACAATAGAAAATCTTCACACATAAGTTTCCCCTAATCCCCATAACCAATCACTCAATGATTTTTCTTTATCTTATTTATAAAAATTTACTTGTAATCTTGCATTTCTCTCCATGCCTATCGTCAGCCAAGTCATCATCCCATCTCATCTGCACTACCACAAAGCAAATTGACTTTTCTCCTAGCTTCACTTCCTGCTCCTTACATCATTCTTCATATCATAGCCCAAAAAATTATATGTCTAAAAGATAAATTAGATTAGGCCATGTCCCTAAATAAATGTATTCAATATCTTGACATTACACATGGAAAAAAATATAATCTCCTTAACAGAGAGTGAAATGCCTGTCATAATGTGGCCCCTGTTAACATCTCTAGCTTCATCTCAGGTCACTCTTTTCCATCTTGCTCTCACTTTGTCCCAGACATATTGGCCTTTTCTTTATTCTCTGGATAAAACTTTACTACTTAGAGATTTCACATGTATTGTTCACTCTGCTTAAGATTCTCTTACTGCCTTTTTTCAACCTGTACAGAGTTCAGCTTAACGTCACTCTATTAGAATGACTTTTCTGATGGCTCATTCCAGACAGCTGTCCTCCTGCCATCTCCCTGCCATTATCACAGTCATGACAGCCTACTCTTTCTCTTCACAAATGTACTAATGGGGGCTGGCATAGTCATTAGTGTGCTTAATTAATTCCTTTTTCCATTACTCTGTGACCTTAGACCTGGGCATTCCCAGCACCAACAGTGCCTGAAACTGTGGAGGTACTCCTTAAATACTTGCTGAATAAATAAGTGCATGTCTTGTGACCAAATAAAACAAATTGAAAGAGAATCATGGAATATTCTCAAATTTGGTCTTCTTTAAACAAATTAAATTATGACACTTGGCGATCAACTGGAAAGGACTTACTATCAAAACCAGATAATTAAAAATTTTTTCATTACCCTTTTGACTTTGCCCTAGTCAATAATATACCACACTGTTGAATATTATCTTTATGCTTTGTACTAGGTAGCACTCTCCCCTGACCCAACCAGAAAAAATATTAGCCTTCAAAACCTTTCAGCTTTACTCTTATATAAAAATGACATATCATTTGAGTTTTGAAGTTACAGTGTAATTCAAGGTTCTAGATTACAAAGACAAAGTTGTTGAATTTATTTTTCGAAAAGGAATATTCAAGACCCTCAATATGCAATATATATAGATTATCCAAAAATCAGTATCGAACAAATCAAAAGCACAACCTGTTTGGTAGCTCCAAGTTTACAACAGGAAAGGTTAAGTTAAATATAGACTTCATCTTTTCTCCTTTAAATTGACAACTTTTGAAACAAACAAACTATATGTGTGTGTGTGTGTGTGTGTGTATCCTTTTAAAATGTTTTAAGTTTCTTTGAATAAATGTTCCTAATAATGCTGCTATAAAATTTTTCTAAATATTTTCTATTTGACCCTTTAACTCTCCATTGTTTTTTACCCTGCTATCTCTGCCAAGGAAAACCAACCTACACAGACTACTTCAAAAGGACTCCAAAGCTCTCTGGTTCCATTGTATTTGGCCAAGGGAACAGAATAAGAATGAGGTCTTTATCCTATTGTCTCCCTTCCAATAGGATATGGTTACTTTGAGCTAGCTTTGAGCCACCTCAACTAAAGTAACTGTTTCCTCAAAATGTGGCCAAATCAATCAGAATCCTCTTTCAAGTTTCAGTAACTGTGTCTTTACCTTGTCCCTTTAAGCCTAGAGGTAAGCTAATAGCTCTGAATTACTGCACACACCTTTATAGTTTCACTCACAACTTCAGAAAACATTCTTTTTGAATTATATTTTGAGTGTCCCACTTGTTTGCAGTTGGGACCATGACTGATAAAATAACTTACATAAGTAACATCATCATTAGAGCCTAAAATCCTTTGCTTTAGAGATCAAAGAATCGATTCTGACATCTGTCCAGGAAAACTTATGTCATCATGGTTATTTCTGCTCCTCTGAAACAGCAGTCACCAAATGACAGGTTCCTCTCCCATACAGAGAGCTCTGCAGCATACACCAATATGCCCTATTAAGTCACAACAGAAAAATAGAACCAAAAAGCTAAGTATGATTCATTGGGAAAACCATTCAGAAGGAAGTATCTGCCCAATGTGAACCCCATAAAAAGGGGCAAATGTCCTGAGGCACCAAAGTTCTTCATTATAGCTATTGTGAATGCTAGGAAACCAACCCAAAGAAATACTACCAAACCTACCTCATCAAATATAACGTATCTGATCCTTTTCACCCATGCTTGGCGATGAGGAGCTAACAGCAGAATTTCAAGGCAAGCAGGCACTGTAATAAGCACCTAAAAATAATAATATTGTATAAACAGAATTTTTGAACACTTACTATATACAGATATAAAAATATAAAAGATTTATAAATCCTGAATATACCAGCTGATAATATTTTTCTGAGAATGCTTCATTAAAATTGTGATATAGTAGTTGGAACCATATGAAATTGTAATTTTACAGGTCAAAATGGTAAAATATCAGATTTGAAATTTAAATCCTTATTTATGAACATTCAAAGTAATAAATATAGAAAAAACTCATTATTACAGGTTTATTTCTTCAAAATCTGACCCTGAGATACAGTTTAGAATGAAAAATGCTTATGAAGAATCAACCACCATGGAAGTAGGAGGAAGCAGGATAGGGCAGGGGTTGAAGCTAAACTTCAAAATAGGTCTAATGAAGACTTGACCAACCTGGTTCAAAATTCTGGAGTGAATACTGGCTATCACAGCAATTCCACATGAAGCTGGAATAGCCCAGTGTTTATAACCCACCCTGCCTAGCTCAGTCACATGGTATGAACAATGGACAATGGAGCCAGAACCAGGGGAACTAACAGCCAGCATTTGTCTTGACCACACTCTCATATCTGGGCAGCAAGTCCTTCCTTGAAACATATCTCCATGTCTACTGTACAATGTTCTATAATCACATTTTCACTTTTTGTTTAGTCTTACTAGTTTCTTTATAAGTTTAATAGGAGGAAAACTATCTGTGATTTACAGTTTTCTACCTATATTTTTTAAATTATCATGAGTATCCGACTCATCAAGAAAAGTAGAAGAATTCTACTTATCCAGAAAAAGTAATTCTGATGAAGAATTGGTGTTTGGTAATATATTTATAACATTGGGCCCTTCAGATCATTTTACATCAAGTTGTAAACCAAGATGATGCAATGAACTATGTAACTGAAATCGTAAATCAAAATATAAGTGTCCTTTTAAAAAGGTGAGTTCTACTTCTCACTCTTTGGAATGCAATAATATTCAAATTTTCTCTAAAGCCATTTCATATTTTGTAAATTCAAGAAAATTATTTCCATAAGACCTTGTGAAGATCTTAAATTTCTAGTGAAAAAGACATATAAGTACTATTATACAATTTGATAACATATGCATTAATTAATAGATCCTACCTGACAGTTTAGGGTTTCATGACGATACTCCCTTGTAAAAACACCACACAGAGATTCACCATTTGGCATATTTTTGGTATAACGGTTGTAAACAGTCGCTGCCACTTGATTAACGAGGGCCTGATTGACAATAGAAGAAGTTCATTTATCACATAATAAAGTACAGTCAAGACCTCAGAGAACAACAGATCTATGAAAATACATCCTGCTATGAGTGCTGAAAGCTTAACATCCCTTCCAATACTCATCTACTGCAAATGCACTAACATGCTCTGAGATGCTTGACTAAGCTTGTGAACCTCATTGATAAAGCTCACCCTAAAGTAAAATGAGAAAAAAAAATGGCTTCATTAGAAGAAAAAAAAAAAAGGAAATGTCACCCTCACGTCAGGAAAAAAAAATCGATATTCAGATTACCAAGGCTTAGAGATAACTGTGAGTCTGCAACAGAAGAAAAGTCAAGTAAGGGGCAGTCGAGGGAGATTTGGGGTTCTTACGTTTGAGGACATCCCCCGGTTCAAATATAACATGAATAGGTAGAGCAATGCTGTGGAACAAGTATGTAGCCTGAGAGTGTGAAAATCTATGAACATCTATTTCACACTTCATGTGTAAAAAAAAAAACTCCACATAAAATAAAATTTAAATTTGAACACATAAGCATAAAGATACTAGAAAGTGAACATCTTCATGTATTTTTATATATTTGAACACACATGGAAAAATTAAATGAAAATATTGATAGATTTGACTATGCAAAGATATTAACAACATATTACTAATATGACTACAATATAGTAAAAAGACAAAATGACAAATAAAAGCATATTCATTATAATTTAAAAAGAGAATAGTATATTAATTATACAAAGTTCTGATAAATTAATAAAAAGACATTCCTTTCCACATAGGAAAAAAAGAAACAAGCAAATGCATCCACAAGTGGTTTGTGAATAAATATCAATGCCCAAAAATCATATGTAAAGATGCCCAAATCACTACGAGTAATAAAACTTCAAATTTAGATGAGGTGAACGTTTTCACTTATCAATATGACAAAAACTTTTAAAATGATATAGGAACATGGGAAATGATGAGAGAATGTACACTGTCATATACTACCAGTATAAATAAAAATGGATTTAAACTTTTAGAGGTCATTTGACAATATGTATTGTGTTGACTTGCCAATTCCACTTTTAGTAAGCTTAATTTTTCTTGATATATGTTATTAATTTCCAACAAGGAGCACTTACTGCTTTTATAAGCATGAAAAACAAAAAAAGCTACACTAAAATATGAAGTGCTAATTTTAACTAATCATATTGATCAATCCGGTTCTGAAACTGACTGCAAGTCACTCAACACTACACATTTTCCTAGAAAATAAAATGGAGTCTGAATCCATACTAATCTGCAGAATTACAGTTATCCCAACTAAATTTGCCCTTCTTAATTATAATCACGTTGAACACAAAGGGCTGTGAATGAGGATCATAAACTGATATTTCCTGAAAATCAAACTTTCACCCAAATGACAAAAATCATATCTTGTTTTTAAGTTCAACATTATGCAGTTCTGGACATACGGCTGAACAACCTGGCTTGAGAAACAGAGCAGTCACTAAGGCCCAACAGCAGATTAGACACATCCCATAAACTCTGCAGAAGCAATATTAAGTTCTTAAGCGACTCAACATTGCATAACGAGGTGTGGGTACTTCTGACAATTCATAATGTTGAATGACAAGATCACAAGACCAGACTTTTTCTCCTAATGGTTGTAAGGAAAGTATTATTTTGGCCTCTGGAAATAAAGAGAAAATGCAGACTAAAAAATAAATTAAAACTACTGGAAACTGAACAGATTGGTGGTTGCCAGAGGCAGGAACTGGAGAAGGAGGTCAAAAGGGACAAATTTCCAGATGTAAGATAAATAAGTTCTGAGGATATAATATAGAGCATAGGAGCTATAATGAACAACATTGTCTTGAATATTTGAAAGTTGCTGAGAGTAAATCTTAAACATTCTCATCACAAGAAAAAAAAATTATAACTATTTGAGGTGATGAATGTTAACTAAACTTATTGTGGTGATCCTTTCATAGCATAAA
This sequence comes from Macroglossus sobrinus, assembly GCA_004027375.1. Lineage (NCBI taxonomy): Eukaryota > Metazoa > Chordata > Mammalia > Chiroptera > Pteropodidae > Macroglossus > Macroglossus sobrinus. Next base: position 408,995 of record PVKZ01000309.1, on the reverse strand, counting down.
CATATATCGAGTCATCACATCAGACACCTTAAATAATAAAATGTTATACGTCAATTATATCTCAGTAAAACTGGAAAGCACATAAATTTTTAAAGCAGTGAAATAGAATCACCACATTACTGCATGCATTATTTTAAAAGAGGAGGTTCAAGAATGAAAGAGAAAATTAAAATCACTTGAGCACTACCTTTGTTGGTGCAACATATACAACCACCCCTTCGTTGCTCTCCTTCAGCACTTTCTCCATGCAGTAGTAGGAAGCATAGGTTTTGCCTGAGGACGTTGGGGCAACGATCACTGCTGATTCATTATTATCCACAACATCGAGGAGCTCACGCTGCAGGGTTTAGAGCACCATTTGTGTCAATAATAAGAACAGCTTGTTACCAAAACAAATATATTAATATACTGTTAATATAACTTTCTGAACCTCAAATGGAATAATTGGAAGTAAAAAGACATAAAGAGACTCACAGGAAAATTCAAAGTACTTTGATATTCTCTCAAAAGGGAGAATTGCTATGTTTTTGAGCAACTGGGGGTAGGTTTGTGTGTGAAAAATAGAAAGCAGTTCTGAATAAAATATCTTGTTATTAGAAAGATATTTTTTTCTAATGATTTGTCATTGATTAAGTGCAGATGACTTTGAGAAACTAAGTTCTAAGAAGTAGCCATTATGTATTTTCACAATGGTAAAAAAGTGGCTGAGAAGAAAAAATATAATTCATTATTTTATTACTTATCTTTAAATATCTATACAGGACAGGCACCTATTTTGGAGTGCATGTGGGAATTTCATCCCTTCAACCTATCCTTTAATTCATCAAAATGAGGAGCAGTCGATAATCATAAGCCTGTATGATATGGCAACTTAGTGATAAAACACCACAGCCTCAATATGCATTTCTCTTAATGTAAGTCCACTCTGAACCACACCTCAGAGTGAAGTGCATCAAAAGAATTGTAATGTCTGTGGCATTGATGAAAAGCACTTACTGCCTTGTATACTGCACTGAAGTAAACATTTGTTCTCTTGTTCCTGTAAAGGAGGCAGGAATTTTTTAAGGTACTACATTATCATCAATATAAGAAAGATAAAGTAATATCAAGCATGAACAACCATAATATATGAAACTAGAAATCAATTACACTAAGAAAACTAGAATATTCACAGATATAGAAAAATTAAACAATGTGCTACTCAATAACCAATGGGCCAAGAGATAAATCAAAAGAGAAATAAAAAAAAAACTTTGAGACCAATGAGAATGGAAATATAACATACCAAATTTATGGCATGAAGCAAAAGTGGTTCTAAGAGGGAAGTTCATAGCAATAATGATTCCAACAGAAAAAAACTGCTAGAACTAATTAAAAATCAATACACAAAATCAACACACAAAAATCTGTTGCATTTTATATACTAAAAATAAACTATCAGAAACACAAATTAAGATAAATTCATTTACAATTAAATCAAAAAGAACAAAATACTGAGAAATAAATTTAACCAAGAAGGTAAAAATCCTGTATACTCAAAACTGTAAGACATTAAGAAATTGAAAAAATTATATAAATGTCTTACTACTAAGCTGTACACCTGAAACTAATATAATATTGAATATCAACTGAAATTGAAAAATAAGAAAATAATAAAGTCTATTTTTTTAAAAAGAAATTGAGGAAGATAAAAATAAATGGAAAGATATTTTATAATAATGAATGTGAATAATTAATATTGTAAAAATGTCCATATTACCCAAAGCGATCTACAGATTCAATGCAATTCCTATCAAAATTCCAATGGCACTTTTCACAAAAATTGAATACACAATTCTAAAACTTATATGGAACCACAAAGGACCCTGAACAGCCAAAGCAACCTTGAGAAAGAACAAAGCTGGAGGCATTATACTCCCTGATTTCAAACTATATTACAAAGCTATAGTAATGAAAACAGTGTGGTACTGGCATAAAAACAGACACACAGATCAATGGAACAGAACAGAGAGCCCAAGAATAAACCTATGCATTTCTGGTCAATTAATTTATAACAAAGGAACCAAGAATACACACTAGGTAAAAGATATTTTTTTCAAGAATTGTTGGGAAACCTGGACAGCCACATGCCAAAGTGTGAAACTGGACCACTACTTTACAGCATACACAAAAAGTAACAAAAAATGGACTAAAGATTTAAATGTAAGACCTGAAATCATAAAACACCTAGAAGAAAACATAGTTGTTAAGCTCCTGACATAGGTCTTGGCAATAATTTTCTAAATCTGAATCCAAAAACAAAGGCAACCAGAGCAAAAACAAACAAGTGGAACTACATGAAACTGAAAAGCTTCTGCACAGCAAAGGAAACCATCAACAAAATGAAAGGATAACCTACTGAATAGAAAAAATATTTGTAAATTATATATCTAAAAAGAGATTAATATCCAAAATAACAAAGAACTCATACAACTTAACAGCAAAAACAAACAATCTGAATCTACATCTTCCAAAGAAGATATACAGATGGCCAACAAGTACATAAGAAGAAATTCAATATTATTAATTTGTGGGGAAATACAAATTAAAACTACAGTGAGACATCACTTCACACCTGTTAGAATGACTAGTAATCAAGAAGAAGAAATAACAAGTGTTGGCAAGAACGTAGAGAAAAGGAAAACTTTGTGCACTGTTGGCGGGATTGCAAATTTGCACAGCCACTATGAAAAACTGTATGGATGTTCCAGCAATTCCCCTTCTGGGTATTTATCTGAAGAAAACAATAACACTAATTTGAAAAGATAAATCCACCCCATGTTCACTGCAGTACTATTTACAATAGCCAAGATATGAAAACAACCTAAGTGTCCGTTAATAATTAAATGAATAAATAGTGGTATATATAATTACACTCTATATAATGTAATATTATTCAGCCATAAAAAGAACAAAATCTTGCTATTTGAAACTTCATGGATGAACCTTGAGATAATTATGCTTAGTGAAATAAGCCAGTAATAAGATGCAGAATCTAAAGAAAAAAAAAAAAAAAAAACAAAGTTCAGATTGCTAACCAGCCAGAGAGCCAGAGGTGGGGGTGAGGCATGCAACAAATGGGTGAAGGTGATACTAAAGATAAATTAATTTAAAATAAATAAATAAAAACTACTATAAGGAAATATATAAATTTTGAGACCCACAATTATGACTAGCATTAGATTACCCTATATTAGAATGATCTGTGTGAGACTAAATTTTCCTGGGTAATTAAAGAGGAATATGTATTACTATCTAGGTTCTGACTGTGAAATTTATGTGTGGGGAAAAATGCCTATGACCCAGAAATGTGAACCTAGAGTCAATAGTCAAGGCAAACTGTAACAGTTGCGGGTAGGACTAGGTCTTGAGGTTGTCTGCAAAATTGGTGCCAAATAAAAAATCTCTCATCTCATTCTGACTTCCTCTGATTCTCCAAAGCAAAATCCTTGGGGCAGATCATTAGAAAGAAAGTTTTTCATTTTGGTACTAAGTTTAAAAGAACATCAACACTGAATCATCCTAGAAAGAAAATGCTATATAAAATAAAACATATCTAATATTATCTTCCTCAAAATAAAACAAAGATAAAGTCAGATTCTGGAAAGGACAGTCTATTAGACTGAATCTATGCAATTGCACTTTTGTGAATAAACATGTTCAATTTATTAGCAATTTTATATAGTTCAATCTATGTAAAAACACACCATTTTATTCTAACTTTATATCCATAAATATTAATTTTACATTTATTTATGGAAGAATAGCTACTATGGTCACAGATGAGGCATATAAGTATCTAAACAATTGTCTATGTGGTTTAAACTGCCCAAATTTCTCTATGTACACTTACATACTTACATATGAATTCCTATTGACACTGGGAAAATTTGGAGGCTGCTCCCTATGATGTGAATGGATAAGACAGAACTACAAAAAATATATATGTAAATTCATCATTGTACCTCCAAGGAAATGGTCTATTTATGAAAAATGAATGAAGTGAAAATTTTACTTCCAGTTGGAAAAATGTCCACATTTTACATTGTCAATGACAAATAATTTTAAGCAATATAATTCAATATTAAGAAGTTCATAATAAATATAATATGTAGAGCCACAATAATGACAAGCTTCTGAGATCACATTTAATAATAAAATAAAAAAATGTTTGTTTCCTTCAGTCATTACCTGCCATGTGTCAGGAATAAAATCCTGAACTCTGGGATCTGGATCTTTTCTCTCATCTCGAATCAAATAATGCCCCATGTATTGTAGTTGAAAGCGAACCGGCCCAATGCCAACTGCATATTTATTCTTTTTCTTCTCCTTTATGTCATCTCTTGCAATCTAAATTATATTAAAAGTCCATTTTGGAAGCGATTTTCAAATTATAACAGCATTTTTACTCAGTTTTTATGAAAAAAAACTACTAGTCCTTACATTTTATAATATTTATTAAAGAATTTCTTTATCAACTAAACATTTCTTAACTATGAGTAAATTAGCAGACATCAATATTTTCAAATATCCACCATGCGATTTATAGCTATCATCTGATATTTAAAGGCAATTCACAATCATAATATACAGTATATTTTGTTTTTTTGTTTTGTTTTGTTTTTTGCTATAATTAAACACAGGATTAGTTTTAAGGGTCTGCAGAGATAATCTGGCATTTAATGTTTGTCCAGACAAGGATTTGTACAAGCCTTCTAATTCAAGATTACTTTAAATTTGGTCAGCTGGATTACTAATAATGATTAGAAACTCAGAGTAAATATTTTCAGATAAAATAATCTAGAATAGGTAACTGGTTCAAGACATTTTATATATACATTTTATGTATAATTACTCTATTAAAATGGAGCTATTCTAAAAACATTACCTCGGTTGGAAATAAAGAATTTGCCAACTCATCAAATCCTAAATACTTAAGACATCTGGCTATGAATTGCAGATCTGCCTCTTGTAAAAGTTCCGAGTAGTTTTCCATCAAAGAGTGGATCCTTTTCATCATTTGAACAGCTATACTTAAATCTTTTGTAGTTTTACCTTGGCAAAGAATAAATGATAAAACTGTTATAAAGACAACTGAAAATAATAAATGTTTGATTATCTAATATTAATCATCTAAACTATTAATCTGACCTACCTTTCTTGACATTAATAAAGATTTTGGAATACAAAGTAATAAATAAAATGAAATTAAAGTGCAACTATACACACTTCATTATCTCCATGGAAAACCGAGCAGTAACTGTGTAATACTGGAGATAAAGAGAAATCTTGTAGTTCATGATAGAAATAAGATCACTAAAGCTACAGTATGTATAAGTTGTGAGAAACAACAAATCTCTTCTCCACCTATTATTTTCATGCCTTCTCCACAAGTTTAAAGGAAAATATTCAGATGACTTTAAACATCTGGTTAAAAACTTAGCAACATTTGTTGATTTCCACTATTGACCATAGATAACTATTTGGTATAATCACTGGAGCCTCTCAATTCAATCAGCCTTTTACAACTACCAGATACAGATATTGCTAATTCCTCTTTATTTAGTTATAGTCATATATATTATTTTTATTCTTCCTCACTGCTCATCTTTCATCATACTTACAATGTTAGGGCTGTTTTTTATTTCACCTGTCTTCCAATCAACATATACATTATCTGTTTAACAAATATTATCAAACACCTACCAAATGCTGCAAGTGACTACAAAAGAAATTTAATATAGAATTCTTAGTCTTCCAAGAGGGTAAGCTACTGTTATTTATGATCTCTCTTAGTAGCAGCCAACTTCAAATCCTGATTCAACAACTTGATTGGGGAGAAATACATAAGCCAAATCTTAACACTTCTCACTGTAATGGAATACACAGTGAAAGGCTGACTTTGCTACATACAGCATATTGAAGTTAGGTAGAATGAAGTGAGGGGAGGGCAGGACAGGGAAAGAACCTGGTGACCAGGTATTGAATGGATTTGCAACTGGGATCCTCGCTGAGATTTCATTGCTCGTTGATAAAATAGAGATGAGAATACTTAGAGGAATTTTTTAAGAATAAAATCATATTATGCATCTAAGGCTTCTAACACAAATCACTACTTAATGAGTGATAGCTATCATCATTTCATTTTTTAAATTAATTCGCTAATTCATCAAAATAACAGAATCACATACCTTTTTCTTGGCCTCTGCAATGTTCTTTCCAAGCTTTCAAGCAGGCAGTAAGCCCTACCATTTCAACTTTAAATTTCACTAGGCTACTTTTACATGATTTCAAAAAATCTTCGAGGTTTTTTATTCCAGAGTTTAAATTCTCTTTCAATTCCTCCTCAATAGAAAATGACAAAACATTCCATTTTTTCTCTTCTTTTTGTTCTTCCTTGGCAAATAACCTCTTCTTATTCTCTCTAGTAATTATTTCAGCCTTGGTCTCCTGCCCAAAAAGGAACAAAACGTACCATGAATCAAGCTAGAAATATTCCAAGATGATATTTCACGAATGGGATAATATTTTTAAGTGTATATTGATTATTTTGACCACCATTCCAGTTTTGAATAGGCACAATTTTACTTTGAATCTGTTTCTTAAAAATTAAAGCCTCTTTTAATTGTAAACTATGACAATTCATTTTAATGAGTTTAAAGACTGTGTGCAGATAATTTTCTAGGTTCCTAAGTGGTCTAGATTATAAATCAAAGAGTAAACATAACAAAATCAGAAGCAGCAGGCCATTGCTTTTTTTATGTCTCCACACACTGGTTCCTGTTGTTGTCTCTAGAACTGGTCTTCCCCTTCCATTTTTCCATAGTCACCTCCCTAACCCTTATTGTCCCTTAAGATATTTATTATATGAAGCCTTTCCTAACTCTCCAAAACTGGGTCATGTATTCCTCCTCTGCCTGGGCATCTATCGAGCACATATAACATGTACTGTAGCTGTGATTTTACCTTTCATACTTCCTCTCAGGAATGTGTCGTAGTTGTTTGTATGTCCCAAGCACAAAATATTTAGTTCATAATGTTTGATGAGTGAATGAGAAAATAGAAAGAAAATGAAGGAAAGGAGTCGAGAAAAGAAACAACATAAATATAACTTATTTGCTCTATCTAGATATGTGTTTCTAGTCAACTTAAATGCGATATAGATCCATGTTTACTATACTTTTACCAATATGATGTATTAATCTGCAAAGACAAATTAGAAATTTGTTGTTTTCACAAGAGAATTCTGACAAAGCTTTCACTATTGTGGTTATTTATGAAATTAATATCTAAACTTTGCCTATAATGAAGTTAATTTTAGTTGTCATCTCTTTCTCAGTATTTAATTCTAACCAATAATATTAAGCTTCCCAATGTTTTAATCTTTCAAAAGTTTTTATGCCAGTACCATATTGTAACTTTAGTGTAACTTTGTAATATAGTTTGAAATCAGAGAATGTGATGCCTCCAACTTTTTTTTTTCAAAACTGCTTTGGCTATTTAGAATTGTTTTATCAGTGTCTTATAGTATTCATTGTACAAGACTTTCAACTCCTTGATTAAATTTATTTTCCAGTATTTTATTCTTTTTGATGCAGTTGTAATGAGATTGTTTTCATAATTACTTTTCATGATATATAAATGCAACAAATTTTTATATCCTGATTTGTACCTGTAACTTTAATAAATATATTTATTAGTTCTAACAGTTTTGGGGTGGAATCTTTAGGGTTTTCTACATGTAAAATCATGTCATCTGTAAATATAGTTTACTTCTTTCCAATTTGGACCCCTTTTATTTCTTTTTCTTGCCTAATTATTCTGGCTGGGACCTCCAGTACCGTTTTGAATAAAAGTGACAAGAATGGGGGGGGGGTAGCCACAAGAGTGGGCAGAGTCTTATTCCTGATCTTAGATTTAAAAACTTTCAGGTTTTCATTTTTACCATTATATTATGAGATTCTTTCTCTCTTATTACCGTCTTTGACTTAAAGTCTATTTTCTCTAATATAAGTATAGCTATACCTGCTTTTCTTTGGTTTCCATTTGCATGGAATATCTTTCTCCATCCTTTTAATTTTAGTCTGTGTGTGTTCTTAAAGCTGAAGTGAATCTCTTGTAGGCAGCATATAGTTGGGTCTTTTGTTATTATTCATTCAGCCAGTCTATGTCTTTTGATTGGTTAATTTAGATCATTTACATTTAAAATAATTATTGGTAGCTATTGACTTATAATTACTATTTTGTTCACTTTATTTTGGTTGATTTTATAATTTATTTGTTCCTCCTCTTTGTCTCTTCCTTTGTGATTTGATAATTGTCTATAATGGTAAGCTTAGATTACTTTTTTTATTTTTTTGTCTACCTATTATAGGTTTTAGCTTTGCATTTACCGAGAGGCTTTTGTAGAACATCTTACATTTATTTTCATTATTACATTGTCCACCTGGAGCAGGCCAGAAGTAGAATATAGAGATGGTGACCTGGGCCTCCCTGGTAAGTGGGGAGGACTGCAGTCTTTTCCTAAATGTGTGTTAAATTAGAAGACTGATCCTTAGGCAGCAGCTTTTAAAGTATGCAAATGGGCCTCTTTCTGGGAAAGAATAGGAGAGAGGTGTTTTAGTCAGATGTCCTGGCTGAGCCTTGGGGGATAGCTAGGCAAGTCCAGTACAACAAGCCTGTTAAAAACCATTTCTTTGTTTACTATAGTCTTACGGATTTTGTGGACACAATCCCCATTGGCACGCAGAGCTAGATGTTTTAGGGGCCCATCCCTCAGGTAGAAATCTTAAAAGTTGGGTCCAAACCCTTACCACCTGAGGGTGAAGGTGGGAGTTGTGAGTTTCTTCCTGATTATATGTCACTATGCTGGGGGTGGTGTTTACTGCAAGAATACGTCTTAGTTTCCTTCTGTTTTGTTGAAGGTTTTTTCTCATTCACTCAATGTGTAGGAGTCACTCAGGTAGTTTCTGGATTTCCTTCAGAGGGAATTTTAAAAGAAAAAACTAAATTAGCTATTAATTCAAAGTGTCCATGGGACAAGGTAAGCTCAGGAACCTACTATATTGTCATCTTGGACTGGAACTCCCAAAGAGTTATATTTTTAATGCTACTTCTAAATGCTACATTTCTAAATTCAAGCCTTTAGTCATTTAATACCTTTTTTTAAAAATATATATTTTATTATGTATAGAGCCATATAACCTTTTAAATGCAGATTAAAGTTTCTTAGCAAGTAAATAAAATAATAAGTAATCAACATATTTTTTTAAAAAGTGGAGCACAGAAAATATTACCAAAGAGACTGAACAAATATCAACTTAATAAAAAGACAAAGAAAAGCAAAACACTTTTATAGACCTTATAGAACTTACTTTTGCCTTTTTGTTCTTGGATTCACTAAAATTCTTTGGCTTGTTAGCTTGAGTTACAATGTGTTTTGAAGAGACTGATTCTAATGAATTTCCATAAAACCGTTGAAAAACATAATATTTTTGCACAGATTTAAGATAATAAGGATTTCTAGATTTTTCTGAAAAAGAAATGACTTAATATGTAACACAACTATATTTTTGCAATAGAATTTTCACTGATTATTAACACTGTCCCACCCATACATGTACTTTTTTTTTTTTAGTTTGGAAAAGTAACTTAGTCTGTTCACTTTTGTTAGAGAGGGAATCTTAAATCAGATTATCTCTTGTCTATAGAGAAATTCCTTACCTTACTCAAAGGATGAAAGTAACAAAGCACTCTTTCCTTGTCTATCTCTCAATACAAATACCAGAATACTATAAAAAATTACAGATTCTGGACATTATATCTGTCATGTGCCCTGTGAATAAAGTTAAGAGGAAGATAGAGGCAAAGTAAAAAAGATACCTAGGATATTCTGTCTTATATCACTCAAAAGAAAAGTCCTTACTCCAGACCAGAGCCACAGAGTCAAAAACTTGGCAGCTGAGAAAAACTTGCACTGTGGTAAAATCCAGTGCAAAGGAAATCCCACAATTGAAGTGTGACTTACTAACTATAGTTTGTAACTATAATACTCAACTAAAGAAAATAACTAAGCTAATTTTTCAATGTTTATCTACATATATCAAATCAAATCATTTTGAAGAATGTTAATAGTTAATCTAAGCAGGCTGATAAGTACTTCACACATGCATGCTTAATATGCATACTCCTAGATTCTTCTGGAAGTAAGTTTTGTCAACTTGAAAGAGGGTGGCAGTGAGCATGGGGTAGATTAGGGTGAGATGCGGACAAGAAAGGAACCAAGAAAAAAAGATCCCTAATTCAATTTCTGTTGATCTACAGAATTAATGTTTTCATGGGCCTCCTTTTTCAGTTCCAACAACCCTGAGCTGGAAGGCAGATAAAATGCTGGCACTTATTACACACAATCACTGGATGGTGCGAAAGCATCTGCAACTGCTTCAAAGACTGTGGCCTCAATATTTTTGACATCAAGGAATACACAGATTTCTTCAACTACAACCATCTTACTGCATAAGACAACTTCTAACTGTGGGGACAAATGCCATATTTGTGAACTTCCTCCTAAGACACCTGCATAGCTATATATATGACTGTCAATAAATGAAACAGAACTTTTTCATCACCATTGTTTCTGACGTTCTTTCTCAAGAAGTATAATTTGTGGCAAATGATATGCTAACATTTCATTATGAGATAAAAGGCAGAAAGTGAAATTTATTTTAATTTATTTTACCAGAGTCACAGAGCTTACCATCAAATTGGCACTTTGTCCTGTCATAATCATCACTAAGGAGTCTGTGAGAATGCCAATGCCTAAGTTCATCAAATTCCTTATGTTTAACCAGTGAAGTTACAACAGGGTCATTGCTATGAGATAAAAAGAAATATATGCATATATTAAATTACTTGCCTTCAAATACAACATAGCATATATTACATTTTGTAATAATATTTTTAAAAACCCCTTTCCCCTTTCCATGATACATTAATGGTTGAACCTAAAGAGTAGTTTATAAGATGCTTAGAACCCAGTCCACTCCATGTGTCTAATAGTCCCACCAACATCAAATGTTCATTAATTAATTCATTAATTAAAAATATGCAGCTGAAGTAATTTTACTCTAAGATTAAAACCATGTTGATTTTCACCTAGAATTGATCAAAGGACATTGATGAATTTGATATTAAACTCATCATGTGTTACAAACACATATTACATCTAATATACTCTATCTTGTTACATTTCAAAGAATCTTTAATGAGTAATATTTTCATTTCACACAACTATTTACTGAGGCACTTTTGGCCTGATACCTCTTTAGGAAAGGTAAGTCTTTCAAAATGTCTCCAGCAAATTCATCAATCACCTCAGATGACACTGGAATAAAACCTAAATTGGGCATCTTTTTCTTAGAAGTGTCTGTAAACAAGTAAAATATTTAAACAAGGTCAAATGTGAAATTTTCATACAGCAATATTATACAGTATTTTCTAAAACTTTACATTAATAAAACGTTTTCATTGTCTTATTTATATTTATTAATTCCAGTCCTTCCCACAAAGCTATTTCCCACATTAAAACACTTTGGAACAAAGCAGAGTATAAAGAAATAGACAGCATTTAAATAGGCTGGTGATAGGTAAGTAGATATCATAAATATCACATATATATATAAAATATATGATAGTCGGCTAATAAAAGCCTTTATTTAGTATCTTGTTGATAATTCTAGTTAAGCTGCCATTATTTTGCTCGTTATCCTTCAGTGTTCAGTGTTCACTGTTTCTGTGTTTGCTTCATACCTTCCTACTGCAAGCTCCACAGCTCTCTGCCTGAGCACTTTTCATCTTACAACCTATGTGGAGCAGTGCTAAGAATCTAATGTCCCAGAGATATCCCTTAGCCAAAGAGTGAGATTCCCAGTAAAATTTACCTATTGTTGCCCACAGTGGATACCTACTCATTCATATGCTTTCATTTTCTTTTCTTTCTGTTCTAATCTTATCACTCCTTTAATTGATCTTTCTGGGATCAATGAACTACTTCTAGTCAAGAGACTGTGGAACTCATCCTGACAGAAGGAGAGAGGATAAATATTCTTTCTCGATATCATGAAAAAATATCCTTATATCAATACTTCTTAAATTCCCATTAGCTTCTCTTCCCATATTCCTTCTGGGATCATTTTTTTCTTCCTAAAGTTCGCCATATAGAAATATCTTGAGTGACGTGATGATGATGGATAAATCAGTTTTCTATTTCTGAAAATATCCACATTACTCCTTCACTGTTAAATGATATTTTTTAAATTATATATAATGTCACTCTATTCTGACTTCTATCATTATTATTTAGAGTTTCTTATAGGTAACTCTGGTTCTTTTAAGATATTTATTTTTTATATTCTATAATTTTACTCTATTGTGTCTAGCATGTGTATTTGAGAATGAATATGTGCATGTGTTGAAGTTATTCCATTTGGGGGTTATACTATATCCTGGTTGTATAAATTCTTGTCTTTCATCAATCCAAGTAAATGTCCAACCATTTCTTTAAAATATTGTCCGACTCTCAGTAGCTCAATCTCTTCTTCTGAATCTCCAAATTAGTAAAAGTTTGGCTTCTTCATTCTATCCTTCATACATTTTAACATTCCTTTTATATTTTTTATCTTTATTTCTTTGTTTGTTTTTTGCTTTTAAATTTTTTCCCAGCTTTATTGAGATATAATTGATACATAATGTGTGTAAGTTTAAGGTACACAGTGTGTTGTTCATCACTATTTTGGTAATTCTTTTGATCTATTTCTAGGTCACAAATCTTCTCTTTAGCAATACAATTTGTAGGTAATGTTTTCATTTCTACAAGTCTGATTATTTTAAAATGTTAATGCTGCTTTATAGTATTTTGTTATTTCTCATGTTTCAAATCTCATATTTTATTTCTTTAAGCATTTTTAAACACAGATGTAGTATATTTTACTTTTGATAATTACAAAATCTGAAGTACCTAAGAGTTCTAGTTCTTTAGCTTACTATTTATTTCTCCTAAGACTTATTTTCTCTGTGGTTTTATAAATTTGTACTTATACTAATATTTGGCAGAAAATCCTGTAAAACCAAGGTTTATGTTATATTCCTCTACAAACAATTTGCCAGATTTCTTTGATCACTTGAAGTTAATTTTCTGGCTTAGAGTTGTCTTGACTCTGCTAATAGCATAAATTGAAGCCCAAGATTCTTGAGAGGACAGATCTATAACCAGAAATTCTCAGTGTGATATATTTTGTATTACCCAGACATCAGGCTTTCGTGTCATTTTTGGCCCATAGGATTTCCCTTTTACCCTTTTGAGCTTAGCTATAATTATACAAAAAGATGCTTGGTGTCTCTTATCCAGCATTTCAATAGTTTCCCACAAAAGATTTTTATTTGATCTATCCTGTCATATTACTGGAAATGAAAGTCACATATATCTGGCTTTCTAAAAAAAATCACACAGTTATAAGCAAAACATATAACTCTTTAAACTATAAACATAGCATATCATCTTGATGATATGACAATAAAGGTAATTCATTATTAAATATTGTAGTACCAGAAAATTATTTATACTTGTGACATTTAGTTAGTGGTACTTTTAAAACTTTTTCAGAGAAATAATGCTTTTATTTCAAATTAATTTAGATATTTCTTACTTTTGATTGCTAATGGGTTCTTTTCAAGAAAATGAAGTTTTGTCGTTCTCAGAGGAAATGGTTTTCCAACATCAAACTTTCTGACCAACTTTGATACAGTATTCCAGAGATGTTCATAATCTTTAGTAATGGCATTTCCCAAATTCAAATGTAAGCCTATGTGATAGTTTAAAAAAATTTTTTTACATACTCAGAAACACACATTTTGATGAAATTTAGAGTTCTGAAATAGTTGTCAAACATTAACATTTTCATTAAGTCCCACACTGCATATAAATGACAATGGTCCCTAGTGTTGACCATGGGATTATATATTTAAAGTTTTATATTGTTCTCTTATTTGATTACTAAATATTAAAATTATAACTACCTTAACTATTAATAACATATGGTAAATATCTAATTATCATTTAAGATAATGAATATGTGTCACATATAACTTTATGTTCAATAAACTGAATAAAAACTATGATTTTTCAAAAATAAGAAAATTTATAGTACATTGCTAAATTTATACACAGACAATTTGTTTCAATGTCTGCAATACGAAGAAACAAAATCCTAGAGGTCAAAGAAGCTTCAATAATGCTTAATCAGTTGTAGTTCTCTAAAATGTGTTTTTTTCACTGCTAAGAAACAGCAGAAAAGTTATTCTAAGAAAATAACTCAAAAACAAATCACATACAACAGATATATAAACTAGCTTATCTTTTGAAAAAAAAATAAAATTCTCCAAATAGCTAATTGTGGTAGGTGATTATATTAAATAGAGTAATTATTATGAGAAAATATTATGCATATATTTAAATGAAAAATTCAACTGCTAAATTATCTGGAATGCCAAGCACCCAAACACATATTTTTTTAAAATATATTTGTGGAATAATACTGTTTTAAAAAAATGTTTTAAAATACAACATTCACTCTAACTGCGACTAAATAAAAGTTGTGTGTGTGTGTGTGTGTGTGTGTGTGTGTGTGTGTAAACAAAGATTGAGAGAAAAAATGATTGCTGTGTTATATACTGGAAATATAGAAAAAATACTTTGAAATTTTAAATTCTTTATATTGTTTAGATCTAGATGAAAGTACATTATTATAATATACTAAGAGAGTACCTTGAACATTTTCATTTTCATAGTAAAAAGCAATATTCTTCAATAAAATCTCATCGCTTAAATCACAAAGGTGAATTAAATTCAGATTCCAAAATTCAAAAATGTTTATATTACTTAGGATAAAATATTCACACCACTTTTTCTGAAAATTGAAAATAAAACCAAATTATTGACAATTTTTATATTAGCAAGAAATTATAATATGACTTCAAACATGTCTATAATCCAATTGACAGGCAAATTGGTGGAGCTCTTTCCAATTCTTAATAATGTAAGCATTTTTAATCTGAGTATTTATGAACACTTTATACCTTAAAAGATTAAAGCATAAAATAAAAGCAAACTGATTAAAAAATTAAATTAAATGTAGTTCTTTATTCTGAAGCAGATAAATCCATATTTAACTCTTACTATGATTTTTTTTTCTCACACTGTGCATTCCACAAGGTTTCAGAAATATTTCTTCTTTCAAGTGTATCTCTATTCTTTAATTATGTTTTAGGGTTTTCCAATTTTACTTCCAGGTCAAAAGAGCATTTAAAAAAAAAAAACATTTGATTGTTCGGGGATCAAGAAGATGCTGAATTATTCAAACTCAAAGATCTTCATCTACCTACACTCATGTGCACCTACCAGGTTTGTGATCAAGGCTATGTTCTCACCTAACACAGACAGAATGTCTTCAGTGTTTGAGAATTTAATTTTTAGAGGGAGAAAACTAAGGCTTCTTTGTTCCACACTTCCTTAATGATAAAATACAAATGCTATTTAAATATAAACAACTAATTTATCTCTATTGATGTGGAACTTTAACCCAGAGGCATCCAATAGAAATGCAAAATGGGCAAGCAGCACATGTTATTTTAAATTTTCTGGTCACATTAAAAAAAAAAAAAAACTGTTACTAACTTTAATTTTTTTTAACTCAATATATTCAAAATATTTTTATCTCAACATATAATCAATATAAAACACTGAGAGAATAGCTTACTTGTTTTTCATACTAAGATTTTGAAATTTGGTGTTTCTATTAAACTGACAGCACATCTCAGTTCAGACTGCCCACAAGTGCTTAGTACATACTTGTAGCAATTGGCTACTGCATTGAACAGCCAAGCTCTACTCAGCTACATCAGGGAGGCTGCCCAAGGTTCATGATGAAGTCATAAATATCAAAGAAGCAGAAAACTCCTACCTGAGTGTAGTTTTATCTACAAATACAGCCATGAGCCCAAGAACGATGTTTTGATCAGTGACACTCTGCATATACGACTGAGGTCGCATACTATTATAACGAAGCTTAAAATTTCCTATCGCCTATGATGTGGCAGCTGGCTGTCATAAAGTCACAATGTTATACCGTAAGGCATTACAGTTTTGTGCCAGTCTCAGAAAATAGATAGTACCACTATTGGCTAGAAATGCCTGGGGGTACTTACCTGGGGCTAGGAACTTCCTACAGACGTTGTCTCTTTCAAAAACTATGTTACAACTGGACTGACTCTCCTGTTTCTTACAACCATTTCACAACACCCTTCAGCAATAAACATTAGGAACCTCTGAAGAAAAAATGTTTATTACTTAAAGGCTCTAGAGCATACAAGGTGTGTGTTGGAATAAGGGACACAGGTCCTGTGTCAAGACAGTGTGCATGGGCCTATAGTTCTGCTTTTATTGAGACCAAGGGTGGAGGCCTAGGGTTTGTAGGGCCCACTCTTTGTTGGTGAATTTAAACAGGAAAGCGAGAATTTAAAGCCCAGAGAGAGAGAGAAAAAAAAGCTAGTAACCCAAATGACAATTAGTGAAATCAACCAAGACCTCTAAAACAAAGGAGACTGGGGTACGGGTGGGGGTTCCCTGTTTTTTTACATAGTTCTATGGCTGGCTACTTGTTTATTCGAGATAGCATTCTTGAAGTGGATATTTCTTTGCCGTGGATGCCTGGGTAGTCAAAGCTTAATTCAGGCACTGGGCATACAGAAAGGAAAGCAAACTGCCAGGGCTTACACTAAAATTACCCACTCAGGGGTTTGTGGTGATGCATAGTAGTGGGATATACATTCTAGGTGTATGTAAGTGCACTCAGTGATGTTCACATAATGATGAAATTGCCTAATGATGCATTTCTCAGAACTATCTCAATTGTTAAGCTATGAATGACTATTAAATACCAAAAATATCTCCACAGAACCATAGAGCAGTCATTCTCAAACTTCAGCATAAACTTCATCTGGAAAGGTCATTAAAAAAAAAAAAAGATGGCTAGGCACCACCCCCAGATATTGAGTCAATAGATCTGAGGTGGAGATTACGAATTTGCATTTTTGTGCTGTTGGTCAGAGGACCATACTCTGAGAATCACTGCCATGTTAGGTCCCCACTCTGCCCCACCAATTCTTTTCATAATACCACAGAGTAAATAGTAATATGTGAAAATTGTACAGCAAAAGTTCCTCATTTTATTAACGTCACAAAAAAGTGCCTCTGTGTAGTCTCCAAATGTCAAGATCTGAGTAAACATGAAACTTTCCCTTCAGTTTGCTTAGTTGCTTTCTCCAGAGGCTTCAGAATATGTCCTTTATTGTGAAAATTTCAAAGGCTACCTGACATTACACTTCCATCTACCAAGTGTTACCAAAGTGAAGAATAGAGAATGAGAAAGACCAGCAGGGTGTTTGCCTATGGGGTGATCAGCTGTTTCCCCACATTGAGAGAGCAGAGGATGATGAGAAGGGCACAGATTTGGAAGCTGGACAAAGAAGAAATTAGATCTCACCTTGATCATTTATTAGCTGTGCTAATTGGCCACTTAGCCTCTCTACACCCAAAATTTTCATTTGTAAAATGAGAACATAAAAGTATTATTATGTCTGAAGTAACATAGGTCTATACCTAGAGCAGGTACAAAATACATGGTAGCTATTCCTATCATGCCCCACAATCCATGCCATCCTAATCAAAGAGAGAAACTCACCACTATGTAAGAACATCCTCTAAATCCCATTCCCTCTCATCTTCCCTGTATTTTCAGCCTATCCTCCCCTAATTTTCATAATCATCATTTAAACATGTTCAATCTTTCCCATCTCAAAAGTACTTTTAAATGACCCACTTTCCTCTCCAGCTGTATATTATGCCACTTTTCTTATTCTCAACTTCTTACATATAAATGTCTCTCTACCTTTATTTTCTTGCTTTCACTCACTACTATTGCATTCATTTTAACATAGATTGTACTTCCTACCACTTCGTTAATATGTTTTTAATTATGATTGACAGTGAGCCCTATGCCATTAAACACCAAGGTATAATTTTTAGTTCTCAACCTCATACAATTTTCTATAGCATTTGGTATTATTAACCGCACCCACCTTTTGAAAGGCTCAGTTCCTCTGACCTTCAGAACGATCCATTCTCCTAGCTTTCCTTCACATTCATCTAAGCAGCTGCTTCTTAGTGTCTTTCACCAGTGTCTCAATCCTTTTCTTAACTATTTAATATTGGAATAGCTCAGGTCTCTGCCCCAGACCCTGTTATCATGTTTCTCTCCCAAAATAATTTCATCCACAACATGGCATCAATTAACATCAATAGGCTAATGATTCCCAAATCTTTTTCTCCAATTCGTTCCACTTTGCTAAGCTCCAAAACAGTATTTTAAATTGCTTCCTAGATATCTCCATTTGGATATTTCATTGGCATTTTGAACTCAATATTTCCAAAATTGAACCCATGATCTTTCTCTGCAAGTGTCCATAAAAATGCTCGGGCTAGAGAGCTATGGTCACTTGATTCCCCTGTCCCCTCATATCCCATGTTCACTCACTAAACTTGTCAATTCTACATTTTAAGTAACTCTTGAAACTGCCCACTGTTACTCATCTCTATTTACCACTTTCTTTGTCACTAACATCAACACGTATCTATTACTAAGGTATTAGTCATCTAACTAGCTTTCCCAAATTCACCATCCTGCCTCTACAATGAACTCTGCATTGCAAGCCAGAGAAAATTTTTAAAATGAAAGTGCCACTCATCTACTTGAAAGATACTCAAGCAATCGGGTCTTCGTGTGCTTACTGTCAAGTTTTATCTCCACTCTCTTAAGAAGATTTATGTGATGTATCTCACCCATCCCTTCAGCTTTATCACTTTCCCATATTCTTTCTATTCAAATTAGACTATATGTATCTCAGTTCTTGGTCATGCCATCCTCAGGAGGATCACATATGCTGATTTATCTCCTAGAATCAGTTTCTTCATTCTTTCTTCAATTCGCTATCACCTACCCATCCTTCAAGACTTTGGTTACTTCTTTTCATTTCTTAAGACAAGATATCCTTTTCAGACTGATTAGAATCTTTCTATTATCAGATTCTGAAGAATCCTGTAGTTCTTCCTTCATAATAATTTTTAAAAATCAATATCCATGTTCCCTGCAAAATGTGGCTCTATGAAGGTGGTAGGGTAGGATGAGTAAATCTATTCTTATATCTTCTCACAGTATCCTTAGTGAGTCACACAATGCTTGTGCATTAGATAAATATTCGTGGACTGGATTCCTAACTGATTGGTTTTAAAACACTTTCCTTAAGCATTTTAACATGTCTCAAAATCCAAAAAGAAAAATAAAAGCCCATGTCAATTGAGCCACTAGTGTCATAGCTGGATATCAGTCTAAGTCAATACCCCCAAATTTAAAGAGAAAGTTTACACTCAAAGAACCTAGAAAATAGCAGTATTTATAATACAACAATTAAACTCAATGTCAATAATAGAGAAATGGATATATAAATCATGGTATATCCATTAACAAAAAACTAGCAGCCATTTAAAAATGATGCCAACCAAGAATGTAAAAAAAAAAATGGGAAAAGACAATATATATAATTTTCAATGTTAGAAACAATAACAAATAACAGGAAAAAAATCTAGGCATTTAAATTAAATAAATAAAAATGTTAATAATTTTCAACATTGATTTAATTGGTGAGCCACTGGGTTTTCATTTGTTTTACTTTCTATTTTTCTAAAGTCTACACATTTTCTCTATCTTCTATAAAGAACAAAACAATAAACTATTACATTTATTTCTTCAATTCCTCTCAAGAGGAGAACACAATGGTCACCAATCCCTTACAGATGATGACACAAAACTCTGATCTTGACAGAGATTGGAAGAAAAAAAATAGAGGGGCTTTTTCCTTGGGTTGAATATATATCATGCTATTTATTATTACCACCAAACAGAGTTATTGAAATTAGGAAGTGATTGATTTAGGCCATTAAACTTTTAAAGCCTCCAAAGGGCTCACATTGTTTTCATATAAATTTATTTTTGAAAGTGACTGGGGTTTTTATATATCAAAAGTTGAAACAATAAATAAATTAATAAACTAACAAAGAACATATTTACCATTTTTAAGGAAGTCTGAATGTCTTTAATCCAAGGGGAAATGATGAATCTAGTAGAAGCTCTTTGAGAAAGAGGTAAGTGGAGTAGAAAAACCACACTGAGACAATGCAGTTTACACAAATCTTCCATCTCTTGCAGGGTTAAGCAATTACTTGCCACCTGAATAGAAAAGAAAACGAAAAAGCCGGTAAGCCCAAGAACAGCTGTCTATCAAAATGCACAATACAAGTGCAGCACCACAAAAGTTGGCAGCTGCATTCTGCTGTGCAGTAATCACATATTATTACAGTCTACATTCTACACTTTTGAGAAAACCTTTTTCTGCATACATAAACTTGATTGCATTATACAGTTGTTAGGTAAGAGGGACAGGGAACTGCCAGCTCAGTACCAATTTATATAAAATGTTTTTAGCTAAGCAATCTTCACATGAGCTGACCAAGCAGGCAATGAATCATGATCCCACAGGACTGTGCTGATAGAGCCAAACAGTAAATACTTTATTCTGTCTAAGGTGCCATATTTTAAAAGCTATATTGAAAATTACCAGATTGATGAAACCAGAACATTTCTAAAAAATGTACTCAATTAGAAAAAGGGTAAAGAAGCAGGCATATTTAACATGATAGGACAAGGACCTCACAGCTATTTTTCAAATGTTTGCAGGATTGTAAGTCTTAGACTGGTTTCAGAATACCTCAAAGGGCCAAATACGGTCTAATGATAAGAAATTCCAGAGAGATACATTTGATTTATTCTCATTTTTGTAATAACAATTTAAAATGGTATGTCAAATTACATAGAAATATTTTACTAAAAATGTATTCAAGCAGATATTAAAAAGCCAAATACTGTATATAAAAGATGCTAGGTAAAAAAATGATGAGCCCTGTTCATTTCTGAAAGAGACTTTATTTTTCATTAATAAGAATCTTTAACCAAGAATCTCCCAGCACTCTAATTTTATACAAAATAGTATGTGTACATGAGAGTGTGTTTTTGTGTGTGCATGTGCATGTGTGCACATACATATGTGCTGACTAGTTAGAAAGCAAACCCATACTGATCAACAGATTCTTAATGGACTCTTATCAATCATGAAAAGGTTAAGACTTTTATATCTCTCCAGCTGGGATGGTACTAAGAAACTATAGCAGGAATGTTCTTTTAAAATATAGTTTGGTATTATGGAACTTGAACAAGACAGACCTAGGTTCAATCTACAGTTCTTTAATATCTTTGGTTTGGTTCCTACTTGGACTGTATGAACCTCAGTGTTCTCATATGATAAATAGAGATAATAATACCTCCCTTAAAATGCTCTTGTGAGGATTTAAAGGCATGAGACATATAAAGAGCCCAGAATGTTATAAAGGGTAAGCTAATTTCTTTTCTTATTTTTCCTTCCTCTGGATGATTAGACAACTTTGATGAAATATGTACTAAGGGAAACATCTGCATAGTAAAAAACTCAATCATAAAACAGCACAATAGGTGTTTTTTTAAAATAAATTCTAGGGTTTTTTTCTTTGGGGAAGTTTGTATAAACAAATTAGGGAAGTAAATGACGCACTAAATGGAAGAGATAGATGAAATTAATAGTTTCAAAAGTGGAAAACAATGCTGGTTCATGGTAACTTTAAAACAGTCACACCTTTTGGATGTTAGTTTTCTGATCAGAGGTAGTCTTCTTTCTGTTTTCTAAAAAGTGATAGTACATTCGCAAAGTCATCGAGCACGAAGTAACACAAAGAACACGTCGGATGTCGGATCCTTCTGGCCAGAGTTGCTTAAGCAGAGAAATAGTTTCACATATCTGTCATGGAAGAAAATTGTAAAAATATGATATTTAGAAAAATATTTTTATTCATAAATGATCTTACTAGAAGAAATCATACAGAAAAGATAGATATGACCACATGAGATTCTAAATATTTCTATTAAAAATGATAAACATTTTTAAATAAAAAAATAATTGAAACAAATATTTCAGCTAAATCCTAAGAAATTTAAGTATGTAGAGTTTCTATAAATCAATAGGAAACATCTAAGCTTTTAATAAGACATGAGCAGATAATACACAAAAGAAATACAAATAATAATAAAATAGAAAAATGCTCAATCTCTCTAAAAATAAAAAGAAAAACTGATATCATATTTTTACTTCCAAGTTAGCAAAGTATATTTTACTGATAATAGCACTGATATGCAATATTTCGTCTCTCTAATAATTTGCTAATGAGAGTGTAAATAGATACAGAATTATTGCAAAGCTATTTGACAATACTTATGTTTATCATTAAACATGTTAACACTTATGATGGGTTGTTCAAGTTCTAAATCTAAATTAGGTAAATAATATAAAATGTGTACCAAATTTATGTACTAAGATGTTTATCACAGAGTTATTTGTAAAAGCCAATTTTCAAACAACTTAAATGTTTAGCATTAGGGAAATATTATGCATCCAGTTAAAATAAAATTTGTGAAAAATTGTTGGTAATCAGAAAATATTTAAATAATAATATTAATTTAGAAAGTGAATGAAAGAGTATATATAATATGCTTTCCATTGTATAATAATACATAGAACACCATTGAAAAGGTATTTTCAAAAAATGTGAGTTTTATCTCTAAATGGTAGAATTGTGTGTAATCATGGTATGAGTATGAAAGGTATTCAGAATAATAAAACTATGACATACTGAAATCTAGATATTATACTTCTAGTAATTAAATTTTAGCCACTCTATAATCCAATGTGAGTCATTATAAAATATTCACAGGACGTTTTTATATTTTTCAAATTCTATTAGGCATTTTGTTAAAATTCTGTTAGATGTACATAGATACATAGCTTTGTGGGATTTCCATGTAGTTGAAAACACTGGATTCTGTAGTAATCAAATTCCTAAAAATAGTAAATATTTTTATAACTGTAAATAGTCGACAAAAAAATCATACCCTCAGAATTAAGAAGACAGAATAGTGATACTGCAAAATAACTGTGTATAAAGGGAAGCATTAACAAATTCCAGCTCTGCAAGCCCTCATGCTCCTCTGCCACACTTGGTCCAACTCAAGGCTTTTTAGTGATAAGAGATTGAGAAAAATTATAGGAAACATACAAGAGAACCGTTAGTGAAAGGTGAATTGGAATAACCACTAGAAAAATTAATTCTACCCTAAGTCTGAAAATACAAAAAGAAAGAAAGTAAACAGGTAGAATAGAGTACGGACTACAGGAAATCAATTTCAAAGTAAGTACAACATAAAACATCGGATCGCATATAAAAGGGCCAGGCAGAGACAGACTCATCTATAAGGACAAATATGACTTAAGAGGACAGTAATTATTTAGAGAATAGGAGCTATTGAAGAGAAAATTTTCTGAAAACATAGCTTTGGAGACGAAAACCAAGCTAGAAGGAAGAAAGAAGCATTCTATAGCAATTAAGTAGTGAACGGGAAAAGAGGACAAAAAATACTTAAGACTCTGGAAGATAAAAGAAAACCTATGACTCACAACCCCTCATCCACCACTAAAATAAATAAACAAACAAAATTCCCACTAACATGACTGGTCTCTGCTAGGCTGACAGAAAGAAACACGATTAAATTAAATTACGTTAAGAAATCTTTTTTTTTCCTAATGGGGACATTGGTTAACAAAATGCAATAAGTTTCAGCTGTACACTTTAACAGTAGGGCATATATATATTTACACTGTGTATTCACCTCCCATAGTTAGATTTCTTTCTGTCACCACATATTTTACTCTCTTTTAAATTAGAAATTTTGTAACACACTTTAATATCATAAAAATGAATAAAAGGAAGGGGAATTACATAGAGAACCACTGTAGAAATGATAAGAGGAACAAAATTTCACACAAATTAACTAAGGAGAGTCTCATTATCACCACCAAAAACAATAACAACAACCATAAAGCAGGAGAAATATCTGAGTCTATACTTCAAACATGACTAAAGAAACTAAGACAAGCACTGATAATATGAAAAATTATATTTATTCAGCAACTCATAAACCAGAAACATAATTGAAAAGGAGAAATGAATAAAATAATTTAACTCGGAAAAATAACCTTTAAAAAGGCAAAGCTATCTCAGAAATGAAGAATAAATTATAAGATGCCCCAAAGAGAGTAATCTCAATAAAAATTTAATAAGAAATACTGAGAAAAGAAAACAACAAATGATATAACAAAAAAATTAAAAAATAAAAAAAGGTCAGAGAAAAACACAGAAAGAAGCAAAGATGGAACAATATTTGTATTATCAGACACTTAAAGAGCAACAAAAACAATAAAACAGCTAGTATGTAAAATGATAATCTAAGAAAACCCATTATAGGCAATAGGTTGGTTCTAAGAGATGCTGAAAAACAAACAAAAATAGTCCTCATAAACCAGACAGTAAAACATAAAATATGAAAACTGAAAACAAATTGAAAATGTACAAATTAAAAACAGAAAGAAAAAATAACCACAAATACAAAAGAAATTCTTTAAAAGTCATAAAATCTTACTTTGCAAACTCCTATGCAAATAAACTTGAAATATAAATGAAAAGAATAATTTTCTCATAAGAACGAATTACTAAAATTGACCCCATCAGAGTTAATAAGCTTAAAGAAACCAATTTTTATAGAAAAAAAATAGAGAAAATTATCAAGAGAAAAGCACCAGGCCTATATGATTTACATGGAAATTCTATCAAGTCTTCAAAAACCACATAATCCCAATCATCTATAAACTATTTCAGAATATTAAAAAGGGAAAACATTCTAATTTTTTAATGAAGCATATAAAACACTGATACCTAACCAAATAAATATAGTTCACAGCAAGAAAACTACAGAAGAGTGTCATTCAAGAATTCTGGTGCAAATATTCTAAACAACATATTAGCCAACAGAATCCAACACCATATTAGGAAAATAATATAACATGACCAAATAGGATTTAAACATAAAAGGACACACAAATTAATGAAACTCAGTAGGAATGCAGAGTTGCTTCAATGTTAAAAAATTCATTGGTATCAAAATATCATATTAATAAAGTTAAGAAAAAAACATAATCATATCCAAACTTTCACACACATTCATGATAAAAGCACTAAAAAAATAAGTTCAAGACAACATTTTTAATGTCAGTATATATGTTATATATAGTATATCTATATATATAAATTATAGAAACAATAGAGACATTTCCATTAAGGAACAAGGCAGGTACCCACTATCTCTACTACTATCCACCATTGTACTAGATTTATTAACTAATACAATTATATAAAAAAAAGTAACGAGGCATGAAAATAAGAAAATAAGAAAAGAAGATGCAAAACTATCTCTGATAGTATATATGGAAAACTCCAAAAAATTAATAATAAAACTAATTTAAAAATAAAAATTTCAATGAGGCATCAGAATATAGAATTGATATACAAAAATCCATAGATTTCATATGCCTAAACAACAAAGAGTAAGAGAACACAATGGCAGAGAAAATTTCAATTACAGTAACAATAAAAACGTCAAATACTTAGAAAGAAAATTAAGGAGAAATGTATAAAAGGTAGATGAGGAAATTTCTTGAATTCACAAAAATAGACTTAAACAAATATAAATGCATTCTCTCTTCTTGCATGGAATAATTCAGTATTATAAAGATGTAAATTTTCCCAGAATATTTGTAAATTCAATGCACTTTAATAAAGATACTAAGATATTTTTTGAAGTTAGATAAGATAATAATAGAAGTTCATATGAAAAAAGTAAGATGCAAAATAGCTGATAAAACACTAAGAGAAAAATTATAAGTGGAAAAACTAGCTAAACAAGACATTAAAAATACTATGAAGTATTTAGAATCAAAAGAGTATAGAACTTGTAAATAAATCAGTGGAACACAGTAGACAGTCCAAAATTATTTCCAAATACATATAAAAATTTATTAAATGACAAAGGTGGCATCTGAAATCGCTGGGATAAAGATTGAATTTTTAATTAATTACACAGAGTATCCCTTTGAAAAGATAAAAATTATATTCACATCTCACACTGTATACAAGAATAAACTCCAAAAGGGTTAGGGATACACACACACACACACACACACACACACACACACACACACACATATATGTATATATAAAAAAACAAAAAATATATATATATGTATGTGTGTGTGCGTGCATGCGTGTGTGTATATATATTATATTATACATACATACATATGTATATATATTATATATCATACATGCATATATGTATATATGTATATATATGTGTGTGTGTATATATATTATGAGTTTATCATTAGATTTCTCTACATACATGAAAGTTAAAGAGGACTTTCCATGTGATTTATATGTATATGTATGGGTGTATGTGTGTGTGTGTGTGTGTGTGCGTGTGTGTGTGTGTGTGTGCATTCATAAAATATATCACACTTAAAAATGGAAAGACAAAGAGAAAAAAACTGGTATAAGCCTATTTGGAAAGAAAATTGTCAAAACCTAATTAAGCTACATAAACACTCATCTTCAACTCACTAATCTCAATTCTGAAACCTATTCTAAAGATATATCACCAACAATACAAAATTACATATGATGTGGTTATTTATCAAAGCATTGATTGTAATCGTAAAATATTAGAAAGTATAAATTCTGTAATGAGAAGCTGGTTAAAAAAACTGAAGTACATCCATACAAAGGAGTACAATGTGGCTATGTAACGAGGAAGATAACCATAAACTGCTTTAAAATGATTTCTAAAACATGTTGCTAAATGCAAAAATACTAAAATACTAAAGGATATAATATGCTAACTTTTATTTAAGGAAGAGGGGATATAAGAAAATACATATGTATTTGCCTTTATTGTATAAAAAAAATACATTAAGAATAAACTGGAGGCTAAAGAGACAAGTTATGGGAAGTATTTGAGAAAGGGGTGAATTGTAGAGGAGAATGGAACCAGAGCAGCAGGGATAAGAATAAAGTATCATTTCTTTGAGTATATATATATTTGCATATACCTTAGTCTTAAAATCAGAATGTTTGATATAACTTCCACATACCCTCCCCCCTCAAAAAAAAACAAATAATTAAAAACAATCAAGATATGGGTGGGAGGGATCCAAAATGAAATACAAACACTAACCAAAGAAACTAACTCTATTAATAATGAATAAAGTAACCACACTAAAAGAAGTGAACAAAAAAAGAATTCACCTAACTAACTTCGGAAAACAGTATTTTGACATATTATATAACTACAGATAAAAAAAAACTGAACATAAATCCTGTAATCCACTTAGTGAATATGTTTCAATATTCTTAGTAATAATAACTTATTCTAAGAATGACAATATTCTTAGTAAAAATAAACAGATATTGTTAGCAATTCTAAAACTACTTTATTTGTATACTAGAATTAAAAATAAATAAATAAATGTAGGTAAGGAAAGCTTAATTTCTCACAATTAGAGAAAGAAATTACAAATAAACAAAGGAGAGTAAATGAACTATATGAAGTTGGAGTAAAAGTTATCAATATGAACACATGATATGATAGATGCAAGTAATACAAAGATGATAGATGGTAGATAGATAGATAGATGATAGATAGATAGATAGATGATAGATAGATAATAAATTAAAAATAGGTATACACACATGGATTAATATATATATATATTTTTTTTTCTTGTTCTGTCTGCTAGAAAGTCCTAGTAGCTATGATACTTCAGTAACAATGAACAAATGTCATTCCCAGATGGCTTCTAACTGCCAATTTCCAATAAAGCAACCAGAACTCCTTAGATAATTGGCTGATTTGAGAGCTGGGGCAGGGAAAATACAAGATGAGATTGGAACATCTTGTGGTTTCAAAAAGTAAGACAGAGAACAAAAAGATGATGCTTGATGAGTCTGAAAATAAATATACATCTGTGTAACCACCACTTCAATCTATGATATCATACTTCAATAGTGATTTAAAAAAAAAATGGGGAGCTTATAAAAGATCACGGGTTCAAACCTGAAGAAGTTTCTAATGTTCAAACCCAGAACAATTTGAGCACCAAAATCATTATAATATTGCACTTCAACCTGCAATATAAAATAAATATCTACTGATCCATATTGATATAAATAAATAAACACATAATAGCACAGCTAAAGTGACTGCCCCTTACAGTAGATTTTCAATTAACAAATGTAGAATGAAAGAGTGAAATAACTGTAATAGACCAGTAATAACCATTACAGACCAGACCCGAAATTAATTGGGTTCTAAAATTAATTGGCTAAAATTTGAGAAGAGGATTTGCACAATCAAGAAATACAGTAACTTTACAGTGGAGAAATTTGGCAGGCATCAGATCAACTGGTGTTAAGACATATTAACATCATGAACCCTTTGATACACTGCACTGAGGACACAACATCAGTTCAGTGGCATTCTTGCCAAAAATATGTAACCTCATTCCAATCATGAGAAAACATCAGACAACCCCAAATTGAGGAATGTTAACAAAATAACTGATTAATACTTTTTTTTAAATGTCAAGATCATGAAAGACAAGGAAAGACTGAAAAACTATTTACAGATTGGAGGAGACTAGAGAGAAACAGCTAAATAAATGGAAGCAGGACCCTGGGCAGAATCCTGGAACAGAAAAAGGTAAGTGAAATTCAAATAAAGTCTGAAGCTTAGTTAATAGTATTATTCTGACGTTAATTTTCTGGTTTTGATCAATGTACCATGGTTACATAAGATGTAAGTATTAGGGGAAGCTATGTAAAAGATATATGAAAACCGTGTACTATTTTTGCAGCTTTTTGTATAATAAACAATTAGTTTTGAAAAAAAGTTTTTTTAAGGTTCATTACCTCTTCCATTATATTTTCCCATTTTAAATTTCCAAAAAGGGTTTCTAATGCTAAATCTCTACATTCTTCCAAATGTTTAATCAGTGTTTTATAAACATTCTCAATCTTCTGTTCATTCTGTAAAAAGAAGGCAAGTCATATAAATTGTCATAAGTAAAATAATTACTTTCTGACTACAAAAAAATCAGACCTTGAAGACACAAGTATTATAATATTTCTAAGTAAAAAATTATACTAATATAATTACAAATCATCAATAATGCTATTCAAAGCCTACCAACCAGCACTATTTTGTCTTTGCCAAATGAATTTTTGCCTGGGAATTTAGTACATTTAATTTTTTTAACAACTTTACAAAGGTATAATTAACAATATAAAACTCATTCACTTTAAGGTTACAATTCAATGGCTTTTGGTAAATTTACAGAGTTGTGCAACCATTACCGTAATCTAACTTTAGAACATTTCCAACATCTCAAAAAAATCATTGTGTCCCCTTAATGCATTATATCTTATTATGAAAAATTTCAAGCATACAAATAAATAGAATATAGCATAACATCCCACCAGGTACCCATTACCCAGCAACAGCCATTAGCAAAGTACATTGTACTTTTTATTTTTATTTCATGAAGTCCTCAAATTGGTAAATGAAATAATCTTTTCAAGGTGAGTGTTCAATAAAGTAAAAAATTAATTATTTTATCAGTAATAAAATCCTCCATTAAAAAAAATCCTCTTAAGAAGACTTTCAGAAGGATGATTGTCGGGTACTCTTCAAACTGAGATTTACAAATTGTTCTAACGGGATAAAATGAGTTCAATTGATTACAGTATCTCCTCCCAATATAAAATTGAATATAAGGAGTGTTCCTGCTCACAATAGGCAACTAAAGTTTAATGACTGGAGTACTATCAAAGCAAAATAAACTCTCATCAGATTGTATGATAACCATCTGGGTGTCTCCAACCAAGAAGGTGTTTGACGCTATTGTCTAAGGGCAAAACGTTAACTGACTCAAAAATCATGTTGATGAAATACAGAATTATCTTCATATTCAGAACTTGCTAGTAAAAGTAAACAGAGTAGTAGTAAAAGTAAACAGAAACTAGATTTATTTATGAAATCATTATGCATTTTTTACTCCCAAGGGTTAAATATAGTAGTTGTCAAATATACAAATAGAGCAAAATAATAAAATCATAGAATTAAACTTCCAAATACTTTATAATTCTATTAATAAGGTAATATTAAGAAATAAATTTATCTCATTTATTTTTCTTTTTCATCAAACTTCTCCATTGCTTTCTCATTAAAAGCTACCATATTAACTATCATTTCACTAGTATGTCTCAGCAACAGAGGCATAATTTTTACCTCCAAATTAATGCATTTCTGGCAATCATTAACTCAAAGAAAGTATACCACTCAGTAGTTAAACACAAAGGCTAGAGTCAAACTGCCTCTTTTCAAATCCATGTTCTATTATTCATTTGGTATTGATGATGAGCAGATTACTTATTCAAGTATTTCTTCTTCATCTGTAAAACAACAATGATACTAACATCTACCTTACGGGATTGTTGTGAAAGTTAAATAAAATGACTCATGGGAAGTACCAAGTACTATTGTTTTTATAGTAAGTATTCAATAAATGACTGCATTTGTATTATTATTATTATTAATGTTCTATACTCTCTGTTAAATTTATGATAATTTCTATAAAAAAGGTTAAAATAGAACTGAGTCAAGGAATTTAGAAAATTTTGTAAAATTCTAGAAGCAATTTGTCTTTTAGATATAAATTACCTTCTTGAAAAACTCTTGGTTTTTAAATTTGCTTGGCATAAAGAATGCATAAAGTCGAAGAATATCAGATTCTTGCCCCGCAGAAATCACAACATTGACCTTCATTGCCCAGGACTGAATGATTAAAAAGTTGAAAAGGTGTGTTTGCAGGCTGTTCAGGCCTTCATCTGCAACTATCAGGAAATACGGGTAATTCTCTTCCAAGAAAGTTTCCCACTCTTGTGATAAACACCCAGAAAATTTTGTTCGAACATCAATGGCGGTATTTTGCTGAAGATGAAGAATTAAAGCAGTTCTCAAAGGAAGAAGTTCTGGGAAGTTGAAATATGCATACTCAGCATCCTGTGGGAGAGACGTAAAGTACATTATTTTGAAATTATCCTTTAGTAGTT
Source organism: Macroglossus sobrinus (assembly GCA_004027375.1). Taxonomy (NCBI): domain Eukaryota; kingdom Metazoa; phylum Chordata; class Mammalia; order Chiroptera; family Pteropodidae; genus Macroglossus; species Macroglossus sobrinus. Next base: position 377,590 of record PVKZ01000309.1, on the reverse strand, counting down.
TACTAGTTTACTTGGTTAACACATATCATTAAAGTCATTGAAGGAATAGGTTCTAGCACATTTTTGTTCTGTGTTATTGTCAGGGAATAGACCCATAAACTCTGACTGTCATTTCACAAATACATGCCATAAACCACAACTTGAATTTAAAATACATGAGTCCCCTTTAAGCAGGCCCATGATTCTCAAAATTTATCACACCTTCCCTTGCCATTCTAATTATTTTCCTCTTCAAACTCACTTAAAAAAGAAAAAAGAAGACAAAATTATGTCAAAGCAAATGGTAGGTGTAAATTATCCAGGAAAAGGAAGCTGAAGTGGATCATCTGTTTGAGTGTCCCAGGTCATTGTGACCCTGCTGAAACAGCACAGGTTTTTCTCAACAGACCAAAATTAGTGCAGTAAACCAGACTTGAAGCATGAGGCTAGAACTCTGGCTGTTTATTCAAAACACTGCTTGCAAGCAGTCAGCAGTGTTCAAAAATCTAACAATAATGTGGATTGCAAAACGACTGAACAGACACACACCAAAATCCTTAAGAGTAACACAATGGTTATCTTAAGGGACAGGAGGAGGAAGCAGTGGTAGTAGTTATACATATCTGTATTTGAAATTTTATTAATTAGATTTGTAACCAAATAAGCAGATCAAATATATATTTTTCCCTTGGAGGCACTTACTCTAGACCAAATAATAATGAAGCAGCATTAATGAGTTTGACATTCTTCTGGGCTCAACTAATGACTGCTGACTTTTGAAGATAGAAGTCTCAGAGTTGAAAGACTGGAATTCAGAGATCAACTAAATCACTGCAGGAGACATCTCATCCTCTTTCATGATCCTGTGTGTCCTTACAATTAAGTTCCATTGCAAATAAAAATCTTAAATGTGGTAATTTCTGAATACTGGAATTATGGGTAATTTTTTTTATTCTTCCTTTTAAATTTTCTGACTTTTTATAGATATATTTTTATTTGTAATAAGAAAAAATAATAAGAATTTTTAGTTTTAGTTCTCAAATCATAGAAAAGAACTCAACTGTCACGTTACCTTGAAGAAAACTATGACAAATTGTCCTCCTTTCCTAATAATATCCATAAGATAGCATTCAACCAGATAGAAGAAGTGGAGCTCCTGCCCCTGCTTTAATGATTTCTCATAGAAACATGTGACAAGTAATGAATCTCCATCAATCACAAAAAATTCAGATTCAACAAAATCATTAAATATACTGGAATAACTAAAATGAAAACAGTTAAAACAAAAATTACATGTAAATTAAATACAATCCAAAAAGACAGTAGCCTTGTTATTATTATCTCATTAGCATAACCATCAATAGCTAAATTTGCTCAGTAATTATTTTATGTCAGGCTCAATGCTAAAACTTTTCAAATATATCCATATGCATGATTATCTTTCATAGGAAAAAGGCAGGGTCATTTCCAACCTAGAGAGAAGGAAACTGAGATTCAAAGAGATAGAGAAAATTATTTAAGGCCATATCGTAGAATCTGAATTGGAATCAGAAATTTAACACCTATATTCTGAATATACACCTATGCTATATTTCTGCCTGTGTAATTAGTCTCATTCCTTTGTAAAACAATGGGGTTCATTGACAGCTGTAGACAACAAAGTAAGGAAAAACTGTTTCCATTCACCATAGAACATCTCTAAGCGTCTGTGTTAAACTATATAGATAAGACATAATATGTATATAACTGTAAACATATATAATGTACTACAATATATATATACTGAGATAGATAATTATATAGCTAGATAGCACTTTAAGGTCAAATAGATATAAAGAAATATTATATAGAATTGTACATCTCTTTGATACTACAATATTACTCACTCAGCTTTTGGAATTTCATTCAAAATTAACTCTGATATTTTCTTTAAAAACATTGTGTATTCTTTTAAACCTAAAAAAGAGAGGAAGAAGATGCATTATTTTTAATTAAACATTTTTAAAAGAGCTATCATTTACTTGCTATTGAGAAAAAAGAAACTAATAAAATTATTTTAATTCTGTTAAAACTGTGTAGCATACAGAATCATTATTTTATAATTTATGAATATTTTAAATTGAAAATTACCCATTTCTTTCCTGCTACCTGTGCCTCCAAACTGAACTAGAAAATGTTAAATATAGCAAAATATCTTTTGCTTGGGTACTACTAAGTGGCAGTTATTAATGAAAATGGCAGCCCTACAAAAAAAAAGAAAAAGAAAAATTATAAATTTATTTATTCCATCAACAAATAGTATTAAACAACTATAGCATGTTAAGCAAAACATTAGGCCCTGGGAATACAAGATACAAGTTAACATGCTGTCAGTTCTTACGAAGTTTAAAATCTATCAGTACATACAAATGTTAATCAGATAATCATATCAACAAAATTGGAAAAGTGACAAAGCTAAAGAGGTTAAAGAGGGGATGAAAGTCAGATGGGAGGGGTTGTGGCTATAAAAAGGCAACATGAGGAATCCTTGTGATGATGGAACTACTGGCTATCTTGATGCATCAGCGTCAGAACCCTGGTGTGATCCTGCATGATAGTTTTGCCTTATGTTACCACTGGGGAAAATGAGGTAAAGAGTGCACAGGATCTCTTTATATAATTTCTTACAAGTACGTGTGAATCTTCAATTACCTCAAAATAAAAAATTTAATTAAAATATCAAATATAACAAGTAAAGAAAGAAAAATAAGAGGATTCATGATACTTTGAATTTAGAAAAGTATTCTGGCAACTACAAACAGGACCTATAGCGGCCTCACCTTCATAGTCCAGTGTCCCCTGAATCTAGGTGTGGCTCCTACAGAGCCTCTTTTGTGCCCACCACTTCCATGGACTGCTGCCTTACTGACTGTGAAGTACTCTTAGGTTTGAACTTCCCTTCTCTTTTTTGCTTGAGGTCAGATGACTTTATGGCATAGGGAGAGGTTTTCTCTCAAGGAAGGGGTTTTTCCCTCAAGATAAGGGGCAGCTGCCCTAGGTGCCAACATGATTGGGATGCCTCAGGAAAGATGGGATGCCGCAGGAGCTTGCTATGGTGCAGGAAAAAATTCTCCCCGCTCAGGAGGGAATTTTCACAACCAGGCTACAATTTTAAGAACTTGGCAGGGCATGGGGCTGGGAAGGTGGGGTACGGTCAGTCAGTGAGCAGCTGGGCTGAGCGGGTTCTCATGAGTGAGTACTCTTTAATTGTGCTCTTTTGTTTCTTTTTCTTATCTCTTCTGTTATATTGTTTTCCGTAAGAAAAAGACTTCCTAAAGAGAGAAAACCAGACCTCTCTGGGAAGATGGAATGTATTCATTGGTTAATAATCAGAAGTTTCAAAAAGATAAAATAATTTCTTTATGAGAATCCTAAAATAAACTTTGGCCATTTGAACAAGTGCTTTGAAATTTCTTACTATCTGTCCTACCAGAAACCTGACAAGATATTTCAAAGAACATTAATAACTCAATAATCAGAAATTTGGCAAAATTAGAAGTCTAATAGGATTTTTTAAGCCTCAATAGATTTCAAGTTCTTTCTATTGATAACCAGAAATTTAAACAGTTTATGCTGCCTGACTAAACAAAGAATCAAAAATAGAAATAGAAAGCTTTAAAAAATGGCTGGAAAGTTTCCCTTGCGGAAGCAGGCCTTCCCTCAGCCTCCTTAAAGATGGTTTATCGAGGACAAATACAAATCTTAAAGCTTTAGCCATCTGAATTAATAAACTTACTTATTCCAACTATTACAAGTTAATAGGTTTTGCCTTATTGTACCTATCTTTTGGCTAAAATTTTTTTAAAATTAAAACTATCAGATCTGGTTGTCTGTCCATATTTACTTATGTATGAATATCTACCTCCAGAGAATTAATAAAATTGGTTTATAAAGAGCTCTTTTTAACTGGCTTAAAGAAATTAAGTGCTTATATAAATTAAATATAACAGAAACTTACCCAAATGCTTCTCAGGATCATGTAATAGGGAAAATATTTAATATTAAAACTGATTTAAGTTTGTTGGTTTAATTAAAACAGACATATCTTTAAAATTGTTAACATTTAATATATTTTAATTTTATCTCACATTATAAAAATAAGTTCATGTTATCTCTGTTACAGAATTTGTCAACAGGAAAATAGCTTAGGATAATAATTGACTATCTAATATCTCATAAAATTTTTATTAATAATCTAATTATTGAGAATTAATAAATTAAATAGATGTTAAGTAGAATAAAACAGTTTTTGGTAAAACTTTTCAGCAATAATTGTTTTATGGAATGTGTACTTAAAATATTTGTTTCCCAAAATCTTTTGGTAACTGAAATCTTAGAGTTTTACTAAATTAAATTAAAAGATAAAAGTGATTAAATATCTAGATCATTTTCAGATAAGACAAAATACTGAAATATTAATTGCTGATGAATCTAACCAAATCATTGCCCATTGCAACTGAGGGAAGAAAAAAAAAGTGGCCTTTTTAAAATATAAACTGCTATATAAGTTTCTTTACCAAAATTGATTTGTATAAGATCTATGTTTTTTATAGAACCACTAAAAACATTAAGGATAAAGAAAATGATTGTATATAAAAAACAGGATGTGTTTTCAATAGAAAAAGGTATGAAGCATGGAGATACACTTCTGTTGAGAAAAAGTACAAGAGAATTTTTTTTGGATAAGGAAAAATATTAGGTACATGAGATTTTGTTTTTGTTTTTGTTTTTATTTTTGTTTTGTTTTATCTTTTTGGTAAAGAAAACAGAAAGAAAGTAGTTTAGTCCTAAAGTAAAATGATAGTTTCAAAATAAGAAAAGAAGTGAAAGAACAAAAACTGAAAGATATATATATACTATAGAAGATTTGTGGAAGTTGCAGCAAGTTCAGGGAGAAGGGATCTTAAAAAAAGAGTTATATGTATGGTCAAACGAAGATTGGAATGAATAACTGAGTCAATTATATCATTTATGTATGTATGTATGTGAACTCTCACTAGATCTTTAACCATAGCCATTTTTTAAGTTTTTTATTATTTACACACAATTCTTGTTTTACTCTGGTACTTTGGAAAACAAATTTAACACATTTAACAAATGTGTTTCATCTTTAAAGATTCACCTAAAAAAACTGACGTGTACTCTAAAAATCGTTTCTAATAACTTTAAAAACATAACACTGAGCTAGATAAAGATCTATAGAACTCTAAGGAAAAATTAGACTTATAAAACTACTAACAAAAAGGTCAAGAACAATAAAAATTAATAACATGGGACTAAATTTTCTTGCATGTTAGACAAAAGAGTTGCCCTTGAGCATGTATTATATTAGCAAGGTAAGGTTTGCTCTGTTATCAATACCTCTTGTTGTACTGAGATAAAGTATCTGTGGTAAATTAAATATGAAACTAGATAAATCCAGGCACAAGAAAAATGATTAAATACAGTGCTCACTAATACATTATGGTTCTTTAATATCTTCAGCTAACTACCCTTGAGCATTATGCTCTAGTTCAGATCTACAAATTGGACTTTGTATTCTGTTATTATAGAAATAACAAATTTAAGAGATTATATAGAATATAATCTCTGTTATAAAAGCTTATAACAAACTTAAGAGATTTGCTGTTACAAAACTTTATTTCACATAGCTTGATGCTATAGAGACATCACTCTGATAATTGTTTAGAATTAACATCATTATGTTATGCTATCCACAGCAATAGAAATGCCTTCCTTCTATTGATGTAATTGTTCCCTTTCTCATAAGTACCCTTGCCTTTGTTTTCTAATAGAAAGATTATTTGGGCTTCTACCTGAATCAATGCTTTTCAAATAGCGATTCTTACTGATCTCAAATAAATGCTTATTGCCTCTCACCTTATAAAGCCTTTTATTTTTAGGTTAATAGTATCAATTTCAAATAATAGTCTTAATGATATAGTACTACATTTCTCAACCAAACACATTTTGCTTCTACAATGAATAATGTATACATAATGATAATTGTGTAACTATTGTTTATTGGTTTTCCATTTTTGACTCAACATAGAAACAAATCACAAAAATTAAAGTCATAAAATACTGTAAAGTACGATTAACCCTTACAATATAAAAATAATACAATTAACCAAATTGGGAAGTTCAGAAAGGGATGAATAGTAGAAAAAGACGAGCGTATAGTAAGTTTCTCATTTTTCACAGCAAGAAGTCAAGAGATAGCATCTAACGATAATATATCAAAAATTAAGAGTTTCTAGAATCAAGAAGTTAACTATTTTTTTCTTATAAGCACTATACCATTTAGTTAACAAATAAAAAAATGAAGACATTTCATTTTCATTAACTGAAGGTAACTCATCTAATAAACAAAGATGGAATGATAGAATATCACCAGTTTACAACTCCCAATGAATTTAGATCTTGGTATTTTTAGGTGAAAAAAAGTTTTAAACCTGAATTTGATCAAAACTCTAGTAGTAAAGACAACATATTTAGAAGACAAAAGAGCATGTCAAATAATATCAGTAAGACTAAGAGAATCTCTACAAGACCAAAAAACAAAACAAAATAAAAACAAAAATTTCCACTTATTAATGAATAAATTAGAAGAGGATGAAAAAGATTATAACAAACTTAAGAGATTTATCACCCAATTACAGTAGTGTCGAGACCTTATATGAATTCTGATTTAAATAACCTTAAAAAGAAAAGAGAAGGCAAAAAAAGAGAGAGAAAATCATGAATTATGTATTGGAAAGGAGATTGCCCAATCCAGAGAACAAGAATGGTGGAGCCACCTGATAGGGATCAAGTCCCTGAAACACTGTCTGTAGAAGAACTAATCAGCAGTAGGTCAAATTCTAAGGTGGCCTCTGTAACTTCAGTCACCTGGTCTGCATACCCTAAATAGTCTTCTCTACTTGAGTGTGTGTGGGACCTGTGAATTTAATAGGATAGTCTCTCCCATGATAAGGTTATATTATATAAGTCTCTATCATAGCAGACAGGGAAAAGATACTCCTTCTGGCTTTGAAGACATAAGCCACTATGTTGTGAGAGGGCCACATGGCTAGTACCTGAGGGTGGAATCTAAAGGCTGAGAGTAACCCCCAACCAACAGCCAGCAAGGAAAGAGGGAACCCCAACCCCACTGCTGCAAGGACTCAAATTCTTCCAACAAACTGAATGAGCACCCAGCACCTTGGTGATGGCAGCCCCAGCAGACACCTTCGTCTCAACCTGGTGAGATGCTTAGTAAAGGACTCAGTTTACCTGTGCCATGACTTCCGATCAACAGAAACCATAAAATAATAAATTTCTATTGCCATAAACCATTAAATCTCTGATAATTTGTTATTCAGCAATAGGAAACTAATGTATGCCACTTGACCATGAATACACTCTGTTAACTGTTACATAAGAAATAATTTTTATTGTGTTAAGCCACTGAAACTTAAGGGCCATAGGAATCACCTGGGAGATTTTATTAAAATGCAGATTCTTGTTCTACAAGTTTTGAGTTGGGCCCTGGCATTCTGCACAGAGGAGGAAACTGCTTGCAGCTGTCAATGACTAGGTTTTATTGTCTGTGCTCAGTTGTGATGTCCCTTCGTTGTCCTCAATATCTTAGTTCGTGGGCACAGGCACACTTTCTTTGAAAAAGGGCCCTTTAACAGCCTGAACACTCCCCTCTCCTTCAGACTTCAGACCTTCGCGCTCATTACAGTGTCCCTTACCTCCGCGCCTCCCCAAGCCCTGCATTCGGAGAGAGCTGGAAACCAGCTCACCACTGCCTTCCCGAGCCCAGTGGCCTCCGCAGCTCCCTGCACCTTTGATCCGGTGCACCCAGGAGCGGTTCCAGGACCACCTCCCCCTTTGATGGGAGACCTATAACCCCCACGGAGACCTAGACGTCTCCGCTCCAGCCTTCGCCCTAGTGATACACTTCCCCTTGACACACACCACCCGCAACCCAATTTTCCGCACGACCCCACTCCTCGCCCGGAACCTGGGACTCTGGAGATTCCGACCTCCTGCGTCTGAAGAGCCGGCTGACTGGTGCACCTTGCAGGGAGAGAGTGACAGAGAGGGGACCGCTGAGATTAAAGTCTGAAGGAAGCTGGACCAGAGGGACACTGGACCAGGGCGATGCCCTCAGCCTATCTTGTACTAGGCAGAGAGTTTCGGTTTCCTTTCTCACTGCAGAGGTTTAAGTTTCGTTTTTCACCATCACGAATCTGGTGAGGCAAGTTTAGGAAAAGTGAGTTTTAGCATCTTTCCTTTTAATTCGAGTTTTAAGAAAGAGATAGCAGAGGCAACAAATGGGCTTTGGAATTTGGACATTATGAAATAGAAATGAAGCAGAGAAATGTGGGGCATCTAAACAAGGTAAAATCAAGTAGAGGCAGAATTTAGAAATAGATGAAATATAAGACACAGTGAAATCTGAAATTCCACTGTGAAAGGGAAGTCTTGCTGCTCCTCCTTTATACAAAAAGAACAAAAACAGCCCGTATGAATAAATGAAATTGAAGTTTCTACTATGAAAAGCAAATGATTACTGTTCTGCATGAACTATATTTGGAGCTTTTATGGGCCAAGAAACACCATTAAAATATAAATTTTAAAAGTAACATGCTTACTTTTATTTCTGCTTTAATTGATGTTATTTTCTGCCTGTTGATAGTTGCAAATTGGGTTTCAAAACTAGCCTCTCTTTTTCATGTCCTAGTGTGTTTAATTTCATGAATGCTATAACTGCAAATATATCAGCATTCTAGCAGTTGGGAGGCAGGGACAGCAGTGAAATTCGGGTAGACTTAGTAACCACAAGATGCTATGCGCGTGTGAAAAATAAGAGGAGAGGTACAGGCACTGTTCCAGAGGGAAAACAGAGGAGAAAGCAGTGAATGACATATTTTCTTGTGATAAATTGGAGAGTCAAGCTGTTAAAGAAAAAGGTGAAGTTGGAGAGGATGGACATTTTTCACATCTGTCAGGCTTTCATTCTGTTTATTTGCAAATTTGTGATGTGTTTGCTGCTGATGACATTGAAAGGAACTAGGAACTTGATACATGTCTGACCTAAAGTTATACTATATTCATATTGGTCCCTGACAAATATATCTAATATACTTCCCTGTGGTAAGGTGAATAATGCACCCCCTTCTCCAGCCAAGAAGTCAATGTCCTAATTACTGGAAACTGCAAACATGTTAACTTTCATAGCAAAAGTTACTTTGCAGTATATAACATTAAGGATTTTGAGATGAAGAGATTATGATGGATTACCCACGTGAGCTCAAAGGGTCCTTATAAGTAGGAGGCAGGAGCGAAGTGTCAAGAGAAGGCAATGTGACAACATGATAACATAAGCAGCGTCAGTGACAGAATGTGATGGCACTATACTGCTGGCTTTGAAGATGGAGGAAGGGACTACAAGTTAAGGAGTTAAGTTGTCTCAAGGCTAGGAAACAGATTCTTTTATAGAATGAACCGGCCCTGTTGACACATTGACTTTAGTCCAGTGAGACTGATTTGATTTTGGAATTCTGACCTTAAGAACTGTGAGACAATAAATTTGTGTTATTTTAAGCCACTGAATGTGTTGTAATTGCAGCAACAGAAAATTAATACTGTATTGTGAACTAATATACTAAGAAACTGATAACATGCTTACTAGCAGCAGAAATAATGGGTTGTGTTATAACAAGTAGCATTAATTGAGTAGGCTTCTGTGTGCTAAGGAACATACTAATATCTTTACATTTATTGTTACATTAGTTCTCACAATTTCATGATGGGTGTATTATATTGTTTGTCATTTTATAGATGAGACAAAGCTTAGAGGGATAACACAGCTAGTAAATGGTGCCAAGATTCAAAAGCTAGTCTAACCTAACGGTCTATCTACAATCCTTTCTATTACATGATCTCAGGAAAACATTCTATATCTGAAAGTCTTTCCATAATGAACAAATAATTTTATTTTGCTTTCTTTTTTGGTAAATTTTTGAGATGTTAAGGTTTTTTTAGCGTATACAGAATATTTTGATTTTTAATGACAAATGAGAACTCAATAAACCTTGAACCAATCTTTTTCAATTTCCCACCCCAGTGTATTTAACCAACACACAAAAGCTCTAGTCTAATTTTGTTTTTCTACTTCAACAACCTACTCGCTTGAGCACATCTTGGGCTCTGTCCAATCTTGATCATCGCAAACTACATTTTACTTTTCAGACCCCTCCCTTTTACTTCCTACACTTTTGCCTCTTGGGACTTCTAAAAGTTTATTTTGTCAGGATGACAACACAAGTCAACACTTCATCCTTCCCCTAACTAACATGTTCAACTGATGGAACCTAGTGATTTTCCTTTATATTTTTGCCTGCAATTTGATAATCTGAAACAATTTACTTTTTTTTTAACCTCTGAACGCTGATGGAAATGATCCAGTTTGTCACATCAAACTGTTTACAAACATAGTTGATATCATTTTTCCCCTCAAAACTTAGCTGATACCTTTTTTGTTATTTTCCCCCAAGCTGTTGGCATATTTTACAGGGATGGCTACACCCTGCAGCACTTTATATTCTCCTTAAGTCCTTTCTAATTGCAGAACATCTCTTTTTTCAATTCCCTCTCAACTTTATGATAACTCTATATAACATCTTTATTTAGAGTCAGAAGAATACACCATGCGCCACCCATACCAACCTACCTAACTCCCTATGACCTGCATTTGGTTTCTTCCTCAAGCATCTCAGTCATTATTCTTCAGTATGTTGTACTTTCAACTTCACCCTTTGGACTAAAATGTAGTGTTTATTCTGCTATCTTTTTTGGCACAGTTCCCTTTAGTGCTCCACACCCATTGTCTGTGTTTCTCCACCCTCCTACAACTCCTCAGGCACTTTAATCCAGATCTGCTCTCAAACTGCTCTGTCAAAGATCACCAACATGACCCAGTGATTGTGATATCCAAAGAATGCTTATTTAGTCCATGATTCAGTTACTTTTCTCTACAAAATATTTGAAAAAATTTTAACCAATCTCTCTTTTCCAAAGAGCCTCTTCCCCCTTGGTCTCAGCTACAGTAGTGTTCTTTAAATCTATTTCTCTTTCTACCTTTTCTATCAAGATTAATGAAACCATCACATGAAACCTGCTCGAGTTAGAAGCCTAGAAACCATTGTTCATTTCCTTTAAAACTCAGTGAATTTAAATTCTTAACACTTTAAGAATCTAGAATCTTCTCTTCCCATTTTCTAAAGGCTGGAGCAAGCATCACCATTTCCCCTCTGAATGAATGACTAGACCTATTACCTTCTGACCTCAGTCTGTCCCTCCATTCCATTTCTACCCTGGGGCCAGGTTATCTATTAGCATGTAAACTGGCACATCAAGTCCCTGTTAAAAGACACTTCAACAATTAATCAGTGCTTTCAAAATAGATCTACCTATTAGTATTTCTTCTCTTTTTAGAACCCTCCAAGTGTTTGATAGCTTCCTTTCACCCTGTTGGTAAGAGATATAAAGAGAAATCATAATATACCCTAGAGTTATGGGGATGGCCAAACACAGGACACCTGCCACTGGACAGATGTGATTTACAGTAGTTTCTTAGTCAAATATACTCACAGCCTAGGGCAGGAGGATCCTGCCTGCCACACAGGGTCACACAGGGCCACAAAGGGCCACACAACTTGGGAATAAAGTGAAAAAGCTAGGACAGTGGCAGGCAGACTTTGTAATAATTAGAGGGTGTGGTGGCCCCAGGACTGAGCAGGACAGCTCAGGATTTCATTGTGGTACTCAGAATGGCGCACAATTAAAAATGTATAGATTGTTTATTTCTGGAATTTTCTATTTAATATTTTCGGACCACGGTTGACCATGGTTTCAACTGAAACCACAGAAAGTGAAACCGCAGGTAATGGGGGACGACTATCTTAGTTATTTCTATAATAGCACACATTATTTAGTGACTGTTGATTCGATGGAACCAGTAATTTTAATAATGCTGAGTTTGGGTATGAGGACTTTAATGGGGCCACGACACTGAGGGTGCCATAATCCCCTGTGAAGAGCCATTCATTGTTTTCAGGTTTAGGATCATGACAAATTGGGCTGTTAAATGGAGAAATAATGAGGATTATCACCCATATCATTCATTAGGTCATATGAAATTAGGTCTTATGGTTCAAGTACTGAAAATTATTTGTCAAGAATACAGCAATTTAATACTATATTGATTATTTTCTATGCTTGTTTCTAAGCTTACTTGACATGTAGTTGTAAGGAATTTCAATATGTCTTATTTTTCCAGATATAATAGATTTGTTTTAAAGCCAAGATTGTTGTATGCTTTATAAAAATCATAATACCAACATCTTTCATTACAAAGAGAGTTCAGCCTTTACTAAATGTGTTTAAGATTTAATTGTGTGATCATAACCTCAAGATTAAATTTACAAATCATAAATAAACATATGGTACTAATAAATTTATATGAATACTGATGGAAAAATAATTATGTCAGCAATAATTTATTTACTTATTTATCTTGCAGAAACAAATAAAACATTCGATCAAAATCACAGATGCAGGTAAAAAATTAAAATGAACACACTGGGTCTGTGATATTTCTGCCACAGGCTTTTCAACACCTGTTGATTAGTCAATGAGAAGAAACGTTTGGGGCTGAAGATATGCCAGTTCTGTGAAAATTCTTTCTTAAAATAGTGCGAGCAAACTGTTAGTCCAACAGAAGTAGATAATGGACAGACCTCAGAATTTTGTGTGGCACAGCAACTGTCTTCAACGGTTGGCATTTTAAAAATATTTAAATCCCAATTTGGTCCAACAGCTGATTTCCTCCTTTACCATATTCTTCCTTCATTTCTGTTTTCCCAAAGAGTGACAACCATATCATTCCACATTTACCTTTCTTTTCCTTTGGTAAGCAGCTTTTGAAATTGTTGTGCAGCTGTCCCTAGTTGTCTGACAGTGAACACACTCCACTTGCAAGTTTGATACTCCCTCAGTAAATATGTCCATGAAGCATGTAAAATGCAAATTTCAAAAAAAAAAAAAACAAAAGGCTATGAATTTTGATTTAGGTAAAGTTTCAAAGCCATTTTTAAATATCCAATTATTTTGGTAGGTTTGCCTCTAGTGAATAAAAAATAATAATAAACTGTCTTATTCAAGCAAGCTTTAATTTCTCTTTAAATCAATTCAATTTAAAACATTAAAATCCTCAGGCATTAAAAACAATGTTGTTATTTTTAATAATGCACTCAAATTATAAACATAAAGGATTTCTTCTTTCCATTATCATTCTACAATGAGTTTTTTCTATGCTATTATAAACATTTAATAAACATCAATTTTTATGACCATTTTAAAATTCCATAAATTTACTTAACATTTCCATAAATTGGAGATCTAGCTTGTTAGCATTTTTTTGTTATTATAAATAATATGTGGGTAAACATGATGTCACATATGTCCTCAAAGAAGAATTGGACAGGATGGGTCAAAGGATATGAACATTTTAAAGCATAAAAAGTGTGAAGGTAATCCGCTTATAAATGGATTTAAAGATTTGGAAATTTAGAGATAATAGCTGGTCTGGAGTAGAGGCCACTTGTTTCAGGGATTTAAAGTCAGAGATGTCAAACTATAATACAAGGCTACAGTAATCAAAACAGCATGGTACTGGCATAAACACAGATACATTGATCAATGGAACCGAATAGAGAGCCCAGAAATAAATCCACGCCTATATGCTTACTTAATATATGACAAAGGAGGTAAGAATATACAATGGGGTAAAGACAGTCACTTCAATAAATGGTGTTGGGAAAATTGAACAGATACATGCAAAAAAAGAAGCCAGACCATCTTCTCACATCATATACAAGAATAGACTCAAAATGGATTAAAGACTTAAATATAAGACCTGAAAACATAAAATTTTTAGAAGAAAACTTAGGCAGTAAACTCTCTGATATTACTAACAAGAATTTCTTTTCAGATATATTTCCCTGGGCAAGAGAAACAAAAGAAAAAATAAACAGATGGGATTACATCAAACTAAAAAGATTTTGTGTAGCAAAGAAAATGATCAACAAAACAAAAAGACAAATGACTGATTAGGAGAAGATATTCACCAATGATACACCTGATAAGAGGTTAATATCCAAAAATATATAAAGAACTTCTACAATTCAACAACGAAAAACAAATAATCCAATTTAAAAATGGGCAGAAGACCTGAACAAATATTTCTCCAAAGAGGAAATATAGATGGCTAATAGATGTGAAAAGCTGCTCAAGGTCACTAACCATCAGAGAAATGCAAATTAAAACCACAATGAGATATCATCTCACAACTGTCAGAATGGCTATCATCCATAAATTAAAAACAAGTGTTGGTAAGGATGCAGGGAAAAGGTGGGATTGCAAATTGGTACAGCCGCTATGGAAAACAGTATAGAGGTTTCTCAAAAAATTAAGAATGGATATACCTTCTGATCCAGCAATTGCACTTCTGGATATTTATCAAAAGAAAGCCAAAACAATAATTCGTAAAGATCTATGCACTTGAATATTCATGGCAGCACAATTTACAAAGCTACGATATGGAAGCAACTTAAATGTCCATCAACAGATGATTGGATAAAGAAATTATGGTTCAAATATATACAATGGAATATTACTCAGCCATTAAAAAAATGAGATCCTACCATTTGCAATGACATGGATAGACTCAGAGGTTCTTATGCTGAGTGAAATAAGTCATGCAGAAAGATAAATACCATATGATTTCACTTATATGCAAAATCTAAGGAACAAAAATAACAAACTAATTAAAAACAGACTCACGAATACAGTGGACAATTTGGTGACAGACAGAAGGGAGGGTGATTGGAGGGCTGGGAGAATGTGGTGAAGGATTAAAGAAGTACAAATTAGTTGTTGATAGTCACACGGATGGTGAACACCACAGATGAAAAGCAGTTAGCATTATTATAATGGCTAGGTGGAGGGTCAGGGGAGGGAGGGAGCAATTAAGGGATCATTTTAACTATACTGATATCTAACCAATGCACTGTATACTTGAAATTAATTTAAATAAATTTTTAAAAATTATTATAAAGTAATAAATAAAGTCAATGAGGATAATTTTTAATGCTCTAGGTAAAAACATACGAGGTTTATGTATATTGCTTTAAGTCCCTGCAATTCTCTGGAGCTCTATTTATCTACTCTTGCATCTCTTTCTACAGGAGTTCAAGTTTTAACCTTCCCTGCTCTTAGTTAGACCACTGCTTCATCTGTTTACCATTTTTCTTCAATTTCATTGATTTCTGGCATCTTTTACCATCTCCTACTTCAATCTTCATCCTTTCAGGTGTGTACAACTATATTGTAGGGTTTTAGATGGGGGAAAAAATGTGTGTTTAATCAGCCAAGCTCAATAAGAAATTCACTTAGAAAATAAACTATTTTTGACTTTTAAATAGAGTTCTTTTACCAGATATTGGGACAGAACTGTTTTTTGTTATATTTGCTTCTTGGAAGATTAAAATGTTAGACTACTTTATGAGATGCTACAGAAAAGGCAAGATAATGGTTATGAAGCATTTTTACAGCTACAGGAAGGCCTATACATGTGCATTTGTTACGTTCCACGGCAAATAGGAAGGTAGCTATCTAGACCCTACCCCATAATTAAGTGAAACCTTTTAGTAGCATTGCAAATTGTGGATTATACCTTCAAATTTTAAAAGATTTTTTAAATAACTCACTAGATATAATTTGAGACACTAAGTATGGGTATTTTAAGTTACATTAATGCATGAAATTTATATATTTGTCTTTCAAAACATTAAAGTTTAGTAAAGAGAACTAATGTATAGTCTTGGGCTTCCAATTAAATTAAAGCATTACAGCATAACATATCATGTTGCTTTAAGTTATACTGTGCTCATTACAGGTTGGTCCACCCAAGAAATTTTTAGAACATTACTTGTGAACCCATGGATTTACTACCACATTTAGAAAGCAGGCTTTGAGAAGAAATGTTGTTGAGCTAATCAAGATTAAATCAGTGCATTGGAGAATTATGACTAGGAAAGTCATATGCCAATTATATCCCAATTTTAAAAAAGACTAGGAGAGTCTCAGTCTAAAGTACATGGTAAAAATTTGGTATGTAAGCAACATAAAAATAAAAATAGTAAACAATTACAAAATGTTTATCAAGTTCCAGCCACTGTTCTATGTGGCCTAAATATATTAACTCATTTAATCCTCACTATTACCTTATGAGGAAGGTACTATTATCTCTGCTTTGCAGCTGAGAAAATAGATTACAAAGTAAATTTTTAAACTTATCCAAGGCCACACAGCCTAGTAAATGGTTAGTTTGTGATTAGAACCCAAGCAACTCAGCTCCAGAAACCATGTTTGTGTTTTATCACAATGCTAAATTTGCCTCTCTGTGCATACAAGTTAATGTACAATACCCATATATTACTGGTCGCAAATGATATCTTACACGATGGCATTAAATGGTTCCATCCTACTTTAAAACAAACAAACCAAAAAACCTAAGTCACCTAGATATAATTTCCCTTATTCCATCCCTCTGTTATCTATGCCCAAATTCAGTGTAAAAAGTCTAGCAGCTAGACATAAACCAATCATATTTTCTACTATTAAGTGTTTAATTCACATGCCAACCCAATGAATTAGTCATTACTATCTCTATTTTTTAAATGATGTTCAAAGATGTTAAATAATTTTCAAGATGTCACATAGCTGAAGTAGGGCAGAGCTGGAATTTAAGATGAGGTCTGACCCAAAGTCTTCCCTCTTAACCACCCCTCTGCATGGGCACTAGACACTAAACATGCACTTTGCCAACACCATGTATGACTTCCAGAGTCCAGGTTAGGGAAAGTTGGTTGGTCCAACTGGAACCTAGACCAATTGTCATACACAGTTCTCAACATTCCAGTGCTGCTGAACTACAGCAAACCAGGAGATGAGACTCAGGATTTCTGTATTATATATTTAAAGAAAACTGAAAGTTCCAGTGTGGCTTGCCAAAATCCCATTACCAGATATTTGAAATTGTAGATATTTTACAAAACAATTTATTTAAAATGTTTTAATTTATTTAATATCATAAATAATAAATCATTATTCTTTTGATTTCTATCTGAAAGTTATTTTTTCAGCTACGTCTGAGATATAAAAGTACATTTGTTTCTAATTAAAATTGAGACCCACACTAGAAAGTGATGTAGGCAAACTCGTGTTGACAGACTACCTCATGTATTTACTTTGACCTGATAACAAAAGAGTAAAAAATTTTCTTGCAATTCTCAAAATTTTTATCCTCAGTCATACTACCTTTTACTGCCTATCATTATCTGGTTTTGATTACCACCAAAATGGACAATTGGATGTGTAACAATACATATGTGTCTTTAGTGTCATCATTTAACATATCTACATGCATATGTGTTTATGTATTCATCTATGTATATAAGTTAACATTACAATTGGATCAAGGTTCTCGTAATTTATTCTATACAAACCTTCTATAGTTAAAACAATGAAAAGTTATCTTGGATAAATAATTTTTTCTCTTCTGATGCCAAAGTTATTACCAGAGCTAATCCAGAGTAGAAAGCATTACCCACTTAATGCATTCCACTTCAGTTCTCTTTATCAAAGCTATCTGCTTAAAATCTACTCAAGCTTTTTGTATTATAGCACATAATATTCAGGAATACTCACTGGGTTTTAGTTTTTCTATTTATAAATGTAAACCAACATATCAATAAATTGTGAGCATTTTATGTGCTTTTATACGTGTACATAAATACACAATTTGATTGCTAGGAATCATTTTGAAAATGCATATTCAAATAATGAGGTTACTTATAAAAAATTAACAAAGCTAAAAAGGTAGAAGAAATCAGGAGTCAAGTATCAAAAGGTTAATAATCACAAATAATTGTATAAGAATTGAACTAGAAACATGTATTCATTTTTTATCATTAAAATTAGCAGAATTTTTAAATATGCACCAAAATAGTAAATGCTTGTTTACTTCTACCCATTTTATATGCATGAAAAAAAATTTAAACAAAAGAAAAAGTTCTAACACATGAAAAGAAAATTAAGCTTCAATAACTTACCAAAAAATAGTGCAACTTGTCCATTTGTTTTAACTTTTCAATGAGAAGGGGAGACATTTGTACTATATCTTCTTAACTTGACAGCAAATTAGGGCTAAGATTCTTCAGTACTTTTTTAGCCTAGAGGTTTTTAAAAAAATAATTTTAAAAATTATTTTTATGAATAGGACAAAGAAAGAAATTATTTAATTGGCTAAACTTTGAAGTATTTTTCTGTGGTAATTTTTCTGGATCATTAAAAAAATATTACTTTTAAAATATATCATCAATTTATGGTTTAAAAAACAAAGTAATGTATAACTCAGTATGAGAGAATAGTTACCAAAATACAAATAGTAATAGGTATAACAGGTTTAAAGTCACTAAATTTGAGTCAGGAGGAAAAAGATTTATCAGGAAATTTTGCTGCTTTAACTGTTAGAGAGAGTAAGTCAGGGCCTCTCCTTTGATTAGATAGTAAAATAGTTTCTAAATATATTAAAGAGTATATCATATCATAAATTTCAAGAAGAAAACAAGAGAATATTTATCACTTATCTGCATGGGAGCAGATTTTTCAAATTTAAAGCAATACAAAAGTCACCTGAGAAAAGTTGAATATCTTACACTCTAAAAAATTAAAGACTCTTTCGTGTTGTAAAAGAACAAATTCAAAATGTAAAAAATCAATAGTCTTGAAAATATGTATATATAAGAAAATTATTTTTATGCAATATGACACAAGGTTAATTTCTTTATAAACAAAAAAAACTTGAAAAAATTTAAAGTACTAATAGGATAGAAAGTTAACACAAAAAGTTCAAATTACAAATGTATATGAACAGTTTTAGATGTTCTAGTATTTTAAAATAAAATAAAGCAAAATTGAGATAAAACTTTACCAAATTAGCAAACCGTTTTTTAAGAAAACAAGAAACAGCCCATTAATATTCACAATTGTGAGTAAAATGGACTCATACATCACCCATTGATGAGATTTTTTCTTTATAACTTTCTGTTTTATAAATTTTGAACAAGCAACACAAAAGACAGAATAAAAAATATTTAAATATGTTTACCAATAATTTACAATAATATAGAGATATGCTTAACTAAAAATTCAAAAGATGAATTACAACATGAACTGAATAACAATGTAATAAATTATTTACCAAACTAATGAAATTGTGGGTGATGATTTTTATTCTACATACATATTAACATTTTTTTATGAAGAGCATCTACTACTACTTTTAAACAGAAAAGAAATAAACATTATTTTACATGAAGAAAATTAATACTAATTTTTTTAGGTAGCATACAATAAAAATCTTTTGTGAAATAAATAATAATATATTATCTTGAATACATTTTCTTAGTAAAGTCACTTTTCCCTTTTAGACATTTGGAGGGATAGAGGGTAGGCAGTATTTTCTTGGTTAACAGTTAATGGAACCTAGCATTCTGGCTGTGCTAAAAAGGTAGGCTATTTATTATTTGCAGAAGTAGTATTTCCTGATATCATATCATCTTTACCTTTATTTATTTTATCACTGCAGTAAAAAGAGCAAGTGAACATGGTGTAAAGGTAACAAACTAGAACCAAAAGTCTACCAATCTTAATACCCAATGATATCTCTGAGTCTCAGAGTGGCCACTTAAGAGTCTGTCACTGAAAATTTGCCTAATCTTCTTTCAAATATTCTTATATTTTCTCCTCTATCGTCATTTACATGAGTTTCAGAAATTTGTTATTTTTATAGATAATTTTTTTAATTTATTCAAAACATATGTAGTATAGCTCCTTTGCAAACTCCAAATCTTCTCAAGTATTATTACTCCAGACGCAGTTCTTTTTCTATGAAAGCAACATCAACAATATTGATTCTCTTATTAACAGAGTCTCTGTTTTTAGTTATTATAACAAACTAAAGGAATCAAAAGGCTATGGCACGTGTTTTAGTGTTTTAGTGGACACCAGGCTAAGAGTTTCCTCCCTTTTGTTCTATCTCAGATACACTGAATAACATATTTAAATTAAAATCCTAAAATGAAAAGTGGAATAGAAAATAGCGTTAGCTAAGTTATATAAGTCCAAACAGTTAACAAGAGATATTTGATCCCACAAGTATAAAAATTACCTTTTTTGCCATTTTTATTACAATCTGTTAGTCCTATCTTTGAGGGTTTTTTTTTCTAGGATATAAATTTTTTATGACAGTTATAAGAATGAATTTTTCTGGACACAATTCCTTGAGAAGAAATTACTATAAAATTAAGCTAATTTATGCAACCAAGATAAAAAATATAATGATATATTTAAATTTACATAGTTCCTTAATTAAATTTCAAACTCCTTGAGGAAAGGGGCTGTTGAATATCTTTTTGTAACACATAAACCTATGATGATGGATGAATTCTTCAAAAGAAAGAATATAGAGCAAAACCAAAGCAAAGATGAAAACTGACAGAGAGAAGAGAGTAAAATAAAAAAGAATACAAATCCAATAAGAGAACTAAGGTATTCAAAATACTAAAAAACAAGAAATATTTTCAAGAATTATAGGATATTCTATGTTATGAAATATAAGTTAAAAGGAATGTTTGAAAAGAAAGAATAACTGATTATTTCAAAGTATCACTTTTAATAAGTATGCTTAACTGAAAAGTAATTTTTTCATATTCTATAAAAGCATTAACTGAAATGATCTCCATAAACATATATTTATATATTTACCTGCATACTAGGCCAAGATCCCCAGAGTTAAACCATCAAATATCATAAAGTTGGGTGTTCTCTTAGGGGAAAGAGTAAACTTAGGAGGAATCCACACTTTTTGATCTGTGAATAAATTAATGAAAGATAAATTAATTAATACATTGGAAATGTTTACTTTTCTTTTTATTTTATCTTATCTTCTATGCCTCAAGTCTTTATCTTGAATCAAGAGACATTAAAGGGCATAAGTTAAAATAATCCATCCCTGCAAGCATCTAACTGGTAACAAAATCTTAACCAAGAAGCATCCTTAACCTGCTGAAGCAAAAAACTCCACTAATAAGTTTTTTTTATTTTGTGACTATCTGTACTATCTGCAATTAACCAACACTTCTCTATGAAATATCTCTAGAATGCCATGCAGGATACTGAGCTGTTGGAAAATATAAACACTCATAGTGTAACCTCAGTTTAGACAAGATAGATATATTCTTTTTTAAATATCCTTCAAAACAAATTTTAAAATGCGTTTAGAGATAAGGATGATTCTATGATCATGCAAAAAGGAATAAAGCTTTGTTAGCTAGAGATCCAATATGAAAGCTGGGTCAATTTCACGAAGACAAAAGGCCTCAGACAGCCTTCATATACTCAAAAGAAATTTCTCCCCTGATGTCCACCCAGATAACTAACTAGGTTCTCTCTTAAGCCTTTAGAACATGTGCCCTACTTATTCCTGTCACAAATGCTTTTAGTCTTACTTATATGCCAGGTACTGTTTCAGGCACAAGAAAAGAAAATCCTGCCTCATAAAGTTTACATCGTAGATTTTTTTTGGTTTCAAATACCAATATTCCTGATCTATTGTGTGCAAAAGGGCTAGAATAACATCTCTCAATCTATGACCTCTGAAAAAATTTTAAGGGTAGATAATCTATGGGAAAGACCCCATTAAACACAGTTAATCAAGCATCTTCAGGTCATCTGTTATGTTAAGGAGCACTGTGAATCTTTCAGAATGATATAAAGCATTATGCTTTAGCCCAATTTACTTAAAGAAACTCTTGGTTTAAAAAATACCTATTATAGTTTATAGAAGATTGGAAATATTGAGCTAAAAGAGAAACACCAAAGATAACAGAGTTTGGAAGAATTGATCTTTGCTGTAGTGGAAAGTGTAGCATGGTTGGAATTCTAATCACAGCTCTAATTACTAGCTCCCTAGGTGTGGGTTTTTCTCAACTCAGTATGAGAATGACAATGTCTACACTGTTCTCTTTCAGGATTTTGGTGAGATTCAAAGTTCAATATGTTAAAATGTTATGTTTATACTATACTAAGCAACACAAATATAAATAATCATCATTTAACAACTTTCAGGTTGGATCTATGAAGCCAGCTAGATACAAGTACTATAAATGAACAGACCAGTTAATGTGTACATTGTCTTGGAAGGTGAGAATTTTGTATCTCATAAATTATATCTTACAGGTGAACACACTGTCTTTCTATAAGTGAGATTATCCCTGATTTAAGTAATTCATTTTCTAAGAATTATCAGATTTTTACTGATGGTATTTTTTCTGTTTTGGTTTATAGTAATGCAATCTCCAAAGTACCTTTCATTCTTCTATAAATGTCTTAGTTTCCTCATCTCTAAAATGGAGCTAATTATTTCTATGCCACAGGTTTACTGCAAGGATTAAATGAGATAATGTACACAATGCACTATTAAAATGACTGATGCTTTTGTTGTATCCCACCTGTTGATAGATTATCAACTTATAGATATTATTTTTTAGTTTATCTACTCTATTAATTGCTAAAAGAGTATATTAAACTCATTTGCTCTCCTTTACACCTGTAATTATCTGGATATTTTAAACAGATCTAGGTGATACTAATAATAATTTTTCAAAAAGACCATTGGTTTCTACTACTTGATTCATGAACACAATTACATCATTACACAATGCTTTTATTTCATTTTGCAAAAATAAAAATGAAATGAAACAACACAAGTAAATTTTGAGTTAAGAGCTATAGGTACTGGTAAACATTTATCTGAACTAAGTTGAAGGAGACCGATGTTAGTTCTTTTCAGGACTGCCTGGTGCTTACAGCCTCTCAGGGAGCATAGCAGCTATCTTTTAGGGCAGAATAATTCGCCGTGAAGATTATGCAACTTTTCTCTTTGCCCAGGAACAAGCCAAATGTGGATCGTAGGCAATCCCTCGCCACAGCTGGATTAAGGACTGTTCACTTATCCTGCTCCAACCCTTCCTTTCTGAAACAATTTACATGAGAGAATATCAGAGGAGAGGATCAAGAGGTTTCTTTTTGTTCTTCTCTTGTTGCCTCAATATAATCTGCTTCCCCTCATGATTGAGCAATTTCAGTTTAATCTTATGTAAATGCACACCTCAGAAAATTAACTACGGTTGTCTTAACTTTTAAAAAGGTATACGTCTCTGTCTCTATCCCTGGGCATGATATAAAAGAGACATAATCTAAGAGGGCTCACACAACAGATTGCCATGCAAAAGTCATATGGGGTCAGCATGCTGTAGTGGTTATATTGCTTTCCAGTTACTCCATTAATAGCTACTGAGAATACCGGCCCAGAATGGTAATCTCACCAAGTACTGCTAGCCACTGTATTCACAGCTGATTAAAGATAATCAGTCTTGAGCCATCCAAAGTAGAAAACCATTTTTAAAAATTATGAAATACTATACAATTAGAAAATGACTGGAATTCTATGGTGAAAATGTAAAAAAATCATAGGAGAACTTAAAAATGATGTGTCTTTCTAGGCTTTGAGTTGGTGAAGAGAGAGGCATGAGTGGCAGGAATGTGTTCTATAGCATTTGATTGTTACTGAAATGGGTCCGGCAAGTTCTTAGAGTAAAGGAGAGACTCTGTTGTTTTGTTTTTTAATAATACAGATTTATCAGGTGGGGATCCATAAATGTTAATCCCACTCTTCCTACCTGCCACCCAAAGTACATGAACAAACGCTACTCAAAACTGATACCTGGTTCTCTTCCACTTTATCAGCCTATTCCCATGGCCTCATCCTGGACGTCATTCAGCAACTTGAGAACCATAAACTCTATTTCTACTTCTCAGAGCCTTCTCCTTTCTCCCAATCTCTCAGCCTCCTTGGCAGCCTCACACTTTGCCTCCCCAGACTCACCTCCATGAGCAGTCACTTGACTTTTCTCTCATCAACACCCTCAATTGCTTCAGCCACTGACTTTCCTCTGTACTTGCCCTGAGATTTGATAACCTGGATCACTTAAACCATCCTTTTTCTGTGCCAGTGCTTTAAGAGAAATTACTTAATATTCATGACTACCTTTCCTCTATATTTTTTACGGTGGCCCTTAAAACTCAACAGCATTTTACTGTTCTCTTTAAGTTTCTTCAGTGTATATAAAATCCACTATTTCGAAGAGAGTCCTCCCGTATGTCTGACACCTTCATCTGTATCCTTATTTATAGCCTCCAGATACTGTATGGTTCTACATACATAACACAAATAACCCCCTTTGATTTGAATTTGATTATCTAGCTTCCCTAAGAATCTCACCCCATTATCCTTTGAGTTCCAATATCATTAACATCTCCCTGTCTATAAGTGTGGTAGGCTAAGTAACAGTCATCCAAAAATGTCCATGTCCTAATCCTCCGTCTCGTGAATATGTCACCTTACACAGCAAGAAGAACTTTGCAGATGTGATTAAGCTCAGAATATCTGAGATGTGAAGATTACCTTGGATCATCTGAGTGGACCTATATAATCACAAGGGCCCTTACAAGGGGGAAGAACTGTTACACAAATAGAAACCAGGATTTGGTGAACTGGGAAATTCTCAGCCTATCTAGATTTCAAAAGATCCTAAAATGAGGAGATTCACTGTCAGGAAAGCATATTCTGGCAAGAAAGGCAAGAGTATGGCTGGACAACCTTCTGTTAGTGCCTTAAAAAAATCAAAAGGTAAGAGCCGCTAATCATACAAGGTGCTCCTGAAAAATTAGTCCTATGGCTCATGGATCTCTTTAACTTTCTCAGCAAAAATTAGGGATATAATGGGATTTTCATGAAAGATTCTTATCTAGTAGAGTGAATCTCTATAACTGCAGAAGAGACTCATAGGGTACCTAGGATACTATATCTGCAGAACCATTGCCAGCTTACACTGAAAGGGACAGAGAGAAGTGAAAGAATGCTTAGGGCTCCCAAAATTCTGCAGACAGGAAACAGTCTGTGAAATTACTCAAACATCTGCTACCTTTCATGAATAAAATAATGACTTTAAAGGCAGAGCCTCAGTTTCATAGGATAGAGCCCAGAGCCACGAAGGTTTACTCCCATGCCTTGAAATCTAATGAACTTTTAAATTTCTTGGGGCCAGTGATGCCTTTTATCCTTCCATTTTCTTTCTTTTTGAACAGGAATGTCTATGACTAATACCTTATTCCTGTCCCACCACTGTATTTGGGGAGCAGACAATTTGTTTTTCTAGCTTTAAAGGTAGGCTGATGGAGAAGAATTTTGCATCAGGACAATTTATATGCAAAGTCTCAATACCTGATTTAAATAACTTAGATCATGAGATCTGAGTTTTTTGAGCCGTTGAGATTTAGATGGAAGTTTGGACTTGAGCTGATACTGTAATAGGCTGAGGATATGGAGGACTTGGGAATGGGGGAATATATTTTTCATATAAATTTCATGTGAATCTTTGGAGGCAGAGATTGGACTATGGTCGACAGATAAATGGTCCCCAGAAATGTCTGTATTCTAATACCTAGAACCTGTGAGTATTACCTTATATGACAAAAGAAAGTTTGCATATGTGAGATTCATTTATGGATTTTAAGACGAGAGATTATCCTTGATTATCTAGGGTGGGCTCAATATGATCTCCAGAATCTTTACAAGAAAGAGACAGGAGATCAGAGGAGAGAAAAGTACTATGCTGATAGCCTACAGATGGCAGAGGGTGCTGCAAGCTATGTAATGCAGGTAACCTCTAGAAGCTGGAAAGGCAAGAAAACAGATTTTCCCATTAATGCTCCCAGAAGTAACACAGCCCTGCTTTTGATTGATTTTGGAGTTTTGACTTCTAGAATTGTAAATTAACAAATGTGTATGTTTCAAGCCACCAAATGTGTGGTAATTCATTACTTCAGCAACAGAAATCTAATATAACTGGCATTTACCATCCATTCCATTAAAATAATCAAGTAACTTTCATGTTTAAAACAATAAAAAAGAATAAGCTCCTTGCCCTATTTAATCTATTCCTTTTCAGTATGTTATTTTGTAGGAATACACATTCATTATCTCCACTTCTTCCCCTTCAAACTCCTAAAGATGATTGATCTGATCTCTCTTTATACCAGAATCTGTCCTGCAGCTCGTCTACCAAGCACAACCAATTATGATCTATTGAGTGCCAAAATCCAAACAATGCTGCTTAGTCCTTGACTTATTTACCTCTTGGCAATATTTAAGATTTATATCAGTCTTTTTGAGACTTTAAAAGGTCCTCTTCTCCCTTGATTTCAGCTACACTATTCTCATCTGAATCTACTTTCTTTCTTACATTCCTAATCAGCATGAATGGCACTATCATACATTTCCAACTGTCCAAATAGGAAACTTGGAAGCCGTTGCCGGGTCCTCACTTCTCTCACCTTTCAGGAAATTCCAGCTCATGACATATCTAAATTAAATTTCTATTACCTCTTCCACTTACTAGAATGAGTTTCCTGTGTTGTCATCCGTTTATTGCAACAACCTATTTACTCCCTGGCTTCAGCCTGTTCTCTCCATTCCATTCCTCACTCTACTGCCAGAGTAATTTCTCTAACATGTAAACCTAATTATGTCACTCCCTGCTTTAGAATCCATGAACATGTCTTCATTGCTTTCAGATTAGATCTGCCTATTTATATTTCATCTCTTTTAAGATCTCTGGAATACCATAGCTTCATGATGACAAATAAGTATTTTGATTCAAATGGTCTATCTAATACCAATCCCACGATATCTTAGTTTCAACATAGTGGTGAAGTTAGTTAACTCATCTCAATTTTTCATCCATGAAATGCAGATAATATGACTTAACCCACAGCATTGTTAAAGGATTAAACTATTTCTTTTTTGTAAAGAGGCCAAGTACAAAGCTATAGGATGCAGGTATTATTGTTGTTGTTCTTGTTAATATTCTCTTTAGAAAATACTGAGAACCCTGAATGAAATACTAGATAGCATGTCCTTCCTTGAGTTATGAATACAAGTATTAGATACAAGTATTAAAAGCCTTGTGTCAAATGACAACAGTAATATCAAATCAATTGTACTCAAACATTATATTTTCTAGTCATTTCTTTCTAGGCATTTACTAAGCATGTACTTATCAAGGATCTACAATGTCACAGGCACTGATGATGGAAAAGTAAATGAAATACAAAACCCCTTCCTTCAGAGCCAGCCTATATTCTAGTGAGGATGAAAACAATAAGTAAAAATAGCATTGTGTTAAAGATAAGCCATAAGATAAAAAAAAATACACAAGGATGAGGCGATATAACACGTTGGTGGGAAAAGACGGTGAAATTTTGCATAGGACAAACAGGAAAAGCCCCGCCAAGAAGGTGACATTTGACTAATGATCTGAAGGAAGTGAGGGGTCCTGCCATCCTGTTTTCTGGAAGATATCTTGCCTGACTGAGGGACAGTAAAGCCCTGATGTAGAGGGAGCCCCATGAGCTCAAGAAACAGCAGTAATCTCTGTGTGGCTAAAGCTGAAAGACCAGAGAGAGGAAGAATGTTAAGTGACAAAGATAAAGTGAGAGGGTGATTTATGTATGATCCCAGAGAGCAAAAAAAGGACTGTGGCTTTTACACTGAATATTATAGGAATGCATGGCATGGTAAATACGTTGAGAATATTGGCCCTTATTTAAATTTTCTTATTTTTAATGAAAATTTGAATAATTCATATACATGTGTTTCTTTTGCTATGAATATTTGATTGCTATTGATTTTTTAAAAATCAAGATATAAAATTTAGTATGAAATAGTAGAACAAATTATATTCCTTACATATTTGACTATCTAACACTTCACATATGCTTTTTTTGTTGTTTTTTTCCTTAATACTAACATTGATCTAATAGCTTCTATAACAATTTGCTTGTGAAAGAAAATTAAGTCAAGATAGTTTAATATTTTTTAGGATTATAATGTCAACAATATAAATGTCATATGTAATCTCCTTAGCTTTTCTCCTGCAGAAATACTCCTTGATTAAGAGATGATATGCTCCAATGAAACTACAGTCAAATTACAGAAGTCAGACGAGAGCACTAGGTCTGCAATATTTCTGTCACAGGATTTTTCAACACCTGTTGATCAGTCAGTCAGAGGAAACCTTCAGGGCTGAAGATACGCCAGCTCTGTAGAAATTCTTCCCCAAAATAGCAATAGCTTAGCAAATTGCTAGGCCAACAGTAGTCGATGATGGACAGAGCTCGGGATTTTGTGTGGCAGAACAACTGTCTTTAATGACTGGCACTTTTTTCAACATTTAAATCCTTCTTTGGTCCAACAGCTGATTTCTTCCTTTATCATATTCTTCCTTTATTTTTGTTTTTCCAGGAAGTGACAGCCACATCCTTCCACATTAGACTTTCTTTGGTAAGTAGCTTCTGAAATTGTTATACAGCTGTTCCTAGATGTTTGGCAGTAACCACTCCACTTTCAAGTTTGATATTTTTTCACTAAGTACCACCAGGAGACATGTAAAATTAAGAGAGACAAAAGGTTGTGAGTTTTGATTTAGATTAAAAAGTCTCAAAGCCATTTTTAAATATCCAATTGTTTTTGATAGATTTGCCTTTTCCTTTTAATGGAGGAAAATAAATGGACTCATACAGTTTAGTGACCTCTTCATATTTTTTTAAATATCAAACCAACTCCATTTAATCCATTAAAACTTTCAGCAATGCAAAGATTCTTAAATTTTTAAAAATTAGAATAACATAATGAGCTTTTTTCTGAGCTAATATGAACACCAGAAAAATCACTTTTTATGACTTCAAAATTCTATGCATTTACTAAGCCATTCCATAACTTGTATTTAGTTGCTTCAAGTTTTTTTCTATTAGAATCAGGGTGAACCTGAACATGTTTTTACATAAAGCTTTTCCTGTAGTAAGGATCGTGTCCTCAGAACAGCCCTAGGATAGAGTAGGTCAAAGGATGTGACATTTTAAAGTTAGCCAGATGAAGATGAACGCTCATATGCAGAACATGCCCACTTGTAAATGGATCTGATGAGTTGCAAATTAGTAGGCAAGAGCTGACCCACAGGAGTGGAAACTCTGTTTAATATGTTTAAAATCAAAGACGTTTATTTTCAATTCTCTGAATTAAAACATACTGAATTAAAAATGTCTTTGATTATTCTCTAGTTTATACCCAAAGAACTTCAGAAAAATGCTACTCTCTAGTAGATTCATCAATCAAGAAATGATTTGAAAAGATTAAAATAACTCGGCTCATTATGTGGTAAATTTTTCCTTTTCTTTTCTTTTTTTTTTTTTTTTGATGGCAAATATAATGCAAGCAAAACAAATTTCAAACACAAAAAGGAAAAAAATATTAAAAGTCTCCTTTAATCTTACCTTCCAAATATAATAACTATACAATGTACTTATTTTACTTAACAGTATATTTGGGATACATTTTCTATATCACTTCTTGTTGTACTATATTAGAAAGTACATTTTTTAAATTACTATTATTAATAAAGACAAGTATAAGAAGTGAAAGGAGTAATAGTCAAGATAATCGCTGATGACATATTTTCCTTCTGATGCCATTTTTAAAAGTAAGAAAACAACATGTACAGTGTAGTAAACTCTCACCAACCCTATTCGCAACCCCAGAGAGCATTTCCTCTCCCAAATTAACCTCTTACTTTCCAGGAACCAAAAATTTTTCATTTGCATACCAGGAAAAAGAGAGAAATTATAGACATAGATTAAGATATATAGGTATAATTGTACAGGCCTATGTATGATGATGCTACACATACTGTTATGTATACTATTTTTATCTTAATCCTATCTTCAATATAGTCTCATAATTACATACTTCTTTACTCATTCCATATCCTTTTTTTCTAATTTGTGTGAGCCAAAGGACTTTTATTTTGCTGAATGAAATAAAATAGGAATCCAGTTCTTTAAACTGTAATGAAGGGCAAGTCAGTGGAATTGAACAAGCCAAGAAATAGACCCAACTAGATGTAGCCAAGAAATAGACCCAACTAGATTATTTAACATATGCTGCCATTTCAGTTTAACGTTCTTCCCACACAAGAATAAGATGTCATTCCACCCAATTTATTACTCTATTCCTCATTTTCCCTCCAAAAGAAACTCATTAGCACTCCAACAGTCTGAAAGGGCTACTTCTCCTCTTCCTCCAGTACTATTCCTTTCCTCACAGTCTTCCTGGATATTTTGCCATGCTAACTCCTCTAGATAAACCCTACATGTTTTTTCTAGTTCCACAAAAAAAAAGTGTTTTAATTGAGATTATATGGCATTTTTAGAATATTTTTATGAAGAATTGTTTATGTTACAAATCAGTTCTTTCTATAGCATTCCATTTATTCCATTCTCTTCTCTTCAGATCCTCTATTCCTAGTCAAGCTTTTGGATGAAAGAAGCTATGGGCAACTTCTTGACTGCAATTTCATGATACTCTGATCCACAATCACCCAGCTAAGATCCTACTGGATTCCTGACACACAGAAACTGTGAAATAAAAAATATTCATTGTTTTAAGAAACTAATTTTTAAAATAATTTTAATAAAACATTAGATAACTAATACATGAATTGAGAGGTGGAGCAGGTCCATTTATGTCTTCTGTAAGGAGAATTAAGATGAAGATCACAGGAGATCAAAGCAGTTCAAAGAACCAATATACCAGGGTGTGGATTAAATAGACAAAAAGATGCTGACATCACCCAAGATACTGGAAGCACTTGGAGTAAAGAGAATCAAGAGCTCAACTTGATTCAAAGATCCCAAGTCTTAACTGAAAAAAAAGTGGATGGAGGGTGTGCAGCTCAAATGCAAGCACTTTAAAAGAGCAGAATTTTTTTTATAAGAAGAAATAATCATTTGGAAAATAAATTGAGACCCAGTGAAGGGGTCACTGACCTCACTTTCCAATTCTGGATACACAGAAATGGACTCTAGGGTTAAATATGGAAGTACAAACTGTATTGCTGTCTATCCAGTAATCTCATCTTTAATACGATTGAATCTTGTCATAGTAACTTAAGAACCTCAGCCATGAATCTTTTCTAAGGAAAAAAACTTTAGTTTTTCAGGTTCTTAGACTATTTTTAAAACAAGTATTCTTTGCTGCAGTGCTCATAATATACAAGAGAAGTCACATTTCTTTTTATGTTTTTAAATGAGATTATATCTAGCTTCAAGGCCTCTCTCAGGACTACAGGCTATCATTTTTCCTTCTTTCTTTTCCTACTGCCTTATCATTCTCTGGTGTTACAGCAAGATTTAGGAACCAGGCATTCCAGAGAAATATGGGAGACCTTCCTCTGGTCAGTCCAACATTATCACCACCAAGATTGTGAGGTTTATGGTTGCAGCCCCCATGGCCCACTAGAAAACAGAGGCATCCACCTCTTTCACTGCAGCTCCCAAGGTCATAATGCTTAATGCTTAGTGCCCAGGCATGTATGCCTAGTGTCGTGGACAGTCACAGGACTCAACAACCCTCTGTCCTTCTTAGTTCTGAGAACCCTACTCTACTCTCTCCCAGGCTAGAATCAGCATCTTTTTTTCTGAAAGAACCAGCCCTATCTTCTTGTAGATAATTTAACAGTATTATTTCAATCATACATACAAATCAGTGCCACTTTGACAAACCAATGTTGCATTCTACTTTTAACTTTTTATTTCTACAGAAAGGTGCGATTTTTTTTCTATAATGAGGAAACACTAAACATAATTACACTTAGCTATACTTCCTCGAAGAGGAAGGGGAAGTGAATTTTTATTCATTTGTGAATGACTCCACAACTACAATAAAGGCTGAGCCACTAATTTATCAATAACTCATCAAGACTATGATTATTTTTGTTATTCTGTGCAATGAACATTTATTGAATTGCATACCCATTTCTTCCCTTTCTAGAAACTGCAAGAATATTTATCTTCCTGGTATTTTTTAATATGAGAAAAATATCGGTATGACTGTGCATGTCCTTGGCACACAATTTAGGTGGGTTTGTAAAACAAAACTGGGATTTATAAAAGTCATTGCCTGGATGTAATCTGGTCCAGAGGGGGAAAAAAACAACCTGGTGGCTCCTACATAATTTACTATTAATACAACAATGAAATCTGTTAAAACATTGAGATGATAGTTGGGTCATATGGTTAGCATCCATTTACCTTAAAGTTAACAATAATAATATTATTAATATATTCATTACATACATGGCATTTTTAGCCACTTGCCTAGTGTTAGCAATTCTTTCCATAACTAAGGTAATGTCATGGAGGGGTTACAACATTTTGATTGCTATGGTCTCTTCCACAGTGTGCCGTAGGACACAACACAGGTTTCTGTTTAATTTTTGATTATGACATTTTCAAACATAAAAAGTACATCTATTAATGTAAGAGATGCTCAAAACAATACCAAGATGTATCAAATGTTACTATTTTCCCATATTCCCATTATTACTATTTTTTTAGAAATACAGCACTAGATACAGTTGAAGCCTCTGTTTCCTTTTCTGAGCCAGCTCCCAGAAATTTCTTCCAGTGCCTCATTCTTTTCATCCTCTGTGTGCTGTGTTATTGGTACTGGAGAATGTCTGTTTTGAAATTTCCAGAGAATAAACCTCCAAACTTCTCCAGGCATAGGAAGGAATAGTCTCCTGGCTACCTGAAGTAGAAATAGGGCAATAGGGTCTAACTACTTCTTAGGGATCCTTTCAACCAGTTCCCTTGTTTTCACCTCCTGCCTCACACTTCCAGCAATATCCAAAGTGGCCAGTTAAAATTATTGTCAGGGAGGGGCTTGGTGCCTTTAATTCCTGAGGCATTCTGTGATGGTGTAAAGCAAATCACTTACTTCTCATAGGGATCTCCTTCTTCAGGCGTTTAAGTGTTCTAACTTAGTTAAACCACTCACCTTTATATTAACCATTTTCCAACAATTGTGTCCATTTCTAGAATTCTCTACTATCTTCTTTCCTAATCTAAACTTTTGGTCTTTTACTATTATGGGGGTTTTTTGTTTATTTGTTTTTGTTTTTAGTAAGAAGACATAAATATGTGTTTTGTCAACCAAAGTGTTTTCCCTCCATAAATATAAATTTTAAAACATGTATTAATGAAAATAATGGCTGAAACAGCCCAAGAGTATCTAGCTTCAAGAAGCACCATTTCTAAAGAATCAGTTTTGGCTATAAAGTACAAAAGCAGACCTTCATAAATGTTCCACCATCAGAAAAAAAACTTCTTTAGATAAAAAACTAGGTCAACTATAACAGTATTATCCAGACAAAAAAATATTCAGCACTTCATTTCCAAATAAACTAACTGGGAAGTTTTGTGTGATTATTTTCTTCCTCTTAGATTTGTCTCTTCTACCTAAACTTGGAACAGAAAAGCTTCCTGTTCTCGTGACTGCCTCGTGTTACTTGGAGATTCAAAATGTTAGAATGTGTTACCATGAGATTCTACAGAATAAGTTACAGGATAGTTGCAAAACATTTTTTTCCAACTGTAAGAGGGTCCATAAATATCCTGACTTATGTTCATCGAATATTTCTTCAACAAATATTTGTTAGATGCTGATGATGTGCTAGGAGTTGAGCTAAGAACTCAAAGTTGCAATGTGATAAAATTCATTCCCCATATGTTTATGTCTACTTAATCCTACTATTAACTATGTCTTTAATACACACCACAATCATATGATAATTTTTAATTAACGAATAGAACAGTGGATTCCCCATTCAATTTGACAGGTGGCTAAATTTTTAAATAGTTAGTGGAATTACTATTTTAGGATAATCTACCATATGACTAAGAGTTAAATGTACTGAGCAGAAGACTATGGTAAAAAGAGTATTCCTTACGAGTATCAATTTTTCTCCTTAGAATCACATACTGTACTTTTAATTAAGGACATGTTAAAAAGAAAGGTAGTGATTTTCAGCCACAAGGCCACATGTACAGGAACATGTATAAATCCTATATTTATTAAACCATTAAAAAAATGTCTTTCTACACTAAGTGCCTTGAATTTCTAAGAACCCAGCCAGCAGACCTGGGGTTGCCTCCCAGCTCACTGATGGAATTCCTAATCGTGGCAGTCTGAGGAAACATGAGTTCAGTTACCAAATATAGTTGAGTAGAGTAAGAGGACAGATGCAATTCTGAGGCTACAGTTGCCTCAAAGTGACCACAGACCAAGCAGTCTTTAATGGAGAGACAAGGCCAACCTCTGCTTCCCCAGGAAAGAAGAAATGCTCATCTGAAACCCATCGCCTTTTCGGAGTCTTCAAAGTAACCAAGGACTGACAAGGTTTGTAAGATGTATCTTAACATACTAACTAGTAGGGCAACATTTGTTGATGTGTTTTAGAAGAAGCTAAAAAAATATTAGTAGTTTGCCTAAAGATAAAATACTACTTAGGAGATATCTTGATTCTTCTTTTATTTGGAAAGGAAAAAATAATGGGAATTTTTTTGTCTTTTCAAAAACAAGAAATATATAAGATTTATCTTTAGGCTTTATTTCTACCCTTGCTAGCAAAAACTACATTTTCTAATATACTCTTAAGCATGCTAAATTGGTGCTATCAATTCCAAAAGGATTCAATGTAGTAATGGAACCAACATTGTCAAAATCATATACGTTTGTTTTACAGAAAATAAGAATGCAATTAATTTGACCTTCACCCATACTTCTGTTAAATACCAATAGCTTAAATGATATACCTTAGGTTTTAGTAACATTTTAAGTTGTTAATTATACTTTCAAAAGATTTTTCAAATCAGTGAGATAGTAATAGCAGATATTTTAAATTATATCTATGCATAACATTTACATATTTTTTTAAAAGATAAAGCTTCCTAAGAGAAACCACATATCAGTCAATTATCACACTATAATTTTATATCATGTTGCTTTAAGTTACACATGAAATTGTCTTGAATCCAATATATGAGGGTGATACAAAATTATTTCAGGCACATATTGCTTTTTAAGATTTCCAAAAATTATTAATTGCCTTCTATTATGAATAATGTAATCATATAGAGAGCCTATTGTCTGATAATATAATACTATTCAATCATGTATGTGTAGAAATTAAACCCTTATTATATAATATAGTTTCCAATATTTTTTCCTCAAAGGAAGAACTTGAATGTTCACCTCAATTTTTCAGATTTAAAAAATCAGATTCTATTTGACAAATTATTGCTAACAGAACACAAAGCCTAAGAGATTTATCAAGCCAATAACTGCTCTATAAACATATGATTACATATTCCTAGAATACAAATTAGTCCTCTCATATTCTAGTGTCCAATATGGATTACAGTCTGTATCCCGGGGACTTTATGTCAGTTCTCTGTCTGAGCTTCTCTGTTTTACTGCTAAAACAAAATATCAATGGGATCCTACAGCATATCACAATAGAGTAAAGATCTAGATTACACTGGATCATTACAATCACTTAGATCTCTTTACCTCTTTTCAAAAAAATATAGGAGGGTAACGGTAGTCAGTTTTCAAAATAAATCTGACACATTCTTAAAGAGATACCAACTGAAAACTTCGAGGCCAAGACAAGAGCTTCCACTTCATTGATAATACGTGTTTGGAAGATATCCAAGGGTATTGTGATAACTGAGTTCCAGTCAGGAATTTAGGCCATCTAGAGGTCCTGGTTAAATTCCAGCAAAGAAAACAAAGATGGAGCAAAACAGCTCTAATTATAATTAGTAACTATTAAATCACATTAGAAAATATAGAAACAAATTTGGTAGAGAGGTTTTGAATTTAAGGGAGAGAAATGAAGCCTTGAATAAGAATAATAGCAGTGGAAATGAATGATTTAGAAGTAAAATCTAGATATCTGCAATTGATTTAATATGATGAATAAAGATGGTAATATAAAGAAGATAACTCCAAATACTCTCTCTGTAAAATACATTTTATGGCTGTTCTGGGCTATTATACTATGCCCCTGATGTTGAGATAAATATACTACTGTTTGGGGGTTATTTAAAACTGTAGAATCAATGTGACATATTTTTCTGTAATGATAATTTAAAGATTAAGAAAAAAGAAGTCCACATTGTTAAGAAGTAGATTTTAATATTGTGTATTTTTTGCATCAAATAAGATTTTATAAATTTTTCATGTTTGACTTTTGCTCTCTGGGGCCCTTGGTGAAAATAACATTACAAAAAAATTAAAAGGAAGATAGGGTAGAAGGAAAGAAGGAAGGAAGGAAGGAGACAATTTAGGTAATACAAACAAAATTTATTTAACACTTTATGAAGCTGTCTCTTTTCAGAGAACTGTCAAATAGGGCAAAGGCAGGAAAATTTTATAGGATAAAGAATAAAGACAAAATTAGAAAAATATCTGATTGGCTTGGGCCACACAGTCAACTTTGTTTGGGGTAAGAAGGAATAAGGAAGAAGTATGGCATTTGAGAATTGGCTGACTGAATAGTTTCTGGTCAATCAGACCATTTACATGGACACAAGAATTACCTATGTTTCAGTTTGCTAACGTGGCACCTTGGACAAGAGCTCCTTCTTGAACCTAGAAAGTTATTTATTTCAACAGAAGAAATGCAGTCTATAGACTGCCTTTGATTCCAAAACAAAAGGAAAAAAAAGTTTTAAAGTTTTTCAACTTTGGTTTTCATAGTTTCAGTTTTATTGAATCCTTATACCAACTATTTGTATTACTTGTTAAGTAATTGTTTAAATATAAAAATAAATAAAAATACTAACTTTAAATTTTAAAATCCCTCATAATTTTAACTTTTTTTTCCAAAGCATGTGAAATAAGCAACAAAAGATTCCCCTAAATGTCCCACCCTTAAACCTTGTCCCCAACTAAGCCCCACCACAGAAGTCATAAGCACTGTTTGATGCAGTCTTCTAACAGTTTTCACATATTTATTCCTAACTATACATATATTCTTTTTTTTCACGTATATACATTCTTAAATGCCTATTGAAACATTACTGTCTGACCCCTCTAAATCAGGGGTTCCCAACCCCTGGACTGTGAGCCAGTACCCTTCCATGGCCTGTTAGGAACAGGGCCACACAGCAGGAGGTGAGTGGCAGGCCTGTGAGCTAAGCTTCATCTACATTTGCAGCCACTCCCCAGCACTAGCATCACTGCCTCAGCTCCACCTCAGATGATCAGGCATTAGATTCTCATAGAAGCACGGATCCCTGGTGCCAAAAAGGTTGGGGACCACTGCTCTAAACGGTCTGGCCCATGTGATATGGAATACTGTACAGTCCTTGGTGCCTGTCAGCCTTTTTCTAACATCAAACACTTTTTATTTCGAAATTGTAGTAGTTCATCAATGTTTCTACCAAAGTATTTTATAAATGAATTGCAAAAGTTTTCCCTTACCTTAATTCTTTAAGTAAATACCCTTAATATTCTCCACAGGAAAAGAAAACTTTGTGGTTAAATGCTGGTTTCAGCTCTCCGTCTACCATTCCCTGATGATTCAACTTTGGCCAAATAATGGAACATTTTTATGTTGTAGTTTGGGTAACAGAAATAATAACAAGAACAATAATGCCTACCCCATCACTTTTTCTGAGAATCAGATGGGAGGGAATTCACACTTCAGAAGCTGTTGTGAAGAAAGTCCTCAGAAAGGCTAGCTTTTATTGTTTGTAACTGAAGTCTTCTTTCTATCAGACTCTGCTATTTCTTATGCATATGCCTTGTCTTCTCCAGCTTCCTCCCAAGCCAGGGAAATATTGTACATTCAACAGCCTGTAAGTGCCTTGCCTCCCATAGTATTTTTATACTGACAAAAAAGAGAATTATCATGGATATCATAGATCTGGTTTTCAGATATTTATCCTCAAGGGTCAGCAACTCTAAAAACAAATATTAATCCTTCCTAAATTTGTTTATATTTTTTATTATTTGCATATTAGACATGTGAATTTTATATATTTATATGTATAGTACATATTCAGGAACTCAAAAATAAATGTTTTCCCAACTACTAGGATAATAATGTCAAGAAAATTTATCATAAAAATGTTATGTCAGAGTATTTTATATACCAAACATAAAATATTCAATGAAAACTTACACGTTCTATATTTCATAGTAGTACATGAGTCCAACAAAATTCAGATGATATTAGCTTAAGGAGAAGTGGTGAACCATAAAATTACAATCAGAAAGAATCTATACATTAAGTGGCATAAAGTTCCTTAAAAATTAATAAAAATATTCACAGTGATTTAAAAAACAGGTGACCATAAAAATGTATATTTGCTTGGGATATGCTAAGGTACTGATAAGCTGCCTGCTAAAGTCTAAGGTGGAAAAGTATCTTTAATGCCTCACAGTATTTGCTGACCCACTCAAACCTTTGCTTCCTCAAATGTTTGCTTAAGGGTTTGTAGGAAATATAATCAGTAATATCATAATACCTTTGCAAGGTGACAGGTGGTTGCTAGATTTATAGTGATGACCACATTGTAAGGTATACAAATGTCAAATGTTATACACCTAAAACTAATCTGTCATAATTTTTTTAAAGAGTTGAGTGTAGCATTAGGTATAAATATCAAAGTTCACCTGAAAGAATTTGTCTTCTGAACACCATGAGGACACCTGCAGCTGCCTCCATGATACAATTTGAGAGAATCTAAAGCAGGTATAATTCTCAAATAACAGGTATATTTCTCTCCAGACATTGTGCCAAGAACTAGCCATACAAAGACTGTCGGTTGCAGCTCTGCTCTCAAGGTGCTGACAGTGTAATGGAGAAAAGATTCTCTAACCTCATCTTTATAATTTAATAAAATGAATGTTAAAGTATGGTACAAAGTGTTATGTTCAAAGAAGGAGGGAGTATACCGTCTGGGGAATCATAAAGGTACCAAAAAAAAAAAAAAGTGAAATTAAGTAAACGTTTTCAAAGATGAACTGGAATTTGATTCCCAGAAATAGAAGAGAAGGGCAAAAGAAACATCATGCGAAAACACAGAGACCTAAAACAAATGAAATATTCAAGGAATGGTGAGTAGGCCAGTGAGGCATGACTGCGGCCAGGTGTCAGGATGACAACGGAGCATGAGGCTGGAGACTTTAAATTAGGACATACTATCCAGAGGCATGTAGATAACCTGCATATCATGCCTTGGACCTTCACTTATCAGCCAGAGGGTACCAGTGGAAAAAAATACCAAAGGGATGACAGGACCAAATATATATGATCATTCCTGCCATCTTGGATCTCCTATAAAATTTGTTTAAACTATTTTAACAAAAATTATCATGCTCTTCTTTTTGTTTAAGTCCCTTTTACTCTTGTCTAATTCCTCTAAATCCTCCTACTGGATTGTAAATCCATTAAAGGAAACAAACTGTGCCTGGCTCATGTTTGCTCTTCTTGAAGCTTCCTTTGCATGCAGTAAGTGATAATACAGTTGTTTAACTGATTTCATGTTCCATTTACCATTCCAGGAAAGGGAAATAGAAGAAAGAAAATGTGACTATGACATGAGCAGGGCCAAATAAGAGCTATGTTTCTCATGGTGAAGAAGCTAGAACTACACAAATTCCAAGAAGTTAGAAAATAATTGTGGCTTGTGAGAATTTTAGGGGAAGTGACAAGCTAAATTATGAATGATGTTGATGAAGAAGACCCAAAGGGGAAAAATACTAAGAAAGGAGTTCCCAGGCAATTCAAATTCCTTAAGAGAAGAGAGTCAGAGGGCAGAGAATATTTAAAGATGTGAGAGAGTACTTTATTCCTCAAAATTTCAAAATCTTTGATTCCACTTGCTAACATGGAATACTTTAATGTTTTTGCCATTTACCACATTTCCTCTTTACTTGTTAAAGGTTGTATAATTGGGTTTATTTAGTATATTTCATTTCTGTGTCTACCACACCAGC
The DNA here is from genome assembly GCA_004027375.1 of Macroglossus sobrinus. Taxonomy (NCBI): domain Eukaryota; kingdom Metazoa; phylum Chordata; class Mammalia; order Chiroptera; family Pteropodidae; genus Macroglossus; species Macroglossus sobrinus. Next base: position 337,359 of record PVKZ01000309.1, on the reverse strand, counting down.
ATAGATTTATCAAAAGCACTGTTTGATATAAAACATGAAATCTCAAGGAAATAATGGAAATGTTTGTATATCTTTTTGATTATGACCTTTTTATTTTGGGTGTTGACTGACACAGAAATCTCTGAAGCATAATTTTCCAGTGATTCTGGGCTACCTGGAAACCCCCTTGTTCGTCCACATTGAATGAGCATTTTCATTAGGTGACATGCATGTTCTAGCGCAATAACTGGGTTGCAAATTAAACTTGAACTATATATGCCATAAGAGCTATTATTTTTTTTTATTGTGCAAGCTGTTTTTAAGCTACACCTAATCCTGACAACTGAATCCCATCAGATGGCGCCTCTTTAAAACCAAAATATAAGTTAATAAGCAGGTGATTTAATCTGCCTCTGGCAAACACTCCCTGCTTAAAAAAAAAGAACTGAAAATTATTTTGTCATTCAGAACTTTTCTTTAAGATTCTTCAGAATTTATCATATTATGTTCATATTAGAATTTATCATATTATGTTCACTTTGTACTAAATAAAATTAAATTAATAGCAGAACTCGAATTGCTGATCCACAGTTTTATTAGTCAAATATATTGCTTAGGATGCTTGGTTGTTAAAACTATAATATAATGGCAGTAAAGTGTGTGGTTAAGATCATGATCTCTGGAATCATTGTCTGGGTTTGAATCTTGGCTCTCTTACTTTTTGTGCCTCAATTTCCTTCTTTCTAAACTGGGGAACATTGTGAGAATTTTTAATGAAATAATCCACACAGTGGCTCTTGGCACAATGCCTATTTCATGATCAGTCCATTGTTAGCCATTATCATTATCATGATTATCACCATTAGTACTTATTGATGTTATATGAATTCATTAGGAAGCTGATGTTCTACAGCAGAGGTTGGCAAACTTTTTCTGTAAAAGTCTGGATAAATATTATAGGCTTTGTTTTGACCATACAGTCTCCGTTGCAACTACTCCACTCTGGCATTGTTCCACAAAAAAAAAAGGCTCTGCCTCTAAATTGATACATTCAGGCATTTCACTATCTTAATACATCCTTCCAGATCTCTTATTCAGTCATTCTTGCTATACCTTTCTTTTATTTTCACTGGGTCTTTAGTTCCTTAATCTTTTTATGTTCAAACTCTTACCTATGAACTCCAATCCAGTTTAGATTTTAGAATCCCCCTCTGTCTTGCCAATATTCTCAACAGCCTTGCCCATTTCCCTTCCATCTTACCTGTGTGTCAAAACCTGGATCATCCATCTATCTCCACACCTCCACCTGGACTGCTGAGTTCTGGTAGAGAGAACCATGTAATCACAAAGATTAGTAACTCTATAAAGACATCGCATATAGCTTCAACTATTCCCTCATCTCTGCCTGTAAATCCTTCCTAAGGAAATCTCTCCCTCTCTTCAACAGCTACTTCAAATCATCTCCTGTCTTCATAAATTTCCAAATGCACAGAAGTCTCAAGATAGGAGTTCCCCTTTCAATTACAGATTTACCCAGATTCTCTTCTTGTCTCTGTCTGTCTGTCTGTCTCTCTCTCTCTCTCTCTCACATACACACACACCCACACCCACACACACACACACACACTTTATTACTGTCCCCTTCCAACCTGAAGCCATTTGCACTGTAATAACCCATTCCATCTCACATCCTGGGATACTTGGTTTATACATTATCCCCACTTTCTAACCTGGATCTCCTGCTTCTCATTCTCTATTGACTAATTTCTTTAGCATTAAAACATGTTCCAGTGCCCCATTTTAATTTTAAAAATCCTCACTAGATTCCATATTTTTGTCCAGCTACACAGCCTCTCTTCCTTTCTATAAACTCCAACAAGTCAACTGCACTTGCAATCTACACTTCATTCCCTTCCATAATTTCTCAACATATCTGGAATCTGATTTATATCTTTGTTACATGCACTGAAATTGCTGTTGCCGATTGTGCTAAATTTCCTAGTTGCTAAGTCCAAAGGGTACTCCTTCCTTCATGGGACATTTTCTTATTCTGTGTACCACTCTCCTGGTTTCGCCCCACATCTCTGGAGATTTTTTTCTTTTTTTCCCCCCCCTTTCTTCCTCAATGACCATATCCCCTCCTACAACTTATGGTACCACCCTCAGATGAATAATTCCCAGTCCAGCTCCATTTTTCTTTTTCTGGGCTCTGGACCACTATCTCAAATTGCCTTCTAGACATCAGCACCAGAGGTCTCAGAGTCCCCTCAGAAGCAAAACGTGCAAATCAAAATTAAACTTTTCTTTTTCTCAAAACTTGTTCCCTCACTTGTGGCACCGTCTATCCCATTGTTTGAGGAAGAAATCTATAATCCTGCCTCTGCATCATCTCTTCATGTAATCAATCAACGATGTCTGTTCTTTCTCTCTTTGATCGGTTGAGTAACCTATTTTCCATCTCAGTGTCACTTGTTCATATCACCATCATCTTTTTTATCTACTATCAATTGTGTTCCTTAGCAGCAAGCATCATAAATATTCTTTGGTAACTTGAATATAAAGAGATTTATCAGTAGGAGTTGTGGTAACTCACAAAATGAAGCCCAGAGTCTATGCTGGAGGCAAGACCACAGTCAGAACTGTGCCAGAAAAAGACTCACGTGTGGCTATCCCTTGGGCTACAGCTGAACAGCCCACACCACAACCTTCATCTCCAACCCTGGATATACCTCTGGACAGCCACTACTGCTGCCTCTGCTGCCACTATCAGTGTCCAGCTGGTTTTGCCACGGAACTTGCTTCAAAGTCCAAGGTGGATACATCTTATTGCCAAGTCTAGGCCATATGCCAAGCCTTGTGCCCAGACTCCAGTATGCTGGGAAAGCAAATATTTGGACATTTCAAACCCATTATTATAAATATACTCAGTTTCTCACTGACGCTCATCGTATGAGGAATTATCCAAAACTAAGAAGGAGATTCAGATAATGTGCAACCAAAAACAAAACAATGATAAACATACAAAACCTCTAGAATAGCAGTCCCCAACCTTTTTGGCACCAGGGACCAGTGCTCCTATGAGAATCTAATGTTTGATGATCTGAGGCAGAGCTGAGCCAGTGAAGCTAGTGCTGGGGAGCGGCTGCAAATACAGATAAAGCTTCACTTGCTCACCCGCTGCTCACCTCCTGCTGTGCAGTTTGGTTCCTAACAGGCCATGGACTGATACCAGTCCATGGCCCAGAGGTTGGGGACCCCTACTCTAGAACACCAGAAAAGCCTTCTCACTGAGTTCTCTCACCTTGCCTCCTCTTACTCTGACTCTGTCCTCAAATCAGGCTGCAGTCATATTTCTAAATTGCAACTTTGGGATATTTATCACATACTTAACAGTATTCTTTTGTCTCCCAACTGCCCATAAAATAAAATTCAAGCTCTTTGCATGGCTTCAGGCCTTCTCTGCCCACATTCCTGTTTTCTAACCTTATCTCCGGCTCTTTTCCCAATTTCCAGATAGATTTCTGTTTAACCAAATCTCTCCGAGTTACCTGAATCTGCCACACTCTTTCTGGATCCAAGATTTTGTACAGTCAAGCACCACATAACATATTTAAGTCAACAACAGATGCCATGTGCAACGGTGATCCTATATTATAACAAAGCTGAAAAACTCCTATCGCCTAGTGATGGGGCTGTCGTAAAGTCATGGTGTTACAGCGTAAGGCATTACTGTTTTGTCGCGATGTGAGTCGATGGTTAACTAGCAGCTAGAAATGCCTGGGCACACACTTGGGCGCGGGAGCTTCCCACGGACATCTCCCTATTCCACACCAGTGTTACAACCGGCAAAGCCATTGTGGTTCTTATTACAATTGCAAGACATGCTTCAGTAATAACTATTAGGAAACTTTGAAGATAAAAACTTTATCACTTACAGGCTCTACAGTGCATAAGGCAGGCCTGTAGTACACAGACAAGTGTGAGGCAAGGGAAGCGTGCTGCCAGGGTCGGGGCCTAGGATCTCTAGGGTTCACTCTTTTTGGTGAGTTAAGGCATATGGACAAGAACTTAAAGGGTGCCCTGGGCTGGAGCTTGTGGTGTCAATACACCTGCTGTGTCCATGGAGCGAGGCCGAGGCAGCAGAGCTCTGGCCCAAGTCGCACAGCGAGGATGTACGCTCATTAGTCTGGGCCCTTGTCTGGGCTGTGAGCTAGAGGAAGCTGCAGCCCACCTCAGCCACCCTCACCCTGAGGTAAACAAGATAAAACAACTTCTTAAAGATAAGCCTGAACATGCAGATGTGAAAGCTGGTGTCCAAAACAGGGGTTGTAATGGCCTTTCTTATACTTTAGAATATATGAGGGCAAAAGAAGATTCTGATGAGGTCAGAGTATCCATCAAAAAGAAAGCATACCTAACACTTTTAGGAGCAGAGGACTATGTTGAAGACAAGTTATCCAGTGAGTTTGTGTTTGATAACCCAAATGTCAAAGGAACATCTGGCTATGGAGAAAGCTTTAATATTTGACCCCTTTAGACTACTCTGGCTGCAAGCTCCAGGAAAGCCTGTGGAAGCCCTAGGCTTACTGATGAAATCATTTGACTACCACGTGCTTAATGTTCATAATACATGGCTGACTTATGAGGAAAATAAAGTAATGCATTTTGAAAATGAAGCCAACACATTAGATTTCAGAAGAACTGATATTTGTATTCTTTTTAGGGGAGAGAAAATGAGAAGACATCACTCTTTTGGGATCATTTTTCTGTAAAATCCCATTCTGCACTTAATTCTCTTGCATTTTTCCTGTTAGAACCAGCTTCATGGAAGGTGTCTGCCTGAGAGGATTTGGGGAGACACATTCCTAATAGGTGTGCTGCACTCCATAGATTTCCATTCAATGGCTTGAAGTACATCTCCAGATCAGACTGATGGTTCTTAAAATTCAGAGGCAGAAAATCCTGATGACTAATGTAACATGGTGGTCCATTGTTTTTCTACCCAACTTGGCATGACCTTTCTCCATTTTTATGCAAAATTTCATTGTTAGATGCCTCATTTGCTGATCTCTTAGTAGCACCAGCCATTAGATGAGAGTATCAAAGTTTTCTGTGAACTGCAATACAGAATGGTTCTGAATGATGTCATCAAAAGGTAAGAAATACTTCACCCACCATTTTACATCCATTTCCTTTGCCACTTTAGACATCTGTTCAAGGCGGGATCTCAAGCTGACTTAGATCCTTTCACAGTAAAGTTCTCGCAGAATCCATCTAGCCTGCTCCCTCAATTCTACACCTGAGGAAGCAAAACCCTGTGGAAGTGGGAGGGCTTGTGATTGCCTACACGCTGCTGAGTGGGGACATCTGTCGTCTCCCCTACAAAAGCAACACAGCAGCCTGGTGCTCAGGCAGGCCGCAAAGGTGAAAGGCAGTCTAGTTGATGTTTCAATAAGATTTCTATGTAATTTGGTGGAGATCACATTTTTATTTTATTTTAAGTGAGAAGAATCTTATTTTAAAACCCATTTATGCTGTTTCTTCTGAACTGTGAAGCAGTGGTTTATACCAGCAGGAAAGACATGGTAGCAACCCAGAGATCTCCTTCTGAAATGTAGTAGTAATTGTGAAGCAGAACATAGGGGGCTTTTCCTAAATTTTCCAATACGCATACACTTTCTGGATCCTAAATTTAATTGCTAAAATTTTTAAGCTTAATACCTTAATCTAACATTTTTGTCATCAACTTTCTTTAACAATGTTACTTTTGTCATTTAGTTATTGATATTTCTGGGTTTGACATACTAAGTGTTTTCTGAGATGAATTAGGCATTTTTTGAAAACTGATTTCTAGGAATTGAAGTAGCTTATTTCTTTGATGTTTGCCATATTTACTAAACTTGGCACAAAACGCACCAAAGCCTAGAGCATTATCTTTATGCTCATGACTTTTTATTAATATGATTATCTATCCACTTATAATTTTTGCAATACTGAATGTATACAGAGATTGAGTTGTCAACAAAAAAATGTGACCTCTTTGTGATCATTTAAAAAAAAAAAAAAGCGGGCAGGGGAAGAAAGAACAAGAATCTAAAGCATGGAAAGAGAAAAACAAAAGTGGCCCAAATGTTTGGTTGCCGAAATCAACCAACATTTAAAACAAAGGTGCCTCAGTAGGGGAAGGCACCCTGCCTCCACGTTTCAGTCCTGTGGCTGGCAATCTGCTTATTCCAGATAGCCTTTGTTGAAGCAGATGCCTCTTTGTAGTGAATGCCTCGACAATCAAAGCTTAATTTAGGCACTCAGATTACAGAAAGAAAAACAATGGTCAGGGCGTGCACTACAATTATTCGTGTGTTAGTGGTGATAAAGCAACCTGTGCTATCGGTTGTTCTAAAAGCATAGCACACGTGAGTACAGTGGTAGGCTGTACCACCCATTATGTGAGTGCACTCAATGATGTTTGCACAATGAGGAAATCACCTATCACATGTCTCTATGACTGCAGGTGCTTTTGCCAGTATCCTCTTTACCTGCTCAACTCTTCCTCACTTTTCTTGTATCATCATTTAGGCTTCATCTCTTCCATAAAACTTTTCCTGATCTTAATCCTGTTGCCTCTTCTAGATGCTAACATAGCACTTTGTTCTTCTCTCATCATAGCACTTGATACACTAAATTATATAGCTTATTGCTATTTGTATCCCTTCTACACTATTGAATTCAATGAGGGCAGAAACCTTGTCTTTTTCAAAATTATATCTATCTCAGTACCTAGCACATTGTTTGGCATGTCGTAGACACTCCACAAACGCTTTTTGAATGAAGGATTCTCTTCTATGCCACTTCAAGAATCAAAAATTTTGTTTTGAAATGTATGTAGATTTTCAGCTTAACCATCCCAGGTGTGATTTACAGAAAATGTTTCCCAATCTTTCTCAGCACTGAATTCAACAGAAAAAGCGAATTAAAACTAAACATATTCAAATAGCCAAAATACACTTAATACAACTTTTCTCCATATATGGGCTATATTTAAAGAAATATTGAGAAATAAGAATGCTTTCATTTTGGAGCAGAGACAGGACAAAAGATTTAGAGTAATATTTGGGTTGATAAAAAGGGGACAATGATGAGACTACTCTAACGGATTTGTAAGCTTTCTTGGAGAACAGTGGAAAATATGGTTTAGAAGGTAGAGTAGGACTAGAATGTGCAGAATTCTAGTCTCATAATTCAGGCTCAATGTCTAAGAGGACATCAAAGACACAAATATAACATTCATCTGCAGAAATGTAAAAAAAAAAAAAAAAGCCTTAGCTTGCAGGCCATTCAAAAACAGGCAATGGAAAGGCTTTGGCACAAATGAAGTTTACTAACTCTTGACCCAGAGGTTCACTAACAAGCTTTAGGATCTCTGATTACAAATCTTCTGTTGAATTAGCAGATTCTATGAATCACTGCATTTTTTCTGCATGTAGTAGCAGATCCTTGAGGTGAATTTCTGGAACCTCTTTACATAATGCTTTTTGAGATTAGAGACTTTCAAGGGTCAAAAAATGCAAGCTGGTTTTTTTTTGGTCATATGCAAAAAAATAACACTTCACTTAATAAAACAAAATCTCATCACTCTAAGAAGAATCTCTAGATGGAAAATTGCTTCTAAAAGGAAGTTCAGCTCTACCCTCATCTCCTCCACTCCCTCTTCTTTACCGCACCACACAACTTTTCACTCTGGACCCAAGGACTATGCCATCAGCCTGGGTCGAGAGTCAGCAAACTTCAATCCCTGTGCCAAAGCCATTCTATGTGCCTGTTTTTGTATGGCCTGCAAACAAAAGAGTGTTTTTTTATTTAACATTTTTAAACTGTTATACAAAAATCAAATTCAAAAGAATATTTTTGTCATGTAAAATTCAAGTATCAGTGTCCATAAATGAAGTTTTATTGGCACATAGCCACACTTATTTATTTCTGTATTTCTATGGCTGTTTTTATGTTACAATGCAAATCTGTGTAATCATGACAGAGACCAAACACCCCACAAAGTCAAAAATATTCATCATCTGTCCTTTTATGTAAAAGTTTGTCAATCCCTAGTCGAGAGCATGAATGTGTCTTTAGCACCTGAAACTTTATGTGATTATAGACTATGTGTTGAATTAACTGTTGAGTGAATAAACATGAATGCACATGGCTGGACACAAAGAAAGAATGAGGCTATAAGGTTTCAACATTTCACTGAAAACTAAAAAAAATTAAGATTGGAATCAAAACGTATTTTGTGGTTATTTTCTAGCAGGGTCATATTTACTAAAAATGTCAACAAGCTACTAATTTCATAACACCAGTGAAGTCAGAGCTGTCCTGAGGTGTGCAGTGAGGGGCAGAAGGGCAGAAGGCTCTGAGAAGTGCCCTATTGCACTCACAGCACACACTGCAGATAGCTGTCTTCTCGAATTAGTCAATGCTGGGGAGTAAGATCATACTCACTCACAAGCAAATATCAAATTAAGTGATAAATGGTAAATATAAGTATTTTAATGTCTCTTCCAACTTATAGAACCAATTTTTTTTTTTAAGTACAATTGACTCTTGAGCAATAACATTGCAAGGTTAAACCTCCCCTCCCACTTTGGAGTCAAAAATTTGTGTATAACTTTGGACTCCCAAAAATCTTAACTACCGTGGCCCTTTGAATCTTGGGGGTTCAACCAACCATGGATAGAAAACAGTATTTTCTCCCACGTGAATCCACAGTTGGGAATCCGCAGTTGGGAAAGCAAAAATACTGTTTTCTACCCATTGTTTAATCTGCAAATGTGAAATCTGAGAATAAGTAGGGCCAGCAGTATTTATTGAAAAAACCCACAATTGAAAAAAACGTGTTGTTCAAGGGTCAGCTGTATATTTGCTCACCTTAATGTTTCTCCCAACTTGTAAATTAGTAGTATTATGATCTCACACACACAAACACACACACAAACAAACACACACACACACACACACACACACAATCTTACTACTATTGGCAATTCTCTCTATGTTGTCTTTCAGAACAGAAGTAAATTAATTTTCAGTGCCTCCTCTGGCCTTCCTGTTGAAAGCAGTCAAAGAGTGTATGAAGAGGATTCCGACATGTCAGAGACTTCCTCCCATGACTCTTTCTATGATTCCCTATCAGACATGCAGGAAGAAAACAAGAATGCTGACTTCTTCCCTGGGCTTTCTGCTTTTCTCAGCCAGGAAGAGATAAACAAGAGCCTTGACCTGGCACGGAGAGCTATAGACAACTCTGAGACAGAAGATTTTGACTCGGAAAAGGAAATCTCACAGATTTTCAACACTGCTCCTGTAAGACTCCGTGAAAATTCTTCCCAAAAGGAGACCAAACTGGTTGAGCCAGCCTCCTCAGGAACACCTCCAGATAACAGACCAGAAGGAAAAATTGAGTGTATCTCTTCACCTGGTTCAAAGAGGAAGCCCACCGTCTCGCCCCTGCTTGCCAGACCCAGCTATATCCGGAGCCTCCGGAAGGCTGAGAAACGTGATGCAAGAACTCCCAACACAAGTGTAAAGCCCAAACCAGCTTATCAAGGTACAGCTGGCCCCCAGAACCAGCTGTGTGACAAGGCGGCTAATTTCATAGAGGAGCTGACATCCATATTCAGAAGAGCAGCGAAGCCAAGAAACAGAAGCCCAAATGGCGAGTCCTCATCACCAGACAGTGGGTACCTGTCTCCAAAAAATCAGCCCTCAGCCCTGATGAGCACCTCAGCCAGTCAGAGCCCCACCGAAGACCAACGAGAGATGGAAGAAGCAGAAAAGTTACCCAAGGCCAGACGTTGCTACGGAGCAGACCAGGACGAAGCAGTGCCGCTCAATAGCATCTCTCACCCACAGCCCCAGAATGCACTCTGCCTCCCATCAGCTCCTCGGTTCATCCAGAAGCTGAGGAGCCAAGAAGTGGCGGAAGGAAGTCAAGTTTATCTGGAGTGTAGAGTCACTGGAAACCCAATGCCTCAAATCAGGTCAGAATTGTTTGTTATAATTTTCAGATGATTCGTGTTGAGTTTTGTTTCTGTGTTAATGGGTGAAGAGAAGAGATTTCCTCTTCAGTCAGCCCTCTGGAGCCTCAGGTAGTGTTTTCAGGTACCTGCAAAGCAAAAAGCATCCAGAATTGCAAATACTAGTTGTTCTAGTTGTCCCTGATGAGATATATTTGTTGTTAAGAACCATGTAATACTAAGGGGAGAAGCAAAGCACTGGACAGACACAGGGGAGCAAAACAGGTTGTTACATCAGACTCTGGAATTAATAACAGCCAGGGAAACTTAAAATGTACAACCAATTTATTCAAAGTACAATGAAAAATGTATGTGTAATTTGAATGTGAGTTGCTGAAGATGGCTGAAAGTGTGGGTAAAACTAAAAGTTATCTGTCACTACAGAGATGAAAAGTGTGTAGAGGCCAACAGTAATAGCTGCCAAATAAATACATAATCTGGTCAAAGGCATGGGCCCAATCAGCACATAGTCGCTTAAGGTAAGCAGAAAGACACATCTTCAATTTAATGCAACCAAGAAGAGCAGAACTTTTCTAGCAAGGAAAGATAAACGGAACCAAGAGGGCAACAGATCTGTTGTTCATACATTGGCTCTGGCCACTAAAGGATGTGTATGGCAAAAAAAAAAAAAAAAAAAAAAAAAAAAAAATTACCATTAAATAAGCATGCAGTTAATTGGAGTCAGTAAACACTTACACCACCATGTCCAATATGTCTATAAATTCGTCCTCCTTCATTGCCAAATCTGCACTTTCCATGCAGAAGGTTAAGAGATATGACCCTGGAGTCAGATTGCAGGGTTTCCAATCATGTCTCCACCTTTTACCAACCAAGCCATTTAGGTCAGTTACTTTGTGACCCAGTTTCTTCACCTGTGAAATGGAAATCATAATCAGACCTACCTCATATTGTTTTATGATGACAAAATAATATGTGAAAAAAAATCAAATAGTACCTTGCACCTAGTGACTGCTACACTAACATCATCTATTATTTTGATTATTTCTCATTACTTAATTTCAAATGTCAAAATGGAAATGACATTCCAAGTCAGGATTATACTATCAAAAATAAACCATTTTTGAAAGTTTTGCTTTTATTAATGAGAATTATGTTGCCTAAGTTACATAAATATAAAAAAGGAAATTTAAAATTGTAAAATTTAGAGAAATGGTAAAGTAGACATCATTGGCTACAAAACACTGGTACTTTTTATTAATACAGCATTTCACAAATCATAAACTTTACTCCTTACCCTATATCTACTAATACACACTTTTATAGACTTGGTTTCTTATTTTGATAAATCATTGCTCACAAACATGGGGTAAGCATTAGTGTTGCTGGCTGAAAAGTGGTGTAATTAGAGGCAGTGACTTTTTTCTTAACCAATTTGTTCAACTAATTTACCTTACGCAGTTTTTACAGTAATTTTACTATATTCATTTTAGAAACTGACAGTAGGGGGCAGTAAAAAACTTCTTAATGGGTTCATTTAATTAAATATGTCATCCTACATTCTGCATATATATCTTCTCTATAAAGAATTTTCCTTATAGTTTTGCCTATGATAAAAATAAATTTGAGCATTTCTTTTAGATTTTATTTAATTTTTTTTAAAAACGCACTAATCTTAGGAACAAATCATTTCTTGTTAGAAATACATTCACATTTTTTTTTACATCTTTATCTTATTTCTTTACAAATTAAAGATGCATTGAAAGATAAACCAATGAAGAGAAATGAGAGGTCCAGAGCAGGGGAGTCCCAGGCTGTGAGTAGGCAAGCCAGGCCACCATCAACCCTACCCTTTGTTCTGCTCCAGCCAGTTGGGGTTGGAAGGTAATTGTAAGCCACTCGATCAGTATCAAAGCCCAAGTCGTGTCCTGGCAGGATAGAATAGACCTCCGGCTGCCTCTGCCTCTCTCTGCAACAATCCCCAGTTTGGAGAAGTAGTGTTTCCAGTGGGAGCTCAGAGAGAGATGTGGGCTGGCTTGCTGAAACAATTCCACAGGTTTTCAAACTACGTTTGGCTCCACTTACATTTATTTACCTTCAAAATAGACCCTTACCAAATGTATTATTGTGGCAAGTGAGTATACCATACCCTTTCCAAAATGACAAAAATTAGTCGATTTAACACCAAAGGGTTAATTCAGGTAAGCAGATTGCAATTACTGTATCAAAGTTTACATAACCATTTGGTCATTTGTGAAGCCATAAATTCATGCTTCTGCCTCTATTCTTTTTATGGAAGGCATGGGTCATTAATTTAGTTAGCAGCTACAGATTGTTAATTAACTAGTTTTTTCTTGTCATCTCCCAGTCTACCAAAGCTCATAACCAATATCCATTAGTCATTACAAGTTGTGTCCTTCTAAAGTAATTGTGTTTGATGAGAATGCTTCGTTCTTTAAAGTTAGCTGGTCATTTTTGTATTCTTTTTAGTTTTGTTTTATTTTGTTTTAGAGAGGCAAAGTAAATACACATTGGATTTCTTAATTTGTATTCTAAAATCCTGGTCCCTCTGCCATGAACTTGTAAGTGCACAAAATGCCAAAGGACATTCACTGAGCTCCTTTCCTACATGAGACATTTCACAGTCTTAAGAGGAAATTTTCTTTGAAGGGAACTTTTTAAATTAAATTTGTTGGTGACATTGGTTAAGGTATAATGCAGTTGCCAATGGTAATGACCACGTTTACTTAAATGGATGCACCACAGGAAAATATGGCGGCAAGTATTGGGGCCTTGGGCACAGGAAGAAATCTCCATCCTTCAAGAGTTTAGTTAAGAAAAAGGCAAAGCTTCTGCTTCAAAAGAACAGGAAAGAAGGAGCACAAAACAGAGATTCAGACATGATTAAACATGGCAAGACTTTAGTGACTAAACTTGTGCCGGGTCCAGAATGGAGAAAGGAAGTGCTAGACTGACATGGTTAGGCTACTAAACTGCTGGCCTGGAGCTTTTTAAATTTGGCCTAAATAGAAACCATTTGATTTGGGAACCTGCATTAGTGAAACTTACAGATGTAGATAAAGGGGCCCCAGCTAAAGGGAGGATTGATAGAAACAGTAGGCCCAAAGCCAGGCCAGTTGTTTCAAGATATTTCTACTTTAAATAGAATCACTTAACATGCCCACAAATATAACTGGCACAAGTGCCAGTTATAACCACAAATACAACTAAAAAAGAAATGCTATTTTCTTCCTCTATTCTTGCATAGCTCCAACAAAAACTCAGATTATACTATAAGGTAAATATGAACATACTCATAAGAAAAAAACACTTTTTTAAACAACCTCTTAAAAATAAAATTCAGCAATAGTCCAAGCATGTTTAATATTTAAGTACAATTACTCATATCTAACTGTAAGATGCCTATTAGGTCATCATTTTAGTGTAGGAAATTTCAATTAATGTATGTAATTAAAAATAGTTAAATTTTTCTTTTTATAAGCAAACCCAGCACTTCCAATGCCTCCATCTAGTTTAAATTAGCAAGACTTTGGTCATCATCAGAAGCCAAAACAGGAGGATTTAGCCTAACAAAAATGTGCAAAGCTCTCTATAGAAATTTCCATCTCCTCAAAAGAAAATAGATATATAAATAAGCCACTGATTCATTTTTCTTACTAAGGATATGTGGTATATTTCATTTATGGACCACTTTGGTTCAGGAAAAAAATGGAAATGGTACCACCAGCCAGTAGGTTATGAATATGCAGTGCTTATAAAATTAAAAGCCAGCTGACTTAGCCAGGAATATCATTGTCATTAAAAAAATATTATCAACAATCAGACACCAGCTAGTACTGTCAGATTATCAATATGAAAAAATGACAATACAAGTATTGTTACTTTAACATGAAATGTAAGTAGGTATAAAAAATTGGGGGAACAATTTTGTGATATACAATAAAGTTAAAGATGTATATATCTTAAACTTTTATGTAATATCCAAATGTCTACTTGACATCTGTACTTGGGTAATAAGTATATCACATTTAATATATCTAAAACTGAACTTCTGATTTTCTTTCCTCCAAAAACCTTCTCTTTCTAAATCTTTTTCATGTCAACAAATGACAGTCCTTTTTCCAGCTATTCAAGAAAAAGACCTAGGAGTCAAGGGAGTCCTCTTTTTCTCACACCTCATATCATCCAATTCATCTAGCAAATCCAGTGGCTCTAACTTTAATATATCCAGAATCTGATTGCTTCACACCACCTCCACTAATGAGGCTTTTATCCAAGCCATCATCTTTCATTTGATTTTTTGCAGTCCTTCCTAATCTGTATCCCTTGTGTCTGTCTTTGCTCATTACAGTCTGTCTATACAGCACCCAGCATGATTTTTTTTATATATAAAATTGTGATTACCACCCAGTACAAAGCTATTCAGCGCCTTCTCATCTCACTCAAAGTAAAATATATAGTCTTTATACACATCAGTAAAGTCCCTACTACTCACCCCTGCTTAGTCCACTCCAGCCACAATGGTGTCCCTGCTATACTCCAACATGCTGAGCATGTTCTGTCTTAGGACCTGCAACCAGCTGTTCCCTCCACTTAAAATGTTCTTCCTCCAGATAGAGGCTGAATTGGCTCCTTCATCTCCATCTCTTTCTTTAAATGTCACCTTCAGCATATGGCCTTACATAACTACCCTATATAAAAGAACAGGTCCTGCCCACCACATTTTCTATTCCACTTTATTTTGTTTTTCTCCATGGAATTTATCTGATAACACTCTACATTTTGCTTGTTTAATTTTTTTTATGGTCTGTCTCCCTCAGTAGACTATAAAAACTTTTAATATAGAGACTTCCATTTGATTCTTGCTGCCTGATATGTAATAGATGCTCAATAAATACATATTAAATAAATAAATGAATAAATTCCACTCCTGGGTGTATACCTGGAAGAAACTTTTGCTCACGTGTACCAGGATACATGTATAGGATTGTTCATAGCAGCATTGTTTTAAAGAAACTGTAAAGAACCTCAATATTCATCAAAAGGAAAATGGATATCTCTTTGAGATAATGATTTCATTTCCTTTGGCTGTATACCCAGATGAGGGATTGCTGGATCATACGGTAGTTCTATTTTTAATTTTTTGAGGAACCTCCATAATGTTTTCCATAGTGGCTGTTTCAATTTACATTTGCACCAACGGTATACAAGGGCTCCCTTTTCTTCTCATTCTCACCAGTACTTGTTATCTTTTGTCTTTTTGACTAAAAAAAAAAAAAAAAAAAAAAAAAAAAACATATATATGCAATGAAATAATATGCAGCCATATAAAAGAAAGAAATCCTGCCATTTGTGACAACATAGATGTAGATGGATTTTGAGGGTATTATCCTTAGTGAAATAAACCAGACAGAGAAAGCCAAATACTATATGATCTCATTTATATGTGGACTCTCAAAAAAGCCAAACATAGAAAGAGTAGAATGGTTGTTACCAGAAATTGTGGGGTAGAAGAACTAGGGAGATATTGGTCAAAGGGTACTAACTCCCAGTTATAAGATGAAGGAAGTTCTGGGGATCTAATGGACAACGTGGTAACAACTGTAGTTAACAATACTGTATTATACACTAAAAAATTGCTAAAAAATAGCAATTCTCTCACTACACACACAGAAAAAAACCTTGTAATTATGTGAGCTGATGGATGTATTAATTGACCTTATTGAGATAATCATTTCACAGTATATACATATCGTACACCTTAAACTTACACAATGTTATATGTCTATTATGTGGAACAAACAGCGGAGAACTTAGTAACTTACAATACAGATTTTGGAGCAAGAGTATGAATCCTGGCCCTATCTCATATGAGTAGAGTCTCCTTGGCAAGTTATTTAAATTTTATGTGCCTTAGTTTCCTTGTTGGTAAAATGAGAATAATTAGAGTACCTACCTATTATTATGAGTATTAAGTCAACTAACACAGAGTTTAGAGCTTTGCCAGGCATATAATACTATCTTAATAAATATTAAGATATTATTGTTAAATATTAAAATATTATAAAGTTTATTATTATTATTATAAAGTGTTCACTTTATTATTTACTATCATCAATTTGATATAAATGTTCTATACCTTTCCTTCTCAAAAACCTTTGAATCTGTTC
Organism: Macroglossus sobrinus; assembly: GCA_004027375.1. Taxonomy (NCBI): domain Eukaryota; kingdom Metazoa; phylum Chordata; class Mammalia; order Chiroptera; family Pteropodidae; genus Macroglossus; species Macroglossus sobrinus. The sequence continues at coordinate 321,161 of PVKZ01000309.1, read as the reverse complement.
CCTTTCTTTAAAATCTTCATCTTACAATTTTCTTCTGTATTGCTAATAATTCACAATAAAGTAGAGCTTATGGAGAGGGCACCCTTAAACAGTTATAGGCTAAACAAACAATTTATAAGGAACACAATATATCTTGAAGGCTTTTTCTGACCCTGTTTGGACAGTGAGTCCTAGATTTACATCTCAAGGTCAAAGTCTGAGTTGCCATGGAGTATAGTAGAATATTTTCCTTTGGTCTCTGTCTATTGTCATTTTCTAGAAACTTTTACCTCACTTGGCCTTCTGTTCCTTCACTGCTACAGGGATGGGATCAAAGCCAAAGAAAAGTCATGTCTTTCAATTGCTACCCTTTCCTCCTACAACTAAGTATCTCCCCACCCTCTCTTTCTAAATGTCAAAGCTATGGTCATCTTTATTGCAGATTACAGTCAACATGGAAAGCCTTCCAAAAATCAAATTGCTTTGACTATTGTTTTCTTGCTGCTCTTTAAAAGGTTTAGCAATTTTCCTGAGTTTACTTCATGGTTACTTGTTAAATATTTGCTAAAGCCTATTGAAAGTAGTTCCCTAACACTTTAGCCACTCCCTGTTTTTGTATTCTAATAATTTCAGCAGGAAGAAAACTGAAAATAATTTGAGTAACAAATGCAGGCTTTTCCCCCAGATAGATTAACTGGCTTTGGTTTTGTATTTTCTTTTTGCTAAGTATTATACCATATAGCAAAGCTCTCAGAAGGAAAAGAATGTGCTTTTTGGAAGTATAATTTACCATTATGCAAACTACTGTGAAACAGTTGTTTTGAAAGAATTTGGCTCTGAAGTTTCAGATACTTTCAGTCAAAACTACTCAGTGTCTCAAATCTTTTCTGTCGAGTTACTATAAGCACTTCTTAACATGTGTCTTGCCTTGGGGCAGTATCGTATCATGGATCACTGGATATGTCTGGGCATAATTACAGCAATTCAAAAACTTTGCTTAGCAGGAGTCACTTTACAAGTTCAACTGTACAAATACAATTATAAATCTGAAACTCTATACAGTTTACTGTGCTGAACAAGATGCAAAAATCTCCTACCACTTGATGTATTCAAATGATGTGTAGCAATAGAAATGATTTTTTTATTTATAATTTGAGCCAAGATATAGTGTCATATTTAATATTTGCTGAAATAGGAGTAAGCTGCTAGTCACCTGAGGAGCATTGATTGAGAAACCTAGTCAAAAGCCTTTCTTGGAAGAAAGATTACTAATTGCAAGTGGAAACTGTTCTCTTGCTTATGAGTTCTAACAGTGAAGTCTGATTCTGTAAACAGCATATGGAGAATCAGGTCACAGAAACAAGTTTCCAATCATTGGTTATATAATCCACATGTGGGCCAGGAAATGTAAATTAAAATACCCTAAGGAATAAGATATTATTTTTCTAAGGTGACAGCTTTTAGCCTTAGTTGCTGGAACTGAAGAAGTATTTTCTAATGGAAAAATAAAAAACAAGTCTGAGAGAAGGAATTTCCAAATAATGGAAGAGAATCTTCAAAGAAAGAGGAAGAAGAAAAAGGGAAGAAGAAGGAAGGAAGGAAGGAAATTTACATTTGAAGATAACTGGTTCTTCTTTTAAAAGCAGAGATCTTCAAAATCATTTTTACCATCATAGACAGTATCACAGACCAATTGAATGAGCAGAGAATGTTCCACTTGTGCTTGTGCATAGAGAGAGCAATAATGTGTAGGTGACGAGGTCTAGGATGATGAAGCAGAAATATTTCTGTTTCAGTTTTGGATTTTGAGCCATCACAGACAGAGATTAAGTATTCTCCACATTATTGTGTGAATTTTGTTTTAATGAAGGGGCCAATGTGGACCAGCAAGCTTTCTAGAGTAACGCTACTACTGAGAAGGTATTATTCACAAATAAGAGGATTTGGTCAAGGGTTAGAGCTTAGCTAGGCCTAGTCATTCTTGTCTGGCACTTTGTCATCACCTAATAAGGAGACCTTGACAGTTAGCACCAGAAACTTAGCTGTAGCATTATATTTGTTCAAAATATAATGTACTAAAATGTCTGGAAACTTATCATTCTACTATTAATAATAATAGATGTAGTAATATTAATAGCCAATATTTCTTGAGTACTTAGCATGTTCCAGACACTCTTCTAAGATCTTTCCATTCATAAATTCACTTACTCCTACAATTTTCCTTATAAAATAAGGTAGATACTACCATATTTTTTGGATTCAAAGAAAGTTTGTCACATTTTAACATCTCTTAATCAGAATGCATCTTGCAGTAAAGAGCATTTCACAATCACTGTCAGACCACAGTCATGGTGTGGTTGTCATTGACTATGCACATGGAAACTAGGTCAGAACTGTTTATTTTGTTATTTTGAGTTATTTGCATTGTTGATAGAACATGCTGTTTTTTCTTTCTTAGTGGTTTATAAAATAATGGTATCTTATAATGAATGGCATGTAACAATCAATGAACGCAATATTATCATCACTACTTTTTTTAAAAAGAAGATAAGACATAAATAGTTCAGGGAAATAATCCAACTGTCCACCACACTATCCTGCCAAACAAAGCAGAGTCAGGTGCACAGTCCTGCTTACAGAATGGTGCCCCAACAGGATTGGGGCTTACTCTTAGAAACACAGTAGTAATTTTTCTCTAAATACAAAATGCCTGTGAGTGGCTTTCTTCCATTGCCCCACACAATGTTAAGAAAACTTAGAAAAGGAAAGAGCCATGACCAATGATTTGTTGGTCCTCATGAGAGAAACATACAGTGTGTACACTTCCAGCCCACTCCATAGTGTTGACAGAAGGCGAGTCAGCCTCTGTATCAGTAGGAGCAACCTCCACTGATGCAGCTTGCAAGGGCTTGGCCTCTAATTGCCACTGCCAAGCCATTTAGCCAGGTCTCTCTCCCTTTCTCTCTCTCTCTCTCTCTCTCTCTCTCTCTCTCTCATAAAGAGAGCTGTAACCCCAAGCAGAACATAACAGATATGATTTGTAATTCAGTATGAGACTATTTAACTCTCATGTTTAGTGGCCAGCATTTTAATTAAGAATGTGTTGTTATGTGTTGGTCAGAAACCTGATACATGGAATCATTCTATACTCTAAGAACAAGGACAATTCATCGCTGCCTGAAATAAAGGGGGAAGAGCCCCCATAACACCAATAACGAGTTAATTCAACCAAGTTGATAGACCCTTTCTGCAAAAGGCCATTATAAAATACAATACAAGAAGGTCATTTTTTACAGAATAAATTATTTTAACTTTGAGGGCAGTATCAGTATTGAAGAAGTCAAATAGGCTTTTGGACAATGTGTAGGATGAGTGTTATTATAGCATTAAAATACATGCACACATCAAAACGACAGATATTTTTCAGCCTGGAATAACATTCATCAGTGCCAAGTGGTGTGAAGAAGATCGGGCGTGAGTGTTATGTGTGTAGTCAAGGGGTTCTCTAGAAAAATGCCATCTTACTTCAGGTTTGGGTCAGTTTCATTTGCAGGATATATGTGCTACTCAGTTGTATGTGCTCAGTTCCACAAATATCTTGACCAATTTATTTCTATCCTAGGTTTTAATATTTGAGAAAAATTTCTTTGGAGAGTATTGGAGCATAAGATATAAGGACCTCATTTGTTTTACTATTTGTTAATGGAACATGCCAATGTACTACCTCAAATTAGAGATGTCACCGCTTTTAGTTTAAACAACTGATATTCCACAGAAAAACAACCAGTAGAATCACTTTAGTACAAGAACTGTTGTGTGTTTGGATTGTATTTTTTTTCCAGTTTCTAATAGGCCAATGCAAGTAGAATGATGAATCCAATGAGCAAGATATGTCTATTCTACCCCAAATCAAAGTAACTTTATTACCAGTATAGAATATATAATACAGACCTGTAATACTTACATTGCCAATTTTTTAATTTCATGTTTACCTACCTCTTTTCATCTGCAGATCTTAAAATCTTAACATTTATTCATCCAGTGTGCTATGTAAAATGGCTTTAGCTCTTTGGAATTTAAATAAGAACTAGAAAAAAACAATTACCTTCCAGCACCGAGTTCAGCTTCCCACACACACTTTACAAGCTCACAAAGTCATGTTTTTCTCAGAACACAAGACCGGCTTTTAGCTACCTGCAATTCAGAAAGCACTCTGTGGCCTCGGCAGTTTCTTGACCGCATGGGGTCCTCCTCAGTTTCTCAACTGTCACACATGTGTTTTTTTGCCTCTCCTTTTGATGGTTGTCTGGCTTTCAGATTTTGACAAATCAGAAAGAGATCAAACCCAGCCAAAACCTGTCTTTCATTAGAGTTTGCTCTGGCTGAAATGTTAAATTTTCTCACATCCATGAAGTTAGAGTAAATTATGGTCAAAACTAAAAGATGAGTTGGGTTCATCTCCCTCACTAACATCCACATTGCAGATCAGTTCTCTTTCTCTTGACACACTGAATGCTATCTTTGCTCTCTTGCCTCACTCTCCTCTAGAAGGCATGCTTACCCCTTAAGTGGATTTATAGAAACACAACTTAGTTTGCCTTTCAGCATTCAAACATAATGCCTTACCTGTGCTAACCACCCCTGCTTAATGCCCACAGGATGATAGGTGACAAGTATTAGAAATCACCCAAGGCTCTTGGCACTTAGAGCATTTTCTCAACCCTCACCTGCATGGCTATGTTTAGTCAATCAAATACAGTCAATAGATCTTAGATTATCAAAGCAGTAAGCAAGCTTGAAGTCAAGGGTTAAAAAATTACAGAGAGGCAAATAAAGGCTCAAAACAGAAAATAAAAAAGGGGCCAGGTGAAGGATTAGAAGCAGATGGCCTCAGAAACTGTTCCAAGAAGAAATGAGAAAAGGCAGAGCTGGAGACAGTTGAGTGCTAGCGACAATCCTGACAGCCATATACCAAATATTTCCAGATCGAACCTCCAGGGGAAATAAGCTGATATGCAAGAGTCTCCTGCTTTGCTGACCAATTGTGGCATTTGTCTCAGATGTTTGTGAAGACATAGTTGTTGACTCACCACACTTATATGACAACAATCCATCTGAAGTGACGTGAGCTATTGCTGAAAAGAGTAACGTTCATGGGTTGCTTCCTTATGATTTAAGAGTATAGGCATTGAAGGAAATGAAAACAGCACCTTTTAGGGAGGAGGTTCCCTATGCCTTCACAAAGTCTTTCTTAATGAATCAGAAAACAAACTTGCAAATATTCCTTTGGTCCAAGCTGCCTCAAAATTGTATTGAGGTTATAAATATACAACAAGTAGTTAAACATGAATCTGCTCTTTTGCACTGGGTATCCTCAGACTGGTTCTTTCACAGGCCCCTGTGGATCCTCTCTCTACTCTTCTCCACACCCCTGTCTTGCCCATGGAAGCTGATCTGGGTGGATTGCAATAGATTTCTTCAAGCTCTGGTTGGGTTCAACCCCAGGGAGTCCAGAGGGAAAAAAGGAGAGAAATTCAAGGAATTTAGTCCCGTAGCTTCGGTGCTATGAGTTTGCCCCATCTCTCTCCTTTAAATGACTGTCTCCACTCAACACTGGTCTCTCCACTGTGTTCAGGAATCTGCATCAGCCCTTGACCCTGCAGGCTTAGGGGCTGTAACAATCTGCTTTACAGACTCAGGTGACACATTATCTCTCTGGTCTCCTTGAACCCTGAAGCAACCATTGGATCTAGTCCTTTCCTAGGTTATCTAGGATTTAATGTATTTTCTCTTCCTAGTTAAGATTACAACATTCTTCCTCTGATTGCCTATACTTATGTAGGAAAATGACCCCAAATCCTTAAAATCCACATATGTCAGCATGACCAAGTCCTGAAATGCTTTACCCTGAAATTGCTAAGGTAAATTCTGGATTACTCATGGGCTAGCTATCCAGCTTGGAAATTATTTTTCCAGCTCTATGCTCTCTTTTACTCTTCATTGTTTGTTTTAGGGCTTTTTAAGTAAATTTCAACTTCAATTCTTATGTTTGGTAAAAGAATCACATTGACGTGAAGGTACAAAACATATTTTATGTAATTAGTGGAATTTCCTTGTTTATACATTCTCTGTCAATGAGAAAAATAATGACTAACACTTAATTGAGCATTATATATGCCTGACATTTTTCTAAGGACTTTATATCCAGTCCCTCATTTAATCCTGAAAGGAGCCCTATAAGGTGGGCTCTATTATTACTGTACAGTATCACCATTTTATACAAGAGGAAACTAAGGCTCAAAGAGGTAAGTAAATCACCCCCCAAACACACCCCTGGTTAATGGTGGATCTGAGATTACTAATGCCAAAGTTGGCTGGCTATTTGTCAGACTTCCTAATCATTAGTGCTTTATGTATTTGAAGTGGTGTTTTGAATATTTAACAGTGAAAAAATAAACAGTCCAAAACTTAGTGACTTAAAACAATATCTTCTTCCACTTACTAGTCTATTTGAAAAATAGCTACTGCAGGTGTACTCTCAGACTTTTTTTTTCTCAAGTCTATTTTTCTGGACTGAGCAAACTCAATGGGTTATAGTTTGAATTAAGAGTTAAAATGCAGGTAGACAGAGGAGTCCAGATTAAAGGTAAGGAGGAAGAACCCATCGCAAGTTTCAGGAGTATCATTAAAAATTGTACTCTGCCTGACTCCCTTCTTCAGTCATGTAAACTTCAGTACAGTATGAGCACAAGTTTGGGGACCAGAAGAAGGTGGCGAGCAGGACATCACACAGTTGTGAAGGGCGTGAACTTCTCAGACTCCCACCGAACTGCATTTCCAAGTTGCATATTCAAAAGCTATAGCTAGTTTTCCTCTCCACAAAATTAAACTCGCAAATGTTACATTCAACTGTGTCTGTTTTATTAAAAACGAAGAATAATCATTTATTATGGAAAACAACAATTTTGAGGCATTTTATTGTCCAAAACTACCTAAGATCCAGTTCAACCACAGCTTCTCTAGAGGGAGGTCTCAGAAGCAGTAGAAGACAATCACAAATCAAAAAAGTAGGTACAATTTAAAATCAAATAATTACATACAGAATGATTAATTATTGATACTTTTGTTTTTCAAAATGAAAAGCAGATTAAATAAGTAAAAATAAGTGTTTAAAGACATCCAAACAAAACGTATATATCTTTCACCTGAAATATAGGTTTAAACATTTATTTTCACTTTAGTGAAAACTGGCCCCCACACAGTATATATAAATTTCAAACTAGTTTCATGTTTCTCAGCCAGGTTTCCCACCCCTCTAGATGATACACATTTTAAAAATATTTTATTTCATCAACCTGCTGTGGTCTTCAGATTCTATGTAAAAATAATTGCATATTAAAATAGTTAGAATAAATTCTTCAGGACAATTTACTCCTCTGAATAGTGAGTGTATATAGTTGACATAAATGAAATAACTATAGCTAACCCTAATTTATCTACTGTGACTGGCAACAGAGAAAGAGAGTTCATTAATATCTCAAAGACTGGAAGACCAGTATTTTTCCCAATAATCTCAACCTTACTAAGGGTCTTCTTCCTTTTTCCTCTCATGTTACTGAGTGTCTAATGCATGAATTTGGGATATGTTTTTCATATAATGAACATTTATAGAATATTCCCAGAGAGTAAAGCTCTCTCCAGTGTCAGAGGGTACAATGATGACTTGGTCCATCACTTCGCAAACCTAAAATTGCAGGAGGAAGACAAACAACATGGTTAATTGGAATTTCCTGCCTCTCAAGATATAGATATAATAGTTTCCTTCTCTTGCCTATTTTTTGGGTTGTGAACGTTCAAAACACACCATAGAATTTCTCCCATTTCTTTCCTCACCACTCAGCTCCTGTTCCTGCACATGCTGCTTCTGTGCTGCACTGAGCAGACTCAGATGTGTAAATTCAGCATCTCTTTGAGTTGCACATTTAAAAATTTTTTATTCATATTTATGAACCTAATAAACTTCACAGAAAATGGTACAAAAGAAAAAGATGAGCGATCATAGTAAAGCCTGTAATACATGTGAGCTAAGGGGGCAAATAACCTGGGGAGATATTCGTGTTCACCAATCACCATCATGACTGCCATGCCACTGGCTGATTTGCCTAGTCCTTGCCTCCACCTCTCTCCCCAGCTCACCTCTACTTCTCCAACCTTCTATAGCAACAGAAGCACCAAATTATTTTTTCTCTAATAGTCAGGGCAATGTGCCCCTCCTCTGATGTCTTGGCATCATCTGATACCTAGATATTTACAACAGAGAATTCTCTGCCTGGAAGAAATTCTTGCACAAACTATAAATTATATTTTAAGAATATTCTTTTTATTAATAAAAACGTATAATGCAAAACATAAATAAAAGGAAAATAATATATTTTTAGTGATTTCTTATAGTAGTAAGATTTATTGGTTGTTTGTGTGTGTGTGTGTGTGTGTGTGTGTGTGTATAAATATGCGACTGTGTAATTGTGGAATATGTAATTTTTTCTATACTATTTGGTAATGAAGCTGTTTTACAGTAACAACATTCTTTAAAAAGGCTAGATATAATTTTTAAGCCGTTGCTGCTGCTGAATCTAAAATCAATTGTTACTCCCAGAACCTTATGATTATCTTTCTTGAACAAATTACAGGGACTAAAGGCTGCTTCCAAATCTCAGGATAGAATGCTGCAGCTATGGGTATAATTCATCCATAAGCAGAGGAATGATAAAGTACCAATGTTTTGATCTGGAGCAAAGCTGCAAAGTCAGAAGGAGTGGATGACTGTGTAGGACACTGGGTGATAGCAGTCACATATCTTCTGTCTCAGTTCCAATAAACTTGGCCTAAGAAACTCAGCTATAAAGTTTACAAATGAACCTAAAGAGCCAGGCTATGCTTAAGGAATGCTTACAAAAATTATGAATGCTGATGTAAAACTCTCCCTCAGACTGATGCTAATACAATGCAAATATAAGAAATACAAAATCCTATCTTCATAAAGGTGTTGGCCATCAGGTCAACAGAAACAGGTGCCCTAACTGAAGGCATGTTAAACAGAAAAGCACTCTACCCTCTGTATAAATCTTTTCCTGCCTTGACAATCGAGAGTGAGATACAGTGTCTTATGGGGAAATCTTCTCATACATAGGTCCTATTCTTATTTCAGAACGCACAGAAAAAGCAGCAAATTTTTTATACCATTCATCCTAGATCTTAATTCATAAATGTAATCTAACCACCAAGAATCACCAGGTGTTATAGGAAAATAAAATAAATAGCATGAAAGAACTTTGCTTCTCTCTTTTCATAAAGATGAACAAATAGAACAGATTTCAAGAAGAAGCCAAGGTATCTTAAGAAAAAAATTTTAAAAGGAGGATTATTTTTTTTTACTCATAATTAACTGTAGGAAGTTATAGCACTGATAAAATAAAAATGTGTTGTTTGGAGGAAAAAAAAGAATAGGACATAGTTAAATTTAAAATAGAATTATGAACATAAACATTTTATTAGATAGTCTGAGTAATCAAAGGAGAGCAGTGATTATATCATATGGCAAAAAAAGTTATAAAGTTTCTTAGAATGTAGATTACAAAGAAATGGAGATGATAAATATGGGGGAAAGGATAGAGACATAAGGGAGATTCATTTTCTTTCTTTAACCACTCCTTCTCTATCTTATTAAAGTCGATAAATAGGTTGTCATCTGGCAGTATTTCTCACACACAAAAAAAGTTTTAATCATTTATATTCTCAATATCTATGACCTATAAAAAAATCCATATGGAGAAGATTGATACTTTTCTACAGATGATGATGAAAGGGAACCAGCATCTCAAGTGATGTGATAGGGAGGTGGTTCCTTCACAATTTTTAGCTTTTTACATCTTCCATTTTATCTTTTAAACTTCTCTAGTACGTACTGCTAACTTCACATGTCATGTCTAGCTGTAATCGTTTACTACCTTTGTATTGTCATATTTTCAACCATGTACATTTTATCTTCTCCTCTGTAGTGTAAGATACACACACACACACACACACACACACACACACACACACACACACTCACATGATCCATGCCTTATCCTCCTTCTAATTCTCTACATCCCTTGGAACACTGTCTAAAACATTAATAGGTTTTTCATGTTAACTAATTGTCATGTTACATTACCCAAAGATAATGATTGCTGAGGATTATTCATAATATTCCTTCTTAACATTGATTTTTATATGTTTAAAAGCATTTTAATGCACATAAGATCTCTTGATTTTGATAAGTTGTTCTTAAATAGGAAAGTTTATTACCATTTAATAGATTGATAAACTGAGGTTGAAGGAATTCAATGAATTTCCAAAAGATTCAGTATTAAAACTAGAATCCAGATTTCTTGATTCTTCATTGGATCCTCTTACTGTCAGAACTGCTATTTATTTTCTGTAATAATGGAGATTCAAGAAACTAAAGCTGTATATCCTAGGCTGGTGGTTTTCCTGTGGTGGTCACAGGGAGATGGGACTGGGGGTGGAATTGGAATGTGTATGCATCTACTATTCTCCAAGAAGTGGTTGGAAATGTGCGGGGTTATCACACTGTGGGTATCACAATGGTTAAAAAATGTTTGTGGTACTTGCTGTTAAGCATCTTGCAGTACAGTGAGAATTAACTCATCTGAATGCCAGTTGACCCCCCTATTGAGAAATTCAGCAAGTTTAGGCAAAAAAAGGATATTATAGTCACCCTTACAAATAACTGATAAATAATCTTCCCATATGATATCTATATCAAAAATCTACAAAATAATAATTTAAAACTTTTAGCTATTATTCTTAAAATGAAAGAAGAAAAACATGAATGGCAAGTACTCAAAAATGAGTCTTAGGAGGTAACTGAGAAATCCAAGCTCATATTTCTTCTACATAAAAATACAGCTGTTACATCATTACATAAATAATCACATAAGCAACATGGTACATAATGTATAAGATTTAAAGAAGTCTAAGCACCTAGCGGTCAGAGACTTCATTTAACAAATTGAAATTCATCACTCTTTACTTGTCTTAATAAAAAGGAGAGTTAAATGGAACTGTCCTGAATCTTTGCCCCTCTTTCCTCAAGTATTGTATTAATTGAATTACCCTAGACCTGTGACTGCCCTGCCACTAGGGTCTTTCACAAAAGACCCCTGATTCGGAGGCTCCTCTTCAGTCTGTCTTTTAGCCCAAATGTCTTCCCTTTGCCCCTCCAGCAAAACATGAAAGAAAATGATGTGTGAATGTGACAAACTGTAACAACTTTTCTTCCAAATTCTGTAACAAAGCTAAAGCTCTCTTGTCATTTAAAGCATTAATGAGCCACCCCTCTTATCCCCCTCTCCCATTACCTTTGAAAATAAATAACATTGAAAAAACTTCCCTAGACTTGCAAATTTACCAATTGTCTTTACTAGAACTGAGGGACTATTTCAGGCATAAAAAGCTGTCCTTACCTATAACCCTTTAAAATGATAACTATGATGACAAACAATAGTCTTAAACAATCAATAGCTAATAAAATCTTTTCAATCATTGAAGCAATTATTAGCATAATTATCACTGAGCAGTTCTAAGAATGTGTTAGTTTTCTGCTCATCTGGAATACTAGAGTAAATTATTTATCTGTGATGCTTCATAAACTAACATGCATTACTTTGTATTTCCAATAAAATTTCAATTAAGAAAACTTATAATTACATCAAGCGGCCAAGAACAGAAATACCTCATATTGAATCACACTTACACTAATAATGAGACCCTCAAGGTTTGGCATTTGTGTTTACCTCAGATAGGCGTCCAGAAAATGTGATGATTATCCAAACTCTCCAAATATCTTGAGTCTGCAAAATTTGGCTGGCAATCTTGCAGGAACAAGCTGTGGTTTTTTTGTTTTTTTTTTTTTTGTTTTTTTGCAAGAGCCCAGTATGTCTGCTTCAAGTCCTGGCTCAAAGTCAGACTAAAAAGGCAGATGACGATGAGAGAGAAAATTTATCTAAATATTTCAAAGCTTCAAAATAAGTGAAGATTCATAGGAAATAAAAGTTTATTTTCTTTAAAACCAGTTCAATATTTCTTCCTATTGACACATTCAAGTTTAAACTGTTACTGTAGTCAAAAATTGGACTCTCTCCAACTTAAAGTGAGAATAAACATTCAAGAAACTTTCTGTGAGATATTTTATATTGTTGAGTCCTTTCCCTGTTTTAACACACAAAGTGGCAATACGAAAAAAAGCTGTGTTTTCATTTGAATTGTTCTAACACATAGACATTATAATAAAATACTTAATGAGGTATTGCTAAAACAAGTAGAGTATTAGGTAAGATAAAGAAAAAAACATCATCTGATGAAACAAAATGGGAATGATTATATATCAATAACGTGTATAATTATAAAACATGCCTCATGATTGAATGTGTAAGAATTATTCTAAGTTCACAATCCACTCCCTTTTTTTTATCTGGAATACAATAAGATGTTTTAAAGCCCTTGCTTTTAAATGAAAAAGTAAGCATAAAATGAGAACCTAAAGATTTAATAGGGGAAATTGCTAAATTCATGACATTTTGAGTTTAGGCTAAGTTTGTTTTAAATTTAAACAAAATTATGAAATTAAATTAATTTCATAGAAACTATGTTTTAAATTAACTTGTGTTATAGTTCTACCTGTACTCAGAACCATACAGCTTGTTCGCACTCTCCAGGAAAGACATGATCATACAAAGTTGAACATAAAATAAATCTTGGTTTTAGATGAAATTTCAAATTACACTGGCAATACTTTTGGAATAATTTCAGAACTTTGGGGAAAAAAATTTTCCTGATTCTGAAGTCTCTCTTCTGTCTTCAAAACAATATGATTTCATGCTCATATTGCTCAGAATTTAGTCACTCTTTACTTGTCTTAATAAAGACACCCCCACAAAAAAAATTTAGTCACTCTTTACTTGTCTTAATAAAGACACCCCCACAAAAAAATTAATCTTATGAACTATAAAAAACAGAAATTTTCCACAGACCTAGATAAGTTTATAATGTGTAATAAAGCTAGCTTCCAGAATTATAATTTAGGATTTATTTTTTAAACGTTTGCATACCTACTACATGGGGGATGAATTTTAATGGAATACCTTATTTCATTTCATTCTCACAGAATGTACAGAAGAGGAACACTGAGGCTCAGAGAATTTAAGCAACTTTTCCATAGTTTATCAGCTAAAAAATGATAAGATCTGAGTTCAAATCTAAGTTTTCAGACCCTAAGTCAAGTTGTTTCACTGTTTCAGTTTAATTTAGGGTTTACTGGAAAAGCTAAAGCTGCAAAGGCCTCTCCATAGTTGATTTGTGCGAAATGCAGTCAATACTCAACCTCAATACCAAATGGCTCGAAATTACCTTTGTCATCTTTGTTGATTTTCTGTTGATTCTTCTGAACTAAAACACAGCTGCAACACTTAGATTTGTCACACTTTTCATTTATGAAGGAAACAGTATTATACTCCAAGAACTTTAATGGCACCTAAAACTAACAAAGAACATTGATGGGACAGTGTATTATGACTGAGTCATTCCAGTCTTGATGCTCACAAATGAGCCCTATGATTTTCTCTTCAGCAGATGCAAAGGTTTCCATGAAGCCTTTGCACAGTTACTGACAGTAATAGGCTGCTACTATCAGGTTCCTTCTCAACTTTTCACTTTCACAGGCAGAGCCTCCAAAAATGAATTACAGGCAAGCTTAAGAGATCAGAAAGGCTTTCACTCTATGTGAGTGGGTAATTAAGTTTGATTTGTGTCTGCTACGGTAATTTTGCCTTTCTCCAGGCTCCCTTCTCTGTTTCTGATACACAGAACTGCAGAAGGCACCTCACATTCTTCGGTTCTTACAGGTCACCCTAATGATGTTTCGTCCTGAAACAGGCTTCAGGACTAAAGGGCCCTGTCAAACGATGACAATTCTATTTCAGTTAGAGTTCTGGGTAAAGTGACAAGAACGACTGAAAATGAGTTGCTGTCCTTACTTAGTATGTGCATTTTTGACAAAAGAGAAGATATGTTTATATTTGTTTTCACATTCTTCCTTCTCTTTTTGTCTTCTTCTTTTACCTTTTAATGACTTATTAGCATTGAATGATGATAAATTTCTCCCTGGCCAAGTTGTGAGTATTGTTAACAACAACAACAACAACAAAACCCCCGTAATGGTGCAAAAAGAAGAAACTATATTCAGGTGAACAGTTTACAAACCAGAGAGACAAAGTGTGCTCCACCAAGACAAAGAGGGGTAGAGTGGGGGAGGGGGGAACTTTTTCTTTTTCCTTTTTTTTTTTTTTTTGAAAATTAAGTAATACTTTATTGGAAGGAAAGAAGAAAAACTCCACATACAACAATTTTATTACACAATTTTACTTGGTCTTGGGACATCTCAGCAAATGTTTATACATCTATGACAGTCTCTATGAGTTCCTACAAAGAATAACAACTTCAACTAAAGGCCATTAGAAACTGTCGATTAAGATTTTCTTTTCTTTCTTTTTTTTATTTTACAGGATAAAATTTTTTTCAGAAAAATTTTTTTCAATTATAGTTGACATTCAATATTTTTTATATTAGTTTCATTTGTACAGCATAGTGGTTAAAAATTTATGTAATTTACTAACTCTAATACCCACCTGACACCTTTTATAGTTATTACAATGTAATTGACTATATTCTCTATGCAGTACTTCATATCCTGTGACCATTTTGTTACTACCAATTTGCACTTCTTAATCCCTTCACCTTTTCCATCCAGACCCCCAGCCCCCTCCCATCTGGCAGCCATCAGTTTGCTCTCCATATCTATGAGTCTATTTCTGTTTTGTTTGTCATTTATACTGTCCTTTAGATTCCACATATAAGTGAAAATCATATGACATTTTTGTCTTTCTCTCTCTGACTTATCTCACTTAGCATAATACCTTCTAGGTCCATCCATGTTGTTGCAAATGGTATTATTTCAATCTTTTTCATCAACAAGTAATATTCTATTATATATATGTGCCACATCTTCTTTATCCAGTTGTCTGTCAATGGGCACTTAGGTTACTTTCATATCTTGGCTATTCTAAGTAATGCAACAAAGAACATAGGGATGCATATATCTTTTTTGGATAAATATTCAGAATTGGAATTGCTGTGTCATATGGTAGTTCTATTTGAGGAATTACCAGACTATTCTCCATAGTGGCTGCACCAATTTGCAATCCCACCAACAATGCACAAGGGTTCCCTTTTCTCCACGTTCTTGCCAACACTTCTTTGTCAATTTATTGATGATGGCCAGTCTGACAGGTGTGAGCTGATATCTCACTGTGGTTTTAATTTGCATTCTCCAATGATTAGTAACATTGAAAATCTTTTCATATGTGTCTCTGCACATTTTTAAATTGGATTGTTTGGGTTTTTTGGTGTTCAATTATATGAGTTCTTTATAAGTTTTGGATATTAACCCCTTATTGGATATATCATTGGAAAATATCTTCTCCTAATTGTTAGGTTGTATTTTCATTTTGTCGATCGTTTCCTTTGCTGTGCAAAAACTTTTTAATTTAATGTAGTCCCATTTGTTTACTTTTACTTTTGTTTCCCTTGCCTGAAGAGATATATCACAAAAATATTACTAAGAGCAATGTCAAAGAGTTTACTGCCTATGTTTTCTTCTAGGAGTTTTGTGGTTTTGGCTATTACACTTAAGGTTCTAATCTATTCTGAGTTTATTCTTTGTGTGGTATAAGAAAGTGGTCTAGTTTCAATTTTTTTGCATGTATCTGCCCAGTTTTTTTCAACACCATTTATTGATAGATTGTTTTTATCCCATTGTATATTTTCGCCTCCTCCTCATAGATTAATTGACCACATAGGCTTAGGTTTATTTCTGGGTGGAGGCCATCTTTTATAAAGTTTCCAACCAGGTTCCCAATTAGGTTCATTTTATTCAAATGAGGTTTCCAAATTATGCAGTTTTGATTGACCCATATAGATGCAAATGAGAATATAATTGTACAATTATGATTGGATGGGGCAGGTCTCCGTCTGTTGGTGAAAAGGTGAAACCAGGAAGTTCCTTGTAATCATTAACTCAGGTGGCAGGAGTATAATATGGGAAGTTGAAGCTCAGTCTGTTGCTTTTCCCAATATGCACAGTTCATGAGAAGCTTCAGTCAGCAATGACTGCTAGACTCTGGTTATGAGTTCAGGCCCAGTTAACCACGAGAAGTACACTTTGACAGATGTATTTTTGGGGGTTCATAGTATTGCCCATTCTACTATATCTCCAATGACTCTCTGAGCCCCTTTTTGAACAGAACACATTTCCAGAAGGTGGGAAGAAAAAAAATCACTCGCTGTTGAAATGGCAAAGGGCTATTTTGCACCATAATATTATTGAATTAACTGCAAAGAGCTGGAATTTTTGTTTAGCATAACTTCTCACTGCCCCAAGCCTTTATCTCCCATTACATTTTTGTGAAAGGACTATAGATTGTTTACTTATTTTGGAAACTGTAGTTTGTTTCAGAATTCCCTAGGGGCAAAGTTAACTGATAGTCTCTCCACTACTAAGTACAATTCATTTCATTGAAATTTATACTTATAAGAAAATAATGGAACCTGTGGCACAAAAATGCTGCAGTATGTATGTAGATATGTTGATTCATTGTTACTTAGGATTCAATAAATGGAGCAGTTCAGTCTTTAATTCAGCAGGATTAAGATGCAGATAAGTATTCAGGGAAGGAACTGCATTTCTTTATCCATTTGTCTGCATTTCGTTTTTTTACTTTTTTCTTTATTTTTGCTATCATTCTCTCATATGTGAATTTTTTACATGATAGCATTTCCCAAAACAAAATTCAGACTCCTATCTTAGAAAAGTATTCTTTCTTTATTGTCTTATTAGTTGTAATATACATTTTGTTGTAAACTAAAAATATCTGGGAATTAAATTTTTATTTATTTCACTCTCTCACACATTTTATAGTAGATATTGTCTTAAAGAAATATAAACTGTTTGATTACCTAATTAATTTGCTGCAGTGATCTTTCCAATCAGCAGATATTTATCAAGCAACTACTATATGTAGACATTGCTCAGTGTGCCTGGATTACAGGAGTGAACAAAATAGACAAAAATTTCTGCCTTCTGGAGCTGCCATTTTAGTTACAGGGATAAGGGAGAAATGGCAGTGGATATAACACCTAACACATCAGTAACATTGCAATATGTTCAAATTTTTAAGCTTATAAAACCATCGACACACACACATACACACACACACACACACACACACACACACATACCTGTTATTATTCACATTTTACAAATGAGAAAATCGAGGCACAGAGAGGGTAAATATTGTGTCCAACATCACCCAGGCTGTGGGTGACAAGGCCAGGATTCTACCCCAAGCAATTTGGTCCAGGAGTCTGTGCTTTTATACTAATAAAACTGCCATTCCCTGATAAACCACTACTGTGACAGGTTTTTAGTGGCATAGAATTCTGAAACAGTCCATACATGCTTTCACCTGGGAAACTGTCTTTTTACCTAACTTGACACTTCACATCGAACATAATTCATCAGTTTCTATAAATAAAGGAATTAGTACCATTACTGTGTAAAGCTAATTCTTTTTATTTATTTACTTTATATATGAAAAATTTAGACAGAAACCAACCTTACTGGGTAAGAAACTTTCACATTCTCAGAACAGTTTGGACCTAGGTAACAGCCTGCCAACTTGCATCACTGTCCCCAGACATGGCCTGACCCAGACTCTGGCTACAATCTCGGAATTTATCACCCCTACAGGGTGGTCATTTTTTTTTCTTATCTGGAAAATACAGAGATAGTAATAACTCTGGGGGTTCTTTTGAATATCAAATAAAATATTATAGGTTTTAATGAAATAATTAAGTACAAGTACTTTTTACTCTGCGTAGGGGAGGTGACTGCCCTTAATATATCCTTGAAGACATTATCAAGTTAGACAGCCAAACGCAGCTTTGATCTTCCTCCCTTCTGCAGGACCCAGAGCAGGGGCCACTTGCAAAAAGCCTCCACCAACCCTACTTGATCCACCTGCCTCCTCAGACCTCTTACATCTCATTTTTCCACATCACTTAATTATACACTGAATTTCATTATACTAAGATTCTGTGCCACTTCTACTGAAGTAGAACTTAAACCCTTCTGAGCTGGCAATGCCTCAACTGCTTTTAGGAGGAAGTATAGCCTAGTACTTAAGGGCACAGCCTCTGAAGCTGTCAGCTGGGACTCAGTTCCCAGCTCTGCCATTTACTAGCCATATGACACAAAGAAAATCACTTACCCTGTCTGTGCCTCATTTTCCTTGTTTGTAAAATAGAGGTGATAATATCATTAGGGGGAATAAATGAGTTAATAGGCTGAAAAGTGATCAGGATGACACCTGATTCACAGTGCTATGTAAACCTTCTCCTCCTTCTTCTTTTTCAATAATATCTTCTCTCATCACATAGTCTTGTGTCTCCATTGTCCAGAAGCTGTAACTGAGTTCAACTGAACTAAGTAGGCAAGACGTGCTATGAAATGGAGCATATAGTTTCACGAAGAAAATATGATTTTGGAAAGTTCTTCTACTCTGCCTGTGCTGCTGTTACAAAGAATACACATTTCCACAACCATAATGGGGTTAATAAGGTGAACTAAAGCATTAATTTGATTAATCATTATATAAAGTATCTATTATACCTTGTCCCAGGAGCCTGAGTCATTATTTGAAGCGTGTCTTCCCACAACCAGCCGAGCTTGGGAAAGGTACCCTGCCTTACAGACATCAATGGCTCCCTCCAAACTCTCAGGCAGTCTTAACAAATACTAAATCTGTAGACTGTATCTTTCTAAAATCTCACAAACTTTTAGTTCTAATTGAGTATGTTAATGTCTTTGGAAAAAAATTCACTCTGTTTTACTTACTAAAATTTTATTGAATAAATAAATGAATCTGGTATATATTTGGAATATGTATATTCACAGTAGTTACCTCTTATTCTCAGTTTCACTTTCCATGGTTTCAGGTACCCATTATCAACCAAAAATTTCAGAGATAAACGATTCATAAATTTTAAATTGCATATCATTCTTAGTAGCATGGTGAAATCTCGCGAGTCCCACTTCGTCCAGCCCAGGACGTGACTCAACCCTTTGTCCAGCGTATCCATGTTAGTCACTTAGTAGCCATCTTGATTAGCATATTAACCGCCACAGTAGGATGGTGCTTGTGTTCCAGTCACCCATAGTTTACTTAATAAAGACCCCAAAGCACAAGAGTAGTGATGCTGGCAGTTCAAATATGCCAAAGAGAAGCTGTAAAGTGCTTCCTTTAAGTGAAAAGTTGAAAGTTTTCAACTTAATAAGGAAAGAAAAAAACTGCGTACTGAGGTTGCTGAAATCTACGGTAAGAACAAATCTTTTATTTGTGAAATTGTGAAAAGGAAAAAAACTCATGCTAGAGTTCCTGTGAAACTCAAAGTGCAAAAGTTGTGGTCATATTGCATAATAAATGTTTAGTTAAGATGAAAAAAGCATTACATTTATGAGCAGAGTACATAAACTGAAGACATTTTTCGATTGATGGCAACGTGTTACACCAAAAGGCATTGAGCCTATACTAAAACTTCAGCAAGGGATCCCCTGAAAAGAGTGACACCAAGCCATTTACTGCAAGTAAGAGATGGTTACACAGATTCAGGAATTGTTTTGGCATTTAATCATCTCACACAATTACAAGAAGGGTGAGTACCAGTTCAATAAGATATTTTGAGAGCTACCACATTATTATTTTTTGTATTAAGATGTGTATAACCTTTATTAAAGTATGTTATTATAATTGTTCTATTTGATTATTAGTTATTATTGCCAACCTCTTACTGTGCCTAAATAGAAATTAAACTTTATCAGAGGTATGTATATATGTATGTAGAGGAAAAAGCAGTATATAAAGGGTGAGGTACTATCTGTGGTTTCAGGCATCCAGTGAGGAGTCTTTGAATATATCCCCATAGATAAGAGAGACTATAGTATAGCAACAATAACTGATACACACACACACACACACACACACACACACACACACATAATCTATAGAATATATACATATACACACACACATACATATAATCTATTTTTACTGCCTAAATGCTAGAAACAAACTCCTTGACATATTTCTATAACAAGGCAAATATCATACAATATGCTATTCCAAATATCATTGATTACCCATGTATATATCTGTGTATATGTGTTTTAGATTTATAAACCAGAAACTGAAGTATATTTTCTTATAATAATTATTTCTCATTAGTACATAAGAATTATAAGATTACTTGAAAATTAGATCTGTGTCTATATTATTATATATCTTGTAGAGTCATTAAGATAGGAACATGTTTTATTCATTCATATTGACAAAAATTTTTAGTACTACGATGTTCCCCAAGTATTATTATACTATGCCTGTGGATATCAAGAGAAATAAATGCAGTCCCTACCTTGAGTGGTACAATGTTCAGAATAGCTCCTGGTACTGATGAGTTTGAGGTTAATGTGAATGTTAATTACACATCCATAGGTACATCTTTAATAGGAAACTGCCCAGGGTCTTCCTATAGGACATTTCAGAATGAGAAAGTGGGCTTGTTTTTATAAATGAATTAAGAAATAGCTAGAATTTTTATTCTAATTTAAAATATAAACTTATGATTATATGACTTTTAAAAATTATCTCAAAGTAGTAAAAATTCTAAATAGTGAAATCAAAAGAGTAAGTTTTGTACTTATTTTTATTATCAGCATTTGTAGAAAATATCACATTCCTTATTATCTCCTAGTTTATTAAGAAAATTCCCAGGATTTTACTGGAAAAGCTCCCTGATTTTTCAGGTAGTCTTATCAGTCAGCCCACCCTAATAAAAAGAAAGGGACTCTCATTGTTATACTATTATTGTGCTAGGACATTGTTACCCCCAGCTAACTTTATTCCTTGAGTCATCCCCAGGGGCTGAAGGGCAAAAGCCACCTCACATTTTGGGGGTTCTTAGGACACAAACCCCATACATGTGCCTTTAAATGACCATCACTCAGCTTGAGCAGAGGCCAGCATTATCTGGATAAACACAAGTCTGATTTCTCAGACCCAGCTACTCCAGTCCTTGGCCAATTAGACTAATTCTCAGCCCATGAGAATAAAGTAAATGGTGGTTCCCAGAAACAACCCAAGTTCAGGCTGAAACTATTTTTTCCCATGAGCTTTTTTTTTTTTCCCTCATTCTCCCTGGTTTTTAAAACTCAAATTTCTTACCTAGTCTCACTCTAAAGCCTGCATCCCCAACTATCAGTTACTTTTAATGAGTTCCGTTTCTCTTTCTCTTTTGCTTCTTCCAGAAAGTAAGTAGCAAACTGTGTACAAACTAATGCTCACCTACAGCTTTGGTTTAGTCTGAGCCTTTTGTTAATCCTGTTTCCCACATGGGCCCAAGATCTATGCCATACACACAATATTGAACTATTCTTGCCCTGTGCAAAGATTATAATGTTACAGCTACCAGTATTCACTTATAATTACAAAACAACTGAATTTACATAAATAAGCATTTTCTACAGTCAAAAAGAATAGTTTCTATTCATATATGATTATTATGGGGAAGGTGGAATGATCCCTCATGCAGCAATTTTAAATGAGCTAATTGTTTTCAATCAGTTAACATAAGTGCTAGGAAGATGCCATTTTTCAAACCCTTCATTTTCCTGGTTTAACAGAAGACTAAAATGCTGCTTAAATGCATAATTCTATTTTAGGAAGAATGACTTCTGTTAAGGAAGAAATCTTGAAGTGGCCCTTTTGTTTAACTAAGAATCTTAGTTTTGGTAAATGCACAAATTGGCTGGAATTGAGTGTGAGAGTAAGGAATGGGGAAGGTGAATTGCTGATGGTAGTAGTCTGAGAAACATATGGAATTTCTGCAGGAAATCTGAGAGGAAGTAATGAAGAACAAAACAGAGTAGCAGCATGTAAGATCAGAGTGCAGAACATATCAGCAGACAGTAAGAAATGCCCAGAAGCAGGATGGCCAATAACAACAACAACAACAACAATTAAGAAGGGAGATGTCTGCTTTTCAATTAAAAATTTTTATTGTTTCTGCTCCATAAACTTTCCTTGTCTCCCCAATTTATCAGTAAAATCTTTAGCACTGGAAAGTCTTGTGTGAGTAAAATTCTGTATAAATCAGAACAAGAAGCCTAGTTTGCTGAACCTATGAAGAGTACAACAGGTACAGATAACCCAGACAGATTACTGTAAGTTAAGTTTAAAAAAGCAGGAACTTAAAGCCAGAAGTTACTTGGACAATTTAAGCCCCTGTGAATTCACAGAGGTTTCATAAGGTTATTAAACTTTCCATTGGCACTAGAATGAGAGGAGGTGGTCCAGTATGATCTGGGTTTTAAAGATGCCACCAGTTGTGTGGATGACAGTGGTCACTCTGTTCTAGTTTGTCACTGTCCCATTCAAAATGTAGTGGCTAAAACAATATATGAAATTCAAAATGGTGTAGTTCCAGCACGGAGAGGAACATAGGACCCTTCTCATTTCCTAGAACATACTACACTCTATCAGTGCTGTCAAAGCAACCTACATTTGCATTATAAATTTCAATCCATCACATGCTTATCTCATAGTTACAGATTTTTTTTTCACATGAACAAGCTAGGTCCTCTCTTACCCTCTCAAATCTGCACTTCAGAATTTACTTTTATAATCTAAATAAGACCTTATATTATTCTCTATTAAATTCTATCTTTTGGGTTTTCTTGGCCAGCATGTCCACCTGTTGAAGTATGTGAGTTCTAATTCTGCCGTCCCATGAGTCGAGCTGCAGATTCGATCCATACGCCTTTACTCTGCAAGGGATTGTAGGGTGTTTTAGGGGAAAAAAAGGAATATGAATCTCAGGACCTAGACTGTCGACCCACGTTTACCACTAGCTGGGTGTCACAGGGACTGCGCCAGTTACTTCACCTTTCTGAACCTCAATTTCCCCGCTTGTAAAATAGAAAAACCAATCTCCGGCAAATTTACCTCAGATTATTATGAATATCAAGTGAAGAGTATGTATATGTGTATATATACACATACTTGCAAAATCAGCTTTTTAAACTAAAATAATTGTTATGAAATATATGTATTATTAGTATGCTAAGCATCCCTATATTCTGTGAGGGCAAGAAAACACCATCAAAAGGCCATGAAGAGTGAGAGCCCTTTGGCATACCCTTAATACCTTCTTTCAGGTGAGAACTTGATACAGACAGTTATCAGCATTTGCTTCTTGAACACCTACTATATACCAAACAGAATGTACCAGATGTTTAATATACAAAAATTAATGTGACACAGGCATCTTTTCTCAAGCCATTGATGAGAAATCCTAAAAGAGGAAAGGGGAGGAAGAGTTCAGCCACCAGGAGCTAATATTTACTATTATCATTGCTTTGCTTTAGAGTAAGGGCTGTTTCTCTGCTCTTATCGGTTAAAAGAAAAAAAAAAGGAAAAGGGATCATTTCCTTTTGACTCAGGAAAAAGAAAAAAAAACGGGAAAACTTCTATGCTCTCAGTAGATCTTATAACTTCTAAACTGTCTCTACACTTCTTTGTTTTCTCATGTACAGAGAGAAAAGAAGCAATTGTTTGAGATGATTTTTGAAGAACTCTGTTCTTCTCAGTGATCAGTTCGATCTAAGAGACTTCCCTAAGGTTGAGTCTCAGAAAAGGCAAATATAAGACTGAGGTGTGAGTTCAACCCCCAGCAATTTTGATTGAAATGGCCTGGGGTGGGGCCTGGCCGTCATCAGAGAGATTTCAGTGTGTAGTTCCAGTTGGAAACACTGTGTGAGACATAAAGTCTCAGCAAAAGTTTAAGCTGAAAGGCTACAGAGGAAGGTCCTATCACATAACAAAGGCTAATAAAGCTATAATGAAATTGTTATAGAACTATCTTAGATGTTATTTTCTTCTAAAGGCTCTTTAAAATTACTACCTTAAATACTTTTATTCTTGCAGTTAACTATTTAAATACAATTTGGGGAAGCTGGTAAATAAAATGAAAGTTACTATAGAAGCTTGAGGAGAAAATAACTATCTCAGAAAAAATACCCACCTAATAATTTGTACCACATGGATGTCACCTTTTGTGTATTTAATTAAACTGCTAGGTGGGATCCTTTTTGAGTGATGAATTTTCTTCTTTTACAAAGGTTTTATTGTAATAATTAAAATTGTCAAGTGATTGTGATGTCCCACCTCTAAAATAAAAAGTCAAACCAAAAGCATAAGAGCAGTCAATGGAAAACAGTTGTTCATCCTGGGGGGTGTTTAAAACAATTTTTTAAGTCAGATGTCTCTGTATAAGTGTTTGTACAGACTCAACATGTAACAGTTTACATGTTTAAATGCTTACTTGTTTTATATAATGTCAATTAGGTAAACAACATACTGTTAAAATCAATTATTTGATTAATTGATCTTTTCCGCTCTCTATTCTTATGGATTTTTCAAACGTCTAGTACCACATGATCTGGATACTTTTAATCCAGTCCAAACTCTCTTTCTTATTATGACTTCATCAAACTTTTTTTTTTAAGGCAGATATTATATTTCTAGAGAAACTATATCCAGCAATTTTTTTTCAGTGAGAGATGCAAAACCAAGGATATCAACCAAATAGTTATTCAGCTTTAGAGGAGGTAACTGTTAGATATTTGTGGTCATTCATTCAAGGAAAAAAATGGGAGTCAGAATTCAAAAAAAAAAACACTCTCTAACCCTCAGAAAATTAAAAATCTTATAAAACTCACAGGGAAAGCCAAATGTGGAACTGAAGCAAAAATGACTTCTTTGGCAAAATGACAAGACAGTAAGTCCCTAGAACCAATCTGGGCTCCAAGCTGGATATACTTGTGAGCTTCTAAAGATCCCAGACACTCACTCACCTGGACTTCTGAGTTTATCTTCATTGCTCATTATGTGGGTACACTCTTTTGTAACTTTATAATCATACTGGGCTCTTAAAATCAAATTTTTGTTATATGAGCAAATTATTTTCACTTATAGGAGGTCAGTATTTATTTTTGTCTGCTTAGAGGCACATGTCATGAATTCTTCACTTATTAATTTGATTTGTGTTTTTCATTTTAATATTCTGTTCCAAGTACATGTTCTTTTATGGAACTGCCATAGTTTAATTACATGCCACCATTATTTTGTGAATACATGGTTCTAACTATGTATCTTGTTATTGATTGTAACTGTACACGTTTTGAATTAATGGAGAATTTATCAGAACTGGTATGTAGCTACAAAGTTCTCAAATGATTCAGGAAGTTTTACATTTTGTAAGTCCAATAACAAAAGTTTAGAGTTATCTGTGAACTATAATTTGTGTCTTTGTTTGTTACATATTATAAGTTTTGTATCTCTTAAAGACTTATTCCAAATATTGGTTTCCTAAAGGTTATTCAAATATATTCTTACACTCATATAGGAGAAAGTTCAATCATTGCATTCTTGCCTGAATTGGATAATATATTTTTTCAAACTTTATTAACAACAAAAAATAAATCTATTTTTATTTTTATTCCTTGAATGTTAATTACATTTTTTAAATGTTTATTGATTTTTAAATTTTTTTTCTTTTGTGAATTGTTTGCTTAGGTCCTTTGCCCATTATTTCAGTAATTTAAAGAAACTCAAGGCTAAAATTAAGAAGATGTTAGCTACTTTTTTTTTTTAATTTGCTTAAGAACTGGCAATGTGACCTCATTTCTAAAAAGAATTCCGTGAGTGTATACCCTGTTACTACAGATTTGGGAGTCACATTTCTTGTGTGCAAGTAGTAGAATTCTTGAGTATTCTGAACATTAAAAGAAATACAGAAATTTTCAAAAATAGTAATTATTACTGACTAACTGGTTATCTACTGTTTGAGGAAAGGGATATGCATGTGGAGGAATGTAAAACTGAAGACAAGTTGAGATTTTCAAAGGTCTTTGATACCAGTTCAGAATAAAAACAGTTTTGTTTGTTATGCATTGCTTTGTTTTCTTTTAATTGGATCAGGAAGCTGTTAGCCACATTTTGTAAATTACTGGAAAACAGGCACTGTGAATCATGGATTTAGAGCAGCCTTTCCTGAAACAATGAACTGATTCGGAGGTAGGAAACCAAGGACAAATCTACTTAAATGAAGTATACTTAAACAGTTACGACCAGTGCTGGAACTGTATGATTTTAATATTGTAATAATGATTTGGAGGAAGTATGCAGTGACATTTCCAATTTGCAGATTATATTAAGCTCTTATGAGTTTTCTTTTTGAATGGAGAGGAGATGAGAAGTTTGGTTTGTTTGGTTTTTGAGTTGGTAGAAAAGAGACAGATAGATTTAAATTGGACAAGTGCGAGATTATGTTTAAGAAAGTTTAATGCTGCAGAATAACGAATCCCTGGAACCTATGATATCCTATACCATCCATCAGGTACATAAGTTCTGAATACTAACTGACCAGCAAAAATCCATTGAGTTCATTAACTAAGTTTTCCCACTTGGAAACTCAATGACAAACATTATCCTTGCCAGTACAAAATCATAACACATCTATACTAAGAAAGCTATGGAAATCTTAAGGGAAATTTTAAAAGCTAGTAATCATTATGTATTTAATATGTGTTAGGAATCATGCTAATACCTTGCATGTTGTGTGAAATTATTAAAGTCACACAACATTCTTATAAGGTAAGTCTCTGGCATCATTAGTCCATTTTAAAGATGTGAAAACTGAGTCTCAGAGATATTAGGTAAGACACCCAAGCTTACCCAGCCTATAAGTGAGGAATCTGGAATAGAAACCAATCTAAGAGAGCCTCTCCTTTACTGCCCTCATGTGTGATTAAAAAAAAAATAAAGAACCACTTCCATAAAGAACTTGAAGGGACTGTGAAGAGGGCAAATCAGTGTGGAAAGAGAAAGCCTCATAAGGGCTCTTGTAAAAATCTACAGAAGTTAGAGATGGATGATTTTAAGGCAAATAGAGTAGACTAACTATAAAAGGAGATAATTCCTTTATGAGAGTCATTAATGTAAGTGATACAATTAAAAATATTTAAAATGTAAAATGTTGAAATAAATTAGTAAGGGGCATATTTGCAATTAAGGAAAACCAGATTACTAGAGAGAATATGTGTATGTTTGAGTGGGTACTAAACAAAGATAACTGCCTACAACAGAACCCTTGCTATTGCTGCCTGGGAAAGAGGACTGGGGTGAATAAGACTGTAGGTTTCTATGTGATGATTCTTGATCTATAGTTTTTTAAAAAAATATATTACTAGGTATATCTACCCAACTTTTCCAGTTGGCCTGGCTCATTAAACTTAGATTCCTCTATGCATGAAGCTGCTTATGCAGCTGGATGACTTTGAATTTTTCTCTGCCTGGAATGCCCTCCCTTATTCTTCTCCAGCCAAAACCTATGGAGAGGCCTTCTGGGTAAGGTAGGGCATCCTGTATGTTTATTTGCTCAATCAGGCAACCCTCGATTTTGAGAAGAAACTCTGTTGAGTGTATTTCTCTTTCTGGTATTCATGACAATGGTAATATTTAAAACTATTTCTTTAATCTCTTACCCCATGAGAGCAGAGACCCTGTTTGTTCTGCTTCCACTGTGCCCAGCACAGCACCTGGAACACAATGTTTTACCATTAAGTCCTTGTTACATGCAAGAAACTCTTCAGCTTTCAGATAAAGCCTGTTGGCTCTGTTTTATGGGGGTGGGAACATCTGGTCACTGTTCTTTATGAAATATCTGATAGTTGGAAAACAATTATTAGATCATTCCTTGTTCCTTGCTTTATTTCTGTGACTTTCATCTCTGTGTTAAGAGAGCGTTGCTTCTTATGACCCCTGATTGGACAGGAAAGGTGGTTCACTTTTCGCTTTCTCTGGGACCTTTATTCAGTATTTCTCTTACTCTTCATGTCACTAACAATTAGTGGGAAACCCACCAAAACTGCGACACAGGCATTATTCACATCTTAATATGGGGAAATTGATAGAATCATAAAACCACAGCAAAAGACTTAAAAATTTCTGTCTCCCTTCCCATCATCACCACAGACATTCATGGCCCTATAATATTAAGTTTATCTGTAGGATATCTTTACAGTTTTTAAAAATAGAAGTAACCATTATTATTTAACAAACCATAATGCAGACTTAATGATAAATTATTACATCTCTGCTATAAAACTTATTCTACATTTATGGAAGAGGGGGTATAAATAGACTGAAATCTTTAAGGCTAAGTGAGCCCTTAATTAATTTTTTAAAAAGATTTGTATTATGAAGCAGTTTGAGAGTCCTCGATATTTCACACATAAAGAAACTTTTTTCACATTTTGCCTTTATATCTTTGTAACAATAATCTAGATTTTAGAAAGTACAGGAATTTAATCCTTGAACTTCTCAAAAACATTCATCAGCTTTCAGGTTATCACAAGAGCTTCAGTGGCATTTAAAGGACAAATCTATCACATGCATCTCCTAATTAATAATGCATTATGATTTCAAGTAAAATGTAAATGATAAAAACTGGAAGAAAATACACCAAAATAAAAACAGTGTTTGCCTCTAGGTAGAATGATTTTGAGTGATTTTTCTGTATATGTTTCTGAATTTTGTAATTATATGCAATGAAATATATATTTACCATGAGGAAAACATAAACAATGAAAACATTCATTCTTCTGGAGTCCAGTCTTCTAGTGAATTGTGAAAAATAAGAAAAAGATATAGATCTACCATTTTTATGAGTGTCCTCCATTTATTTTAGATAAATTTAACTTGTTAATAAATTCTAAATGCCTGCAGTAATTGCTAAGTGGATATATGTTACTTCTCCCAGTCAGAGACAGAGCACAGAGAAAAGAACCACAGAATCTAAAGACCACTAAAGCTGCTCCAGAGGGTTGAAGCTTGAGAAAAATCCAGAGCAGTTTGCAGCCTTGCCCTAAGAAGGGAGATACCTGAATTTGCTTAGTGGGGAGGAAGATAGTCTGCTGGGGTTGGAGCTTCTTTATTCAGACCTGTGCACTGTAGCCAGGCTTCTGTTGACTCTGCTTGCTGGGAATACTTGCTTGCTTCTCGCTGGGTTTCTTCCAGAGTACCCACAAGGCTATGTTCAAATTTTTTAGAAGTCTGAATCTGACTATCGGAAAGAAGGGTTCGATATCAGCAGATCAATCATCCCTTTCTCTGCTTTCTGTTATACCATTAAACCAGGGAGTGAAGAAGATCACAAGAGTAAGTAGGCCAGCTGTTCTATTTCTGAATAGACCTGCCAAGTATAACAGATTTAGAAACAAATGCAGTTCATTTCAAGGCTGTTGATTTAATCCCTCATTATCTGACTATGTATTCAACTTCATAGCCTGTCTTGATGCCTTATTAATAATTTATTCAAAAGCTTAGCTCTGTATAGCATGGTTGTTAAGAGCTAGGAATCCAGTCAAAAACACAGTATCAGTTCCAGGGTCAGATGCAAACTGCTTATGTGACTTAAGACATTATTAATCTCCTTAAATTTCCATCTCTTCTTTTGTAAAATGTATAGAACAACCTTAAAGATCAGTATTATAGATTCCAGAGAAAATGCTTTAAAAATCTTTTAGCACAGTTCCTAGGACATCTTATGTGCTAATAAATGGTGTTTCATATATTTAATGTCTCTTATAGTAGGGAACTTCCAAGAAGGTGAAATATTTTCCATCTTCCATTCACCTATATTTTCCATTTCTTTAAAATAGGCTTTCTGGATAAATGTAAGCAAAGCACAGCAGGATGCTTTCAATGTGTGCAAATTAATCTCTTGGTAGCATGAATTTAAAAAGCCAAAATATCCATCCCACACACAAACTCGAAACCTTTACCCTCTGTTACTCTTTTAGTCATGTACGTTATATCTAAAAAGAATATCATATTAATATCAGACTTTACACCCTAATTAAAAGTAGTTTAACAAAGAAGACTCAAGAAAGTACAGAAAATTGTTCTAGAGAGAAAGGTGTGAGGAAAAGTTTCAAAGTTTGAACACCTCCTTGATGCTCTTACCCAGAAATAGAGGGTGCTCTGTACTCTTTTGTGACTAAAGTATAACGTCTAAAAGAAGTGAGCCACTTCTGCTTATAGTTTGCAGCCCTGTTTTATGCTAAAAGCAGCTACCACACACAGATTATAAAGCAACAGAGTAGGTATTTCTTCAATCATTTTTCCCAGGAAGCATCAATATTCGATGGGTTCTCAACTTACATTTCTACTTGCTGTTTGTTCAATATATGTTGCCCTATAGAGTTCCATGCACTGAGGATGTTCCAATAGATTTGAGTTCATTTCAAAACAGAATCACTGTTCTAGAGGTGGCCCCTCCCGCTCACTAGGCCCCTGGTTCAGAGGTAGTATCCTAACACCAAGAGGGACATGCCTGGGAACAGCTGTCTCCAAATGAATCTCTTCTCTGGTTTTTGCTCCCTCTCCAAACTCTGACCACTATTTATATTCTTCATTACATGAAGGGCCCAAGAGTCTTAAAACTGATTCTTAATTATTTTCTTTGAAAACCCACATGTGTGGATTTGTCTCATACACACATGGGTACCTGATATATTCCACACTTGTGTTTCAGTTAAAGCAGTGGCTGGAAGAGCCCCCTTCTAACATCCTATTACATAAGTGAAAATGGAATTTCTTTGGAATGGCATTTATTGTCATGATGCCAGGAGTTCATCATAATCAGCATTACAAAGGAAATACCAGAGGAAACAATAATGATCTGCCATTTATTGTAAAGCATGACCTAGGTGTGTCTACCTTCTGTGTTCATTCAATGACAAAGTTCACATTGTAATATAATTTTCCACATAGCAATTGAAATCACAGGCTAGGAGGTTACTACAGGACTAGGTTAGAATGGATGGACTATCCATATGATAGGATTTACTCTAAAATAGCTCCTTATAGTCCTGACATGATGCTAGAAATTCCCCTCTTTAAATTCATCCTGAATCACAAATGCCTTTGTCAATAAAAGCTTATTTTTTCAGGAAGAACGTAGTAAAATCGAAAAGAAACCCTAGATTTTTAGGCATAACAAAAATTTCAGAACGCTTTATATTTGCCCATAAAATATCTGCCTTAAGATTTTCATATGGAGTCTTTACCCTCTAAAAATTTAAATTAGTTTAAGTTAGCCAGCTAAAGCCATATAAGACTACAAAAAAAAAAAAAGGAGAAGTTCAAGACAGTTTTGCTGAAAGGAGGGGTCATTAATAGCATAGAGCATAAGGTATTGACCCAAACTTTCTGATAAAACTATTTACTTTTGAACTGAGTAAAGAACAGCCTAATCTTGACACTGGATTTTGATCACTAGAAAATAGAATTATATACAAATTCAAACATAGTTGAAATATTTTAAGATAACATGTTTAAATATGTATGTTTCTAATGAAGGAACATTATTGCTATGATAATATATAAGTTACTTTGAGAGAACCTTGAATCTTTTAAAGAAAGCAATACATAAACCAGTGGGTTACCTGACACTTATTAAAAAGGAACATTTTAGTACATATGAAATTGAAATGGCAGCATATTTTTATAAATGTTTTACAAATTTTTACAACTTTTACAAATTTAAATATATGTTTTGTATATAAAATGTACCCTCAACATATAGCTTCAAGTAGAATTATAGTTTCAGGTATGATTATCAATGCATAACTTCATGACAGACATGCACTGAAACAAGTAATAGAATATTCTTTTTTGAGGACTAATAACTAAGTTATTAGCTCGCTTTGAAACAAAATAGTTAAGGTATCCTAAATGAAATTCATGACCTCTTAAAAAAATTCCCCTCTCCTTCTGTAAAGCCATTTTTCGCTCTCTACAGCGATACCCATTATCTTACACAATCCTTTAAGAATGAAGTTCTTCTCATCCAGTAAAACTGCAGCTGGCAAGGAGGCCGACAGTAGAAAGTACTAGATCTGCACACAATGTTGACAGTGTAATCTGAAACTACTCAGCAATTTCTAGTATCTGGTTCACACATAATTTGAAACACATTTCTTTTGCAACTTTCTCTAAAAGGTTTTATTTTAACTGGAAGACAAAGAGTACAATTATCAGAAAAGAAATTATTTTTAGTAATCAAAATGAATTAAAGGATAGTAGAATGATTTAAGTGATTTCTTGTACCTTTCCAAGTAGATCCTGTTCCCATGGTACCTATTTCTGTGATCAGCCATCAGGGGATCAGAGAAGAATCTCATTAACACACTCAGACCTTCCTTTAACCACCCTTTATTGAATATCTAACAAGCGCCAGGAACCATATTAAGCACCAGGCACATATATTCTATCTTCATGGAACTTTAATCCTTAAAAACATCATCACAGAAAGCTGATTTGCCATTTTGATTTCCATGCTAGAAATGCACAAAGATTTTATTCTACTGAAAAATGCTAACACACACAAAAATGTTCTAGCGTATCCAGGCTGCTGATTATTTGTGATGGTTATTTTTTGTGTCAACTTAATTGGGTTAAAGGAGACCAAGAGAGCTGATAAAACATTACTTCTCAGTGTGTCTTCTGTGGTAGTTTCCAGGAGAATATTAGCATTTGAATCAGTAGACTGAGTAAGAAGATGTCTTCACCATCATCCAATCCATCATCATCCAATCCATGGAGGGCCCAAATAGAACAAATAAGTGGAGGAAGGGTGAATTCTCTTTCTCTATCTCTCTCCTTGAGCTAGACATTCAACTTCTCCTGACCTAGACATGAGAGAGAGCTTTTTGTTCTCGAGCCTGAGCACTGTAGGATTTATACCAACATAACCCCCCAACCTCCCTACCTCACCCATTCTCAGGCCTTCAGCCTCAGAAAGGGAGTTATACCATAGACTTACTGGTTCTCAGACTTTCAGATTTCAACTGAATTATACCACCTTGTTCCCCAGATTGCAGGCAGCATATCAGTGTATCATGGCATTTCTCAGTATCTATAATCGCATGAGCCAATTTTCATAATAAAGTTTCTCTCATATATCTATATATCTTTATTATATCTATATCTATATCAAATTGATATCAATATCAATATCTATATCTATCCTATTAGTTCTGTTTCTCTGGAGAACCCTAATATCTACAGAATACTATGGTCTGAACGTTTGTGTTCCCCCAAAATTCAAATGCTGAAAACCTAATGGCCAAAGTAATGATATTAGGACATGGAGTCTTTGGGACTTTATTAGGTCATGAGGGCAAAGGCCTCATGAATGGGATTAGTGTCCTTATGAAAAAGATCCCAGAGAGATCCCTTGTCCTTTCACCATGTAAAGACACAGAGAGAAATCTGTAGTCTGCAAACTCTCACTTGAACTTCACCATGCTGTCACTCCGATCTTGGACTTACAGCTTCCAGAACTGTGAGCAGTAAATTTCTGTTGTTTGTAAGCTACCCTATCTGTAGTATTATGTTACAGCAATCTGAACTAAGACACTTATGATTCCCTTGCTTTACAAAGCTGAGTTACCTGCAATAACAGAGGAAGTGCTGATGGTGGAAATATAAAAAAACATATCTGCCATCAAGAGGGAGGCAGGTACTCCTTAATCTACTCAGGAGCTGGGATGATGACAGTGAGACTCATGCAGGTCCTGCGTGGACCTATTCTTACAGGGTCCTGTCCTTAGTAGGTCTCCCTGGTTATAGTCAAGGATGAGCCAATGAATCCCAAATCACCTCTGGGACCCTTTTTCCCAAAGTTGCCACAGTCAGATGCTGGAAAAGGTTACTGATAAATGAGCAGGCCACCTGATAAGTGCTGATAAGCAAATGACCAATTTCCTTTTTTTAAAAAATTTTTTTTAGATTAGGCAACCCTTAGTTGACCTCACAGATTGCAAAGACCTTGTCAACTTACAATCCCTTACTTTTTATTTATTTATTTTTTTTATGCCTACAGCACCTGGTCTTCATAGATGGTCTTCCATCCAAGTACTAAACCATGCCGGAACCTGCTTAGCTTTTGAGATCAGACGGGATCAGGCTGGGTGGCATGGTCATAGCAAATGGCCAATTTTCAAAACTCTTTTTTTAGTTAGAAAAAGAAAGTTCGAAACATATTCATAAACTTCATTCTTGACTTCTTAAAAAGTTTTATTCATGCTTATAACTCACAGATTATTCAAACTTTTGTTATTTTTCCAGTCCTTTAAAGGGGGTTGCCAAAGTTTACTTGAATTAGAGGAGATTCCATCCATGGGTTTTGGATAGACTAAGCCATCTGAAAAGGGATCAGTATTGAGCATATATATATATATATATATATATATATATATATATACACACACTTAACTATTTCAGGAGAAATGTCAGTGGAAAGAATGAGAGCTACTAAAACTCCTCTCCATTAATCAACAGACATTTCCACATAATAATAATATTTAAATTACATGTCTTTGCTCAGTACTTCGCACTTTACAAACCACTTTTACAGGCATTGCCTAAGCACTGATCCTTCTAATAATTGATTTATTATTTTATAGATGAAGAAACTAAGATTTAGAGAAGTTAAAAGAATGGCTTGAGTTACATAGGTGGTAAAATAAACAGGAATTAAAACCCAGTACTTCTAACTCCAAATATCTTTTTCACTCTACCAAATCACCTCCTGGAATGTGCTAAGCATTATGGGAAGAATATACCTTTCTACTGTCTCTAAATATCTGTTCCGTGTTTTTTATGCTTCTTGGTACTAGGTGATTTCATACAAAATTTCTAAACTTCACAATACTTAGTGTAGGAAAAAGAGGCACAAGGAATTTAAGTAAAGCCTGAGATTCATTCATTTAATCATTCATTCATCATTAAAGGAAGCTTTAGGGATAAATCAGTGTTCTAGGTACTAGGCATGTAGTTATGAACAAGATAGGTTAAGTTTCTGCCTTCAAGGAGTTTATGTTCTGGCAAGAGGAACAAGGCAACACATAAATAAGGAGTATAGCTTCAAATGGCGTTAAGTGCTTGAGGAAGATAATGACATAGGCTGTAGAATAACCAGAGATGCGGCATTCTTTTAGATGGTGTGGTCTGGGGAGATCTCCTTGAGAATGACAGTTCAGCAGAAAGGATAGTTGAATAGAAGAGGAAAGGTCCAGAGGTGGGAATGAGAGTGGCACGTGTGAAGAGCAGAACGGCCAGTATGGCTAGAACATGAGAAAAAAAACAATGTTGGGACTCTAAGCCATGAAAAGGAGTTGGCCCTTATTTTAATTGCAATGGGAAGCCATTAGATGATTATAAACACAAAAAATGATCTGAGTTTCATTTTCAGAAGCTGTCTGTGGCTCCATACTCTTTGTGAATAATGGACTATGGAAGAATATATGAAAGGAGAGACATGAGTTCAACAAGAAAAAGAGAGTGGGTTATAGTCACGGAGATGGTGGACATAGGATTTGCAATCTATTTTTGGAGGTAGAGCTGGACAAACTTTCTGACGAATTGGTTGTGAGAATTGAGAGATGGAAGACTAAAAGATAGTCTGAGGCCTGCAAATGGATCTATTAACTGAAATGGAACCACTGGTATATGGATATGTTCCACAGGTAGTGACTGAGAAGAGGGTGGAATCAAGTTTTCTGTTTCAGATATGTTATGTTGTATCTGTCAGTTCTCTGATTCGTGATCTCAGACCAGTTGGATGTAAGAATCTGGAGCTCAGTGAAAAAGATGAAGCTAGAAATGAATCGTTGGGAGGTGGCATATATAGACGTTTAAAGTCACGGAGCCACAGGGATCTGATCTGCTGGAAAATACTAGACAGAGCTTTGAGGCTCTCTATTACAGGACACATAAATCATAATCTGAGGCATCAATATCAGGCAGATATCTTTTACCACCCATCTCAATGATTAAAGCCAAATCTCAATACAACTGAAAACATTGAGATACCCCCAAAATAATACATATAAAACTATTAATTACCCCCTCAGCTTTTCTTTATGTTAGTGATTTTAATGTAAGTGCCCTTTAAATGAATGATGATTTTGAGGTGTGAAGTTTTAGCAAGAAAAAGCTATTTACCCTCAGTTAAAGTGTATATGAGGAAGTGATGGGGTTTCTTATTTATAGATATAACACATTATAAAAGTTTTGCCTAATGCGATGTGAATTATAAAATCTTCCACGAACTAGACAGCTCTCCCTTACAGCATCTCTTTCCCAAGGTGCTGATTTTCAGTCTGTGTCCTATGGATGCAAAAGAATTGTGAAGCAGTTCTAGCAGACCTGTGAAAGAAAACTTGACTGGGCTTCATTTAGGAGTAGGAAGTTGAAAGCTCGTTCTGAGCCTCATTGTCCTTTACTATGACATTATCATAGTTCACACAAGTGAGATGCCTAAATTAGCATTTCCAGGTCTCTTGTTCAAATGTTAATAAAGGCAGTATTTCTTACTAAGGTGAGATTAGATAAGGCCATTTAGATTCCAACATAACCAGTATTACAAGTTTGGTGGCCTATTCCCCCTCAGTCTATTATTGGTTTCCACATTTAATCTCTTTATAATTCTTTCAATAAAAAGATAACTATATGATTCTATTCATTTATCTATTTGCTTAGCAAGGATCTGAGGAGTTTCTATAGCATAAAACTGTGTTAGGCACAGATAGGAATACAAATGAAATATGCTACTTTTCAAGAACTTAATAAAAAAGATGAAATAACCTAAAAGTGTGGATAAAGACATTAAGATATTACTTATATATGGCCAAGGAGGGAATATACAATATCTATTAAAATTCTTGACTAAGACTAATGACAGAAATCTGTGGAAGAATTTAAAGTTTGGGGGCTGAAACTAGAAATGAAATAATAAAAACAATAGCCTAGAAAATGGCATGTACTACATGTACAAAATTAATCTCTCCCAGATTTGAAGGGAATTTATGTACTTATTAATTTTATATCTGTATCATCATGTTTTTAGAGAAAAATCATTGCAAATTAAAATTAAGTGATAGGTCTCTAGAGTGATCAAAAGCAGAACCACCCTCATTATCTTTGCTCCCAAAAAGAAGCCACATATTTTCAAAAATCAATATATATTTGAGAACACTTTAGTTCCTTACTTTTTTTCTGGCCACTGCCGCCAATGTAAGCATGTATTCCAGTTTAAACTCACATTCATTAAACAAATATTTATTGAGTGTTCACTATATGCTCACTAGACATTGCAGTAAATTCTGAGGATATGACAGGGGACATTTAGAGCTAATTCCTCTCCTTTGCAGACAAGTAATTATACATGTAATGAGTGCCACAAAAAGGAAAAACCTGAGCACTATGGCAATATAGAGCAAGAGGATGATACATCACCCAAGCTAAGACCGGGAGGAGGATAGGTCAAGAAAAGAAGCAAGGAAGAACCCAGAGAACCCTATGCGTGAAGCTGGGTATGAGAAATAATGCCATGCATTCATTCACCCAAAATTAATCCAGGGTAAGGGAGAGACAGGATGAAACTGGAGAGGTTGGGAAAGTCAAGAGGACATCAAGCAGGAAAGCCTATGGCCAGTTTTATGCACTGAAGAGATCATTCCTAGATTCAAAAGTTTGGTGTTTCATAGCATTTTTAGTTTGTTGTTGAATGACGTATTTTACCTTGTTGCCGTCACCCCACTTCGTGGGAAAAGAGAAAAGCTCATAGAATAGTCTGTTTTGAATTGGAAAATAAAAAGCTGCTATAATCAAAAAGCTGATTTCTTTTCATATTTTTTAATGCTCCATGAAATTTTATAGCCTTGAGAAAATTTTGTCTTCTAAATCTTGCCAAATAATGCTGGTGTATGTTGAAGAATTAGTGTGTTTTGTGTTATACAGTGCTTTTTTCGTTCTTTCTTAAAATACTCATAGAATTTTTGACCTGATCTATGACTAAACTCTGGACACAAAGGGACTATTTTGATTATAAAAGTGTGAAATAGATCAGAGATAATGTAAGAGAAAGGATGTGGCCTCTTAGCATTTAGCTAATCTCTTTGGCCATCACCCAACAGAAAACTTTCTGTGGGAGTGCTGGAGTATCAGTTACTAAAAAGTAATATATT
Source organism: Macroglossus sobrinus (assembly GCA_004027375.1). Classification (NCBI taxonomy): domain Eukaryota; kingdom Metazoa; phylum Chordata; class Mammalia; order Chiroptera; family Pteropodidae; genus Macroglossus; species Macroglossus sobrinus. Next base: position 282,790 of record PVKZ01000309.1, on the reverse strand, counting down.
TTTGGAGACATCAACTTTAGCTCACACTCTTTTCTAGATTTAGACCTTGTTGTAAAGAATAGAATTCCAATTCTAATTACTTATAAAAGTATGAAATAGATCAGAGATAATATAATTACCAATTCTAATTACTTCTATTTTGGAAATTGTATTGATTCATGAGTCCATGAAAATACATATGTGTGTTCTGTTTAATAAACATATTGTTTCTTAGCATGTTTCTTCCCACAGTGACATAAGGAATACCAATCTTATTCTTTCTTTTAGCCTTAGCCTTAGTCAGATATTGCAGTAAAGTGCTAAATAAAAGAAATCTGTATATTGTTATAAACATCAGGACCGTTAGTGCGTGTGTTTTTCACAGGCACTAAATGAAGGGTCTGTAGATACCTTGGATCCCCAGGCTCAGCAGAGATTAGCAAATACACTGAGGCTAGAGGTTCACCAAATTCTTCCTTCTCAGCATTTTGCCTAAATTGGTGAGGCAACAAACCCCACCACCAACACCCCGCAAAAAACTGAAACCATGTTCTGCAGCACTTTCTAGCTATGAGCATTATTCCCTCACTTGTCCTGTCAGTTGTCCATTTTAGAAATAACCAAATTTCAGTAGCATTATGTGGTCCTCATATGTTTGAGTTAAAAAAATAATTTTTTTAGATACCAGAAACTTAACCCATTGAGTTGTCCATGAAGTTTCTTTCCAATTTTCTAAAAAAACCTTTTATTTTAATTTTAAAAAACATTCAAGACGAAAGTTGAAATTCCTCAGTTCTAGTGAAGAATTTAAAAGCACCATGACTCCTGATTCGATGAGAAATTTTTTTAGCCTATTATGTATCTATTTTAATTACTTTTTATTTCTATTAATAACCAATAAGCAACTATATAGCAAAAAAAAGTCTATTGTGCTTTACTTAACTAATGATAAAGAGTTAATTTGAGGTATACAAATAATTTCCATTATAGTTATAATCTGGAGAAATTCTATGACAGACCACTAAAAAGCATCCTACTTAAGATAAATAATTTATTCCATTTTTCTCCTAGTATTTGGCACACTAAAACCATTACTAAGAATTACTTGTTAAAGGCATATATAATATGCTCTGTTTTCATGTGCCTCTGATTATTACATGAAGTTAAATTCAAGGTCTAAACTGTCTTCATACAATCTCACAAAAATGCACTCATACTCAGTATAAGTTGAAAAAATAGTAGGGTGTTTCTCTAAATACAAAAAGAGAAACATCTGCCTTTGAATTACTTTTAAATCCTGCCTAAATTGGCATGTGCTTTACATTAGTCCTGCATTGTTCAAACATGCATACATATGTGTTCATTATGTATATTCACACAATTTGGTGATGGGGTATGTGTGTATATACCATATACATGTGTGTATGTACACACACACATGCGCATGTGCGCACGTGCGTGCGCGCGCGCACACACACACACACACACACACACACACAAATCCAACTACTTCACTTGAAATTTGCGGAAATTTTCCAAATGTAAACCTCCACTAAGGAAAAAATTTTTAATTATATATAGAGAGGGAGAAATATATCAATAATATATCATAATATATCATATATATGTATATGTATTTATGTATATGTATATATAAAGGCACAATGGAATGCTTAATTATATTTTAATGGCTTCTCAGAGTTGGAATGGATGAGTTATTCTTTCATATTTCAGGTAGAGTGTCCTTTTTAAGAAAACATTTAAGTATAAGCTTTTTAGATATGCATTCCTGAAAGGGGAAAGTCTAATTTAAAAAAAAAAAGTCATCTCTTTGTATACTTTTTGCAACAGCTGTTAGAATTTGGAGAGTGGCAGAGAAATGTCCATAGCAGTTCTACAGTTTGTCACAAAAGAAAAATCTCTTTTACCTTCACTGGTGAGCATCTTATCAGCAAACACATTAACTCAAACAATAACTGCTCTTATCTGCAAAGGCCAGGTTCAGGCTTATTAGTGAAGTGAATTGGCAGCCACCCCTCTCTACATAGCAACTGGGCAAATATTGTTTCAGCCCGCTGAGTGACCAATGAGAAGCAAGATAGTGCTGTCGGATCTTTTCAATACAAGTAGTGTTAGCGTGAACAACTTCTCTTTCACTCTCGTTCCCCTCTCAATTAATCTTTACCATTTCTAGAGTATGATCTCATCTACCGACTGTAAATACTAGGGGACTTTTATGAAGGGAAAATGTTACAAAGTGCTGAAGTTTGCTTCAAGGACAACTTAGGTAGGCACTTCAGCTTAATGACTAGCAATTTGTAGATGTTGTGGTGTTTGAAAAGTACTGTAGTGTTAGTACATTCATTATGGATATCTCCGAATATCAGTATATAAATCAATAATAATGATGGTTTTTATTACTCTAGAAAGGTCTAGAATAACTAAAATTAAGCAGACTGCATGTTTTCTAATCACCTAATGAATGAACCAGGCACCTGGTTCTGAGACACTAGCAAAATGTGTCCTGGAAGCAGTTAGTGTGCTATATGGTAAGAATCAGACTTGACCCCCATTGCTTCATAACTGAAAGTTTGTGTGAATTAACTACACCCTTCATTAATTTGTCTGCTTCCAAGCCTTTATATTATAGAAGAAAAAATTAATAAAAATTGTGACATATGGGTAACTGCAGAAATGAGCGTTTTAAGAACACAGTTGGAGGCTGGTTTCTCTTTGCAATTCTAAAGGAAATAAGATTTAGATCCGTACAGCACAAAATTGACCAAGTTGCCTCTGTCTTTCCTTCTACTTGCACTTTTTGTCTTATTTTATGATGCTGGCAAGCATGAAAGCCTCCACCTCCTGTGTAAATGTATATTATTATAACTCATCAGAGAACTGGAACTTCAAATGACCTCAGTTGTTTGCTCAGTGCAAAGTAAACAGCTTGCTTTAGTGTCATAGGTTTTAATGCAATATGTCACAGGGTTTACTATTAGGAAAAAAATGTTCAATAATTGTTTCTCTATTCAACCAATGGGTTTTATTTCAAACTAAATTGATAGTATTTTTATAAAGGCTGAGATGTTTGGTGTTTCTTTTTAGCTCAAAAGAAAATTCCCACAAGTGCAAACTCATTCTGGCCACCTAAGAATTTTGTCATAGAAGCAGCATGCTTTCTTTCCCACATGGGTTTTGAAAATTGGCCACATGGTATTTTTAAGCTGGCAGAATAATGCCTTTTAGACAGGCTTTAGGATTCTGCTTAATTGAGTACAGCAGCTCAACAAAAGTGCCAATGTCCCTTAGAAACAAAAACCAGAATGATCTATGGACCCAAAGCTAATGCTAAATATTAGAATAAATTGCCAGTTGCATTTTTCCATGTTTATCTTCTGAGATAGGAATAAAATTAAAGTGTTACCATAGCAGCATCTGTAACATTTTATGAGACAAAAGATCTTTTTTTTCCACACAAAGATCCAAGCCAGAAGCATTATCCATTAAGGGAAGCAAATAAGGCTAGAGGGACATATTTTTTACAGTCATATTATGGAAATACTAAAGATCCAATGTCCTAGGTCAGATTGTAGAACACAGCTGTTCACATTCATTTTGTCCTGGATTGACACTCTTGGTGAATTTCTGAATATTGATTAGTTCTTACCCTCCAACATACCTAAAATTGGAAAAGTTTTCTCCTATCTGCATTTCTTCTCAAATCACTTTTCAGAAATAACAAAGGGGTGAATATAAATGTATGCCTTGTGAAGAATGTATTTAGGCTTTGTGCCTGACTTGGTTTTGTAATCTTGATTTTTACTCTCTGGATCTTATTTCTTTGACTCTATTGTTTTAAAATGATGGCAGAGTTCTCATCAGAAGAAAGAAGCATAGATAGACGTCATAAGACCTTTTGGGCCCTGACTTTACTTGGCACTTTATCCTGTCTACCCCTTGCCTTCCTTACTATTCATTTCTCAATTCTCCTTTGTTCCATTTATTACTACTGCTGCCTCTTTTTGTTCTACTTCATTGTTTTCTGTAGCATATGCTCTAAACACTTAGCAGCCAATTTGCCTGTTTTTTTCCATGTGTGAATTTATGAACTCTTAGACAAAAATTCTAACTGGATTTATTTTATAATGAAGAGAATATTTTTTTCTAAATTTAAGCTCAATCTCCAAGTTAATTAAATTTATCCACTTTAATAGTTGTCTTGCTACAATAAACATAAGATTAAAATTTACATAACTTATCAACCAACCATTTTGTAACATTTTATGAGACAAGAGATCTAAGGACTGAATCTAATGACGGTTCTTGACTTCATCTAAATTCCAGTTGACTCTTGAAATGTAAGTTACTTTTCATAGATTCAGAATTGTGAAAACTATACAAGATGTAACACTCAGTTTTCTTTTTTCTTATTATCTATTGACAATTTTTAGAATTCTTTAGAAGTCTGTTTTTGTGGGGCAGAATGCAAGATTCTTAGGCAAATTTTATGCCATGTACAGCATCAGCCTTCAAAAATTGCTTGCTGAGTGGGTTGCTCAAGCAAAGAATCTTGAAGTGTCCTCTGCACATTTTAAGAAGTTAATGTTCTGCATGACTCTATTGCCTATGGAGAACAATGCAAACAACTGAGTTAAAGCACTTTCACATATAAGCATCATCAGTGCAAGCCTGAATAAGCACTTGGGGAAATACTTGTTGAGGGAGAAAATGAGTAAAAGAATTAATAAGTAACTGGATACTTATACTGCCTCATAAAACCTCCTGTAGAGTACACCCATGTTCATAAGGGCACTACTCATAATAACAAAAAGGTGGAAACAGCTCAAGTGTCCACTGACAAATGAATAAACAAAATATGGTGTATATATATATACAATGGAGTAGTGTTCATCCATAAAAAGAAGAAAATTGTGATGCATGCTACAACGTGCATGAACCTTAAAGATACTAAGCTATGTGAAATAAACCAGTCACCAAAGGACAAATTGGAAGATGAAATGAGTTCTAGAGATGGATAATGGTGACAACTGCATAACAATGTGAATGTACTTAATGCCACTGAATTTTACATTTAAATATGGTTAAAATGCTAACATTTTGTTATGTACAATTGACCCTTGAATAACAAGGGGGATAAGGATGCTGACCTCCCACCACCTTACATGCTTGAAAATCCATTTATAACTTTTGATTTTCTAAAAAATTTAACTACTAATGGCTTACTCTTGACCAGAAGCCTTACCCATAACACAGACATTCTATTAAAATATATTTTATATTTTATATATAAAAATTAAATATTGTATTCTTAAAACAAAATAATCTAGAGAAAAGAAAATGTTATTCTAAAAAATCATAATAAAGAGGAAATACATTTATAATATTTATTGAAAAAAATCCAGTTATAAGTGAACCTGTGAAGCTTAAACCTGTATTGTTCAAGGGTCAACTGTATATCTTAGTAAAAATTTTTAAAATCTTATATCCAAAAAGAAATACTTTACTCATGATCAGGAGAACAAATTATACATACAGTATGGTAACTTGGGGAATAAGTTTGGCCCTCATAAGACTTGAAATAATAGAAACTTAAAGCATGAGAAAAAAGACAATTCTTTTTTCCTTCCTTCCTTCCTTCCTTCTTACCTTCCTTCCTTCCTTCCTTCCACGAGGCAACCTTTGGTTGACCTCTCAGATTGCAAGGACCTTGTCAGTTCACAATTTCTTATTTTTTGTGTCTACAGTACCTGGTCTTTCTAGGTGGTCTCCCATCAAGTACTGGCCAGGCCTGACCCTACTTAGCTTTGGAGATCAGATGGAATCAGGCTTGTTCAGGGTGGCATGGCCATAGAAGGAAAAAGACAATTCTTACTGAAAAATAGACTTCTTGTTCTTTTTGATGCAACTCTCAGTGCAATGGACACAACTCTTTTCTTGCCAATAAAGTCTCCCACTGCATTTGTTTCTTAAACCAGTTCATTATCACCACCATTACAATCATCGGTTTTGGGTATCACTGTTGAATGCTGAATCTGATCCAAGCACCCCACAAAGAATTGAATGTGCAATCTAATTTTTACTAAAATTTTCCTTCAAAGGCCAGGATTTTAACTACTTTCCTATAGTGATAGATATTAAGAGGCCTCTCCACCATTTGATTTCTCCTGGATTCTTGAATCCTTTCAGAACATGTGGATATCTAACAGTCTTTTCAGATTCAATTTGTTCAAAAATGAACACTTGGTTTGGCATCTCATTACCCAGTCACTTCCTTATACCACCACCTACCCAGATGCTTTACAGAAGCCAAGGAGTCAGGCTTTTGTTTCTTCAGAGCCCACTTCATCAACAAGGCCTATTGGCATAACCTCCAAATCTGAACACTTCACTGATCAACCTCTTCCAAGCCATCATTATTTCTTTTCTAAACATTAGTACCTTCTGAATAATAGCCCTCCTTTTGTCTTCCATACGATGGTCAAAGTGGTCTTTTAAAAATGCTAACCTGATCATGACATTAGCTTGCTCATAACTCACAGAGGATTCTTATTGCATTTAGAACAAAATCCACTCTCCTTCCCACAGTCTATAAGGAAAGCACAGCTAGTGCCTACCTACCTCTCCAACCTCATCTAACACTCTTCTTCTGCACCCGACTCCTAAAGCTATGTTCTGAGTAAACTGACTTTCTGTTTCTTAAGATTTCCAAGCATAGGAAATCCCAGGAACTGTGCATTTACAGTTCCTTCTGCCTGCAATACTCTTTAAAGCCCATATTATCTTATGGTCACATGTCTCAGCTCAAATGTCACCATCTCAGGAAAGTCAGCTCTGAACGCTCTAGCTAAAGGATCCCTCCTCTTACACTATTTCTTCCTATCCCATCGCCTTGTGTTTATTGTATGGTTCATTGTTATCTTTTATTCATTTCCCTGTGTGTGTGTTTACTCATCTTCCTCCACAATACCTATAGCTCCTTAGGAACTGAGAGTCTGTCTCTCTTTTCCAATGCTATACCTCCCCCCATCCCAGTGTCTAAAACAGCCCCTAAAGTAGAGTATGAATGAATAAATGAATGGCTAAGAAGCTTGATGGTCTTGTAAGTAAATATAACCCAAACATCTTTCTGGCTTTTATCAGTAAGGAAAAGGACAATAGATTAGTAACTACAGTTCGAAAGAATGAGTGCTATGATGCAAATTTCAAAAGAACATGGGAAGTTGGGGAAGAACCATCTCAGACTGGAATGTCAGACAGAGCTCCCTATAGAGAGTTGTGCCTACAGGGGGCCCTCTTTCCTAAAGTCTGTTCATTTTGTAATAAGAAAGCATAAGGCACCCTTCTTAAAATGTATAAAACAGCACAACATCAGTTGATGTGGAATATAAACTCTGAAACTATGCTTCTAAATGCTGATGACTACTAATGTAACCATGATCACTATGCTCACTTATCTTGGAATAGAACTTCATACTTTTGGAACTTTTTGTTAAAGAAAAAACAATTTCTGGGAAACATCTCTCTTTTTTGCAAGGTTTATCCTTAGCTTGCCAGGAGAGCTGCATTTTTGGATGTTCTGTGCCACATCTTGCTTTCTGACTCTTACTGATATTGTCATGGTGCTTAATTAAGCATAGTACTGGCATAAACAGTATAGTCCTGGAATGCTGGACATAATAAAAAGGGTATGTTGAGAAGCATAAGACATTTATTAGATAGTACAAAATATAATTTTTAGAAAGCCTTCTAAAGTCAGAGATTTTTGAAAAGTTATTTTGAATCACCTGAGTCACTTTTTATCTCTAGTGAATGCAATGAATCAATAGCTGATTGTAAATAATTCTGTTTTAGAAGATGCTTATATGAATGTCCCTTCTATATTTTGTTGGTGCTCAGGCTCTTGCTTAAACTCTTACAGTAGCTTCTTACCAGCCTTTGTACTTGTTACTCTCACCTTCCTTAAATCCGTCTTCAAACTGCTTAGGCTAGACCGTATTATATTGCAATTATTTAGTTGCTATGTCTGTTTCCCTGATAGACTGTATGCTCCTTGAGGGAAGAAACTGCCTTTTTATCTTTGAATTCTTAGTATACAATATCATTGGTAGATACTCAGTAATCAGTTGAATGATGAAGCATTCCCCAAAACTTTCACATCATCATCTCTCCCCTTTATGTCCTAAATTTGAGTTGGTAGTTGGCAGTGTTTCAAAGCAGAACTTATTAGATACTATGGAGGACTCAAAATATGATGGCTTTGTCAACAATTGCTCTAAGCACCTGGGGAGGTGCAGGCAGGGTGGGGAAGCTAAAATAAAAGATTAAAGCTAGAAAAGTTCCTCAGGCTTAGAATGTATTTATAACTCTCTGACTCACTTAAAAACAAGAGATTGACATTCACCAGTATTTCATTACTTGTCTTTTCTCAATTGTTGTATCTGTTATTATTTTAACATTTGGGATTAAAGCTTACTTAGCCCTTGAGAAGCTAGTTAGTTAATACCTCTTACTAACCCTGACTCTGAAACAAGTATTTGCCCCCATGAATCTCTGCCTTGAGTTAGTCTGATGAGCACTTGCCATTAGGTATGTTTAAGAAAAGGGTATGTTACAACAGCGGTTCCCTCACTTTAGCATATATCAGAATCACCTAAAGGCACCCAAACCCATCTCCCAAGTTTCTGATTGTCTAGATTTGGGCAAAGCTTAATAATTTGCATTTCTAACAAGTTTCTCAGTGATGCTGCTGCTGGCCCAGAAACCATCCTTTAAGAAACCCTGGGGCACAATGCTTTTCTAACTTTAACAAACTTATGAATCACCTGAGCATCTAGTTACTATGCAGATCTTGCTTCAGCGAGTTTGGGGTGAGGTTTGAGATTCTGCATTTCTACAAAACACCCAAGTGATTCCATTGCTATTAGTCTGTGATCACTTTTGATAAGTTCTCTTTTCCAGCTGCTTATGAGAGTCATCTGAAAAGTTTTAAAAATATTGCTGCCCAGATCCTTCCACAAGATTCTGTTCCAGTAGACATGTACCAGGGACCAGAAATCTGTATTTTTAATGAGCATCCTTGGATGATTCTGTTACACATGATCTGTGGTCCATATTTGGAGGAGATGTGCTTGCAACAATAATTGGCAGCATGCTATTTCTCTGCGGTACATAAAATGATTAATTTATAAAACATGAAGTTTTTTACTTTCTATGAAATTCAGTATATTGATTTTAAATGATTTCATACGTCACCATATGTCACTTTTTAGTATAGTTTAATTCAAATTTTTCTTATATGAGAAGGTTTTAAAATATATCAGAAGTATTTGCGAATTTTCTTCTTTTTCTACAAAAAGGGTGCTTTTTGTACTAGGGAAAAAAGTGGAGAACAAAAGGGAATTTGGAAAAAGAAAGAGAGGCAAAATTGATCTTAATAAAAGAAAGGCATTCATTTCAGGGACTCTTGAAGAACCCTATACAAAGAGAGGAGGAGAAGGGAAGTAAAAAGACAAAGCCAGCAAGAGGAGATGGGCAGTAGAAGACAAAAGCAGAGAGCTGAGCAGCTGCCTGGAAGGTGGAATTTTGGGAAGAGGGGAGACATGAATGAGGAAGTCTGGGAATGTATAGCAGGCACTGTGAATCCCCATCACTTACTGGAGAAACTTTTATAACGACCCACAGCACTTTTCAAAGTTTTTTGAACTTAATGTGTGCTTTCTTTGGATGCAGCACATACGGAGACTAGGTCTAGAATATTCACAAACAACTTATTAATTTGAAATTTTAAAATAACATTTATTTGCTCTGCATTATCTCCTAGGGTAGGCAGTTTCCCTGGATACTACACACACACACACACACACACACACACACACACACACACACACACACACATATATATATATATATATATATATATATATAATATATATATATAATTTTAATTTATATTAATTAGGGCTCCATTAATTTAGGGCTTCAAAAAATATAATTCTGAATCCAACAGCCTTTACAAAAGCATTTTGAAATCAGGTTCTAGATAATGATTGTGGAAATGTTTATTGATGTGGAGAAACAAAGTCACAAACATAGATGATAGATGAAAGAGAGACAGAGACAGAGACAGAGACGAGATTCCTAGTGTTAAGGAACAAAAAATCTATGGTAAAGAAAGTTGTTCATGTTTTTAAACTCAGAATTTTCCAAGCTCATTTGAACACAGAAAACTATCTGAGGCACACCCATTAACATTTGGTGACCATTTCTGTAGAATTCCAGTTTGTGTCCTCTGTATATTTCAATTTCAAATTTTAACTACCAGCATTTTCCTATTTTTCAACTAAGGAAAGGGTTTTTTCATAGGGAAAAGGAGCATATGGAAATCAGAGAAAGAGATGAAGAAAAAAAAAACTAATAATAGACATCAGCTCTATGCTTTCTCCTGAGGCTGACCTTGCTTTCAATCCTAGGAAGGCCCCTTAAGTCTCCTACAATGTGAGGTCAAGGTTATCTACCACAATGGTTAATAGGAATGGCTTTGTTCATACCATGTAAAGTCCAGCTGTTTGGAAGTTACGTTATTCCCTAAGCATTAGTTTGTACCTTCATATAATGTAAGAATGATGTCTTCTCCAGAGGGACATTATGAATATTAAATGAAATGCTGTTTGCACACAGTAAATAATCAATGACTGTCAGCTATCATTATTATCAAATGCAACCAGTGGCTAAGTTTTAATCTATGTCTATTTGAGAAATTGAACTTGAAAACATGAGAATACTTAAATATTGCAGCAATTCCTTTCAGAGTTGGTAATATATGAGTGTACAATAGATATAAATCAATATATATCGAGGTAGGTAAACATGCACATAATGTTGGGTGGTTAGAAATGGGAATGGTCTAGGTCAGTCTTCCTAAGAAAAATGACAAAGGAAAAACTAGAATCATATTGATACCCCTATGGTAAAGATGAACCTTGCTTGCTTAAGAAGGCAATTTTTATTACATTGAAAATTGTTTTAAAATGCTTTTTTTACCTGATATTTAAAACATAATTTTATGTTATACTTGTTGCTTTCTCCAACCTAAGCCAGTGCCTGTGCAGAGAAGACTCTCCAGTCTTACTTGAATGATTTCATACTGCTTGTTTCCACTACTTCATCCTTCATTGAAAGCCAAGGAGGACTGGGGCAAATGACTAGAATTGATATTAAAATAATAATAAATATAATAAAAATGATGAGTTGATTATAAAGAGTAAACAGCATATTCATTAGGAAACTTTCTCATTTTTTTTTTCTCTGACAGGAATTTAAATCCCTTCTGTATATTTCAGCCATAAAGTTTTGTCATATAGCCTAAAGAACAAGAGAAAAGACAAAGTAAGATATGTGCAGAACTAAAATAAATATTGAGCTTTATTTCCTTGTGGTATATTAGGAAGAGGCAGGAGGATGAAATGCAGTAAAATCTAAGACTTCATTTCTAGGATATTTTGCTATGTGTATGCTGTGGATGAGTAAAATGAGGTTTCACTTATAGTGAAGTAAAAAGGATGTGAAAGGAAATAGATGATGTTGAAACTAAGAAATTATCTCCTAGATCAGTGCTTCTCAAAGCATTAATGTGCATACAAATCACCTGAGGATCTTGTCAAAGCAGATTCTGATTCATTAGGTCTGGGCTGAGGATTGAGACTGCATTCTTAACAGTTCCCAGATGATACTGATGCTGCTGGTCTGTGAACCACATTTTGAGTAATGAGACCCTAGATTACACAGGCTGCCATCTTTTATACACCAGATTTATTTCCTAGTCTGGGTTTATCTGTGAAGACCTACAATCCACCGATCAGTCTGAGTCAGGTAAGAAGGAGAGTCTAGATTGAAATCACTTAAAGGTAATTTTCCATATAAGGCTAAACGTCTAATCGGACTGAATTTTATACATCTCAGTTGTTGGGATATATGTGATAGTATTCTTTTTCCAGCAATATGGTTTAACTCTGCTCTGTTTCTGTTCCCTGCTTACCAAGCCTATTTTCTATGTCTCCTCTTCTTCAAACTCTTTTCATCCATCCAGTCTTCCAAATCCAAATGATGTGGTCCCCTTCTTAGGTCCATCAGTCCTGATAAATACCCTTTAATTTTCTGAGCCCTGAATTTCTCACCACTGAAATAAAGGAGCATGGGAGTATATGAAGTCAACGAGAAGGCATGTAAGTGCCTACAAATGTCTGGCACAAAGTTGCTGCCCAGTAGGCATTGGATTCGGTCCCTGTCCTCCTTATCTTGTCCTACGCCAATGCAGTTTTGTATACTCTGAAACCATTACATGTGGACAGCATGGAAAAATTAGCCTAGATTATGTAGTACCTTAAGACCCTCAAGTTTTCTTCACCACTTTTCTTCAAGTTTTATTTATAACAATTAATATTAATTAATTATGATTTCCACACCTCATAAGCCTCCCTTGGCTGAGCCACTATGTTACAGTCTAGGCTGATTTGGAACAACAGCAGTCATGGCACGATGGCAAATAACAAAGGTGATGCTTTGGGTCTCTCGCATCAAACAAAAATAATTTTAAAGAGACATGTTCATGAATGATCTTTCTTGGATCTCAACCAAAAATAATTTTGTATTTTTCATATTTCCATTTAGATTTGACATAGTCCTTCATTACAATATATCTTAAAACTCTTTAGTTTATATAACTACATAAAGAAAAATGGAATATATAAAACAAATGGCATCTTTAAGGCATCTAAGGAATTGTTTTTTATCTTAATCACCAAGCATGTCAGAGGCATTGTTTAAATGTCTTTTATTTTAATCTGTGGTTTGTTTCTGCCATCCAAAAATGAGTAAACTTTAGGAACACCCAGCTGTGTTTCTGACTATAAATGTTCAAATGTGGACCATGTGTGATGGAAAATTCTCTGATGGCTAAGAATATGGATACACTTGAGGTAGATTGTTTAATAGAAAGTTATTGTATATTTTTATTAATTAATTTAACAAACATTTATTCTCCACCAGGTACTAGGAGTATAGTGGTAAGCAAAATATTTCCTCAGCAAAGAATCACGCACACATACGTGCACACACACACATGCAGGGAAGTGGGGGAGAGAAAGTATACATTTGGAATATCTACTGTTAGCTATTTTATACCATTTCCAAATAACTGCAAATGGCTTTTTCTGAATGAAATTCAAATTAGCTAGTATAATAGAAATTCTAATTGACAAGAAAATGTTTGTTTTAGAAACTTTTCTATTTGATACCAGAGGTAACAGCAAATCCAATGTATTGAGAAGCCTCTGAAAGATGTAAGGTCTACAGGATATACTGTGCATAGTGCATAATAAAAATAATACTTTTGAGTTTATAGCACACTGCAGTTTTCCAAGTGGTTTCATAACTATTATCTTGTTCAATTCTCAGAACAACCTTGTAAGTGGTTTGTATGAGCATAAGTGGAATATGTGATTGTGTGAGAATGTGTTGTGTGCATGTGTGTCAGTGTAAAAGATGGAAGGAAGAATAAGGCATTATTAACTCATTTTATGGATGAGGACATTAGAGGTGTGACTAACAATGGAACTTTCGTTGTGCTGGTGAGTCCCAGAAAAAGAATTTAATCTACTTTATGCTTTTACTTCTTTCCTCTAACCTCTAAGGTTCTTTATGAGGTAAGGATTAGGGCCATCCCATAGGTCACCTGCACAATAGTGACTACATGTGAAAGTATTCTTCAGTGGAAGAGAGAAGGCAGAGGGACTGGGAATCCAGTTCCCCATGTGGAGTTTTGTGAGCCCCTAGTGCAGACATTTTAATTCTTAGAGCTCAGGGACAGTGTTATGTTGTTTTCTGAGGCACCAGTTGAGGGAGCAAGTGGACACAATTAACTGATGAGGATCTTCCCAGCAGAGGGTAGAACCAAGGGACCTACTCAACTACTTACATGAACCAAGTTTTCAGAGCAGTGTAACAGTTGACTTGCCGAATCCTCTTGGCACACTTAGAAGAACTGATTTGTGATGTTCACACAATTGACATACTATTTAAAAAGATTGGCTCTAAGGTCCTTTACATGGCAGAGTGTCAGGAAAATAGTATTGGCTAGATGAACTCCTTTCCCTGAAACCCAAGAATAAGGCTGATAACTATTGTAGTTCTATCCACATTAAAGCCATGTTTAGATATTACTAACTGGTTTATATTCTGGTAGTTTTATTTGCAATGGGGAAGAAATGTCTGAAAATTTTGGTTTTGCCCAAGTGATGAGCACTTTGCGACAGTTATAGTATACCATCTCTTCTGGTACTCAAGAGACCTGGAAAAAAATGGCTTTCTAGCCAAGCAATAATTATCAGGGTTCTACTTCCAGCCCCACCAAAAAAGTAAACTGAGTTTCTCCTCCCTTCTTTATTCCAGTATAGCCAAAACTCATGGCAAAACACTAGGGACTGGAAATGTCCCAGATTTATTTAGCAACTCTTTTTTTTTTTTAAAGAATACAGAGCACAATTTTAACACACTTCATTAGACCTCACAATTGAGCCTCAAGTCAAGATTCTATCACCTGGCACAGCCCAGAATTGACTGTTGCCTTGATGCTGGCCCAATTACCTTTGCCCCAGGCAATCATTAATTTAGAAATGGGGGGTGACAACTCTCTACCTTTACTTTAGAACTTATAAAACTGAGCTAGCCAGGCATTTATAGACTTGTTGAGCTAAAATGTAAGTTGAATCAATTCCTAAGTATCAATTAGAATTCAGCATTGGATCCTAATTATAAACACAATTCTAATCATCAGCCAGCCCAGTGCTCCTAGCAGCAAAGTTTATTGCTTCCTGGGTTCAGAGGGGTCATGCTTTCGAGGGCAATTTGGGCATCTGTGGAACAGACCTCAGTTAAACTAGTGGGGATCTTTAAAATTCTAATATACCAAATCAATTAGTTGTCTCTCAATTCTTTGTTAATTCTTTTGCTGACTTCAAAGATATTTTCTTCTAGGTTGACTTTTAAAAACTCAAATATTCCCTCAGAGCTAGGAGATATGACCAGGCACACCTTCTGACAGGAGGGTGAGGGAAGTGAAACACTGCAGCATCCTGGGCCATCTCAGGGTAAAGCAGTGCTTCTCTGTGGGCGGGGGATTTTGCCCCTCCGGGAGACATTTATCCATATCCAGAGGTATTTTTGGTTATCACAACTGGGAGGGAGTGTGTTACTAGCAACTAGAGTGCAGAGGCCTGAACTTCCAATGGAAAGAATCATCCAGCCCAAAATGTCAATAATGCTGAGTTTGAGAAACCCAGGTGTGTAAATAGCACCAATAACCTGCTAACCTTTCAGATCGTGGCAGCTAGAAAGGTCTTTGGGAGTCTAGGAATTTGGAAAATTCTGGAGTCATGATAGTTCACCAAAAGAGAAAGTTTTCGAAGGCCACATAGGTGGCACCTGGTCAAGTCATCATGTCAGAACTTAGATAGGTTTTACCTTTTACTCAGTCTGCTAGAACACACCCTTTTGCCCTTGAAGAACAGGAACCAGTTACATCATTCAGTAGCAGCCCACTTGGCTGAAGCAGCAGACAGCTCACCAGATCTCCCAGCAAGCACTGCCCAGCACAGGCTCTGCCAGAGACTTTTAAGTACAGCGAGGCTTCGGCACTAGGCAGAGTGGACATGAAGGAGATGACCGGGCGGTTTTGCCAATTCCTCTCAGCTTTTCCACTTTTTCTCAAACCTCAGATTGCATTGTGCAAGGCTTAAGTTAGCCCTTGCCAACTACTTTCTTCCCTGTTCCACTTCTACCAATTCTGTAACCAGCAAATCTGAGGGATAGAATTCCACTGCCTCCCCCATTTCCCATCACACAGGAATCTGCTGTGTACGCTGAGTGAGGGAAACTGTCCTTCCATTCTCAGCCAAAGAACAGAGTCACCACTTGGCCCAGTAGAGCTCAGATGACTCATTAAAAGGCAGTGGGAAGCATATAAAAAGAGTGTGAGGGGAGAAATGGCAAGGTAAGACTGTAAGAGGAGAGAAAAGAAGGAAGGAGGGAAGACGGTGAGATTGTCACAGGAAGTTAGTTTCCTGCTATCTTTCCCCCAGACTTAAATTTATCTAGTCAGAAACTTAGTTGAGTCACTCTTAAGATGAGTCAGGCCCTAAGTGGCCCCGTTGGCTTCAGGTCAGTCTCCAGCGTGGTCTGCAAATGCTATAGAGTGTCCATTCCTCTCAGCAGTGATCTCATAAGTTTGTGCAATTCTGAGTCACTGATTTGCTTTCTTCTCCATGATTCCTTTCCCAGTTTCCTACTAGGATCAGTGGTAGCCCTGGGAGTTTGGATCTGTGAAAATCCCTGGAACCAAGGCCCCTAAGCTATAAAACTGGCCCATTATTCTAAAAAATTTTAGAGGTCACAGAAATATAGGATGAAGATAGAAGCTTCTTAAAGACCATTTGCCCATCTATTCAACCCCAGATGGGTTCTCTGCAGATTTTTATGAAGGCAAAGAAACCAATTTGAATGGTTTCTTGTTTATTATTATTATTATTAATTATTTAGCAGACCCTGGTGAATAATCCTTTTCAGGTTACTTCATTGAATTTAAAAAATTTAATGTAGGATGAACAAGATATTTTTGAGAAACAACTTTGTTCAATCTCTATCAAAACCCTTTTAAGTATTTTCCTTAAGTTAATTTCCTTCAAGTATTCCCTTCTAGGAAACATTCCATTTACAATCTTAGATAACTTGACAGTGAGTTTTCCTATTTGGATCAAAACTTGAACTTAAAGTAAAAATTTCCATAAAACTTCAGATAATAGGACAACATTTCTAGAGTAAAGCCAGCTATTGTCAAATACAAACTTACTGGTTCTCAGAACTGGCTCTCTCTGAGCAGGGAAAGTTGGCATCCTTTTTAAAAAGCTCTTGAATGTGCTGTAATTTGTCATTCATGATTGAAATATATGGCAAATTATGCTTCTAAAAAAGCTATCACTCTGATCCATGTCTGATCTAATGTGAGCAGCTGCATCATCCCACTGCAAGCACGGTTCTTGTCATCTTATTTCCTCGGGGCCAAACAGGTGTGGCCCAAGTCCCAATCTAGGTAGGAGACCTCCAGGGACAGCCCAGGTGCTTTAGGAAGCTCCAGGATGAGATCAGAACTTGGCCCAAATCCCTCTGAGTCAGATTTCTGAGTCTGTTTTTTTTTTTTTAAGGCAATTCTTTATTTATTTCATCCTGTGACTTCCCATGTCTGTGTTTCAGAGTCAAGTGTTCTGTAGCCATGAGATTTTCTTTCCTGGGATAACCCTAGGATAACACAATCTACCATTCCTCCTAGTCCCTGTCACCAAAAATATATTGCTGAGCGAATCTCTTCATATTTAAAAGCACAAGAGTGAAGATAACAAGTTGAAATGTCTTTTCAGAACTGACATTCTATATTAAAGAGAGGGAAGAGAAGTTGAGGGAGTTATTAAGGTTGAGAAGCTTAGTGGCTAAATTATGTTGTAATCCAGATATTGCAACTAAGAAAATCAAGCCTAATGGGCTCCTTTGCATGATGCCATGCCTGGGAAAGACTTAAGCCCTTGAAGATTTCTTAGCGTTCCAGGCTGCTTTT
Organism: Macroglossus sobrinus; assembly: GCA_004027375.1. Taxonomy (NCBI): domain Eukaryota; kingdom Metazoa; phylum Chordata; class Mammalia; order Chiroptera; family Pteropodidae; genus Macroglossus; species Macroglossus sobrinus. The sequence continues at coordinate 265,131 of PVKZ01000309.1, read as the reverse complement.
GCTCTCATGATCCCTTTTTCTTCCATTCTTCGTACATGCATCCTGCCTTCATTTGTCCCCATGTCAAACTGAGTGTAAAACCCAGCCCTTCACCAGTTTTTCCATGGAAGGTCATTTGCACTGAATATCATATGGTGATAAAATTTGCTGAAGCCTATTGGTCTGTCACACTTAGCTCAAAGTTCTTTCCTCAGGTTGACTGGAAGTCTTAACCCTGCCAACATAAGTCTTAATGCCAGCTTACCTGTAGTGCGTATCTTAAATTTTTCCAACAAATACTTCTCTCCTTCAAAGAAATTCTGACACCAGAAAAGGTAGGAATACTCAACAAAGATAATGTTGTAATGATGTATAGGAACTCAACAAAGATAATGTTGAGTTCCTATACATTACTGATGTAACACTAATTCATGTCATCTATTTAAAAATCAAAAACTGAGTGTCTTCTAAGTATTATGACCTATGGTTTTGAATTTTATTTTTCTGGTAAGAGTAAGGAATGATTCTTGGTGACTAGTCTAAAACACTAGAAGAAGGGTCTACAAGAGACAGGCTAGGCTTTAGGAGATGTTTGTAGCACACCGTAGTCCACTCATACCTAAGCAAACCTACACTTCAGTGCAGGACAGACATCATGGAATGGAGAATGGAATGAAATAGGTGATGAAGAACCTTTTCTTGTCACTCAGAAGGGGATCTAGGAAGTATGTACTTTTCATCTAAGCACCTCCCAGCTTCTTGCCAGAAGAATTACTGCAACATGTGCCTCACACAATGGCTTTAGAGAATTTTCAGTAATGCCATGAGTGTGCATCAAGGTACCAAAAGCATGGGGTTTTATAGTCAGGTGATGGGTTCAAATTCCAGCAAATCAGATACTCATCATTTAATTATAAGAGGATCCTCAACCTCTCACAGCTTGGATTTCCCAGTTTATGAAGAGATCATAATATCTCCCTATAGAATTGGTGTGAGAATTAGAGATGTGGGTGTATAGCATAGCCTAGGGTATAGCAGACATTCAGTAACAGATAGTAACAATTTTTACTACTACGTATTCTTTCTCATCCCCAGTACAAACATAAAAACCTCATCTCCAACCCTTAGTACCACCCACAAAACTCACTCAATAACATCAATTCTACATTTATGTGTGATTACATCTGTTTCTATATAGCATTGGTATATCTCAAAAACTGGTTAAGTCATGCTAAGATGTGTCTCAAAAACCAATTGTTAGAAAAGGAATACACAATTTAACAAATTGATCTGTTCCTAAAGTTCAGTAATTCTACTGCATGGAGATCACCAAGTTGCAGTATTTGATGCTAACACTTCTATCATTAGAGAGAAGGTAAAGAAATACTTAGTGATGTTATAAGTAGGAATAAAAAAGACTGAGGAGGAATTTACCTATTAGATATCAAATCACTGTTATAGAGTTAGCAATTTGAGATGTTTTTTTAGAAGCTCATCTTTATCTACACTATGTGTCTTTTCTAACTTAGTCTGATTTTCCTAGAAGCCAAAATATAAAGAATAGTGCAGTTGTAGTATGTGAGGCAACAAGCCCTACAGGACCAAACTTGAATAGGAATCTAGGTCATTGTCCTGACAGATCTAAGATTTCAAATTTACAAGACACCTACACATCTAGAACCATGCCAAACATTCACATGAATTAAGGTTTTACTTCTGACATTTACAGTCAAATGAAATGCAATGTAATTGAGCCTTTCCTTTAAAAAATAGTCAACTATGCAGAAATCATGACAAGAGATTTAAATAAGTATAGCACACAGTGACATCACTAATTCCCAAATGATCTTGTCTATAAATTTTATTTTATAGACTCTTGGATTTTTAAAAATCATGATATATGATATATGTTTATGGTTAATTGAATCTAATAACCTCATAAGGTTTTCTCTATTCACTCTTGTAAATCCTCATCTCATTTACTAAACTTTTTTTCAACTGCAGTTCAAGGTTCTTGGTTCCTTCAGACATTGTGGGCTGTTCACACCAGCTTTCCTTGGCTGGGTCTGTTCTAATTAAAGGGAGTAAGAGAAAGCTTTCAGGTTACTCTTCCTACTCAATGCACGTCTATTCAGCCAAGAAAAGTACTTTGTTTAATAAAGAAATTACCAGTCACCAGACAAAATGAAAGGGAAGTAGTACAGATAAAACCATGAATAATCAAAAGTTCAGTTTTGAAATTCACACTGATGGAAAAGGCCTCGTCCACCTGCAAACTCAACCCTTCCCAGCTGGGTCTCTTTTTGTAACTTATAATCTACCCAGAAACTGGAAGAGGAAGAGGCCAGGAGATAGGAGGCCTCCAAAAGCAAATTGTTCATCCACACATAATCAAAATGGAAATATGCATCTCCACTGGAATAGAATACAAAGAGTGATTTTTGAAAGTAATTATTACAGTTTACTTGTCAGTTGTTTGGAATCAACTTTTTGCCTTATAAATAATGTTACCAAGAGGGCACATTATGAAATCCTATTTAATTTGTTGCATGGGTACTCAATATACATCTCATTTCATCTCATTTCATTTCACTTGAATGAAAAAGTAGAAGAAAAAAATGTTATTGCAGTTATAGTCATTAAAAAGTTTTAAGATTTAAAAATGTTTTTTTTTTTTCAAAAATGTGCTTGTGAAAGACATTGAGTTAGATGATTTTTTTTTGGTGGCTTGCAGGCAGGTGCCATCAGGATAGATTCAGAGTGTTGGACATCAATGGCCTCTTGATTTTAGGTGTATTGTTATTTGCTCTCTTACATTTGTCAATCACGATTAGGATACTCTTAGAATAAGAAATTAAATAATAAGAAGTAAAAGTTGTAAGAAAGGGATTGTTTGTTTTTAAAGAACTGGGAAAGCTTTGGAAAAGAGAGGAAAGGTAAAGAAATGCTTACTGATGATATAAGGATGAATAAAAAAGACTCTGAGGTGGAATTTCTCCATCAGTTATTAGTGAAAGTCAGAAAAAAGGCACATGAGTAGAGGCAAGGCATGTGAAAACTTAGAAAGTTTAGGGCGATTGCTTCCCCTGGTGCCCAGGTGACACATTATTCCTGGCTGTTCAGTTACTAAAAGCAGAGATGTGTAAGGAGAAGCAGTGTTCTACAAAATATTCACACATTAAACGTTTGTATCACAGGATATGAATATTTTTTTATAGAAAATAGAATTTAATGAAGCCAGCATAGTGAAGGCATGAATTTCTAGTCAAACCAACTTGGATTTGAATTCTGGCTCCATTATGCGGTCTTGGACAAACAGTCTAAGCTTGCTGGTCCTCAGTTTGGATATATTACGGATGAGCACAAAGTGTGTTATTGTGAGGATTTTATGTACATCATGCCAGTAAAGCCTTAAAGGTTATGTGTCTAGTGATATACCCATGGCATTTGAACCTATACCAAAAGTAGATATTTTTAACTTGTGCTGCATACTAATAGATAGTAGATTAACAGCAGGATAAACATAAATACTCTATGTGGGATGGTCAGACTTACTGTAGAAACTTTGCTGAGCTTATGATTTTCAAAAAAAAAAAAACCAATTAATAGAATCTTCTTAGAAAGTTATCTATTCCAAGTAAATGAATTATCTCATTTCACAGCTAAAGGAAAAATGCATTTGAACTAGTCATTGTGGAACCTGTTTCATCAAAAAGCTATGGATTAGATAAACTGATTAGATGTCAGTAAAGACCCAAAATGAGTCTTTATCTGTCCCTGACCTCCATAAGGATGAAAGGCGGTGGGGCCTGAGGTTATTTGCTCTCTTTATGGAATCAATAATTTGGTTTCTTTAACAGTACCTGTCAGTTTGCCTGTCTAGAACCAATGAAATACTAGGCTATTTTAACTTCCCCAACTCGGCTGTACTTCAGTGAGCGTGGGAGAATACATGAGCAACTTACACTTCCAAAGCACCAGGATTTATTGAGAAGATCTGTACTACATAACAAACAGATGGGTGACGCCAGAAGCACATGGTACGGCTGTCCCCCAGGGGCCTTCTTTCCCCTACCAGATCACACCATTTACGATAAATGTTTAAAAGGCTTTGAAGCCTTTGTCTAAGACATTTATTATGTATAATTATATAAATGAGTATTTATTAAAGTAAGTGTATTGTCATTTTAATGATGAAATCATGCCTCTCTATAGATGTTAGCAGTTTTCATTTAATGTCGAGTGTGGTTGTACCGCAGTAAATGTGTTAGCCATTTATAGTGCAGCAAGATGGTGCCTCCAAATTCCTGTGGCAATGTCTTTGGAGCGTGAGAGTGAGGATGGATATGCTCTCAGTGATGGGTGGAGGAGTTGAGAAACCTAACAATAAAATCTGCCTGCAGTGCATTGTTTTTGCCTACTCAACAAAGTATTCTCCTTTCTGTTATCACGGACACCTGTATCACACTTCTGTTGTTATAAATGTATCTGTAATAAGTTTTTTTTGGTGGTTTGGGCATACTATTTCATCCTCCATTTAAATCATATTTATAGATTTTAAGCACATTCTACAAAAACGTCGTGAGTATCTAGTATGTACCAAACCCTATGCTGGGTTTTGTGGATTTAAAGATGAACGAGATATACTCCTGCATACGAAAAGCTCATGGTGTCATGAAGAAGAAATATGCATAATATACATCACATTGTGATACATCTTACACGCAGCAGGGACACAATGAACCTTATAGAAACATCAATGAGAGCATGATTAATTACTCCTTGGGGATCCTGAAAAGTGTTATTGAGGAGGCATTAAGTGGGCCTCAAAGATGAGATGTAGCTTGTCAGTCAAATGAGCAACTGCGGTTTATCAACCTGGAGGAGGCTTTTGAATGAATGGAATGTGTTTCCATGTGGGCACTCTTATCTTTTGTATGAGGTCAGCATTGTTCACTCATCAAACTTCATGCAGAGCTAAGAGCCTGGGGAAGTGATGTTTAGAAATTTCAGCTCAGGGAAAATAAAAGCAGTGGCAATTCCTCTGGAGGGCAGCTGCACAGGTGGCTTAGGTTGGTACTTTCAGAGTCAGCATTTGGCAATGAAAATGCACATCCTACAGGTTGCGCCTAGCCTCTCAACAATTCCAAGTGCAGAGCAACTTGACCTTGTAGAGAAAAAAAAGGGGGAGAAAATACCTAGAATACTTGATTTCTGAAAAAAAAATTTAACCAAGGTATCTCAGTTTTTTGATGTTTCTTAAATTACATTTATTTCACATTAAAGATATTTAATTGAGTCAACTTGTATCAGAGCCTCAATTTCTTAAATATGGCACTTTTACTGTTTTTGAAATGCTGCTATCAATTGATAAGTCTAATAAAAATTAAATGTTTTTGAATGAGAGAAAAAGTATCATACTATAATCAAAGTTAAAGGACCAAAAATAATAAGAAAAGCATTTGCAGCATGACTGACAGAGTGGGAGGGCTGTGCTATACCCAGAATTCTCACAAATAAATTTGAAAAAGAAAAAATGACAGGCAAGTGATAGGCAATGGACTTGGGAATTTTATAGAAAATAGTCTTACAAAAAATGCTCAGTATTACTTATAATTAAAAAATGTAAATTAGAACAACCAAAATATATCATATGTTACTTATCAGATTGGCAAGGATAAAAAATTTTAATACTACCTAATATTGGCAAGAGTGTGAGGAAATAGGCTCTCTCATAAACTCAGGGCTGGATCCAACATTTGTGCCTGAAGCTCATACAATTTTGGAAGCTTCTTTTAATAGTGTGTTGTTTTTATTAAAAAGAAAAATTCCAAAATATTTATGAATTATAAATTTTTAAAAGGTAACAAAAGCATAAACATTGTAAAATCCAGAAAAATAATATATTTGTACTAATTTACTGTGTGACATACCTCTATAAAACCTCTTTACCTAAATTTTTCATTGCATACCTTCTGATCGTCATTTCATGTGACAATTTTATAATGTTTTATACAAAGAGAATAGAAATATACTTCACAGTTAATCAAAAACTGTTTTAGCAGTTCAGAAAAGTTTCTTTCAGATTCACAATTTTTTAAAAGCGTCATGTAAATCTTTAGGTTAGTTGTCAAATTTGGAAAGCTTGACATATGGTCTGTACCATTTCAAGGAATTTCAATGTTATTACATAGTGACGAGGCGATCTTTAAATCTATGGCACTCCACTTGGTAGTTGATGTACTTGTCACAGTGGTATACCATAAGCTTTATATTATTTTTATTCATGCCAGTATGTCCTGTCAAATCAACAAGAAACTGAATTATTTTCAATGTGATTATATAATATATTCTTCATAAATCTGATTATCAAATAAGCCAAGGGCGTATTCATTACTTCTACTTAAAATTTGAGTGTTCTTTTAATGGATTACTGCTTTTGGAGTGATTTGAACATTTTTTTAAAACAAATCACTTCTTTCTATCAAAATAACTTCATCTTTATTGCTTTGGTTGCTTAGTACACTAATTTTTTTTATCTGAATTTAGTTTAATTTTTTTAAATAAATAACTTTAAAGATGAAAAAAAAGGAATTTTGCTTGTATGCCCTTATCGAAAGTCTGTAATTTCTCATTTATTGTACCAAAAACTTCTACAAGGTCTTTATAAATTTTAGTTAGAATGGTATATTTTCAACTCAACTGCCCTTAAGTTTGAACCCAAAGCTACCTAATAGTTATTCTTTCTTTACCTGGCATGTGAAGGGTGTGACAGCAGAGAAGTCAGAGTAAAGAGGTGGTAGTCATAACTGACTATAGCTTACTTTTGCTAATTTTATAAAAATGCCAGAACATCTACACATCTCAAGGTCCTAGACATTAGAAGAAGCCAATAGAAGTAAAAAGATCTGAAGGTGAAGATTATGTAGTTCACTATAAATACTCCTCAGTACACCTTTATGGTGAAAGTAGGTATTCTAATCATGTATTGGGAGGACATTTTGGCAGTATCTACCAAAATTCAGAATTACATATCCTTTGATCCCATACTTCTACGTCTAATAATTCACTCTACAGATAGACTCTCACAAATGAATAAAACTTTATGCATAAAAATGTTCCTTGAAGCATTGTTTGTAGCAGAGGCAAAATGGAAACACTTTAAGTATTAATAGAAGACTAATAAAATTAGCTTTGGATATCTATACTATGATATACTATGTGGTTATTAAAATAAATAAGTTAAGAATGTTATATACATATATTTACATATATAAAAGTATCCAAATTATATTTAAATGAAGAAAAGTAAATTATAAAATACTGTATATAGGTCAGCCATAATTGAGGTTATATATAATTATATTTATGTAGAACATTTCTGGACAGATACAAATTGTATTATTTATATAACTACTTCTGAAGATTGGACTAAGAAGACAGAGATCTTCTATTTAAAAATATTTGTATATTTAATACTATTCCCTCCCTTTTTTAACGTTTTATTTTTATGATAAAAAAAATTTTAACTGCTGCCCAAAACTATTTCTGTGACTTCTCTTGCATAAATTACTGCTTTCTCTCCTTTTAAAACATAAAATTAAAGTATATCCCATAGAGCATCCCTGCTTGCCAATGAATTACCCCATTTTCAACTATTTTTTTTTATTTGGGGGTTTCTATCAGATTAGTCTGTATTAATTTCAGTTTGTGGCCAGAGCTTTAGGAGAAAAGTAAACCCAGAGTTAACCAGGACTTCTCCAATAATGCCTAGTAGAGTAAAATATAATGATTAGGTGATTAGAACTATTTAAGTTATTTTGTTCTGAAACCAGAATAGTTATTTTGAAGAGTGGTCATCATGATCATATAGACTATGTATGATTGATTCTATATTAAAGCGTAGACAAAGAAATTCTAGCCTTTAAGTAGTTACTAATGGGGTACAAGAGACCAGTAGACTTCTAGTCATCTCAGAAGAGAGTGATGAATATATTCTATTAAGAGTGTTTGCCTTATAAGGAAAAAAGGTAAATTATAAAGAATATAATATCTATGATGCAATTTCAACTTTGCCTGGGGAGAGAGGGGAACGTGCTGGCTTGCCTGTGAGCTGTCTATAGCATACTTTGCTAAATGACGCAAGGATATTAAGAAAGCAATGATTTATTATTATTTCCTTGTGTCTCAATGTTTTCTCTTCTGCAAGTTTGGATTTGCCATAGACTTTTTTTAAAATGGTCTTAGCTAGTTACAACATATGTACCAAAAAAAACCCTAGACTTTGAGAAATTATTTAAAACGATCCAATACATAATGTGTCTTATAGCCTGACAGAATGAAAGAGATTGAATAGCTTGTTTCAGAGCAGATCTTTTATTATTATTATTAAAGTACAGTTGACATACAAAATTATATGAGTTTCATGTGTACAACATAGCGATTCAACATTTATATACCTTACAAAGTGGTCACCATGATAAATCTAATAACCATCTGTTACCATGTAAAATTATTACAATACTCGACTATATTCCCTGTGCTACAGATTATATCACTGTGACTTACTTATTTTGAAATTGGAGTTTTGTACCTCTTATTTCCCTTCACCCTTTTCTCCTATTCCCTACCTCCCTCCCCTCTAACAAACATCAGTTTGTTCTCTATATCTGTGAGTCTGTTTCTGTTTTGTTTTGTTTGTTCGTTCATTTTGTCTTTTAGGTTACACTTATAAATGAAATCATGTGGAATTTGTTCTTTGTGTGTAAATGGCCCCCAGGTGAACAAGACTAGTTGTTGGTTTCTTTGGTCCAGAAAATCTCTAGGGCATTAGCTCAATCCACATGTCATTAGAGAACAATAATTCTTAAAATTCAAATGCATAACAACACCATGAACAGCTTGTTAGAAGAAACCAGCCACCAGCATTACCACCCTGTGACAAGACCGCATTGAGAAACCAGCCTTACAGCTGCAGGCCTACTTGAGAGAAAGGCCACTACACAGAACCACACCTCCCATTCCTCTCCTTAATCAAGTCCAATCCCTTGCTTCCTAATACGTAAAAGTAGAAGTAAAAATGCATTATCTAGTAATCTGTTTAGGTTAGCTTAAATATTAGAAGTTTAATACAAAGACACAAGAGGATAGAAAAGAAAGCAAAGTCTCAGCAGTTGCACAGCCTGGTTCAGAGAAGTGGAAATCCATTCCTTGCTGGCAAAGAATACATCAGGGGCCTCAAGGCCCAACAATAGCTCTCCACTCAGTGTTCTATGGTGTAACTTTTGCCTGCCATTGACTGTCTTTCAGAGTCTCTCTTTGCTTCTATGTTCCTCCGCTCTCTCTACTCCGTAGCTGTGTGTAGGGCAACCACAATCCAGAGATGTCAATGTTTGGGTCAGCAGTTGGTCTGGCCAGTTAGGGCAAGAGCAGCAGAGTCATAAGGTACACAGCATGGCAGTTAAACACTGATATTTTGGAAAAGACAGCTATCTGTTGAAAGAGGGCAATGTACTTGCATGGTGAGCATGATGCAGACCACTCATTCGTTCAGCCATTAATCATTAGTTGACTCTTCACTAATATCAGGCTACATACTAGAAATAAGCACTAGTTAACACACAACCTCTGACATCAAGGAGCTTAGAGTCTAGTGAAAGTGGTAAACAGATAAATAAACAAGTATCACCCGGTGTAACAACTGCTGTAAGAGAAATGTGTTCAGGTCCATGGGAACCCAGAACAGCAGGGAATCCAAAAGACTTTCTGTAGGATGTGAACTTTGAACTAAGTTCCATCAATTAGATGAAGTAAAGTGTGAAGGGTACCCACATAGAAGTACTATCAGGTGTGGAGGCACAAATGGATTTACTTCCATGTTGGCTGAATTCCAGTGATGTTGCTCATCCGATCTTTAGTGTATTCTGTGTCTAGACTCCTTTTCAGGCATTTCAGATGCTGTGAGGAAAATAAAAATACAAAGCACCTTGAAAAGTGAGGGACTATTATCCATGAAACTGTAGAAAAATGTGGTTCCTAGAGGAAATATGTACCCAGCTGAATGATTTAAAACTAGGTAATTACATCCCATGCATGGATTAACCATTCTAAATAGAAATTCTATTCCTATCAAGTCCACATTTATTTCTAATTTTGGACTGACCGTGGAGGATCTTTGAAAGAGCCTGTACAACTCCATGCCACCTGGAATTGCTGATGTTTATCAACATTTTAATAGTCCAATTAAACATTCTTGACCTGGCTAAATTACAATTTGAGATGTCTTAGGATTTATTTTCCTGAGGAAAAAAAATACAACAGTCTTTTCTTCATCTAAGTATTTTTTAGGCTATTGAATTGCTCCTGAGTAGACGTGCAAAAGAATAATCAATTATCCTTCAGATGACAATGTGTCCAGTTTATTATAAATGTATCAATAACATCTATTATGCCTTATCAATAAGTATAGGAAGCAATTGTTTTTCAAAATACAAAAAATCTGCATCTTAACTTTAAGTTTGTTCATTATGTTTTGCTCAGGAGGTTTCTTCTTATTTTTATAGTAATCCTCAAGCTACAATGGGTTTTTACTAGATGTACAGACATTTATTATTCTCTTTTTAACAAATGTGGCAAATTTTAAAAAGTTAAATGACTTACTCAGTGTTGTGCAGTTGATAAAAGTTTAATTGGTCCACTCTTTCAGTCTTTCTCAAAATGTTTACAGAATGTAAAAAAGTGTTCTATAGTCCAAGTAGTTTGGGAAATGTTGGAATAAAGAAAGCTAAATAGTTTGAGTTTTTTTTTTTTAATTTCAGACATCTCAGAGAATGGATATATGCTAATGTGCTTTGTAAATCTCCAAGAAGAGAGTCTGCAGCATTTCTCAATCATACATGAGCATCAAACCTTTTATATCCAGAAGTATCGAATGGGATTTACTACAGAACATAATCGAGTAAATGCTATTCTTCATTAGACTCCCTGTCTTATAGTAATTCAGGAAAATAATTCTGAAAACTCTCCCTTGAGAAACTAGTTTATAAGAGCTGTGATGAGAAACAAGGAGAGAAAAAATAAGCCTGACTAATTCTGTATAAACTGGGGTTAGACAGTAACTTCAGGAGCATCACATAAATCAAGGGGGACAAAAAGATACTTGAAAATCACAAGACAAATTTCTCTCTTGATCAAGAGCAAATCATCCATTCATCATCTTCATTTTTTTGAGTTCTAACTTAGATTAAACAAGATAGGAAGGCAATCAAAGGCGGTGTCTCAATTTACCTTAAGAAGCCAACAACAACCAGAGAAATCTCATAAATCTTATAAATGGAAAACTTAACATGGCCAGTTTAACAATAAGCTAACAATGTGAAAAAATGATAGAATAATGTCTGAATTTGAACATCTCTAGACATAACAAAGAAAAGTTACATTAGCAGACAAACAATGCTTGATTAAGGCACAGAGAAATTGGAAAAACAGAGCATATTTCTATAAAGTTTATTATGTTGCAACATTAATATTAAAAGTGCATCTGATTTAGTAGTGAAATGGTTGAATAAAGTGCATGTCTGAGAATTCCTGTCATGAATAACTAGGAAAGACTTTACTGGGGAAATGCTCGCTACCTAACAATGTCATTGGTGATGATTCATCCAAAATTCAGACACAGGCCTAATGCGTGTCTGAGAAAATGCCTGGCAGACTCATCCCTATTCAGTGTGGCAAATAGAGGGTAAAAATCAAAAGTTCTCAACTGATACAGTTTTCTGAAATGCGCTGTTGTTTCTGTAAGTAGAGATAGAGCATTCCATTGGCCAAATGATTTTTTGACTAACATCTCCCACTTTGGTTATCAAAAGGAAGAAAAACACCACAAAATGAGTAGTTTTGTTTTGTTTTTAAAATTCTTGTATTTAGATGCCTTCTGAAACTGAATTTCTTTTTGTTAAGACTGCTTTCCAGTTCAGAAGCATGATCAAGTAGGTAATCAACTATCTCAAATGAGATGACTCTGGTGATCACTGTGAATCATTCAAACAGTCTCACCTGTGCTCTGACTTGGGACCAGAGATTTTTATGTCTGGCTGCCCATTAGACTCATTTGGGAGATTTAAAAAAAAATCCCCATGCCTAACCCCCATCCTGTACCAGTCAGGCTCTCTGGGAATGGAATCCACATTTCTTAAAAGTTCACTAGGTGATTCAAAATAAAAGTCAAAAGCCTCCAAACACTGTTGTTACATCCATGACCAGTGAGTGAGCAGGCTGTCTAGTCTTCAGTGAATAATCCAAAAATTCAAAGAATTAAGCATGAAGAAAATGTTCCCAGCCAACGGTCAGCATACAGCCAGCTGCTTGAGAACCAGCACATGGAACAGTAGAAAACAAGCCAGTGTCGAGGCAAGGGCACCTGATGGCTATATTAAATGTCAGTCAGGAAAATCCAAGAAAATTACCCAAGAAAATGAAAAGGGAGCCTGGCTCAAGGGTGGGCAATGTAAAACCTTCTGGAGACAGGGTTTAGTTCATCTGGGGACTGCACTACCTAGTCTCCATAGCTGCTATCAACTGTACTCTCAGCACCACCATTAACAAAAACAATAAAATATTTTTTTTTTCTTCTCATAAAAACATTTAGATAGCGTGACATTTTAAAAAAAAAATCTCGGCCACCAGAAGAATTTATTGTTCTCATTTTGTTTTTCAGACTTTTTGCCATGCAAGTATAAAATAGGTTTTTACACATTTTGAAAGTTTGCTCACACTCAATATGAGCTTTTTTCTCTAAAAATTAAATAATCAACTATGAAAGATCCTTATATTCCAAAACTTTAATAATTAGAATACTAGTAAAAGTTATCATAGATAATATTTATTGAGGGCCAGACAATGTTTTGAGTGTTTTACATGTATCACTAGCACATTTAATTATGAAAAAATCTATAAGTCTGATAAAAATTATCATCTCCACGAGTTGAGAAAACCGAAAGTTTAAGTCACTTGCATAAGGTGACAGAGCTAACATAATCTAGTAGTCGAGTATTCAAGAGATGGTGTCAAGCCGTCATCTATACCTCTACAATGCTAATTATTTTTGGGTGTTATAAAAGAATTATTTTGGTTGCAAGAAACAGAGAATCAACTTATGCTAGCATAAGCAAAAATAAACGATTATTATTAGTGTAGAAACCCAAAGACAGGCATGTAATTGGGATTCTGAAACAAATGACTACAAGAGACTCCACACCCTCAGGATCTTTCCTGTTGCTCTGTCTCCCTTGCTTTGCTGACAACTTCCTTTCTTTCAGTCCATGGGGTTAAAAATATGGTCACCAGCTGCTCTCAAGTTTGCATGTTAAGATCCCACCATATGGAGAGTTGGCTCCTCCTCCATAGGTCTCCTTTCCACAATTCTGAAAAGAATACTCTCATCGGTCCCTCTGTCATGTGCCCAGCCCTGAGGTAAATAATTAGCTGGGGCTGTAGAGCAGATTTCCGTCACATCTATAAATACTTGGTCTGGAAGGAGAGACCCTTGAGCAAACAATCAGGAGTCCATTACTGTGAGTAACTACGTGATTTATAACTAAATTATAACTAAAATTGCACAGTTTTTCAGAAGCAGAAATCTGAAGCATGCCTACAGCAAGCCCCACCACCTATCTAATCTACATCTCAAGATGGTTTCATCTTCTCTCTAATGCTATAACATTCATGAAGTATTACAGTACTCATGAGACTAAGACTTTATGACTTACATCACCATTATATTGCTTCCCAAAGAAACACAAATCCATACTCAAAATTCTTGAAATATAATGTACTTCCTGAAGTGTCTTGAAATAGCTAAGAGGAGTAATAACATCATTTAATACACATCAAAATTCTTTTAAAATCTTCATAGACGTTTCTCTTCTTCCCTCCCTACCTCAATCCCTCTCTTCTCTTAGCCCTTCTGTCATATCCAAAGCTGTTTGGTGGTGGCGTTGTTTTGGTTTTTCATTTGTTTGGTGTTTTCTGTGCTCTAACTTAGATTATTGGCTTTTTTGGGGGGGTATCTTTCATTTTTCTCCAACTACTACTCTGATCAGTATATTAGGCATAAGACAGTAGAAAATGGGGAAGGGGAAAAGCTGGAAATATTTCTTTTCTTACCACATTGTGTCTGACTGAAATCATTGCAGTTTACCACAAACGAGTCATCCCCCGAGGCACCCAGAGTTTCTTCCACTTCATGCCTCAACACCCACTTTCTTCCTGTCTTCTGCTGAGCTGAGTAGAATTCTTTCCAAGGCACTTTAGAGTATTGCCTCTCCGTAAAGCAGTGGAATCTAGAATAATCTTGAAGTTAAATATTCAGCAGCAGGATACAACTTTCCTCCATTCAGCCATGTGTGTCCTGTCAAGATATGTATTAGCCAGAATTATGTTCACCTGTGAATAGAAGAGAAACCAATTTAAAGTGGTTTAAATTAATAGAGGTTTGTTATTTCATATAAGAAGTCTGGACTTAGGGAGATACTTATGTTGGTTCGGTAGTTTGACTCATCAAGTGATGCCAGGAAACAGGAGTGAAGAACTGGGGGGAATATAAGAAAGCAGAGTGAACACTGATATAAGGAAGGGTTCTCCAGTTGCATGACTAGGGCTTGTTTCTATTGGGTCCCTTTGATGATATCTGAACACTGTACTTGGAATAGTCCAACCAACAGATGAAAGAAAGGTGCGTTTATTTCCCACTCCCATCAGACAAGAGCTATTCCATGGATGTCATCAGCACGTCTAGGCTGCAAATTCACAGTGCCAGATGGGTTCCTGCATGCCCTCATGCCATGGCATCAGAGAAACCTGGGAGCAGAACACAAGAAGTACCTGGGGCAGCTTAGGGAATATGCTGTCAAGTTATACTTTCAGGGAGCTGCGAGCAATGGCTGTAGTAGAAGACGAGCTGTGAGGATGGGATGCAGGACCCAAGACCTATTTCACACAGCTCAAACCCTTCTGAATCTGACATTTTTATATGCTTCCTTAATTCTGGGAAATTCTTTGTTACTGTTTCTTCAAAGTGGCACTCCGTCCATTTATTCTCTCCCTTCTTCTGGGATTCTTTCTGTATCAATGTGAATAATATTATCCTCCATAATGCTTTATTTTTTTTATAGATTCTATTTTCTTAGCCCTTTACAATTCCTTTGAACAAGTTCTGCACTCTGAACTTTCTGCTTGTAAATTAATTTTTCTGTCTATGTTCAATCCATCATTTGATTCATTCACGATATTTATTTCAACTAGTATTTTTCCACTTAATATCTCCATTTGTTCTCTATTACTGCTTATTGCTGCTTCATATCTCCACTGCCTTACCTCATGTGCTTGAGAATATTTGAGATGCTTATTTTAAACTCTTTAATATCTTTGGCCTATGCAGTATGCTTCACTAGAACAGTTGTTGCACTTGAGATCTTTCTTTTTATTCTCCTAGGCAAGCTAGTGTTTTTCGCTGAAAGTGCTTATTCTCCTGCGGGTATTATTTTCCTTGGTGAATAAAGTATATTTGGGAAGAAGATTGGAAGCCAGGGCCACCATCTGTGCCCTTCCCAGAGAGCCACAGGGCTAGGAATTCCAGGTGCTATTCTCTAGGCTCTCTCACTTTGTTTTTAGCACTCCCCACTTTCCAAACAGGTGACTCTGTCCCTTGGAGACTCTTCCTGGACTACCAAAGCTTCTGTGTGGAGGACAGGGGAGGAGGCAATGCTTGGAATTGGCCAGATTGCCTGAACATTTTGTTAACCCTTGACCAGTGTGCGATCAATCCTAAAAGCAAATCCTGGAAGCTGTCTATGACTAGATACAAGGGACTCTGGCTGGACCCCTGGTCATCAGTGACCAGGCCCTCGCTGGTCTAGATCTGATAACATCAAACTGGGTTATTTTCTAGCTCTCAGGTGTACTCAGGAACCTTAGCCAGACTCTGCCATTCCATCTTGTTTCCTGGAGATTGCCACAGTAGCTTCTTTCCCTTTCTTCTCTCTAATGAGCTCCACCAACAATGAAAGCAGTTTGCAGTGAAGTTAGAGCTTTCTCAGGAACTCTTAGCTATAAATCACTCCCTACTGACCTGAATTGGTTGCTTCTGATTCTACAAACTGTTCCATCACACCAGGGGGCCAGCTGCCCAAACACAGAAGTAGGACCTTTCTCTCCCCTTCCTGGTGATGTATGGTAAAATAGTGAAGCAAACAAACAAAAAAACCCTCAACACTGAAATCCCATCAACTCTACTTCACATATATATTTTGCAGTACTATCAGATTATATCTATAACCCAAACTGAGGCCTGTGAAATCCTATTGTATGACCAAGCCCAAATGACAAAATATAAATTTCTAGCTTTTGTCTATTGTGAGGTTTTGCCTTTCCAGCACCATTTTAATGCATAATTACCTGGAATGTGATCTAACACTCTTCCTAATATTTCTCATCTCTGGAAGTATGTAGCCTTCACCAGTGGTTTCAAAGGCTGCTTGGTTCTTGCTCCTCCCAAAAGAGGATGTAGTTCCCATTAATGAACTCGGATACACCAGTCTAAACATGTCCACAGCCAACTTCTCCACTTTCTGAAATGGCTCACTCTTGTAAAGAAATAAAATGTCTGTCTTAGTCAGTGTAGGCTGTTATAACAAATAACCATAGACTGGTGGTTTAAACAACAGAAGTTGAAGCCTCACAGTTTTAAAGGCTGGAAGTTTGATATCAAGTTCCAGTGTGTTCAATTTCTGATGAGAATCCTCTTTCTGGTTTGGAGACACCTACCTTTTTGCTGTGTCCTCACATGATGCAAAGAGCATAGAGAGAGAAGAGGCAAGCTCTCTCCTATCTCTTCTTATGGGGCCCAAAGGCCCCATCTCCAAATAACATCACATTAGGGATTAGGGGCTCAACATATAAATTTTGAAGGGACACAAAACATTCAGTCCATAGAATTATCTTTAAAATCTGAGTTTAAAAAAAATCCTCAGCCTATAGCTTCTAAGATCATCTCTTCAGGTTCCTCTTATTAAGAGAACTCATATGCCACGCCATCTGGTAGTTCCCATGGTCTCTCCAGCCCCTGTACACAATTTCTCCCACCATAGTAACTCTAATGCCAGAGAAACCTCCACAGTTTTATGTGATTTGGGAATGACACTCCAAGAACCATTATGGTCACTCCTTTGCTTCATATTTTCAACAGCTGAACGATGGTGAAAGTATTTCTTGGCTTTATTCTGGTGTCATGATTTTATTCAAGGTGCAGCTGTGCATTATTCTTTGGGTCCAATATCTAAAGCATTTGCTCCCAAATGTAAACTGAATTAAAGCAGATTGCTTTGCACCTGCTTCGATGTCTGTCTCAACATGGTGGCCCATCCAAGGAAAACAGAGATGTGTCACTAAAAATATCTTAATAAAAAAAATTTTTTTTGTAAGAAGCTCTTAAGGGTTAGAGAGGAGGGGTTTGCATGGTCCTTCACAGAGCTGAGCTCTGAAAGTCTTCTCCTAGGGCCCAGAGCCAAACAACATGGTACAGAATTTCCCTTAGAAGTGGGTACAGAAATCAAAATGGATGTATGTACGTTAAGGTTGGTGTCTCTGAAACCATGGAATTCAAATGCACTACCCCAGTATAGTATTCAGAACACCAGGCTTCTATCATAAAGAAGTCCATCTTGCTAACGTTGCAGCTGAAATTTCTACTTCTTGAATGCCTTTTCCTTACCAGTTTCTCCAGTAACAAGTGGAGAATAATCAAAATCTTCCAGGAGATGGCATGACAGAAAAACTAATTTCTAATGTCACCCTTTGAAATGCATTGTATGCATTTATATCTTTCAAATGCCTGTGTGTGTATCCCTGTCAGGTTACCAATCATCTCGGTTTTGATTAGGACAGAGGGGTTTCTGGGAACACAGGACACGGTGCTGAAAACAAGAAAGTGCTGGGCAAATCTAGATGACATGGTCACCCTAGTTCCATGCCCAATATGAGTAAAGACACTGAAATATTGCTAAGGAAATGCCTTGTCTGAGGCACCATATGTTTTTGATGGCTGTGCTGCATCAAAAAGCATAGATCGTAATTCTTTTCAGAACTCCCCCAGTCCTATATCCTTCCCCAGCCCTAATCTTTACCTATCCACATCATCTTTTGCTCATCTTTTGGATGTGTGTCAGCCCTCTACAGTTAATTGTGCTACATCCTGTATTCCAGATAACATTGCCAGGAATCGACGTAGGTTTTAGGTTTTGGCTGCAATGGTCTGGTTGTGAAACATACATATTTATATTTGAGAGGAAAGTGGTAGAGGGAAGAATCCTACCTCCTTTGGCTGGTTTGTCGGGTGAGCTCAGTACTACACATTCAGAGGTAAAGTAATTAGAAATAATGAGCCACTGGGGTTACTCCAAGACTTCCAGGAGATTCAAAGTGTGCCCCAAGTCATGCTGGCTATGAAGACTAGAACTCATTATGGATAAGAGTGGGGAAATTAGATTAGACTAATTCATGGCATATATCCAAAGATTAGTTTAAAACATGGTAGTGGTACCACATAAATAATACATGGATCCCAAAAAGTCATGCCAACATTGTGAAAAGAAACTTGAGTTGTACAGCTCCAACCCAGTTGCCCTGAAGACCTAATAGTGTTATTCTTCTGGTTTGTAGCTGGGAATTTATTTAAAGGCTGGAGAATTTGGTTTCAGCTGGTTTTTCTCTGCTTCAGTAATGTCATAAGTAATGAGCATCAGATGTAAATCTGTCTGTGTGGATGGCGCCTTTACTCTAGCGGAGAATCTCTAGTCTCACGAAGAAAATGAGGTTTCTTTACCTCTTGGCTTGATTTCTGCCTCTCATTGTCTTTTTTTCCTATCACATAAGGATTACATTGGTCTTAATCCTTTTTTTAAAAAGTCCTGGACTTTAGGATTATTAAAAAAGACACCGTAGAGACTCTGTTACTTCTATTTTAATCATAGCAATGAATTAATGGGAGGCCCGTGACAGTGACAGTGCTGCCTAGGGAGAAGCCTGAAGCCCCAGATGACAGGCCCCCAGACCAAGAGAGGGAGGGAGCAACTACTCTGGCTGGCTGCTGGATGGTTTTTAGCCAAAGATTTCCTCTTCCCTGGAAATTGCTCATATGTGTATCATACATGTTTGAAATAGTTTTCTCCAATTTAGAAAACCGTAAAGCAGCAATAAACAAATGGAACTCTGGTGAAAACCCCTTTATAAGTGTCATGCATACTTTTACGAGTGTTTATTAAATGGTCTCATTTTGCCTTTGTGTTTGCGTAGTGAACCCTCACTGCTCATCTATACTTCCAGATGGGCTGGGGTCCCCATTCTGTCCACTATCTTGGGTATCTTTTTCACTAGTATTTTTTTTTTAAGATCATAAGAAAGAAATCTAATGCCGAAAAAGGAGCCAAAAATACAATGAAATGAAATCAATCCTAATAACAAAGTCCTCTCTTCTTTCCAAAAGCATGTGTTTCTCCACAGCCCTGCAGGGTAAATCACAACCGTGTGGGACATTGCTATGTCCATGAGCAATATGAATTTGCCAAAACTGAACGCATGAATAAAAAGCACCAGCCGTGATATTGTTGAGAGGCTGTAGGTATTTAAAACATGATGGCTCAAGATTTTTCAAATGTGAGGGATAGCTGGAGCCAATGATCTCTAGTCCATGGTTATAAAGAGGGTGATTGATTAGTGTTACATGATTAAAGGATTAGGCTAATGGAATGAAATAAACTGCTATATGTAAGATTCGGCTCGTATTTCTTGCAATGCATCTTTTGAGTACTTTTACCCTAATTCTTACAGAAGATGATAAGTAAAAATATATATATATATATATTATAAGACATTACTTTAAAAAATTTATTTAAAAGACATTAAGAATAGAAATCATGTTCATGCTTTATTTTCACATACTTTCTATCCAAACATCATGAAAATAAATATATGATTTTTATTTTTTAAAGCTCCATTGTGGCCTATACCACATAGGGCTTAAGTACCAGGCAAGGAAAAAAATGATTTATCTTCATTACCGTCTATCCACACATACTTTGGGTAATCATAAAGACATTCTCATTACAATTTCACAAGGAAAATAACAGAATTTGGGGTCTGAGTGTCAGTATCTGGCCCAAGTCCATTTAGTGGCAAAAGGAATTCTTAAGTACTGACATTACATTTCAACAGGGCACGGAGAGACTGAATTTACATTCCTTCTTGGATCAGGTTTTATTTTTTACATTCATCCTCTTTAGATAATCAAAAACAGCTTCACCAATGCTAGATTGGACACACAGCAATGGTAGTGATCTGCAGGGCGAAACTCAGATATGTCTGAGATGACATCTGAAAGACCAAAGGGATGCACCCCCAACTAAAAGGGGTGCTTGCGATTTCTCTTGCATTATCTTTGAGGTGTCAGTCACCAAAGCAATGACTGTCAGTTGTTCTGAATCCCACCAGTGACTCACTCTGAAAAACATATCAACAGGAGCCTTCAGTTTTAAATAATCACTGCTTTGTGGTCAAACGGGGGAAGAATATCCCAGTCAATTTATGAGGTCTCTGCCTTCAAGTTATGGATGAAAAGGGTTTGTTGCTAGCTGGGAAAAGCTATTTATGATGTGATTGTTAAAGGAGGAATGATAACATCACCATTCCCCCTACCCCTCTCTCCCTCCTACAATCCTTGGGCTTTGATGACTGCTACAGTATTTTTTTGCCTATTCTTCACATATTTCTTTTGGCTATGAGTTTAAACTGGGTTGTATGTCAAGGAGTCAATCATAATTTTGTGACCAAGGAATCTGTAACCATGAATATCCAGCCTTTGTTTTGTATACTCCCCACCCTGTCTTCTTTCTACTTTAAGTCATGTAGAGCAGTGGTCCCCAAACTTTCTAGCACCAGAGACCGGTGCTCCTATGAGAATCTAATGGCTGATGATCTGAGGTTGAGGCAAGGCGGTGATGCTAGTGCTGGGGAGCAGCTGCAGATACAGATGAAGCTTCCTGGCAAGGCCTCACTTCCCCCACCACCCACCGTCACTCATCTCCTGCTATGCAGCCCTGTTCCTAATCGTCCATAGTCCCTAACAGGCCACAGTCCTCTGGACCAGGAATTGGGATTAGAGAAGGAATTCTAATAGGTGCATGCATCTTTTGAGATGGTAAAGCCTTTTCCGATTTCAGGCCTTAAAGATAAAAAAAAAAAATCTACATTAGATAATTCTTAAAGAATGGGTCTTAAATTGAAAGATATCCCAAAAGAATATTTTGCTGACTTCATTCTCTTTTTGTACAAAAGAGAATTTACTTGCATTTCTTTCAGATGGGAAACCATCATAGCTCCTAGAGAGGAAGGTTAGATAATGTATATAACTATACAGATTTCATCATACCCTCTTTTCTCTACCACTAGTTTCTAATTGGAACCTCATATGGTATTTCTCAAGAGGTTATTGAGTCCCTAACCATGACGCAGTCCCTCAGCATCAAAGTCACTGAGTAAGGAGATATGCTACTTGAGGAAAATGAGGATTACTGGGCCCCATCCCAAAACTACTAAACCAGATATGTTAACAGTAGTTCCAAAAATCTAAATCTTTAGCATTTTTAAGACCCTAAAGTTTTGGGAATAACTGCCATAGATGTCCTAAGAGACTCTAGAATGGAGACTGTGACAGGATTGCTGATTGTTTACCTCAATTCCAGTTCTCTCTCATTTTTCAAGTAGTAGAACCCCTGAGTTTAACCAAGCATGTGTTTCCCTAACCACTAGGTATGCCCATTTGACTAAGTCTGGACCACCATGGAGATGCAAGCAGAAGTGCTGTGGGTACCTTAAAAGACAGCTGACACACGTACTTTGTCTTTCTCACCTGCTTCTTCCTTTTTTGTGGCTGGAATAGGGACATGATGACTGGTACTCAAGCAACAACCTTAGAAATGAGGTTACATAAGAATAAAGGCAGAACAGTAAGATAGAAGGAATCTTGAATTTCTGTAGATCCTGAGATGCCATAATAGAATCAAGCATCCTAACTTTACATCTTTTACATGACAGAGGCATAAATGTCTGTCTGGTCTAGTTTGTAATTCACTCATTTTTGCCTTTTGTTTTTAGTTGGGAGGTGGGTAGGGTAGATGTTATAGACAGCTGAGCAGAATCCTAAATGATATAGACACCAAGAAAAATAGTCTGCTTTCCCTTTCATAATCCTAGAACCTGCTTATTACCTACCAGTAGAAAAGCTGATTTCTTATAAGCAAGCAGTCCACTGTGGGGAAATGGGGTTTTGAGATGGGTTCCCTCACTTTTGGATTCATAGCTTTAGCAGCTCCTGAGTTGCCGAACAAGAACCAAAGCCGACTAAGGCGTGGGGGCTCTGCAACCTTGTTTAATCTGTTAGAGTTCAAGAAAGAACTATGATGAGATGACTAAGAGCAAAGACTACAGGAAGAGTCAGATGCCCTGGGGCTCAATACTGGCCTCTCACTTATTTTTCCTGTGCTTTTCAGCAAGTTACCCAACTCCTTCAAACTTTAGTGTCCCATACCATAAAAATGAAGGTAGTTATAAAACCAACCTTACAATGTTACTGTGAGAAGTAAATGATATATGTAAAGTCTGGTATATCAATAATAATTTCTCCCAATAAAGGATAACTATTACGATTGTTACCACAACTGTATAGACCATACTCTTACAGTTAATCCTTACAAGAATAATACTTCAGTGCATCTCAACTATCTTAGTCACGATTTAACCCCCTTCACTGCAAAAAGAAAGAATTTTGAAAAACTAGTCATTCAAATAGTAGGAAGAGATGCAAAAATCACTTCAAAATATGGTAGATAGAGTGGGGTGGGGGCTGTACTCACTTCTTCATGGTTTGAAGCTCTTAGATAACATCAGGAGTCAAAAATGCTGCTGTCACCTCTGCCCAGCCATGAGAACACATTCTTTCCTCCCAGGTAGATACTGGCTGCTAGTAGGTATATCTGTGTTTATTCACAAGCTTTGCTCCTTAGTTGCATCATCTACTAGGTCTTTATAAATCTTTGTACACACTACTTTGACATGGATATACTCTTAGATTCGTTTTCAGATTTCTGGGGGCAACAATAATTTTCAGTATACTCTTAATACAACATCCAACATATCTGGGTACTTAGTACACATATATAGTTTTTAAATGAGGTGGATGCCCAGCCATGCCCAGGTCCTGCTACTTCTTTCTTTTTGAGTAGCTACTATGTGCCAGGTCTACAATGGGTGCTGATCTACAGATATGAACATGTTCATGAGAGTTGCTTTATACAAAGACACAAAATAGGAAGGCAGAGTCTAAAGATGAAAAAGATGAAAGAATACTTTCTGAGGACATAGATGACTAAGAGCTAAGACTTGAAGGATGGGTAGAAACTGGTTCAAAGGTCCTAGGTATGAAAAAAAAAATTGATATGGACCATGAGCTGAAAGAAAAGCAGAAGACTGGTATACAGAAAGAAGATAGGAGAGTTGGAGAAGCAAACAGCAGCCACATCAGGCATGTCCCATGGAGCATTTAAATGATTTTTGTTTTTAATCTAATCTCAATGGGCAGCCACTTAGTTGTTTTAAACAGGGGAATGACCTAACTCCATCTGCATGTTAAGATGATACTTGCTGTTGGGATAACCAATTGCAGAGTGAGGTGAGGTGGGCTCTTCAGTTGTCTGGGCTGGAAAGAATGATGACTTAGACTGGGCTGGCAGCAGTAGAGTTGGAGAAGTTTGGGGATCTGCTATTTCTCACACTGAAATGGGGAATCTTTCGATAAAACCATCTCAGATCGATGGTGCCTTAACAGTGGGGAATGAGAATGGCTAAGGAATCTGTATTCATAATATGTAATAAGCTCCACGATTATTTTACAAACACAATGTTTGTGAAGTTGATTAGGATTGAACTGACACTTCTAAACCTTGTGGCTGATGGATTCCTTTAAAAACAAAAAACAAAACAAAACAAAAAAACAGAATCCAGGAGTCTGGGTTCACCCCAGGCCTAGTCTTCTGTAAGCATTCAAAAACATCAGCTATAACTGTAACCAAACATTCTTAAACAAAAACATGTTGCTACATAATGAAAAATATAGTTCTGCTAACAACGATCAGCAGAATGTGCATTTAAACTTTTCCAGTGATGGTGATGAGTTTGTGCAAATCCATCCACACATTTTTTTTGACTCACAGCATAAATGTTCAAGACTAGTGGATAAAACACACAGCCTGGTGCCATGGAACAGAGCAAAATTAAATAAATCCAAGCCACAAACCACCCTAGCTCCAAGTTAACAATCTAGTCAACAGGCTTGATTAATGATACTTACTTTTTTTATATTAATGGCAGTTCCAAAAATTGTCCTCCAATGGGCAAAAAACCAGAGAACCTAGCCGAAAAGATGTCTAAATAACATTGCTTGATTAAAAAAAAGTAGGTCACGGAGTAATAAAGATAGTATAATATTAGGCCATGATCAGATTTGCATTTGCTAGGTCATTCTGGGGGGCATGTGGAAGCTGCCTGAGGGGAGACAGGCTGACACAAGCACACTCTCCATCCAGGCTGTGCAAACTGCCCTACACATCCTGACTTTCTCCCATCTCAGAAAGAGACAACACATTTGTCAAGAGAGGTGTTCAGACTTCAGATGTAGACTCTGACTAAACTGTGGATACAGAATTTTTATTAGAATTAAACATGTGTACAAAAACTACAGATAGTAAAAACTCAACAAATGTTATTTCCCTCCCACTTCTTTTTTTTAATAAAGTAATATCCCAGACTAGTGAATTTCAAAGTAGGTTTTGAGATTTATTTCCATCTAAACACTGAGGATACTGCTCTAAAATATAAATTCCTGGTCCCTCCTCTGCCCCTCTGAATCCAAGTGGTGGAGCCAGGGAATCTACATTTTTATTAAGGCCCATTTTATTCTGATGCACACAACTTGAAAACCACATTGCAGATTAGCAGATACATAATTATTCTGCAGCTGTTCCAAATGTGTATAGGGTTTTTTTGTTTTGTTTTGTTTTGTTTCTCTTCCTTAGCCATTGATAAACCTCTGACAGTTTAGGCCTGGGCCTTCCATCAGAGGCTAGATTCAATAAACAATGAATAAATAAATACTTGATTGATCCAATGGTATGCAAATAACATTGTTATGTAAAACTTCTTTCATCACTACTAAAAATTTTCAAGCCTTACAATTTATTCACTGTTGTCATTGCCTTACAAATCCTTATCTGAAGTTTATTTCTGGGGAAAGGGAAAAAATCTCCAGCCCCTAGGTGGAAAGCTATGGAAACCCACATGGGACAATGATGATGCAAACCAGAATGAGAAAGGCACAATGACTGGTTCCTATTTTCAACTCTTTAGCCTTCTACACTCCACCTTCCACAACGGGTTTGATATTTTGGTACTAAAAAATTTTCTCGTTTGCCCCCTTTATGCTTTGCTGTTTATGGAAATGTGCTTTTTTATCCGGAACTTGGGTTCAATTTTAGCAATTATTCAAAGATTATATTTCCATATTTCCTTGTTTTGGTGTGTAAATCTCTCTCCCAATGTGTAAGAATCTCATGACAAGTGGTGAAAAGTATGGCTCTCTTGCCATTTGCCAACCTTTCTCTTGGCAAGTGTGACCCCAGGGGTCCATCATTTCCTTAGATGGCAGATGAGCTGCCTGGGCTGTGAATTCCAGTGACCTATGACCCACCTTTGTTTCTCAGAAGCTTGTCATCCAGAATTTATGTAGGGATAACATGCTGCGTAAATCGACCATAAAAGCCCCGTGCAGGCAAAAGAGGGTGATTCTTCAGGTCTGCGAACACATGCTTCATCCGTTTGACTTATA
This sequence comes from Macroglossus sobrinus, assembly GCA_004027375.1. NCBI lineage: Eukaryota > Metazoa > Chordata > Mammalia > Chiroptera > Pteropodidae > Macroglossus > Macroglossus sobrinus. Next base: position 239,165 of record PVKZ01000309.1, on the reverse strand, counting down.
TGGGCACCCTAGGGCTTTTATGTGGGCCAAAAAGTGGAAGCCAAGCTTTCATTTTTAACAGATGGTGCTGCTAACAGGAAAGTAAAATTCCTCCAGTCATTCTTGCACAGTAGAGACCTGAAGAAGGTTCTGCTTTAAAAGCAAACAAACAAAACTATCAAACACTCCCTTTCGCCTTACCCCATAGGCTCTAGGATCTCAATCTCTCTCTCTCTCTCGTTTTCTCTCTCTCTCTCTGTGATATATATATATATATATATCACACAGACACACACACAGTCAAAACCTAGTCTCCATTACTTACTTTCTCTCTACTTCCTCATCCTCTCCCTCTGCCAAACTCCACATTCCTTTGATGTAGATACCATAAATACAAAATGAACAAACTCAATCCCAAATCACGAGGGGTCTTTTCTTTGCATGACCACAACATAAGCTTTTGTCCATCGCTTGGGGATTTTTTATGAAGCCTCTAAGAATGCTCAGAATTCCAGTCTTGCTCAAACAACATCTTACTTGTTGGCATCATTCAGATGTTGAATCTTGGGACAACTCGGGAATTTCTGGTTAGGAAGAAAACATAATCCTGAGGTGTCTCACTGTGAAGATGTCCATGTATTCCCCTGCCTTTGCCTTTTTTTCTCTCAGTCCAGAAAGAAATGTGGAAATTCTTATGTTTCCTTTAATATGAGGCAATTTGAAGTTGATCATAATCTTCCTGTCCCTACTCCCAAAAGAGAAGTAGCATTATTATTGCTGTAATTAGGTCCTTACTTAAATTTCTCCATTAGGTAGCATCTTGTTACATAACCACTTTATGCTTTTAAATCTGAATATCATTGATAACCATCTCCTGACACATCATACTTCTAGTTCTAGGGCCTAAGTTTGATCATCTGGATTCTTGAGATGGTTTTTGTTTGTTTGTTTGTTTGTTTGTTTTAGCATCGTGGAGGAAGGAGACCACACTCAAATCACCTAAAGAGATGAGGGTCTCTTTTATTTTTATAAAGTTTCCCCTGGAGAAGCAGATTCCATGGCCTCCCTAAGTAAACTCTTCAGTGTTTCAACGATGTTAGCGTTTTCGGAAGAAAGATAAACCTAGTATCACTTGACTTGTTATTAATTTGAAACTATGTCCTTTGAGCCCTAGAAAACACCTCTTCCAGCACCAACACATTTCTGTAATGAACCTGAAAGCTGAATCGTCTACTTGTGTAAGATATGATGAGGAAATAACATTTTGAGAAGCTTTACCTCAATTTCTCCCTGCTCTACCATACTCAGTATTATTGCAAGCATCAAAAGAGATCATGTGTCAGCTGCCCAAGTAAAGTATCATTTGTAACACTACCAAAATAATCATTCTAAAGCTGAATCTGGAAATAGTTGTTTAAATTTACTCTATTATAGAAATAACTAGGACTCCTGAAAAAATTACTATAAATATTTATGCTTAAATGACAGATACAAGCATTTTGTTTATGAAATAGCATGTAAGCAAACTAGATGTTGGGATCTCCCAAAGCACTAGGAAAAAAATTCTCTCTCTGAAGATGAAAGACTCACTTGAACACAACTATCAGAAAACTATATCAATAATTTTGCAACAGCCGGTGCAGGAACCTGGTGAGCAAGGATGGAGGCCGTGGACTATATCACAAAATAAAATCCTGTATATAGAGACATATGTAGATCAAGGCAATTCAGAAAGTATGAATGTGGAAGAGTGAGAAAAGACATACCAGGCAAAGGAAACTGAAAATAAAGTAAGGTTATGACCTAAGTGTCAGATAAGGGGGAATTCAAGCTAACAAATAAGAAAAGGGGTATTTTGTAATACTAAGTGACAAACTCAATATGAAGGTGTAACAATTATGAACACATAGTCACCAAATAACATACAGCTACCTTATAAAGCAGAAATTACAGAAGATGCAAGGGAAAATACACAGAAATGAAAACTCTCTCATTCCATGACAAATCAAGATTAAAATATCTGAAGTATAAAGAAGACATAAATAACAATTAATAAGATGTATCTTATTCAACTCTATATTCTGAAAATATAGACACCCCCATTTTTTCAAGTGACCAAGGAAGATACATGAAAATTGATCATAAATTAGGCCTCAAAAAGTCAATCAATTCCAAAAGAGAGAAATATTGCAGATAATATTCTGTGCTCACAATGCAATAAAACAAGAAATTGTTATCAAAATCTCAACTATGAATGCATATAAAAATTTGAATAAAATACTAGCAAATAGAATCTATAAGCACATTTTTAAAATTACCATGATTAAGTAGACTTTATTTCAAGAATGCAAGGGTAGTTTATTGCCAAATAATTTATTATGTTCTATCAAATTAATAGCTCTTAGGAGAATAATTATATGATTATTCCTAAAGATACCAAAAAAAGTATTTGGACAAAAGCCAATAGTCATACTTGACCCAAGAAAAAAGCCTTCAATGAAACAATGATAAATTAATATTTCCTTAGCGTTATAAAATATATCATTCCCAGGCCAAAGTCCATGTGATGCCTAGTACAGAAACACTGGAGGTATTTTTACTAAAATCAAAAACAAGACAAGAATGCCCACTATCATTACTATTATTTAACATTTACTAGACCTAATAAACAATGAAATTAGAAAAGAAATTAAAAGTAAAAATTAGAAAGCATAAACTTAATCTTGTTTTTCAGATGATATTATTTGTTTAGAAATATAAGAGAATTGGGAAATATCTATAAACAATAAGATAATTTAGTAAAATAAAATAGTACAAAATAAATACCCTGTAATTAGGTGCTTATATCCAGTAAAAAGGTGTAATGAGAGAAAAGACCCCATTTACAATAGTAATAAAAAGATAAAATAGCTAGGAACAAATGTTAAAATAAATGTAAGATACATATGAAGAAAACTGTAAAACATTCCTGAAGCCCACAAAATAAGATCTGAACGAATGAAAAGATCTATTTTTTTCTTGGCTAGAAAATCTTGACAACATAAAGAAGTTGATTCTATGTTAATTGTCTAAATTTAATTCTAGCTTTAAAAATAGTAATAGGGTCACTAATGTTATTATTGTCTGTTTACTCTGAAGTTTATAAGAAAAAAAAAACCAGGAAACTCTGAGAGAGAAGAAAAATGAGAGAATTAGGCCCATGAGATATTAAAATTAAAAGCCTCAATAATTCAAACAGTGTGGTAGTGGCAGTTGAACTAAGAGATCAACCAAGGAAACAGAATAAAGTGTCCAGAAATAGACCCAACTCTAGACAGGAATTTAATACATGTTAACAATGGCATCTCAAAACAGTAGGTAAAATATTACTGATATAAGGAGGTATTAAGGCAAACCATAAGCAACAGAAGCAAAATTAGACAAGTGAGACTATAGCAAACTTGAAAAACTTCTGTTCACAAAGGACACAATCCAAAGAGTGATAAGCTAATATAAGGAATAGGAGAAAACTTTTGCAGGTCATATATCTGATAAAGGATTAACAGCATAATCTGTAAAATAATTCTTACAACTCAACAACAAGAAAAAAATAACTCAATTAAAAAATGGACAAGGGATTGGAATAAACATTTCTTCAAAGATGATATTAAAGTGGACAACAAGCATATGAAAAGATGTTCAACATCATTATTCATTAGAGAAACTCAAATCAAAACCACAATGGGATATTACCTCATACCCATTAGGATAGCCACTATAAAACACACACACACACACACACACACACACACACACACACACACACACACATGAAAAACAGAAAATAGCAAGTATTGGCAAGGATGTGGAGAAATTGGAACCCATATACAATATTGATAAGAATGTAAAATGGTGAAGCTGCTGTATGGAAAACAGTATATAGTTTCCTCAAAAAAGTTAAAAGTAGACATTAAATAATGCATCAATCCCACTTCTGGGTATATGTCCAAAAGACTTAAAAGTAGGATCTCAAATAGATTTTTGCTCACTCATGCTTCATAGCAGCATTACTCACAATAGCCAAGAGGTATAAGCAATCCAGATGTCTATCCACAGATAAAGGAATAAAGAAAATGTGGTATACACATATATAGAGAATTATTCAGCCTTTAAAAGGGAGGACGTCCTTTTGGGTGCTACAACATAAATAAAACGATAATAAATTTTGTTATATATAGTTTTAAAAACAACCTTTAAATTTTAAAATAATTTTTATAAAGTGGTAGTGGAGCAACTAGATAATTAATTGAAACAAAATAAAGCAGGAGCCATACCTTAATACCTTATAAACAAAATAAGGAAAAAATAGAAATGGACCAAATATTTAAATGGGAAAATATTAAATCACAAGAGTATATGCTTTAGGAAAGGTTTTTCTACATACTTTCTCTGGCTACATAAAAATGAGAAACTTCTGCATGTCCACAAAATATCATATGCCAAGTCAAAAGACAAATAAGAAAACAATCTGTAGCTCATAACGTGAAGGGAAAATTTTCTTAGTATACATGGAATTTCAAGAAATCTATAAAGACAAAGACCAAGAAACCCAATAGAATATGGAAAAATATATAAACATAGAGGGCGTGACAAAAATAATAGAATTGGCTTTAAAACATATGAAAAAGTTGTTCAACTTCACTCACAATCAGATATGCAAGTCAAACTATCTTGAGACATCACTTTTCACCTATCAGATTGGCAAACACCCAGAGGTTTGATTACATGTTCTGTTGGCAAGGCCAAGGGGAAGCCAGCACTAGTCAACATGGTTAGTGGGAGTGTTGATTGGTCTAGCTCTTTGAATGGCAATTTGGCTATGTCTATCAAAATTTGAAATGCAGAATCTAGGAATCCCACTGTGGAATTAATACCATGATATACTTGCACAAGTGTAAAATATTATGTGGAAGTTTGTTAACATTGTTTAGTAGGAAAATATTGGAAAGAACTTAAATATCTCTCAGTGGGGCCCTGATTAAATAAACATTTAAGAGAATGGATATAGTTCTACACATAGTATTTTTAAGAAATAAAAAGAGCAAGAATTTATTATATTTGCAGGTATGTGCATAAAGAAACCTGGGAGTCCACAGAAAACACTAATATCAGTGGTTACCTGCAAGGAAATGTGTGGACTAGACCTATGGGAAACAGTGGTAAGATAGAGATGCAGTATATGTACCTTTATTTACATTATGTGAATGCATCGTTTATTCAAAACATTCAATTACAGAAACATGCACACAAGTTGATGTCATGGTCCTCAGACAGAAAGATCCTAATTCAGTAGTTCTGAGTAGGGCCCAGGGTATCTCCTTTTTCAACAATCAGCCGTCCCTGCTCCCTGAGACAAGTGCTCCATAGATCATGAGCATTGAGAAAACTGTTACTATTCTCTCCTGCCCCAAGAAACTCTACAGAACATTCAGCATTAGGATAGTTCTTGTCTGAGTACAAGCAAATGGACAGGCACAGAAACAAAGGGCAGAGTTTGTAGGAACATTTGGCCCCATTAATAGCTGCTGCCCAAAAGGTCACCTCCTCATGTAGACAATGTGGAAGGACTGCAGAAACTTCGTCTATTCCTTCATTTTCATCTGCACAAGTAAACAGGGCCACTGAAGGGAATGTCATTTTTGACTAAGACATTTAATGTATTGGATATCTCAACTAAATTTCAGACTTCAAAAATGTCCCCAGTTTTAGCAAAGGTAGTTGAAGGATCTACTCAAGTTCCTATGCTCATGGTTACCACATACTGAACCCCCAGCCTTGATTTTTCCTTCTGTTTTTGTCTGGGCATTTTAATCAATAAAATGTTTCCCCTAATTCACAGTGAAAGGATTGTTCTAACACCCCTTCCTGGAGGTGAGAAAGATGGTTAGGATCTGAAATGTGTCTTAGAGAGACCCACCCAGCAAGGCCACCTTGCTTTACAGAGAGATGCCTTTCAAATGAACATAAGTACTTGACTCTTACTCAGTGGCACTAGTAAAACTCTACAAATAAAGTGTAGAGTTACAAAATAAAAGGACTTAATGACTTACAAGAAGAGAATGAACCTGCCAAACCTATAATATTTTCAGTTTAAAAAGCAAAGTCATCCTTACTTTTTGGTGATTCCCATGGAAAAGGAAAATGCAATAATGTAGGAAAACTTCAATGTTTCATGACCCATCACTTTCTCAGAATAATAAAAATGAACTAAAGTTATATAGTAAACTCTCTTGACATTTTATTTTCATATCAAAAAGTATTTTTTACACTCTCTATTTTGGACCGCTCATCATAATTCTGTTTCTGGAACACACTTTCTGATGTTTTTCAACTGACTTCAAGAATTTGTTATGATTTTGACAATTTATGTGCTACACTAAAATGAATAGCTTCATGAGTCCCTTATGAGTCTCTTTCTTACATTTTCAAATATAATCCTGAGTTTCTGTTTCCCAGACTGACCAATGACAAGCAGTCTGTGGCTTGAAAACAGAAAACAATGGAAGTATTGAAATAACCTTTTATAATTTTTGAAACTTAGGCCCTGTCTGCCAGTTGGTTATAGTTGGTAAGCAGGTCTTTATTAAATGGTTGGTTTTTGTCTCTCATATTGTTTCTCCATAATATCTGTGTGGTAACTGAGTCACTATGACATAATGCTGCAAAGAAAGACTGTGGAACAACCAGACATACGCACATGTTCATCTCTCAATGAGTCGCAGTCTTGGCTCTGTTCCTAGATATTGGTGGAAAGACTTGATTAATGGCAGACTTGTTCAACATAAAAATTAGCAACAACAATAACAAAAAAACCCCAGATTTTTTCTTGGCATTCTTTTTCTAGGGTCTTCATATGTAATGTTGTAATTAATTAATTTATAGCTTTGCAGTAAGGCAGCATCAGAGAAGCAATTTAATTCACGACAAATAATGTAGATGGAGAGTAATTGAAAGATACTGCTTGTGTGAAAGGACATGTTGGGAAGATCAAGATGAAAACTGACTTATTTCATAACCAATGCAAATTCACTATCAGTCACCACCTGGAATTCCCCCCAGGTGTCTTGATCGACTAAATGGTCAGAAGTCTCTACGAAATGCTTCAAGCCACAGCTGAACTGGCTTTAGAAAGCGTGGGTGTAACTTGCTTATTGCCTTCTCCACGGGTGACTGCAATCCCCCCCAGCAAACGCCTTTCTAAGTGTGATAAGGGTTTGGTTTGGAGTGAGGGGAGATGGATCGCCCTCCGTCCCCTCTGAGTGTTATTTCTGGAAGTTAGCAGCATTCCGCCCCTGGACACACCCTCTCTCCCTCCCCAGCAGTCCCCCACCCCACCCCCGCGCACACCGGCCCCTCGGCAAAGTCGCGGCGCTGGCGGCGCGTTCGCAGTCGGCGGCCCCACCGAGCCTGCTCGCGGCTGCGTGGCCGCCAGGAGGCTTCCCGGGAGCCCAAGAGCGCCACGGCGTCTTCATCGCAGCCTGCGAGGGGCCGGGCTTTGGGCTGCCTGTTCATTTTCTGTGCTGTATTTTGCAAACTAGACTGAAGTTGCAAGCTCGGACTAGCTGAGAACTGAAAGACCCCGGGAAAGAGCTGCTTTAGGGGCAGAGGGCGTTTCCTGCTCAGCCGGTAAGTGAGAGAGTTAACTGTATGTAGCGGTGCAGGAAATAACGTTTTACAGCATTTCGGGGCAGCGGCATGCAGGTATTCATGTGTTCTGGGTGTTCACTGGTGGTGGGCTCCGAAGACCGTCGCCGCCACGGTTTTTCTAATGCTTCTCAAACCGCTCTTAGGGGGCGGGGTGGTGGCTCCTGCTCTGCGCGACTTCTCTGTTAGAGTTGGCGTGGGGGAGGGGAGAGAGTCGTGAGGTTGAATTTCTCCGCCGTTTTCCCTCTATTTTTTTTTCTTTTTTTTAATACTTTGAGAGAAGCTTCTCTTTCGGGAATTTATATGCCTGGAGCGGTTTGCACCGGGTTGGCTTCTACTCTTTTCTAATTTCAATGTAATCTGCAAAGTAGAAGGAAACTAGCAAAGAAAGCAGTCTGACAGCCGAATTGCTGCTCAGTGGCTGAATGAACTTTAGCTGGAAACCCTTTAAGGGCAGGTTTTGGTGATTTTTCCCCCGTGACAAATTTGGGCGTTTTCACACCTGTTGCTCTTCAGTGGCCTGAAAGATGTTTTGTTGGCTTTCACTTGATTGCAGTCCTTTGTCTAACAAGTTCCAATGCTCCATTCTCGTTCTCTTGTTCTCCTCTAAGCCCTTTGCATGAGATCCCTGTCTTCGTTAGCATTCAGTTGGCTGTGGTTCTCAGGGAACAAGTGGCAGGCAGAATACAATAGGGAAGAATGCATTCTTGATGACTCATCTACCCTGGAAAGACTAAACTGAAAACTTGACATTCTCCGTTAGTTTTTATGGAAAGCATGCTGTGTCACTGTTTTATAGATTCAGTTTTGGTGAATTCTTAAAATTAGCGAATCCAGAGGTAACCAACATGACTTTTAAAGAGATTTCCCTTAGTCTACCTGAACTACAAGCATAAAGACCCTGACACCTGAGCTCTATAAGGATTCTGAAGTCACTTCTCTCGTGACAACAGATAGGCTCTTGATGGAGAGAGATGTGTGTGGCAAAAGCCAAGGGGGAGGACCACCTGAGAGGGGGCTGAAATTTGTTTTCAATTTCTGATAAAGAAAATCATCAGGATACTGGAATATATCCTGGTAGTTTAAATTGTATCCCTGTCCACTTGTTGAAAAAGACTTTCAATAAATGGTCCTTCTCACACTTCCAGCTGGAGCTCAGTGGAATGCATGTTTATTTCTGTTGCCGATAAATCCATGGGAAATCTCTGCTGAACCCAGCAATTTTAGAAAGCAAGTTCTAGCTATAATTGCCCACATAATGGCAAACAGGTTATTTCCAGTAACCTAAGAGTCTTGCATTTTCTCCAACCATTGCTGTAGAGGTTACATGAAGATATTATGAGCATGCATTTGAACTTTCTCCTCACTCCCAACTGAAATGGAAAGTTATCCTTGGGTGTCTAATGAAAAAGATTATTGCCAAATACATTTCCAGGTTAGAAAATAACATCTTTCTGAAAAGTTGGTAGCTACTAGACATTAGTGTCTCAAGCTACTGTGTAATTTTTTATTGCTCCTTTGACCTACTTTGATCACCAGTGTTTTCATGTGTTGTTGTGTGCTTTTGCTTTATTATTTTTTTTTAATATAGAAAATCTCATTTCACACAGGTGAAATCACAGACTAGAATTAGCAACAATGATTGCTCTCTGGGGCTAAAATTAGAAAAGTCCTTGGGGCTTTTCAGGCATATCCTTCTTGTCTCATAGCAGATTCTGCAGTCTCCTTTCAAACTCCCACTTTAGCAATTAGTGTAAGCTGATGCTTAAGTACTCTTTAAAATAGCATTTTTATCTGGATTTTTTTTCCTTGAGCTTTCATCATACTCTACCAATACATTAAACTTTGTTTCACTGAGTACCCTAAAGGCACCCTCAATCTGTTCACCATCCCCTCAAAGTGTACATAGCAACTCTTTGAACAGTTCCTTTATAAAAAGTAGAAGTTCAAATGGCACTTGCAAAATACAAGACAGGGTCCTCTGATGTGATGGCAGATGGCAATCGAATGAGCTTTGTTTATACTCAGGACAAGCTCCGTGTCTCTTAAATTAATCATGAATTGAATAATTGATTTCCCACACCTTTACCTGCATTTAATCTCCAGCTATAAATTTAAAGATAGGTTACCCTTTGAGGTCTAGTTTACTTGGAAATTTTTCATAGCCTACCAAGTGATTTTACAGCTGGGTCAGATCTCGCCATAACACACATGAAATGCAGTGACATAAACTTCAAGTTCTCCTGGCTTTCCCATTTAGAAGATGGACTTCAGTGACCTTCCCACTTGCTGGTCACCTCCAAAGATGGCTGGGCTGATGGATACGATTGGTTTCTGTAAATGTAATTAAACGTGTCTCTGCCAGCTGCCTGTGGCATTTGTGAATGTTTTCGTAAGAAAAGCTGTTCTTCGGCTTTATCTGCCCGCTGTGGTTTGTGGCATGTTGTGCTATTCTGCAGCCGTTTCAGTTTTTTCCTGAATGACTGAGCTATGATGTCATGTGCTATCTCGGTGTGGAACCCTTTTGGGGCTTTGCTGGGGTCTGTGTGCCTGGCAAGGGACCGGAAGCTCCCTCCGAGCGCTCTTGGGAGCGGCTCCCCGTCTGCCCCAGCACATTGCATTGCCTGGAGACCAAAGCCACCAAATGATTTGCAGTCAGTGATTTGGGGCTGGTTAGAGATGATTTAAAAGGAAGGTTATGGGCACATGAAGTGTAGGGTAAAGAAAATATATTTTACTACTTTATTGAGACCACATGGCTCCAACTTCAACTTTTTTTTTAACATGGAAATTGTTGGCTGAATTGGCTCACAGTGTTCCCCTCCCCACACACACACACTTTTTTCTTTTTTACTGCTTAGAGAAAACAGCTATATTCTCTATTTACGATAGGCTTGGCCTCACCATTGTTTCTAAAATTTGAACGTTTTTTAGATTAAGAAAACAGGGAGAAGTAGGATTTTTCTGCTGTGCTCTTCTGGGACCAAAGACCATCATTGGAAAAGAAACAACTTTAATAACTGAAGGGATGTCCCACGTCAAACTTGGGGAGGCATCAGTTATGAAAAAGATACCCTTTGTACCAGAGGGCTGTATAAATCAGCATGGCAGTGTATGATGTCACTTGATGAGTGGGAGAGATGGTTTTGGTCAGCCTTCTGAGGACTCACTATACCCTGTGATTAATATGAGGCCAGTGAAGCATGGTTGATCTTTTCCAATGCATTAATACTGATGATGGGGCTCAGAGCCCAGAGGCCCCTTCTATTAGTGGTCCATGGAAACACATAAACCTTAGGCCCACACATCATTTGTGAGACTAGGCTGCCATCTCCTGCCTCTCTTATGTGGACTGCCACAAATTGGCACAGTAAACCACCTATTACACTGAACATGTTCCCAAATCTCTATCCAGCATGAACTTAAACTATCTATTATCACTTTACTTTGTGGCTCACTCTCGTCCTATTTCAGTCTTCAAGGTACATGCCGTAGCCTAAGAGTCCATTACAAGCTATCATATATCCATCTCTAGTGTCCAGTTTGGTGTTATGAAACTGGGTAGAGAAGCTACAGGGAAGCTAGCTCAGGAATATACCCAGTCCCTCAGAAGCTATCAATCCAAAGTCTGAGGGCCATAACCATGATGTAATGGAAGGCTGCTTGAGAGAACATCCACAAGTTTTCGAAAGTTGGTCTATAATCCATCTGAGCCCTTCTGTTTTCCCATAGTTTGAGTCTATGTATATATTTAGGGGTTTAAAGGAAAGCATGTAGAGATCAGGTTAGTGTAATGGCTTATGAGAAAATATTATAACTACAGAACTGGAAAAATGTCAAGAAGACAGCACTGTATGATGGAAATTGAATTATACTAGAATCAAGGATCCTGGTTCCACCACAGGGTGACCTTGAACAAGCTACTTAATAGTACAACATGTCAATAAAGTAGTTTATTACATTTTGCCTTGTCCTTTATAAATATGTTATACTATCCTCAAAACTACACTAAGAAGCAGATAGAGTATGTAGTACTGTTTCTATTTTACAAATATGGAAACTGAAGCTGTAGAGGTTAATGACTTGCTCAAGGTCACCCAGCATGTGGCTGGTTGAGTTAGGCCTCAGACCCAGAACTTCTAACTTCAAATCCCATGTTCTTCCCACTGCAGTAAGCAGCCTCCACAACTCTTAACCTTTCTAGATCCACTCTTCTTATTTGCAAAAATGAGAGATTTGGCCCAGAGTATGACAGTCTATTCCAGCTTAAAAGTCTATTTCTGGTAAATTACTGGCTGGAAGGTACTTTAAGAAATCACTTAGTCATATCCCTTGCTTCCAGCAGGATTCTATCTAAATTATTTTGAAAAGAAAATGCCAGCTCTTTTATTTATTTATTTGTTTGTTTGTTTGTTTGTTTGTTTATTTATTTTAATAATCCCAGAGCAAGAAAGGGTCCCAGAGCAAGTCTGAGTGCATTCTGGGGTGAGGAAGGAGCTGCAATGTCAGTGCTTGGCAGGGCGAGCCATTCTCTGGGCTCCGAAGCAGCGCGTCTAACCTCACTAGAAGTGAATGTCTGGTCCTGGGACCAGTATCTAAAGTAGGAGAGGACAGTCACAGGCAAGCTTTGCTGCTTGGAAAGGAATTTTGTGAGGAGAGATCAGAGAGAGAGTTACTCAGCTATGAGGGAAAAAAGAGCTAAGTGACTCAGTAATGATCTTAAGTTTTATTAAGGGCTCTTAGGGAGAGTGATGTCTGCAGACCAGTGGTAAGGATTCTATTTAAAGACACAAACAAAAGAATCTTCTTCATTCAGTAAGCGTGACCAACAGAAAGCTGCACTAATCTACTTCTGACTTTGCTTGTTTTGGCAGGGTTAGTGGCAGCCTGGGGATGGGAGGAGAGGCTTAGGGTCCAGCAACCTTCCAAGGACAAGGGACTGTCAGTGGACAACTTCCAGCAATCAGACCAAAGTACATGTTCAGTCTCACCTTATTCAGGTAACTTGGTTATAATTTTAAAGCACCAATCTGTCTCCCATGTTCTTCTGTTTCTTTCCCAAATAGATGTTAAGGGAAAAAAAGCAATGATTTTGAAGCCAGAAGACTTTAATAAACTGTCACAACTCTACAACTTGCTGGCTGACCTTGGACAAGGTGTTATCTCCTTGTTAATATTCCTGAGGATCAGATCGAGGAATGTAGGTGAACAGGTTTAAAAAGCTTTATTTGGATCATTACTTAGTAGTGGTTGAGTTTCAGGCTTTCTGTAAACCATGAGGTAACGGAAGTTTTTCTGCCTTAATTTCATTCCCAGGCCTAAATTAGAATTACAGCAGTTTTTCCATCCTTGCTATGTGTCAGGCACATAATCATGTTTAATCTTCATAAAAAATTATGAGGTAGACCTATTATCCCCATTTTATTATCTGGAAGTTGTTTTCTAACGAGGATAAGCATCTTTCCCAAGATCACAGGAGTGATAAGTAGCAGAGGCTAAATGGAAATCAAGTCTGTCTCTTCCAAGTCTATGTGCTTTCAGACTGTTCTCTGAAGTATTGGGGCCTTCCCTACCTGAATACAGACCCAGTCCTTTTGGTTCAGGTTGTACCTGATCTTCTGGCAGTCCCTTGAGTGGCCTCATCAGCTGTCCAGTCTACCAAGTCCTAGAGTTTGGCTGGGTCCCTTGTAACGCTTTATCTTCATCAGCTTGTCCTTCACACTCCACAGTCTTCTCTCCTTGTCCTCATTCCTAGGTGGCTTATCGGCGCCCCTCATGTTCCTTGCCCCCCCCTCCCACTCCAGGCATATTCTGCATTCTCTTTACCTGTCTCAGGGCCACATAGTCCGCCACAAGGGCCTTGTAGCTCTCTACGATTTCTTCCACCCAAACCCATGGCATCAGCCCATCAAGCCCAGATCAAATGCCTACCCCTCCCTTCAGCATGTTTACTGTTTTTGCTTTACTGGAAGGAAAACTTTAGCTTGTTAAATACATCCACCATATTACTCTTGAGCATTACAGAATATGATTTTTTATAACTGAGAAAGACCTTGAAGGTCATCTAGCCTGTTGCTTTTATTTTACAGATGCAGGAACTGCGGACCAGAGAAGTTAATTGCTTGCCCCAAATCACGGCTCTGGGCTAGAGCTGGGGCTGATTCCAAATCCAGTCAGTATTGTCTTTCCTTCCAGCTTTCAAAATAGTTTCAATATCTTTTTTGTCACATCCATATCCCCCAGTCAGATGTGGCCCCAGGGTCAGTGTTTGAAAAGGTTCCTCTTGTCATAAGAGCTGTTCAGACTCAAGATTCATATCACACACACACACACACATACACACACAAAATGTTTTTCTTTCCTTAACATATATCTCTTTTACTGAACTTAAGCCTATTTACTCAACAGAATACAAACAAAAATTGTTCACTCTCAACTCTAATTCATGGACTGTAAGAGTTAAGTTCCTCCTTAGCTTTCTTTCTCTAGGTTAAATAATACCAGATCTTTTTGCTTTTCCTCATAGTCTTGTTCTCCAACAATTTCATCATTTTTATTTCTATCTGTTGAACTGTGTCCAAGTACTCCATGCCTCTCAGACTGAAGTCCAGAACTGGACAAAGAAGTCTCATAAAGGTAGGATAAAGTGCCGATTACCTCACAGTTCCTACAAACTGTGCATCAGTTAGTCCAGCCAATTTTCACACTCATGTTTTAAGTGGCCACCTCAGCCAGTGGACCTCAGTGGATCATTTTCAGCTTATTATCCTCATTTGGCGGGACATTGCTTAGCCCATGTTTGTGATAATAACCATTTCCTCCATGTATCACCCAGAACTTTTCCTATTGAGCTGTTTTTTCCTTTGTTCCTGACCACTTCTCCAATTTATCAACTCCCTTGGGACTCTAATCCTGTTCTTTCGCTTCTTAATTTTTAACCCCAGCTACCGTTCCAAGTAGCTTAGCACATTAAAGGTCTTTGGAATTCACCCATAGAGGAGCAGACCCCTGAGACTTCTAGCCCCTCATAGCACTTTTCCCTCACCACTTCAGGATTTGAAAAATGAGCAGTCCATCTCCCAATGCCAGCGCTCATACTGACCGTCAGGCAGAATTTTAAGTGCCGGAGACCAGGACACACAGCTAAGGGATATACCACTGGCCAATTCTGAGATGAATAACAAAGCCCAGATCTGTTGTAGGTGACATGGTTTGTAGTCTCTGAGATTTCCCCTTGTCTTGGAAACATCATAATTACAAACATTTGCATTTACAGACAACTTCGATCTTCATTTCGCTTAAGCAATCCTTGTGAAGAAATACATTATCTCCACTTTACAACTGAAGAAACTAAGGCTCCCAACATCACACAGCCAAGAATTGAACTCAAGTTTCCTATATTTAAATTCCTTGTACTTTACCATATTTCAGTGGTTTTAAAACCTTAGAATTTCTAAATATCTAATGGGGGTGTGAAGGGGGGTGCTTGTCAAAAATACATATTCTGAGTCCATGGCTTCATTTTACATTGATTCATGAAGCCTGAGAGGAGCCTTGGAACCTGCATTTTCATAAGCACCTCAGGGGATACTGAGGCGTCAATAGATCCCTTGAAGAAACCTTCTTACATGATCCCTTCCAGAATAGACTCTCTAAATGCAGCACATCTGCCTTTGCCCTTTGACAAAGCTGGCACAAAAAAACCAACCACATACATCTAATCCAGATAATTGCTCAAGAGAGCTCCCTGCTTACCCTGGACACATGGCTGTGACTCTTAGAACTTGCCATACAACCCTGGTTCAGCCCTGCTTTGAGCCCCTTCATTTTGCCAACGTATTTGACACCGCTGTTTTGAGTACTCTGTCTTGGTTCCCTACTCAACTCTTGGATAAGCTCTGGCCCCTGAATTTGTCAATCTCTGTAGCTCCATATTTAAAGCCTGTCTCCCTGAGTCCTTTCCAGATGCAATCATATAATGCACCTGAACCATGAATCATGAGAGGGAATTGGATGGCTCTCCAAGGGGTCTTTTTCTGGGGAACCTTCTAATCACACGAACTCCAGCTGGATATCACTTATAAACTTCTCTGAGGGAAAGCTTCGTAGCCAGCTCCCTCAAAGACAGTCACTGTAGTTCTTGCAGTCCTACCACTGAACAGAGCTCACAATTGAAATTTGAAAACCTGGGTATGCCAGTAGAACAATAGATGCCTAGGGAATGGGCAGTGCAGTCAGCATTAATTGGGTACCCATATCACATTGGCACCGTGCTGGCTTCTTTCCATGAGTTGTATCATATAACCCCTTCACTGATAAGAAACTCATCCACGATGGTTACATATGGTACCTATTTCCCAGTCTCAGGACCCTTAGAGATTTTGTTCACCAAATTAAAAATATTGAACCCTACTACATATAAGGCCCTTAAGTTTTTCAGTCTCATCATATACATGAGAGGTCTCTGGCTAGATTCTTTTATGCATGTTCCATTGAGGAGGAAGTGAAGTCTTAAAGGAAATAGTTTCTGGGATCAAAGCAGGCTATTAGAGTGGTTGAAACTTTACATGAAACTCAGTTGGACTCCCAGCCCTGATAGACCTGTTCCATTCACTGCCTCTTTTACATTGTTTCGCATGCAGGCAGCTTCTACACAATAGGCTTGACTCTTTTGCTCTTAAGACAACAGCATGTGAAAAAACCATGTTTTTGTCCCTACCTTGGTATTTGCTATCTTGTGACACCCTGAAGAGAAATTTCCAAGCATAAGCCTCCTGAGTGTTAGATGTATACTTTGCCTTATCTTTAGCAGATGTGAAAGGTCTGAGGGGACAGCAAAGTATTTGGGGTTGGAGGAAAAGGGATATTTGAAGCCCTGTTGGTGCCATCCTTAGCACCTTAGAATGTTGTCCATACATGAAAGTTTAGGTTTTGCTGAAATAGGCACAACCTTTTATGTTACAATTTGGCAAGTTATGGAATACTACTAATGTTAAATGACTTGTTAAAGGATCTCAGCCTTAGGTCAAGATTCTGTGCCCTATCCTTAATTAGGTCAAGCAAAACTAGAAGGGAGAAGCAGTCTGGTTTGCCAACCACAGTGCAAGTATTGCTTTTGGGTAGAATTCACACCCAGATTGCATTGTCTGATGTGAGGATAATATACAGGAAACAATTTGGGGTTTTTCTTTCTTTGGGTTTTGATATTTAATCTATGAGGCACTTGCAGTCCAGAAGCTGGCATTTGTAGTGTTAACAGTCATCACAGCTAGCTAGCCAGACCATCCCTGTTTAAGATCTTGCTGCTATTTATCAGAATGTGAGTGCACAGTATGCTGTGTATGTGATTTCCAGTACACATGTGCTAGTTATTATACCAATGTGAATGTGTACTGAGCCATTAATCAAGGCACCCAACATGTCTTGCCAATGCACTTTGAAACTCTATCTGCTGAAAACGCAAAATTCTCCTCCACAAATGAACACTTTTAAGAAAGCAGATCAGTTAAGAGGGTCTGCAGATGCCAAGTGACAGCACAAGTGAACTCCCATTTATGGGTCATGGGTGATCTCACAGAAATGGGGAAATAGCATCAGAGTTCTATATTTTAGTGCCCATAAAGATCTTTAACAATAATTGTTTGCCTTTACTGAGCTCTGATTTAGAGCCTCTTTATATTTTCTATTTTAATCTAATAATCCCATGACATAAATTCCATTATTATCCTGATTTCCATATTAGGAAACTGAAGTTCAGAACATCTAAGTTCATGGAGGAAATGACAGAGCCAGAGTTCTAATCTAAATGGGTTTGAAACCAGAACCCATGCTTTCTGGAGGCCATTCTTCTCTCAAGAGAATGGTGCTTCCAGAGAGGGAAATGGTTAAGTAATTACTCTCATTTGTTTCAAGTGGCAGGCAGAAGCTCTTTGGATGTTGATGTCTTTTAAACATTTGTTGAACATTGGCTTTGTCCCAATGGTTTAGATGGACTATGTTATTGAATCTGCCCAATAAGCAAATAATGTGGCTTGTGGTATCCCTATTTTCTGATGGGTAAACTGCTGTTCTCACCCATCACCCAGCATTGTCCCTGTGGCCATATGGGTTGACCTATTTTCTGTTTGACTGAGATATGTGTATAGGGATAAAAGAAATAGTCGTTCGGTAGTTGTATGAAAGAGGACACAGCAGTGGAAGGCCAAAAGTGTGCTAGTCCTGGACACCGTCTCTCATGATAAGTCTCTCCATCTCTAAACCTGTTTCTTGTTCACAAATATATTTTCTTTAACTGAACTGGGAATGTCATTGAAGTTTCTGGAAAGCAGCATATGCGTTGGAAGCAGACAGATTTCTAATTTCGGCTCTTCCACTGAATATCAGCATTCAAATTATTTAGCCTCTGTGACCTTTAGTATCCTGATCTGTAAAATGGAAGTAACAGTGCCTACCTTTAAATGCCTCTGTAGAGATTAAATGAGACGGAGTCTATGGTATGTGTAGCACGGGGATTGTGGGTAGTAACAACTTTTAATTGTTAACTGTGTTCCTCTTCTCAACTCTCCCCCTTGTACTACGTATTAATAAGCTGTGCTTAATGTCCAGATATAAGAACTTCATACACTGAGGTGTGCCGGTCACAGTGCTGCTGTGTCCCGAGTGGTAGTTAAGAGTTGGATACGTTGAAGCAGATGGATGGAGCTGAAATCCCTGCTCTGCCATTTCCTGTGTGACCTTAACCTCCCTGGGCCTCAGTTTCCTTTTCTTTAAAATGGGCCTAACAATAGTACTTCCCTCATGGAGTTTTTGGGAGAGATGAATTAGTTAATATATGATAAGAACTTAGGAAATACCTGGTACAGAGTAAGCACTCATTTAGTGTTAGCTGCCATTGTTATTATCATTATTATTAATACTACTACCATCCATTATCTTTGTGTCCTCACAAAGCCGTTATGGTTAGCCGTGCAGAATAAGGCCATGAAACAGATTTTCTCAGTGCAAATGGGGCTGCTCACAGGGGGCTTGTGAGAGGCTGAGTGCTGACCTTGGCCCCATTAGCACTGTTCTCTAACCAGCCCAGGCACGGGGCTTTAATGAGGATTATTGAAGTAACATATGGAAAACTCTTATAGTTAGCTCTTGGGAGAGGAAAAAGGCACTAAATAAATACAAGGAATTATTAAAAACTAGGAGATAACCTCACAGGGATGCTGAACCTTATATGCTCTTTGCTATTCTAAAGAGAAACTGGGGCAGGAAGCCAACTTCATCACCAGGTGACAAAGTGGTCTCCTGGCCACTGTTCAAAGGATGGCGGCATGCAGCTTCACCTAAGCAGATCTCAGGCCCTCCACCACCCCTTCCTGACCTTAAGCAGCTCCACTTTCCCACACAGACTTTGGAAGGAGGAGAAAGGGCCAGAGTCCCATGCCAGATGCTGTGCCTGCCCCCACTCCTGTATCATATTGCCTGTGGCTCCCTTCAGAGAATTGAGAGATGGTTTTGTAAGTTAGAACCCACGAAGCAGAATACTTTGGTACCAGTGCAGATGACTTAGGGGCCACCAGCCATCTGCTTCCACAGCAGGACTCCAGTCATGATCCGGGCCAAGTGTGAGGTTTTGCTGCCAAGCTTTGACAAGTGTGTGGAGAGCTCGCAACTGTGTGATTTTGGAGATAGCAGTCAGTCCCTATTTACAACTTTACCACCCACCCGTGAAATATTCTTCTCTCCAGAACAATCCTAACACCAAAATGACATATACTTAAAGTGGTCTCCAGGTATCACTTGTGAAATAGTGTGTATGAGGCTTCCAGGAATGAATCAAGATCTGGCCCATTGCCACCACATAGCTTAAGGCCCCTGGTTTCCCCTTGATCTCAGTGACATAAGATTAATTTCCATGGCTCCAAGCGATGATCATAGAAAGTCTATTTCTTTTTGCCACAGAATAAATGGTATCTTACCTGTGATGTCTTACATTACAAAAGCTCAGAAGGTAAAGATAAAATCCATGTTAAGTCTCATCGTTCAAGAATATAGCACTACGTGACACGGAGCCTTATTTATACTTTTCTGGTAATGATACAATTTAAAAATACAGAAAATTTCTCCACATAATGATATAAATATAAGAAAATCAAGTCCTCAAAACTATTGAAAATTTTAAGGTATTTATGTTAACAGCACATAAGGCAATACTTATGAATAAAATATTATGAAAACATAGTCTGCCATCTCAATTTGCATAGCAAACATAGTTTAGGAAAGAAAAAAATTGAAAAGTCCATCATTCAAAAAAAACATATTCTCTTTGCTTACCCTTCTATCTTCAACGAACTTCAAAATTGCTACACTAATTGTCAATTATGAAAAGAATAGAATATTTCAATAGCCTTTTAAATGTAGAAGTCCTGGAAAGGGTAAAGATTCTAATTAAAATATTTTCTCTGACATTTAAAATTTTAGAAGGGTCTGGTTAGCTTAGTTAAGTTCTTCAGAATGTTTTGGCTGACTATTGACTGCAATTCAAAGTAGATTCTCTGGCTCAGTTGTTACTAGAGGATATATTTTCCTTACTGCTTCCCCCCCTTTAGAGTTCAGAATTATTTAAATATTTACAGAAAAAGATGTTTATTAAGGCTGCTAGGAAGAGACATAACAGTCGATCCCAACAGGGATAAGCCTATGTGTGAAATGACCTCTTGAACAAAGGATGGTGGCACATGTCCCTAAAGTAGTTGGAAAGAAAGCCCAGGCAGGTTTCAGAGCCCCTCCGTGTAACCACGCTGTTACAGTGCACCCCTCAAGTTAACAGACGTCCATATAGTTAACACTTATATTTTTTTAAGACTTTCTTGCTTTCCTTATTTATTCAAATTGTATACTTAGAACAAGGCTGCATCATTGCTGCTTTTTTCCTTTCCCCCTTTCTGTCGACTAAGGTCTTTCCCTTGGGGTTGTTGACAGCTTCTGATAGTGATTTGACATGAACTCTTTTTTGATTTGTCTGTTTCTTATAAAGGACTAATATGCTCCAAAGAGTACCACAAGCAGCTCTTACCCAGCAACCCCTAAGCTACTTTTTGTCCGCTCTCCCTGCTCACCACAGCCCTCTCAGACAAAGGAGAACGCTAAACAGTTTGCAGTAATGCTCGTAATGTAATAGGAGCCTCAATTTTGAAATCTGTCCATATGCATTAGCAGCAGCTGTTTTACAGCTTGAGAGAAAAAATTAGAAATCTATGACATAATGGAGGGAGAAAATGAGCCATTTCACTATAGAGATAGACTTGAATTCTGTATTAAGTCACAAGTGGACTTTTTTTGGTCCTTATGGGTATAAATTAATATGAGGCAGGGCTCTCAGGAAAGAAAATATAAATTCTGTTTGCTTAGAAAGTGAAGATTTGCTAGTTCTAACAAATGCAAGGAGAGAAAGGAGCCTTTTCGGAGATGTGTGATGTGATGCTCATCAGAGAGTCTGTAGGTATGGGTACTTTTGCATCAAGCATCTGCTTTCAAAGTCTCTTCATGAATGTTCTTTTTATGTGCTGATATCTTTTATACAGTCTTGATGAAAAACACTGTACTGTGATAGCATAAAAAAACCTCACTCTCTTCCACAATTATCCTACCTAATAGAGCATTGATCGCTCTTACTGCGTTTGTTTGTTTTTCGTGGCATTGCCCTATCTGAAATGATTTTATTTATAGGATAGCTTAAGTGCTTATTCTCTCTCCACTCTCACCTTCACTGGAGTAAAAACTGCAGATGAGTAGGCACGTTGCCGTCTTCTACATAGTGAGGTCTTCATTTTGCTTCATAATTAGCTTCTCTCCTCTCCCAGCAAGATTTTCAAGATTGAATCCAAGGGATGCTTGTGAGATGGAGCTCAGGTTCTTTTGACCTCTGTAAGAATCACTTCATGGTTAAAAAGGCTGTTCTTGAGACATTGACTCAGAAGAGCCAAGAACTTTTTCCTATATTCTAATGCTTGGTCGTTAAGGAAACACAACAGAATACAACTCTAACATGTCACATTCTACAGATCTCATTTATGAAACCCTGTGATATTTTTCACCCACTACCTAAAACAAGATGAGATAATTCCTGGCTGGTGTGAATTTTTTTAAGCATCTTTGCATTGATGTAGTTTCAGAACTAAAGCCTTATTGTAGCAGACAGCATGCTAACATTTGTTTTCTTTAATAGAATCTATTTAATTCTTATTATGACCATGAGTTTAGAAAGCGTACAGTGGCCCTCCTAGCAGTAGGAAGCTTCATAGATAGATAAAAGAGTAGAGGCAAATATTACAAACCCATTAGTTTATAACCAAGGTCTAGTGGAGGGGGTCTCAATTAGGAGCAGAAATAGAAGACTGATATTTAGTTGCATACATCTGAAGTCAGATTTTTCTGA
The DNA here is from genome assembly GCA_004027375.1 of Macroglossus sobrinus. Classification (NCBI taxonomy): domain Eukaryota; kingdom Metazoa; phylum Chordata; class Mammalia; order Chiroptera; family Pteropodidae; genus Macroglossus; species Macroglossus sobrinus. The sequence continues at coordinate 217,075 of PVKZ01000309.1, read as the reverse complement.
ATTGCTTGGTGTGCCCCTGAAATGAACACTTCCCTTGGCTTTTATAAGAAATTATAACAGCGGGATAACCTTGTTGGGTAAAATGCATCAAGCCCCAAACTAAAGGTTGTACATGCCTTACCTTGTTTAAGCTTCCTAATAACCTTATGAGGGTTGTACAAATAAAATATGGGTTAAAAGACTCCAGGAGTTAATGAATGATGAAATGATAATGCAAGCCTCTTTTAATACAACATAATTGCCCTAAAACGTGTATATTTCTTTTCAACTTTTAAAATGTAGCATAGATTGGGTATTCTAATATCATGTTTTTCTCTAGGTTTCATTTTTGTACATTTTAATAAGTTTAACATGTAGAAAGTAGTATTTTCTTGTAATAAAACAATAATCACAGAAAATTCTAAAATGAAAAATGAAAGTTCTCTATTTTCCCTCAGTTTTAATCTCTCTCTTCTCAATGTAACTTAAAAGTGACAAGTTTCTTATATAACCCTCCAGAAGTCCACTGTTCAGTTCTATACAGTTGTGGTTTTACTGGATAATATATTTTTGATGTTTTGCAACATTTTGAAGGCTGCATAGTATTTCCTTGAGTAGATACCATAATTAAATTACTGTTTCCTCTTTGATGGACGTTTAGGGCAAGATGAGTGTTTTCTTAATCCTCTAAAAAATGTGCTAAAATGAACAACTGTGTACATATATGTTTATATGTCTTTCTGCCCTTGTGGGAATATATCAAAGCATAACTTTCTAAAAATGAAACTGCTGGTCAAGTGCACATGTTAGTGTTGCCAAATTCTCTTCTTAAAAGGCTACATCATCTCATATTTCTGTATTAGTTATAACAAATTTCAATATATGGGAGTATTAGCTTATATTTTAAATGTTTTCAATTTCCTTTTGATGTTCATAGAGCTCCCAATTGGCAAGTCCTGCAGGCACCCTCTACTACCACCTCCCCTAAGTAGCCTGCATACTTTACACATATCATGAGTGAGTGATACTATTGCAAAGTACAACAGTACTTTCTGAATCTTTCCTCCTTCATGTGAAGTATGTGCATTCTGATGGTATTATTTACTAAGACTATAAATGTACTTAAATGACTTTCTAAAGATGAGGTGACACAATCGAAACTGGCAAACTAGATCCTGTCCCCCAAGGGGTGGAGGAAATGCCTTTTCAAGATCATGCTTTAACTTAGCTAATTGCAATTCAAAGACTAATGTGAGAAGGCACCGGGTACAAGAGTGAAGTCAGCTTTTCCTGTAGTTAAGAATAAATCTATAAATTCTGGTTATATGAATCGCTGAAAAATTATTGTGCAGGGATCAATAAATCACTTCTAAAACCGTGTTAGAAGACTGTTCCATCTCCTCAGTATACTAGTTACAATTACATTATTAGGCTCCAGAGTGTTGGGCAAACTTACTCTTTTAAGCTTTTAACATTGCAGTAAATGACCTGGCAACAGATTTAACATTTTCCTTGTAATGTCTAAGGTTAACTCTTTAGTAACTGGCCAGAAAGTCTCTTTCTAATCCTACCAGAATTTTAGAGCTATTATTTTCATTCTTAGTCACTTACAAATCACAATAATGCTATACAGGAAGAAGAGGTTAGGGAGAGGGAGGCATTTGTACTCTTCCTCCCAGTGACAAGGGGATAAATTTAAAAAATGGGAGGTCATCATTACAAATATCTGCACGTTATATATATTGAGCAAAAATACCCATTTTTACAACTTATTTAGGAGAGTTGCTTTGGGGCAAAAATAAAGAGTAAAAATAGTGATTCAGTATAACTAGCTAGAGGGCTGGTTTTCCTTTAGTTTCCCCCCTCCCCTGCAATGCTGAGATTAGACAATACCTAATGGGCCAGAGGCAGGTAAACACTGCAGAAGTCGGAAGGCTAGCACCTTCTGCAGAGGCTTGGGTCTGAGGGTCGGACTGTTGGGGAAGCAGGTATGTATAGCTTTTATAGGCTCACAGACAGTATGACCCTGAAAAGGAGTTCCTTCTGTAGAGAAAAGCGCTTTTTTATCCCAACAGATACTTTTATGGATGAGCCAATCCCCACCAGGAATCATGATTTTCCTTCACTCCTTAAGTGGTGTGTGATTCTTTTCCATGAAGAATGTTGAAAAATAAGAAGGCAAATCAGAAATTGGGGGAAAGGATAAGATATTCATGTATAACATGAATTTCATAAAAATTATTTAGTTATAGAAATTTTTTAAACCTTTTTAAAGCTCTCAAGTGCGTTTTTGAAAAATTAAATTACACTTTCTTGGGTCTGAATTTTGGCATGTCGTTTTCTAATAGCAAAAAAATTTTCAAAGTCAGAGATTCTACACCAGTGAAATGAAGACTAAAACATGAGCCTTGGCAAAGAAACATTGGAAACTTTAGTACAAAACAAGTTAATAATAAATATGGTTAAATTTAGAGAGCCTTTATTTTAGAGGAAATACTCTATCTACTGTCACGTATTGACCCAGGTTTTTGTATAAAGTATGAAATTTAAAAATATATATATTTTGTAATGCAAATTGTTTGTAAACATGGAAATATTATAGTATTTTGTGTGCTTAGTATAAGCTTCACTTAACAGCTAATGCATCCCCCCAAAACCATCCTAATTAAAAAGCCCCTATAAGTCTATGGCCATGCTACCCTGAACAAGCCTGATCCTGTCTGATTTTGGAAGCTAAGCAGGGTCGGGCCTGGTTGGTACTTGGAGGGGAGACCACCTAAGAAGACCAGGTGCTATAGGCATAAAAAACAAAAAAATTAAAAATAAGGAATTTTAAGATGACAAGTTCCTTGTAATCTATGAGGTCACCCAAGGGTTGCCTTGCCTAAAAAAAATAATAGTGAAAATAAAAATAAATTTAAAAAATAAAAAAATTAAAAGCCCCTGTAAATCTCAAGTTGTTTTGATTAAATTAGGCAAATCTAGTAAATACATCATAATTATGAGATTATTCCATTCTTTAGTATTCAGCTCACCAGGCATTAGATGTTTTGTCCCACTTTCATGTATCAGCTGTCAATTGTTTATTGACAGAAAGATTATAGCACCAGTCATCAGAGTCTCTCAATCAAATATTCGTCTACTTCTTGAGTTCTTTCTCAGAGTTTCCTGCCAGTTGTTCCTTCATCTTCAGTATATCTAGTGACAAGGAGCCCACTAACATTCCAACATGTTTCATCTTTGGGCCTATGGAGTAATTTTAGCCATTAGAAACCACATGGAATGTTTTTAAATCCTTCAGAATTAACTTACATTGTACTCAGCCAAGTATTTTTAAGCCCAACTTCTAGTAACCTGGAAAAACTGTGGACCAATGGAACATTAAAATCAGAGGGAAATTGATAATTCTTGCCCCCCAAATTGAAAGACATGAGTCTGAAGCAGTATTTACATATAGTGTGGCTGCTTCCACCTTTTTCTAACAGAGAGTAAATTTTTATTTCCCCAATATCTATCTATAGATTGCCAGAATGATAAGGAAGTAGGGAAAGGCTTTCTCACAATGATACTCTTTGTAACAAGGCAGTCTCAGGAGCTCTAAAGAGAAGTGTGACTGAGGCCGAGATCCTATGTTTTAGATGTCCTAATAAACACATGTTGGACTCAGCGTTTGAATCTTACTCTACAAGACACGTTTTCAGCATATTGACCTTTTCTTGCACAGCAAACACATATTTAGCCATTATGACCAGTGACATTTTTAAATACAAAAAATATATTTTTATTTATGTAAGCAAAGGAACTATTATGACTTCCTGTAGCTAGTAAACTATATACAGTACTAAAGCCTTTGTTCCTAGTACTTGCACCACATAATAGTTTTACAGTTTGTTGTTGTTGTCTTATGCAAAGTCTTTCTTTATGTGTCCCTGAAGTCAATTTTTAAAAGTTGCGTGTTGTGTGATCCCAGAAGCTTTGGAGGATACAGGATATAAAACAGTGAATGATAGAATGTAACCAGGTGGTGGGTGCTCTAATTTTCATCATAAAGGAGAGCTTTTTCATCATGAAAATCTATATTTTGCAAAGAAAAAGAGTTAGGTCTGTACTTGATTATATTAATTTTAACACTTTCAAATAATCTAGTCCGTTGGAATGAAATATCAGCCTGAGGTAATTTGCTCTGAAAAACCAACTGAAATGAAACATTCCATTTCATTTGTTACTCAGATAGCCAAATAAAACAAGGTATAATTAGTCCTGACTTCCTGCTCTTGCTCATATACCTGAGGCTCCTCCCTGCTCTGGCTGCAGCTCTGCATACCCAGGATCTGAGAGGAAGCACTGAAGGCAGCTTGGGAAATGGCTCGCTTTTCTACACATTCAGAAGTATGTATTTGATCCACATTGTTGGGACAAAGAGAACAGATATGATTTAGAGAATTACCTTTGTGGACAGGATCAAAAAGTTAGTTGCAAAGCATTTGCAGGGTGTTTGGGATTTTCAGGAACTTGACTCGAGTATGTCAGATGTTAAATCCAGGTATGTGTGTATATAGGTACGTGGTGTGGTGATGTGTGTGTGTGTGTGTAAAATATTGCTCAACATTTTCAATGACAGCATTCACAATTTAGTTGATAAGATAGGTGGTGCAGGACCTGAGTGCTACTTGCTAGTAATAACCCTTCTGCACCTCACTTTTCATGATCTAATTAAGAGTTCCCCCACAGTGAAAGTTCATTTATTATAGCTCTCCTTGGAAAGCTGACCTTTAAATGTGGATTTCTAGAAGGAGCACAAAATAGAACAAGTGAAATGCATTCAGGAAAGGGGGTGGCTATGACATGAGTTAGCTGGGAAGACCTTAACTTGATAAAAGAAAGAAAACATTTCAGTACATATAGCTACTGACAGGGCCAGTGTATACTTTAACTTTGCTCGCATGCACGTTCTGTTTTTGGTGTTTGTCTTGTGGTTCCTTGAGATCACGACGGCCACGTTTGATCTAAAGACATTCGTCTTAGACTAGACTTGAGCCGGAACACTGTGAGGCCACTGAGCCCCTGAGCCTCCGCTAGAATATCCACGAAGTTGGAAGGTTGAAACTGCCCTCCTTGCCTGGAGCAGCTGAGCTTGGATCCACTGATGGGACCTCAACCAGTGCAGTGTTAGCTGAAACTCCTTTGGAGAGGAGATGAAAGAGAAGGAAAGTTTCATTCTAAAAGTTGTTATAAAGTTTCAGCGTTTTACAGAAAGAAGTATTTTCCCCTTATTCTCTATTTCTATTTCATTGTTTCCTTCTCCCTTAACCCTAATCACAATTAGCTGGCAGTACGATTAAGGCAAGAAATTGAGGGACAGACTAATAAACTAGGAAAAATTGTAGATGAAATCTTCTGTTCATAGACTTTAAGGAAAGATGTTCCACTGCCAGGGAAAACGTTGTAACCTAATTTCTCCTCAGATGCAAAGAAATAACCACTGGGCTCTCTAGGAGTCCATCCGTGAACGAATTTGCATGGGTTTCTGTAATTCTGTAGAGTTGAAGATACCAAAAGGACATGTTGCCCACGCCCTACTTTGATTTTAGCTGTTTTGGGTTTCATAATTCTGAGATAGTCATTGTATTTCAGTGGGCAAGTTCCAAAAGCATAGAAGACTGACAGACAGCATTGTCTAATAAAACATCTCCCATTTTATCCCCTTTGGAATGTAATCCAATTTATGATGATGGCTAATAATTACCTGCCCTCACTGTAGCAACAGAATAGCTGAATGTGCACCTCTAGCTTTTTTACGTATGCAGTTTCTCACTCTCAGGCTCTCTGTATAATCCATTCTTTCCTCCAACACTTTAAAGGCTTGGAAACATTCAGTACAAATTTTCACAGCATAGGTAACTTTGAAGTGTAACTTGTCAGGTCCTGCTGACTTGTTTTTGTGCTTTGCCTACAGGATTGATGAGGATGAATATTTTTTTAACTAACAGGTGTAACCTGAAAGTTTGTGGTTGAGTGACAGGAGGGTTGGCAACCTTTTTTCCCCCCCTCACATACTGTGAAATTTACTTTTGTCTACTCATGGGAATGAATTGCATTTGCAGAGAGTTAAAATATCCACTAAAGCCAAAATCCCAATTTTAAGTTCTTGCAATGAAGTATAAATGACAACTGCACATTCTCGTTTACCTGGAATAATCACCATTTATTCCTGTAGTTATTAACGATAGCCTATTTTACTCTCAGATATGTCCTGATTTGGACATTATATTTATTATATGGTCACCCTGAACATTTTCCAAAGGGGGAAAAAATATAGTAATTTTGTGTGCTGTTGCAAAATGGCAGCTTGTTCCCCACCCTGCCAAAAAAAAAAAGAGAAAAGGTTAGCAATCATAAATTATAGCAATCAACATTTCACATTGATTCCTGTGAGAGAAAATAATATTTAAGCGTAGGCATAGCAAATATGTTTCAACTCAAGTGCCAACTCTAGTTAATTGGCAGTGGCTGCCCAGAGAACCATGTGAGGATGATCTGAAATCAAATCTGAGGCCAGTGGGAAAGAGGGCTTTGTCTTAGTGCTGATGTCTGTCATGAGCACTGGAAGAGGTAGTTGTAAAATGTAGGCCAGGTATCAAATATTGCTATTGTAGAGATAGACGGGATGTTAGTGATAATTCAACCTAGTGTGTTCCAAAATGTGTTCCACAGAATACTAATTCTTCCGTGTGATTCTCAAAACACGTGCTCTATTATCCAGTAAGACTGAGAATGATGCCTGCTATTGTATTGGAAATGCACTGTATATTGGCACAAAGTTCTAAAAAGTTAAGTAGTAAAGACAGATGTTTAATTTTGTTAAACCTAATTGGCCACAGAACTCTTTTTTAGTGGTTATCTGTCAACTTGCTGCAGAACTAGTTTCTTGGGACACACTTGAAATAGCACTGGTCTAGCTCATTCCTCATATTTCACAAATAAGGAAATTCAAACCTCAAAAGGAAGAAGTACCAGATCACATTCAGTTCAGCTGGTCTCTGGACCAGGCAAAACCAGAACCCCGGACTGCTGACTCCCAGTCCTGTCTCCTTTCTACTGCTTCACCAATGCAGAAAGTGTTAGGAGCAATCTAAAAGTTTAACAGCTTCTGACAACATGAACACTTAGTGTAGATTCCAGTTGCCTATTTTTATAGTTGCTTTTTAGTGATAGTATTTAAATATCTGCATACTCACAGTATCTAGACAAGAAGTTACTTCTCATGGTTCATAGAAAAAAATTACTTTTGAAGTTTAGTTTTATCTGGACTGCTCACCCTCCTTTCTATTATATCTTTCTTTCTTAGGAGATAAAGCAACTGGGAAAAGACTTACTGAATATGAGTCTGGTTTTGGATCAAAATCTAGTTTGTCATTTCATGGGCTTTGAATTTGAAAAATTCTATTGGACTCTTTTGGACCATAGGGTTAAAGTATATCTGTTGTCCACACAAATTTAACTATTGGCCTTCGAGCTATGTAGTCATGAAATTATAGCCATAGTAAATTTAGACAAGAACTAATTTCACTTTGGTCTGCCTATTAATCCACATGACAGAAGAAACATGAAGTGTCCTGTGGTTAATATGAGCACATGTAAAAAATTAAGAAATCTTTGGTAACAAGACAGAAAATACTCCATAAAAATTAACTGGTGTTTAATTAAGGGTGTATGAAACATGATATTTACAGATGGCCTGACTTTGAGACATAAACGAAATTCATCTCAGGCTGCAGTTGCAGCTTTTGTCTTGGTGTTTCACCAGTTCATGGCTGAGCACTGCCATTCCCTTGGAGAAAGGAACACCTGGAAAATATAACCATTGTGGAACCACTGATGTCTCTGGAGGGTTTTTTTACCCTTTATTTTCTTTATAATAACATGAAAGAAACTGGTTCCTTTAGTTTTCTTTAAGCATGCACTTCCATGAAGCCATGTGGCTGCTTGCATTTTGGAAGAAGGGGGCAGCTGCAGGCTAAATTTGCCATCCTGCAATCATCATTGACATCCCTTTGAAGATAAATGCTCTAGAAAGTACAAATCAGTGGAGTTGTAAAGCAAAAATAGACAGATGTCTTTCAACTTAACTTGTTTCCCCATGAGCATAAAGAAACTGACTTATAGGAAAAAACAAAAACTCAACTGTAAAGGTTTTTATTTTAAAGCACCTCATTGTTTCTATTAAGTGGCTTTTAAGATTTACCATTTTCTAGCAGAGTTGGAGAGTATTAGCCAAGATTCATTAATGAAGCTTTATAACTTTATAAATCAGCTTTGCTCATTTTTAAAGCCAAATGTTTAAAATATAGAGCACAGAAAATTTCCATGATACATAGTTGTGGTTCAAAAAAATAAAGATACCAAAAGAAACTCAGTCATAAAATCTATGTTTGCTTTTAAGTGGTAGAATTAGAATAGATGTTACTAGTTATCTTGTAAGCCAAGTAGTGCCATATGTGTGTAACAAACTGTTAGTATACTATCCTGGGTAGTATATATTATACTTTGCCAGTGGATTTGTTAGTTCCTCCCACTTAGAAGTTGAGTTTATTCTCATAAAAGTCAACAATATTGCCCCATTTTAAAGAACCACTGTGTTCTGAGCTTGCCCAAGTGTATATCCCAACACTAGTATACAGTTCTGAGCCCCACTACCAGTTGCCAGGGTCATAAGAGAAGGGAAAAGGAAGGCCACACCAGGGAGGTACGTTTTCAAATTTAGTTATCCTTCTGACCACTTTTGATCCCTAACCAAACAGTTCCTAGGACTGCAGTGGATACAGCCACTCTCCTTCAACAATCAGCCTCAGACCAAGTCAGAGGTTACATTTAACCTCACTTTGAAATGTAGAAAGTGAACAATTAAATATTGAATTTTTCTATGTAAAACACATTCTTGAATTTCAGTCCTTCCACATCCTGCTGGTGCCATAATGTAATCCTTGAATTTTCAGCACCATCTTATTTTTAGGCTAGAATGTTAAAAAAATCCCGAGGGGGAAAAAGATATTATTCATTAAGAAGACATATTTAAATGGTCTTGATTTCAACATTCCAGCACAGAATAATATAAAGAAATGTGTCCTATTATGGAGCTTTAAATACAATAATCCTTTTTTCCTCTGTGTTAGAATTCTTTGTAAATAGAAAGCAAAAATTTAAGACTCATAGAATCTATCCACACTATTTCCTCTTTAATAAATTGATTTCAACCTAATTATTTTGTCTAAAGCAAACAACCTATAAGCAAAAACCAGGTTTTGAGGATTTTGAAGCAGTACATACTTCCATGTGATGGAAGAACCTAGTTCATCAAATGAAGTGTATTTAGCATTTCCTCATGTCTGTAATTGGATGTTCTCTATTTTCCCATACTAGTAGTCCCATGAAATAAACCCAGTTTACTGACATCTCTACCTCTGGTCCCTTGGGTTGGAGGTGAAGTTCAGTCAACCCTTTGATGAATGAATAAATGTTTGATAAGTAAATATGACTACACCTAACCACTTTACATTTTATTTCCAATTAATGCAAGGTTATTCTCATACCCTGTTTATGGCTTTGAAGTCTGACAACCAGTCGAACTGGCTCACTCGTATGTGAGCAACTCTCAGTTGGTTTTGACTGGGGTTTGCCACATACTGATTTTCTAAGATTTCCTTCTTAGCTCTCCGTTGCTTGGCAATTATATAGCTGTTCAGTAGCTCCACCAGAGATTAGGACGACTTAGTAAAATTTGTTAAAACTTGTTTAGAACCTAGTAAAAAAAATATTAATGAAAGATGAAGCTACAAATATTGAGGAAAATGAAAATTTGAAGATTACCTGGATTTAATTATCCATAGTTGTCTTTTTCATTTCTATAGATAAATGAGAGTTGCTTGTGTCTAAAAATATGACAAATACTTTACAAGGTTGTTGAGAAATAAAATAAGGCTATATTTATACAGCCTGTAGCATATCATAGGCATTCAATAGATATTCTCTTTCCTTTAATTTGAATTTATAAGTCTTTAAGAACTATCATTCTTCCCAAATTTCATATCATAGCCTCATTCTATGAGATTATACTTATATAATTTAACCATTTTATAGTAGCAAATTAGAAGTATGATTGAAATTGACGTTTATCAGAGGTAGAATGGGAATGTAGCTGATTGGATTTTGATTTTCTAATATGCTCTCTAGTGCCCTATCCACTAAATAAATGGTTTTCAGGTGTTAAAAATGGAATGAAAAAAAGGTTCAGGTGTGTCTTCAAGTGGAATTTTACCTAAGTAGATTCTCTTAGCCAGATTACATACTTCCACATTCTTCCTCTCAACCGAACTGTCTCTTCCACTCTTCCCTCATAATAAATAGAAACAGCTTTCAGGATATGGAGGAAGGAGAAAAGCTATTCTCTAGAAAGAGACCAAATTGAGGCTGGCAAATACATTTTATTACAGACTTCAACTTCAGTTGCTTTGTAGGTTGTTTAAGTGGCCATGCTGAGATGTTCAGTCTCATGAGCAAAAACATTCCAGTCAATCAGTGATGTCTGCCATGGGTTGAGGAAGGGGGACAGAGGGCAGGGTATCATTACCTGTGCCGTGTGTTTATTAAACCTGTACTTTGTCGTGTTTTGTACGCTTTACATTTTAGCTCATCATGCCAACATTGCTTTTCCTAAGTTGCACTAAAAAGAATTTCAGAAAAATTTCAGAGGGTCAGCATTTAATCAGCAGATCTGACTTTTACCTATTTTTTCAAGACTATGAAATATTTTGAATCCTTTGCCAGGAAGCTGATAGAATGATGACCTTTAAGGAATTCAATAAAACAAATATGACTGTAGCACATCTCATCCATCTACTTTATGGCGTCAAAACTTCAAAACTCTAGGATTCTCTTAGATAAGAAGGTGTTTTGTTTTTGCTCTGTTACATAAAGAATGAACAAAGCTGATTTCCTCTTCCAATGTCTATATTACATGAATTATTTTGAGTTTCATTTTATGCTTTTAAGTGCACTTCAGTTTGAGTAGGAGAGTACAGATAAACATCTCCCCATATATATCTTAAGGCAGAAAACTACGATAGTTATTATATAAATTGTTTATCTGTTCAGTCCTTTGTAAGCATATTCATCTCTGATTAGTTCAGTGTTTTAAAAAATAGGTTTTCTTATTCAGGAAGGTTGAGGCTAGCAGATCAGGAGATGGCTGCCATTGAAAGATAGTTTATTACAATTTCCAAGAGTAGGGAATGTGCTCTAGTGGTGGGGACACACGGAGACATAATGGAGCTGGTCAGGAGCCAGAGGGAGCAAAGCGAAACATGGGTAAGAGCCTTTACTGTGGTTTCTGTGGGAAAGAATGAAGGTAACAGGGTAAACAGATTTAGGATTGGCTGGTCTGAATAATTTCAATGGGCTCTGGGGCATAGGGGTTATCCCTAGTTGATGCTACCTGGCTCTGAGGTGATAAGGTGATAGCCCTCAGTGTGATAGCCCGATAGAGGAGGTGGTGGCCATGTGACTCTGAACTGGTTGGTTTTCATATGAAAGGAGTGCTTGAAGAAGAGTCATTTGTAATAGCTAAGAATTGACCATTCCTGGGAAAGGCATTCTCTCCAAGGTCACCAGGTACTCAGATGTCAAAGCTTCAGAACCACAGAAAATAAAAAGGCACGGTTAATACACTCCACATGCCAGACATTTTGCTGGAACATACAACACACTTATTAGTGAATATGTTAATAAGATCAGGCCTCTACCCTGGAAAAACTTATATTCTAGTAAAATAGAAAGTCACATTAAGAACTAATTTTAGTAGAATATGGAAAGTTATGTGCTATGGTAGTGATAAAGATCAGGTGCTAAATTCATTGATACATTTAAGGACCCAAGGTGGGTGTGTAATGTTAGAAACACTATTATCTCTTACTATAGTCCAAAAAATGCAAAGCCATTAGTTACCTATACCTTTCATCAAACAATTCTCTACATCATTTCTTGGAATATGTTTAGCCCAATCATTAAATATACAAATCCTTCATTTCACCAAAAACTTTAGAATCCTGCATCTTTATAACTAGAAAATCTCATCCCCTCAGATGAGGAACCTGAACCAGGAAGGCTGACTTTCCTAAAATCACAGTTGAGCTTCTTTGTTCAGCCATTACTAGTTCCAATGTTCAAATCATAAATTAAACACATTAATCTAAGTATTGGCCCTGGAACCATGCTGCGTTTTTGTTGCCAAAGGGAGTCTGCCATCTAAATATTTGCAGTATTTTCCCCAGCCTCTTGAGTCACACCACAATTTAACAACATAGAATTGGTCACTTGACAGGTACTTTCATCAGTAACAATTTGACTTTACCTGATAGTGTCAAAAGGATAGAATGACTCACGTTAATTATTATACTTACCATCTGATTTAGACTGATTTAGTCTTTTCTCTATGCTATTTCTTCTATGCATTACAATGTGAGACACTTTTTAAATTTTATTCACAGAGCTGGAGAACAAAAAGCATGAGTATTAGAAAGCAAAAATCGGGTCAGCCTAATGGTTTGAAAGCACCAACCATTTCCCCATACGCAATTATTGAAGATAAGATGTCATAAGACCAAATAGATGTTAGACTGTTGCAGAAAATGCATTTGTTGCCTTAATCTCTCTGCCAGTATTAAAATATATTTCCAGTATTTCATCGTGCTTACTGATTATTTTTTTCAGCCTTACACTTATCGTCATTGCTCGGATTATAATTGTTCTTAATTTATTTTTTAAAACTACAGCTTCTATGGGATAAATATGCTAAAAAAGTTTTCTGCAAATACACATAGGATGTTAGTAGATGCTAAAAGAGAAAGACTATAGTCAAATAAGTTAATACTAGATTAGACATGTTAAATTTATTTTCTGCAGGACTTCAGGGCCTTTGATAAGAAAATATAAATTGCAAACATCAGGAAGTGATATATAATATGTAGCATCTTTCAAATTTAGTAGGCCACAGAGCCTTAACAGTAAACTCATTAGGCCTCAAATAGTAGTATAAGGACAGAAGATATGAAGTGGTATAACATCAATTGTTAATGCCAAAATTTGTTGAGTATAGATGGAGGTGGGAGAAACAAACAGAGCCCAGTTTTGCATGCATTTATATGCAAGGGTCCAGAAATACAAAACATAAAATATGGTTATATTAGAGAAGTGAATAACCCACTTGGAGAGCCAGGACTCTGTGATGCAAGTTAGTGAGAGCCAAATATAATAGACCAGAACTACTTAACCTTTTATGTGCAGATAAATCACCAGAGGAACCTAAACTGATTTAGTAGATTTGAGATGAGGGTCAAGATTCTGCAATTCTAAAAAGCTCCCAAATGATGCTGATGCTCCTGGTCCAAGGATCACACTTCGAAGAGCAAAATGAGCAGGAGCTGGCAATCCCTTTCTATAAAGTTTAGATAGTAAATATTTTAGCATTTGTGAGCCATACAGTCTGTTGCAACTTTGTCATTGTAATGCAAAAACAGCCAGAGACAATATGTGAATGAATGGCCATGGTTGTGTTCCAAAAAAACTTTATTTATGGATGATGGAAGTTGAACTTTATATAGTTTTTGTATGTCACAAATATTTTTTAATTTTTTTCCAACATTTAAAATTATAAGCTTGTAGACCATATACAAATAAGCAGCGTACCTGCAGGCTCCAAGTTTGCTGAGCTGAGTTAGAGGTCAAGATAAAAGGCTCCCTTGGGGAGTTGGCAGAGGTTTCTCTATGAAGCATATCTAACCAAAACAATTTATCTTTCTCTCTTTTAAACCTTCATTGCATTTTTTTCATGCTTCTTTTTCCCTCTAATAGTTTGTTTGTATCTTCTTTATGGAAGATAAAAAAACTCTGATGGGTAGTACAGACAAATAAACACCTCAGCTAGTTTCAGAGTGTACCAGGTATTCTTCCTACCACTGTGGTATGTAATGCAAAGCCTTCCGTGTAAATGCCCAGCAATCTTGTGTTTGATTGAATTTAATATGTTGAAAGAGACTTTCTGTTGGCTGTAAAGAAGAGTAGCTTTTAGATGGGATTAATGAAGAGAGTAAGAGATTTCCGAGGGGAAAGTAGATAGTTAATACGTAAGGGTGGTGTCAGGGACAATACATCTATGTCAAGAGTTGACAAACAGAGGATTAGTATGAGAAAATAATAGAAAATAAAATTGGGGTCAAGTTATATGTAAGTAAATACAAATCTGAAATTTAGGGAATGATTTAAGTAGGAAAGAGTTTCAAGAGCTTAATCTCGTACAGCAGTGGTACTCAACCTTTTTGGCACTAGGAACTGATGCTCTTCTGAGAATCTAATGCCTGACGGTCTGAGGTGGAGCTGAGGCGGTGATGCCAGCGCTGGGGAACTGCTGCAAATACCGACGTAGCTTCACTGGCTCATCGACCACTCACCTCCTGTTGAGCTGTCTGGTTCCTAACAGGCCACTGATAGGTACCAGGACACAGCCTGGGGGTTGGGGACCCCTGTGGTACAGGACATAGAAGAATTCATAGTTTACTGGAGGTGAAGAGGTCAATTAAAAAACTTAAGATCAATTAAAACTTAAGCCACAGTCAGTCCTAAAGGTGAAGATCTAGACCGAGACTGTAAAAGGAGAACTGGAAGATGGCTCCAGGCTGGAATGCTCTCTAGGACTTTATGAAAACAAAGGAAACCCCAAATGCCTTCGAATCAAGAAATACAGTCCTTGTGAACTACCTCAAAAGTAATACATATTTCAGTGTGTAGGATGCTCAGTTGGCTGGTTTTTTTTAAAAAAAAAATGTTTTTTTAATTCCCAAAGTTAAAGCTATTCTTTTCTGAGTGTCCCGTATTTGTTTTTTAATATAGTTTCTGGTCTTATGTTTTATTCATATTATTTACAGATTAAAAATAGACACAGTGATATTATGCTATCTCAATATAGAAAAAGTTAGTCTTCAGGGCCATGTTTTCACAAAGGGTGCCAAGTCCAAACAATTTTCTAGAGGTTAGACTCAGAAAATCTCCAAGTGCTGATTAAGAATTAAACAGACAATACAGTCCCAGAGACTTCAGTCCTTTTAGTTGTAAGTGGCACATTCCTACATATTTCTTTAAAAATAAATCATGTTATGAGGGGAGTTTGGGGCAGCTTCATATTTTTTGTAAAATTCCTGTTGAGAGTTTGAGGTGCTGGGGGAATAAAGGAAAAAGTGTGAGAGAGAACTCGGTGTTAAAACAGTCTGGCAACTTACAGCCTCCCACACCAAGGTCCTGCTTGTTTGGGAAAGGAAACGCGCTGATCAGCAAGAATGAATTACAGCACAACTGCTCCGTCTCTTTAGTTGTGGAGGCCAAGCAGTCTGCTAGAAAGTTTTGTAAATATCAGAAATGTGGAAGGCATTAAATTCGTTATTGCTCAGCTGATCAGAAGTCTTAGGGTCAACAAAAATATTGCTGCCTATGATTTTTTAATGTGATGATTAGTTTCCCTTGATACATTAAATATTTTGTGCATAACGTTTATATTACTTTCGTATTTTTCTTTAGATAAGAATAGTAGATAAAATTGTAATAAATGTAAGAGTCATTTTTTATAAAACATTTCATAAGACACTTTGAATTTGTTTTTTTTTGTTCTTTTTGTTTTTAACTGAGATTGTCTTTCCAACATTGACAGTGTCGCTTATTTTGAGGTTGATAAAATGGATGGGAAACTTTACAAAGAAAATCTGTGGGAATTGTCTAGTCGTTAATTTCATGGTCTAAAATGTAGTTTCTCTCAGTAACACACAGGTTTTTTTTTTTTTTTAACCAAACAAGCATCTTATTACACAGCATCTAGCCTTGTACTTCTTTATTATCTTAAACATCACCATTTCCTTTTTTTCTCTCCTGTCCTTTGACCTCCATGTGGCCTGCAGATGGTTCTGTGAGGGGAGGGAGCTGCACAACACTCCTGACATTCAGATCCGCTCTGAGGGCGGGGACCTCCACACCCTGATCATAGCAGAAGCCTTTGAGGACGACACAGGTCGCTATACCTGTCTGGCTACGAACCCCAGTGGCTCAGACACAACATCTGCTGAGGTGTTTGTTGAAGGTAAGGAGAGATGAGCGGTGAGGGCGTGTGGATGGTCTGACAGCTTGGGTATCAGCAAGGCTTCATTGTAGATGAGCTTTTCCAGTGCAAACAGCATAATGGTGGTGTGATTCAAACCTCATTTCTCCTGAAAACTAAATAAATCAAGCAGCTCTGACACTTAGGCATACGTCAACCATGTCTAATGTCAACATTTGTTCCTTTTAATTCAAAACATTTCAGCTACATTAACTTGAATTTACTTAAAATGTAAATTACTCAACTTATTTTTGGTTTTCTGTAGTGGATAAATAAAGGGAACATATTGAAGTACCATATCTATCCACCAAAGTTAAATTGTAGATGTCTTAGGAAATCATTCATGAGAATGATTGGGTATTTTTAAATGTTCTTATTTTTATTCTAGAATATTTCCTCTTTTGTTAAACTCTGTTGTTCCTGTTAAATGTCCTGTGAACTTAAAATCACTAGGTAAAAAAAATTTCAAGAATTATGTTGCCTTAAAGTGGGGTAGGCAGAGAGTAGAATATTTCTATTGCTCTGTCAATTCATTTTTGACAAGACTCAACCTGTAGGGAATTAGAAAACTTGATATTAAAGTATATAGCTTTACATTATTATTGTTTTTTGATCAGTACCAATAATTTAATGTGAAAATGTGTTTTAAGCACTGTAGTGTTCATATTCTTACTGTCCCTAAACTCATAAATAGATGGTTGCTTTTCAAAACAATAGTTAAAATATAGAAAATAAAAATCCTGAGGTCTCCACTGCCTTAATCTTCATCTTTTTACTATTTTTTTATGTTTAATACCACCAAATTATTAAAGTAGAAGCAGGATGTGAACCATTATTTATAGAACTGACAAAAAAATTGTTTTAGAAGTAACTTACCACTAAAAGTGTGTACCTTCTAATAAAAATTTCTTCTGCATTGTCTTGAAGGCAAACATCTATGAGCTTCTTGAGGGACCTTGTCCTGTTAATTAAAGCAAACATTCTGCATATAACAGTACCTAATTACCTACATGGGACTTATAAATGTACACGTATACATACATAATCATTTAAATGTCATCGTAAACCTATATGGTATTATTTGCATTCCCTTTTTACAAGTGGGTAAACTGAGACCCAGAGAGGTTAAAGGGACTCATTCCAAGTTATATAAGGGTTTAAACCCAGACAGTCTCATTCCTCCAGGGCCCATATGCTTAACACAATGTCACACACACATCAAAGTGCTAAATTATTAGAAAAATATTGACAGAGATTTTCAACAATAAGTTAGCCGTGAACATCAGTCATGGGTGGGCTGTGTAATAAACTTCTTAAAGTGTTTTAGAATACAATAAAGGGAACTTAAACTTCTATTAAAATGTATTTGTTAATGATGATCAGATTTGTCTCCCAAATCCAAGTTTAAATAGAGCATCTTAAAATTAACTTCTTTATTTGCTTTCAGCATTGCTAGAAATATGGATGTGTGTATACACACACACACACACACACACACACACACACATATGTATATATATATATACATATATATATACATATGTATATATGTGTGTGATATATATATAGATAGATAGATAGATATAAAAATAGTTATAAGGGTACAGATAAACCCAAAGATTAACTGTAAGATATATAAACTAGACTCACTTTTCATATAAAAAAAGAAAAAATGTATCTACTTCTGAAACCAGTTTTAGTATCTAAACCTGGCAGACCCAAAACATTCACAACATGATCTTTAATTCTATTTAATTGAATTTGGTTCTTCCGTGAGAAGCTTCTGAACCACCAGTCCTCTTCTGGCTTTGAAATTGTCTAGGTAAGCTACTCAGTATGGGAAAAGTACACCTCTAGTTTTATATGCCACATATATTTTGTGCCCTGGAAGTCAACAAAGATACTGTTTTTTTTCCAATGCACAGTTTCTCACATGATAACACTGAACTTACTTAGCCAACCAGCCATTGGATATCTGTGACTTCAGGTAGGATAAGGAAACTGGACAGACCAAGAATAAAGAGCCATTAAGATTCAGTCTCCTATGCCTAATATAAAATGCTTTAGAAACTAGCCCACTGGCCTATGAATTATGGATACTAATTTTTAAAAATCCTTAGAGATTTCAGTGTATTATCTCCAAGAACTTCAGATAAATTCTTATGCCATTATGACTAAAAGTATGAAATTTTTATATTTACTCATCTAGCACTAAATTAGACTCAGTCATATCACTATTGAAGTGTTTCCTAATGCATGTTGTTAATATGTCAGCATGCAGTCATTGGTGGTCTATCAGAAATCAGGGAGTTTTCTATAGAATTTGAAAACTAAACAAAGCCTTCCCTGAAAGTTTAACAGCCTACTAGTTGGAAACTGTCTAAATTTTAGTTGTCTTATGCATCAAGTTTTAGAATGATACAAAAGAAATTATAGCTTAAGAACAGTAGTACTTCATTTTTATGTGGATTATCTCATTTAATCTTTACAAAAACCACCCCCATTTATGGTTGAGGAAACCAAAGCTTTTAGAGGCTAAGTAGTACCCATAATACCACCCCCCCACACACACACACACACACAATTCAGGAATTCAACACCACGCAGTCTGACTCCTGAATCTGCCCTCATAACCACTAAGAATAAAATGTAGATGAACTCATTACTGGGACAGCTGTAATCCTTACCTTAATCTAGTAGCAAGATTTAGCATCTGAGCAAGCATTCTTGAAGGCACATAATTGAGCTCTCTTTAGTCATGCAGCAGGTATTTACTGAGGGACTGCTTGCTGTACGGCAGGCAGTGGCCTACACGGGGGCACATTTGTGAACAGGACAGGCCTGTGTCCTCACTGCACTGACATTACAGGAGAGGAGGGAGAGTAAACTAGTCAACTCATAAATAATTCCTACACCAGCAAGTGCTAGGAAGAAAATAAAGGTGGCTGATGGGATAGGGTAATCAGGGAGGCCTCCCTGAAAGTAGGCATTTGATCTAAGACCAGAACCCTGAGAAGAAGCCAATAGGAAGACTGGGAAAAGAGCTCTTCAGACAGAGGGCCCTGGGTGGGAAGACCAGATATGTTTATGGACTTTTAAGATCTATTCTATTAGCAACTTTCAAACATATAATACTGTATTATTAACTACAGTCACCATGCTATACATTACATGTGTAGGACTTATTTTATAACTGGAGTTTGTACCTTTTGACACCCTGTACCCATTTCACCACTCCTCACAATTCTCCCCAGCTCCCCACCCCGCCTCTGGCAACCACCAGTTGATTCTCTACATGAGTTTGGGTTTGCGTTTTTTTTTTGTTAATTCCACACATAAGTGAGATCTTATCCTGTTTGTCTATATCTGTCTGACTTATTTCACTTAGCATAATGCCTTCAGAGTCCATCCATGTGATTATAGATCACATGGCTGAATAATATCCCATTGTGTGTGTGTGTGTATCACATATTCTTTATCTGTTCATCTGTTGCTGGATACTAGGGTTGTTTCCATGTCTTGGCTATTGTAAGTAAGGCAGCAATGAACACGGGGATACAGACATATTTTTCAGTTAGTGTTTTTGTTCCCTTTGGATAAATACCAGAGTGGAATTGTTGGATATGATGATTTTTTTTGCAGTTTTCTTTGTTTTCTCGCTTATTTTCACACCAGAATTAATAGAGTATGTTTATATGCTAATGAAAATAATCCAGGAGAGAAAACGTAGATTGTGAAGAGGAGAGGGAGAGTAAAATAGAGAACAAAGTCTTTGAAAAGGAAATGGAATCTGGCCTACATGGGTGCTGGTGAGAGAGGTGGGTACCCTTAAGGGCTAGATGGCAAAGAAATAATCTCAAGAATTTCATGATGTGAATAAGAAAGGTAAACATCCGAAATATAGACATCTCAAGTCTCCACCACTGCTCCCCTCCTGATTGCAGGATGGATTCCACAGATGATTATAGCTGTAGGCGCTCCAAGTGGGGAAGAGTGGTGGGGGAGAAAAATGTTGGACGAAGGAAGGCAGATTAAACTGGACCTTGTGGATGAGGATTTGGGTTGAATGGAGAGGAGGACAAAGCAGCATTTAAAGATAAGGAAGGGGGCACCAAAAATCAAACTTGATGCATATTGGCAGATTCTATTTTATATTTATTTATAGGCTCTCAGTAATTCAAAAAATCAGATAAAATGTGTACCCCTTTTAAGTCACTTTTGGAAGCATAGCATGATGTTACGTGCATAGTTGCTCCTGTTGACTCCTCCGGATAAAGCCTCTCTCAGTATTAGGTTCCTTTTGCTGTATTTTGAAAATGTGCTAAGAGAAGCTGAAGGAGTTTATGCACAGCTTTGGTCATTCTTTCACAATATACTCTGACCAACTCTATGACCTTAAACAGTCATTTACAGCTCTATAATTCAGTTTCTCCATCTCTGCATAGAGAAAATCAGATTGTTTTAAGGATTGAATGAGTTAATTCCCTAGAGTGGCACTTGGCCCATAATGTGCACCTTTATTACTATTGCAAAAAAAAAAAAAAGCACATTTTTATTTCCAAAAATCTATAATGTATAGGTAAAAAGAAAATATAAAAATTACATGTAACTCTACTACCCTGTGTCAGTCACTCTTAACATTTTTAGCTTTTCAATCTTTTCCCTATGTGTATGTATTTTACTCTGCATACTCCTTTATACTTTTTTTAAGGTAACCTATTTTTAAAAAAAGAAAATTGTTGAGGAACCAAGAAGTAAGTAGTTAGCACAATCATATAACTAGAAAGCAGTGGTGACAAGATTTGCACTCATGTTTTTTGAACTTATCAAATAATTATTGTGCTGGTAATGAAAACAACTGAGAAAGAAGGGAGAAAAATGAGTAATACAAAAAGAGGGCAGAGTGTATTTAGTCCTTAAATTTTGAAAGGTAAAACATGCAAAAAGACGAACTCCATGACTATATTCATTAAACTCACTCAGGGCTTAATACACACACACACACACGCACACATATACACATACATGCACATAAAACACATACATACATATACACACACATATACACATTAAATATATATACAAACATATGTAAACATATAACTTTTTAATGGTTGATATTTCCTTTCATGAAGACTTCCTATTTCCTAAATCTTAAGCTATATGATTTACATCTAATCTGCTTTCACTCAGAAATTAAAGCTTTTTTTAATCAAAGAAGGTAGAGTGAAAAAAATAAAAATAATTAAAACTGATTTCATGAGTGTATGAGAAATGAGCATTTTGATATATTTCTACTTTGCATACCTTTTTGGAGAAATGTTAAAAAATGGAAGTAATAAATACATCCATTGACAGTGGAATGATAAAATTATGGTAATCTCACACAAATAAATTTGAAGCAGCCACTAAAAATGATAAAGTCTTTTGTTTTTTATTGAAATAGGCATTTCATAATGTATTATGTAGGGAAGGGGCAATAATGGAATAAAAATACAGCTTTGTTATTCTTAAAATATTTATATGTATACACGGGGATATGTCCAAAGTATATGGGTGGTGGTATGCCAAAAGATTTTTTTTCTTTTGTTTTTGCTATCGTACATTTTGTAGGTCTTTTTCTACAAGTACTTTTTAAAAATGGAAAGGGAACACTTTTTAAAGTCAAGACAGGAGGCTCATTTTTATTATACTTCCACATGCACGCCATCACTGGAGTAGAGCGAAGATCATTGGCATTTGATTACTTCACCTTGTTGGAAACAGTATAGAAATAGTGTTTAAGCAGGTAAATACTTGATGAACAGATATAGTAATTGCAGGGGCTGGAACATATGTCTCTTTTAGTGCCTACATAAAACACTGAGAGAGATGTTTTAATAAATACAGAGAAAAATGTTAACCTGAGACCTGAGTGTTGTTTCCTGACCAGCAGGTGCAAAGCAGGTGACTGAGGGGAGGAGGTGGCAGAGAGAGGGAAGGGTCGCCCTGAGGGGAGGGGAGGGAACTTGCTGGCACTGATGGGGAGATTTGATCTGATGCTCTCTGTAAGAGCTGCTGACACTTGAGACAGAAGGTGACATTGATATTTCACAAGGGATTTGACAGGTATGTGAAACTAGTGAACATATTCAAGGGACAGAACCTTTTTCATCCCTGACCTTTTTTCTTTAAAATCAGCTGGAAAAAACGGTAGCAAAAAAGAATAAAAAAGAGAATGGCTTTCTAAATAGAGATAATCAAAGGGTTTTTATTTGTTTGTTTTTAATGAATTAAATGTTTGGAATCAGATGAAAATACCTCTTTCTCTCCCCATTGGCCACTTTGAGAGCCACTTTGCCATTCCTCTTGTCCTCCTCAACACTCATGATTATTGTTAAATAGATCTCTGTCAGGTTATCATGACTTTCTGATATATCTGTTTCCTCTGTTCTGCTTCCCCCACCTCCTCATCATGGTTAGATGTTTCTCGTTGTCTGTCACCTATTTTAGATGGTTTGCTGTTTGTTTTGCTCTGTTTTTTCCCCCTGCTCCCTCAGTTCATCCTGTACAGTTAATTTTCCAGATCACCACTCTCAATGCCTAAAGTCCAAACACTTTGGCCCTGGTATTCCCGGTTCTACCCTGTGTTTCTAGACTTACCTCCCATCAGTGTTTCTCCAACATGCTGCTCTGCACTCGTTGCATGGTCCACTCCCTGTCCCTAAAGAAGCTTTGCAGTTCCCTACTTCCATCCATTCATTATGGTGAGAAGTTCAGGCCCTCTATGAGCAAGGCCTGAAACTAAGCCCATGAAAGTCATATGGTGTGGGGAAAGTCATGGAGCATGAGTTCAAAAAACACAAGTGCAGATCCTATCACCACTGCTCTGTAGTTATGTGACCTTATGCAAATTACTTAACCTCTTGGTTCCTCTCATTTTTTTCATCTGTAATTGGATGTAACTCTCCTGTGAGTGAAGTTTATTACTATAATAATTAAATGCTATAAACTGCCTAACAGACTGTCAGGTAAATAGTAAGCACTCAAAAATTGGTAGTTCCATTTCTTAACACCACTTGAGTTCTCAAAGAACTTGTAATTTTCTAGCAGATGTGATATTGTAAGTGATATGAGTAGTATAAACAAGAACACTGGGAGTTTAGAGAAGACAGAGCCCAGAAAAATGACTGGGCTGATCTTAAAAGATAGACTATCAAGAAAAGACTGGTAGGAGTTTCCTGCCAGAGTGAATAATATAACTAAAGGTCCCACGATGAGAAAAGACCCAGAAGGGAAAGCCCTTGCCGACTTTGGATCTTTATTTAAAGTCTCCATCTTGGCGGAGCCTTCCTTAACCATCTTACTGAAAATTGCCTCCTGCTGCATTCCCATTGTTCCCAGCACTGTGTTTTCCCATGTCACTCACCATCACATCATGTATTCATTTACCTTGTCTGTTGTTTGTGTTCTCAGAAGAATGTAATCTCCACAGAGGTAGAGTTGTGTGTGTGTACTTCACTGCTGTGTTCCCATTACCTAGCAGAGGATACCCAGTGAGTATGTTTAACTCTCTGGATTAGAGTGATAGGATGTAGAAGTGCAGGACATTCTAGAAGACAAATTTGATAGAAGATAAGACTCTATTGTGGACTCCAGTCCAGGAGCTAGGTGAAGAAAGCCTGCACTAGGAGGTAGTTATAGAAATAAATAGGAAGGGACAGCAAACATTCCAGCAGAGTTACTTAAACATGACTGTCAACATCAGTAAAAAGTTGGAATAAAACACATTATAGTCACGGGGAGAAACACTAGGCAGCCATCCAAGAGAATTAAGTATAGATATATATTCTAAATATATTGATAGGCAAAAATAACTAATTGAAAAGAGTATAGATAGTGTGATTCCATTTGTATAAGTGTGTACATAAGAATATGTATGTTGATACATTAAATTTACCCAAAGAAAACATACCAGACTGTTAACATATGCCGAATGGAATCAGGAAAGGTATCCACTGATCTTTGCTATTCTGTCACACAATTCTGTGCTGTTTGGTTACTTTTCTGTAAGCAAGTATTTTAAGTTAGAGCATTTTTAAATAGATAATGTAAATACCTCAAGTTAACTATGCCTCAAAAGAAATATCAAGAATATACTTCTAATCATCACAGTTATCTTAAATGTCATCTAAAATCTCTTGTCATAAAATATGTGAGCATTAAAATGTAAGTGGAATTTGCATATTAACTAAAAATCCGACCCTTAATTCAAAACCATAATGAGGCAAATGAATTTGGGAGAGTGAATAATATAACTAAAGGTCCCATGATGAGAAAAGACCCAAATCAGAGACTCTTATTCAAGAATGAAGCCACCGCCATGTTCTAGTTCATCAAAAAGTCAGAAAGTATTTCCTAATCAATGAGTAATGAAGACATTAATAAGCCACATCATGTAATCTCCTAGGAAGGGTTTAAAGTTTAAAACCATGGATGTTTTATACATACACACATTTGTTTCATAGTTTATAAACCATTTAAGAGTATGGTTGTGATGACCAAAGTGATAAAAATGAAACTAATAATAAATCTGGCATTAAAAACATGTTGCTTAGAAGAAAGTCTTTCATGGTAGTTCTTTTTTTAATATGATTTTCTGAAGATACACTCCAAGTAAAAAGGATCTGAACCATTCTCTATTTCAGAAAAAGACTTTATATGTTGTTTAAAGATGAATATTACTCTTTGATGTAATTATAGATTCTACTTACATCTTTATTATTTTTAACTCTCTCAGGTGCCAGTTCAACAGATTCTGACAGTGAAAATTTAGTTTTCAAATCAAAACGTGGAGCTATGCCACAGTAAGTACCTACGATTCCATCAGTTATATAGCAAAGAATGTCAGAATTGTTGGGATATGAAGACATGCATGTTGTGCTTTGAAGGAAAATGTCAACCAATGTCAATCAAAGATCAAACACTTGAACATGGAACACAGTTTTTAATTTATGAATTTGAACTTTGAAGTCTGCATTTCTCATCGCTATGCTATTCTCTAACCATATTCAGTGTTAGTTACAAAGACAACTGACTGGTTATAAATGTGTAAAACATTTGTATAAATATCACATTGAGAGAAAATTTGTTAAATCACTACTAAAATGTAAATGAGAATCAATTTATTTATACAAATTGGAAAAATATCTCATTAAGCCAGAAATGGGTTTCTATTTGGATAAAGTCTATTTCTAATTATATCTGGTTTTGAAAATTTATCAATTTTTTCCTACAAGGACATGGATTATTAGTAAAATATTAATATCTTAATATTTTGAAAGATCAAATAAAATCTGCCAGAATTTTGTAGAAAACTATGAATTTTGAGTCTCCGTCACTAAGTTCCTTTGATCTGCCAGTATATACATAACAGGTATATCCATTCAGCATTAATTAATCACCAAGTATTAGTGCTGAAGGGACCTTGATAAAATCAAATATGTACTCTGCCACCTCTCGTTTCAGATAAGGATGTCAAGTTTAGTGAAGTTGCGTGATTTCATGAGTATGCAGCCAACAATTAAGCAAAACTGGGCCTTGAAACCAACTCCCCTTAACCTTTCTCTATACTTCACTAACTTTAATGAGCTAAGAAAAGACAAAAATTCTAAGACACTCTCACCTTAACAAAATTAGAAGCCAGAACAAAGAACAGCTGCTACACTTAAAATAGACAACCAAAACTTTGAATTAAATATAGGGTCCTAACCCTAAAGATTTCAAATATCTGCTTAGTGCTAAAGATTGGACTTTTTCTAAGTATTTTCTTTTTTCTCAAGATTTTCAAATTCAGTACTTTAGGTTCTATGATAATAACTGAGTTATATACAGCTACTTTTGTCCATATGTTTATTTTGCCAATATCTATTAGGTCCTTTCTATGCGTTTCTGAAGCACTTACAGTGAAGTGGTTCAAGTACACACACAAAAACTGGGCTAATTGGTGGAAATGTTTTAAAGAATAATTCCTGTTTTTAAAAAATTGCTGCTGAACACTTGCATCCCTATTTTCCAGAGCTCAGAAGAAAACAACTTCAGTTTCCCTGACAATAGGGTCATCATCTCCAAAGACAGGTGTGACAACAGCTGTGATTCAGCCATTATCTGTCCCTGTTCAACAAGTAAGTGTGCCTTGGACCAGTGCCCACGAGATGTCTAACTCATTAGCAGACTTCTTGGTTTAGAGAATATAGTTTTGATTCTAAAACATCTAAAGAATATAGCTTTAATTTTAACTAGTTCACACCCTTGAAATTGTTTGAGTGAAAACACAACTGGAAGAAAAAAAATGATACGTGAAGTTCTCCTTTTAATCCATTAAAAGTAACCTTTAACTGAAGCCACACCACTAGTTAGTCAACATGTGTGTTTCCATTGGGAACTTCCCTTTCTAACATCCAAGAGTCTGACAAGATGATACCTGATTTAGCTATGAGGATTTGATTATTCTCCCACATTTGCACTATATTCTATTTAGCCACATTTATTAGTTATTTAAGCAAAGGAAAGAGAAGAGAAGTCCACATGCCAACCAAAGTTTTCTCATCCTCTAAGCACTAAGCAGATAATAAGAAAAAAAATTATTTTTTTTTTTACTTCATCATGCATTTTTATCCTGCTTTTATTTCATTGTAAGAGTGCTTTATCCAAGAAAGAACAATGTGAACTACTGGAAACAAACTGTAGTGAGTTTACTTTGCAAACACAAACAATGTGAAATTTATTTTTAAGTAAAAATTATTTTCTAAATGTCTCTAACTCAAATATGTTACTTTGCCTTTCTGCTATGGTGAGTATTTTTAATTACAATACTCACAAACTTTCCCCCAACACTTTTGAATTGTAAACTCATTCCTAACTTATGAGGATTATATGTTTTGTGAGCATCACCATTCCCTCTATCTATTGAGCATTCATAGGTATTTTAGTAATTATAATGTGTGCCATATATTTTGTGGTATGTGGAATATGCAAACTGTAGAGAAGACACTTGAGTCCATAAACATGAAAGGAACCAACCAGTATAAGTTATTTGCAAATGTCATATATCGTAGATACTTCCTTTAAGCTCTTAAGCTAGAATGGAATTTACCAAAATTTTCTGAATCATTTTGTGTTTAATATTTAATTACTGATAAGCATTGAATGAATGCTGAGCACTGTGCTTGGCATTCTGTGGCAGAAAAAAAAATACATGTCACCAGCTTCTTTCCCAAAGAGTTTATAAACTATGCATGGGAAACAGGAACTATACACACAAAACAGTTCATGAATCTGATAAAATATATTAAGATGTAACACAGAAGCCCAAAAGCATCTAAACATGTAAGTACCATAATGTAAATAGTACATTTTAAAATGGTTTAAATTTTTACAGAAACGCTTAATGGAAGGTAATATATCCCACTTGTATAGCTGGGAAAATAAAGTGCTCAGAGAAACAACATTGCTTTATTATAGGCACGGTGACATAAAGGTTAACGCCCCAATCATACTGCCTCAGTTTAAATCCCAGCTCTATCAATAACTAAGGGACCTTGAGCAAGTGATAGACCTCTCCGTGCCTAGTTTCTTCATCTGTAAGATGAAGATAATACCATCTCAAAGGATTCTCATGAGGATTCAGTGAGTCAATCTCCATATGATACTTAGAACAGCTTCTGGTACAGACTAAATACTGTATGAGTGTTCACATATTCTCTGGACATAAAAGGACAGTGAAAAGTGAGACCCAGACCTCCTGAATAACAAGCCTATAAAAAAAGTCTTACAAGGTTAATGAATAAGGCCCATTACCATCCTAACATCTCTACAACTCTGCCAACATTTTTGATAATGTCCTGTGGCAAGTAATATAAGATCACCATCATCTTATGTTAAAAAACTAGTAATTGCTCATATAGAAGTGAATAAATCTGGAGTGTTTGAAAATAAATGTTTGTACATAAAGAAATATTTTCTATTTACTACTCTGAAATCCATATATTTTTCCAGACATTAGTGCCATTCAGTAAATATTTCAGTACCTTTGTTTTTTGCACATCAATAAAAAAATATATTTCTTTTTTCTTCATTTCCTATAATTCTTATATCTAAAAAAGAATACAAGTTAAAGAAAAGATACTATCATTAACTTGTGCTTTGTATTCAGCAAATCCAGACTATGTTTAAAATATAAAACAATGTCTGTGAGAGCTTTTGAAAAGACCCCTGTGGAAATCCCACACACAGAAATCCATTTGGTAATAGTATTTAAAACTCATGAATCCCTAAGGAACCAGGAACTTCTACCTCAAATATCCTTTTGAACAGAGAAGAGTAACAGATGTGAAATGAGGAAGCAGACAATGTCTGTGCTGTAAGAGTAGATCAGCAAAATGATATATGGAGATCCTTTCATTCACTCATTTCATTCATGTGGAGCAGTCTTAATAATGAAAGGTTTCTTTAGCCCATCTTTTCAGCAATTTATATATTTAGGATTTGATCCATGTGTCTCTGCTTTTTCAGGTTCACAGTCCAACCTCGTATCTCTGCAGACCTGATGGAACCACTTCTGCCTACTTTCCTCCTGTTTTTACAAAGGTCTGACATCTGCAAGTCTCATTCTCTGTTTGCTTTCATGCATAAATTCCATTGACATGTGGCTTCATGTAGTAGCCTTTAAAAATTAAAACAGATCAGTAGACTGGTGATTACGGTTACCTTTGGGACTAAGTACATATTTATTGGATTACTGTGTGAGTATAATCTTATGAAGGTTCTGAGAAGTGTGAGCATGTCCAGTGACCTGAAAAAGCTCAAAATAAGGTACAAAAGCCAAGGTAGTTAGAGAAAAAAAGACAAAATTCTACATAAGGTTTTTCTTAGAACTGGTAAGTTTTATAATTTTTTTTTTTAAAAAAGGCTAATTTTTCATTTGTTCTAAGTTGGTGTTTTACACTGCCAGGTTGAATGAAGTACATTTTGTTGGTCAACTGCTAAATTCAGAAATGGTTCCATTTGGCATTTCTTCTTCTCCTGCTCCTTTTTTTTTTTTTTGGAGAAAATTATAAAATTTGATTTATTTGTGACTGTTTAAATGTCTTTCAGTAAAGATATGCAATGCCTATGGATGGGTAGACTGTAAAGAAGTCATGACTCTTAAGTTGAATCTATAAATTTAATGCAAATCTAGCTAAAATTTCAACGGGTTTCTTGTTTTTATTTTTTTGATATTGAACCTGGCTATTTGATTCTAAAAGTATAGTGGAACAAAAAATGGCTAAGAACAGCTGGGGCACTCCTGAAGAAAAATAGGTTGGTGTTCAGGAAGGGGTGGGATTTGTCCTCTGAGATAAAGACTTTCTAAAGGTATAGTATGAGGATAGTATGGAGCTGACACAAGGCTAGAAATTGACGAGTAACCAGAATATAGCCCACAAACCACTGGGTAAAGAATGACTTTTTTAGCAGAAGTGAAATATATTAGACTCCTACCTCACACTTTTCAACAAAAATTAATTCCAAGTAAACTAAAGACAAACAGGACAAGTAAATTGAAACATCTGTGAGGCAATAGAGTAGAACATCTTAATTATGTAGAGAATGACTTTTTTCTCCTAAGCCAGCTTGTACCCAGCTTTATTAAAGATCTTTTCATAAATAGCATTTGCTGTAAGACACAGGCAACTAATGACAATAGTTGGCAATGGCTTTGAAAGTCCCATCCTGGGTAAACTACCAAAAAAAAAAAAAAAGTCTTTTAAAAGCCTACCAAAACCGATGTCACTGTAATGGCCAATGAAGTCATCTTTGATGCTTAGAACAGAAAACGTTTGCAGAGGAGTGGACACTTCCCATTTATATGTACTTTAAGAAATTTTCACAAGTATCTTCTCAAGACCATCACCAGAAAGTCTGCTACTTGATGTGTTATTGCCCAGGACACAGTTGATTTTGGGGATGCCAGGGTCCAACGCACCTCTTGGTTTAAGCAAATAAAGGCCATGCTGGAGGCATGGGCTTTATTTTCCTCAGGGGAAGAGAAGAGGATGTAAGATTTTTCTTTCCCTCCTCACAGGGCTTCACCATGGTGGCCTGGTATGTGGAAACATTACAGGATTCCTCCCAGGCACTGGGAGAAATCCTCAAGCACTAGACACAAAACTGTGGTTTATCCATTGTAGTCCAGCTCCTAAGATATAGGCATTCTGTTAGTGGTGTTACCCTCTTCCCCGAAAGAACACAATGCAGCATTCTGTGTAGCTTAGTAAAAAGAAATGTAAAACAAAATTCTACATTATAAGGTTGATTTAAAAAAAAACAAAAAACTCACATTGTTTAGTGACAAAAGCCCAAAACCTCCACTGCCTCTGTCTGGACTATGGCGTGTCTGTTTTCTGCAGAGTTGTTTCCTTTCTTGCTTGTATCTGCTCTTCCTTTCCTTTTCTCTTTTTCCCTTTAGGCAGCTCCTCTCCCCGTTTTGCAGGGTTCTTTGTGGGCCTGGACTTTGGTTATTGGAGGGGCAGTTTTAGGAAATAAATCTGCCGATCTCTGTAACTCAGCCTAACTTTGCTTTGTCCGCCTTAGCATCTTCTTTGACCTTTCTCTTGGGTATAATGATTGACAGTGGATGGCAGGTAGGCTTTGCCAGTCTGAGGAGTAATTCCATCTATTTTCTGGTACTGCTCTGGGAAAGATTTTCAGGTTTCACAGCTGGTCAGAGCCACAGCCAGTGCATCTACCTTTCAGCTTAGCAGGGGCAGCAGAACTGGTGTGGACTGTGGGACTGGGGGTAGTAGGGAGGCACAAGGCCGGGAGAGCAGCTAGGTCCATGTCACATTTCTTCCCAAGTATTTAGACCCCTCTAAGGAATCATAATATTATTTGGATTTGATGTATGTCAAGAGATGCCCTTATATGGACCCTAAAATACCCAGGAGTTCCAAATCCTACCCTGCATGGATGATCTGATTGCCAAGTGTGGCCTCTGAAGGTGGCCTCTCTCTGCCCTTCAGGACTCCTCTTTATGTTCCTGCAAATTCTCCCAGTGGCTAACTATGTTTCGCTGTGACTTTTGCCAAGGTAAAGTTTGCTACAGAAGGCCAGGTTATAATTCTGGAATAATATGGAGTTTTGACTGCTTAAGGTCCTTGGCGTCTACCCGTTTCCTGCCTTGCTGACTTTCTAATGTTTGAACAAAACGCATAACTCTAGGAATAAATCAGAGTCTTTTTGGTGCCTGTAAGCTCAAACATGGAAAATATTTGTGTGCCGCTTGTAATCTACCATGAATGGCTTCCTGGACAAGCCCGGAGGCGTTTAATAATTAATCCACACAGGCTGGGTCCCTGAACAACACTTTTTCTGGTATGATCTACTAAATTAGCACTTTATGGACCCAATCAGAAACTAAAAATCGATTTAAAACAGAGGTTTTCTACATTTAAAGATCAGAAATAATGCGATCAGAAGTAGTTCATGATCAACATTTTCACTTGAAGAAATTCTTAACCACCAAAATTCTTATCAAATGCCTTCTCAGACTTCACATTAGACTTTTACAGTTATTCTGCCAACATCATCAACCTTTAGAATTTCCACAGAGCACCAAAGACCACAGGTCTGTTTTTTCCAGCACAACACTGTTGTCTTTTCAGATAATTTAAAACAACTAAAAGACCCCCACACACTTCCTAACGTGAATGTGTTTGCTTTTGATCTATTCATATACGAATTACTTTATTATAATTTATTTTAAGAGTTCTACATACCATATTATCAGACATAATATTCTATAGTCAAAAGTTTAAAGTCAAAAGTTTAAGGAGGCCTCTTGGCTAAGTAATCTTGGAGAAGGAAGGTAGGGGACATATGAAAGAGAACTATTAATCTTTTGATATTTAATAACAAATGTAAAAAGCTGTACCTTTTTGCATCTATGAAGTCAAATTAATTTCTGATCTGTTGGCTTGTAAAAATTTATTGGTCTAGAGTTGGAGTGGATGGAGGAGGGTAACGGGTAACAGCAGGGAGGAGGAAAAAAAGGCCAAGAAGAGAGAAGTGCTGCATGTTTTATTTTACATAGAACCTCAAAATGAGAAAATATCGAACCCTTTATCTTCGTAAACCTGACACAGGGAAGTAGTTGGGCAGAGGTGCAGGTGAGGGGAGTACATGAAAAGGCTAGAGCATGTGAAAACAAGTATGTCTTTTTTTTTTTTCCTTCCTATCTGGTTTTCATAGGAATCTACATTCATACAGTGTGTATTTGTTTTAAGAAGTTTGCATTCCAACAGCTTGCTTTTAAACATAGATAAAGAAAGGTAACAGTTGTTACCATAAAATTACATAACTATGAAAGAATGAATAAATTTACAGACAGACCCATAATTTCTGCAGGCCCACTGGTAAACCTTACTAATTTCATTACACGGAGATTATGAATTGCTAACAGTCAATGGATTTAAAGGTGTTTATCTGTACCTGAGTTAGTGGTAATTCTTTTATGATACAAGTTTTGCATTTTTTTCCTCTAAAATTTGAAAGTCTTATTCTTTGCTGTGAAATTGTATAAGAACACACTGAAGTCTGATGGCCAGTGTTGTTTTTGAATTTCAGGAACTGCAAAACATTGCAGCATCAGAGGGCCAGGTGGTGGTTCTGGAGTGCCGGGTGCGAGGGGCGCCCCCTTTGCAGGTCAAGTGGTTCCGACAAGGGAGTGAAATCCAGGACTCTCCCGACTTCAGAATTCTACAGAAAAGTAAGGAGAGGTGCCCATTCTCCCAAATCCAACCATTGTCTTCTCTCAAGTGTCAGAAAAACCAGGAAGGGTTGAGTCATTCAAATGAATTGCTTTCTGTTTTCAAAGAGAGGTGAGAGGAGATAATCTGCAAAAGATAGGGGTTAAATAAGTTAAAGCTGGGGTGCTCCCTTGTGGAGCCCTTTGAAACTCTGATGAAAGTTATATGTTCTTTCTTCAGAAAAAAATGCATGTATGCATTTGATATGAAAGTTGGGCAAATGATTTTAGGAGGCTCGTGAGCCTCCTGTAAGACTTTCTATGAACTACAGCTATTAAATAACTTCCTAGTGTAAGCTGTTACTGGAATTCGTTTCTGTATTCATAACAACATAAGATCTATCATGTTATGTCTTTGGTATTCTGGAGTTTACCTATAACGTTTCCTCAGACATGTCCTAGACAAAGAAAAGGCGAAAGATAAGTTTATTAATGGAACCCATTCTAATACTGTTTTTTACTTTTTTTTCTCATATGGCAAACAGAACCTAGATCTACAGCTGAACCTGGTAAGAAGCTTTTTTTTTTTTCTTTTTTTGGGAGGGAGGCAATGTATCTTTTGGATTCAATAGTTCTTTGTTTCCGTTTCAAAGCCATATGTAGAACAGTGTTTTTGTAGTTCCCTGGAAATGTGAAACCTTCTTAAAGACAATATCTTCTTTATCATGGGGTCTGTACACTGCATTTTATATCAACTTCTTTATTAGTAAAACATTAAGTTCCATTCAGACAAGGAGGTCAAGTTCAGTGACTTAAGGCTTTTTAAAATATAGTCTTTTATACTCAAAGCAAACTAAGCTAATGATGAAAAAACATCCTTCTAAAATTCCAGTAGAAAAGAACAATCCACTGCATACTTTTACTGACCAAAACCCACTAACAACTAGACTCCTCAGCACAGAAATGTGCCTCACATGAGTGCAGCCCAGAAACATAAGCAGCACTGACCACCAGGCATTTCTCATTTATGTTCCCTAGGCCATAAAATTTTATTCTTCTCCAAACATGAAGAAAGTCATTCTGCCCTAGGATCTTGCTCAATTTCCAGGTCATGTGACCTCACCAGAGTGTTATGTTGTTCAGAAGCATCAGGTCTGACTGTTCTCCTGCTTCAGACTCTTTGTATGTTTATGACACCACATGGACTGAAATGATGTTTGTAAAGGAAACACAATTTTCAGTTTGTGCATCATTGTATATCCTCCTTGGGACCACTCTTTGTATTTTTCCTATCAGCAAAGTCACCAGTTTCACTTCTTGCCAAAGGGTAGACAAACAGATGCATACCTCTGCTTCAGTATCAAGCAGATCCTGCTGTGTGTCCTTTTGGAACCAATACCTTGCTCTGTCCCTTCTTTGAAGCGTGAAGGTTCTCAGTGGACTCTTTCAGGTCAGATTACTGCAGTCGGTCCTGAACCGCTCACATCTGAGTTTGGGTCAAAAACAGAGTGTGAGCCTGTGAAGACCCAGCATTTAAAGGATGCTGCGTAGCCTCCTTAGTGAACAGCTGGAATTGATCTACTGCCTTCTTGTCATGAGTTACAACTAGAGCATGTCGCCCCACTTGATGTGTCAGGCACCACATCAAATACTGTAATCACTTTCCAAACTATGGAAATACAGAACTTCACATTTTGTCTCAGATACGTCTTTGTATAACATTGCATAATGCCAGTTCCTGATACGTGGAACTTCTGAGACTCAACCTACTGCATGAGCTAATATGGAAATCCTATAGGAAGTTAGGGCATATCTTTTGCATTTGCTATTTTAGATAAAGAGAAGGACAGAGGGGGGGAGGTGGGTGGAACCAAATGTCTTTTATCTGCAAGACAGTTTATGTGAACAAATATATGGAGCAATTTGTGTCTTCTGATGCTTTCTGTACTAATAAAACTAAAATGTTGAGCCAAAAATTTTAAAAGCATTACTACTGGAATAGATTATGACTGCTTTTGATGTTGCAGTTTTGGATTCTGAGTGAATTCAACAGCTCTTTTTAAAAAAAATATGTTGTTATCCATTGTTCTCACCTACAGAGGTGACGATGATTCATGAAACGTCTCCCATGATCTATGCTGGAAAATCATAAACTAACGAACGATCCAAAAGTTCAAAACACTGGTTAGAATCTACAGTCTAGTTTTTGAGTATGTGATGTATGAAAGTTGAAAACAATATACCGACAAATAAGGAATAGATTTGAGTGAAGAGGGAGAATTGAAGCCCCTTTCCTCACACCACAGATACTCCTGTTTCAGTTATAGTTTACTCTTTTGCTTCTGGAATATAGTTTTGATCATAAATTATTTGACAAAATTAGTCTTCAGCAACTTTGCAAAATAATACAACTTCTAGAACTTATTTAAATGCCTTTTGATTTAATGTGGCAAAATTATGAAAAAAGATATGGAAGATCTTCCTATAAACCACATATCCTAGCAAAGTGTAAAAAAATTTTTCCTCTTCATGTCCTCGAATTTTTTTATTTTCCCCCCTTTTGTTAGATCTGAAAGCACTTAAGAGACTCCTCCATTCAACCATCATTGTAATATTTGCTGAAAACAATTATTTCTTGGTAGAGAAATATTTTAAGCAAATCTGTCAATACAGTAAAACACACACGCACACGCTATAGTCAGCTATTAAAAACAAAACACAACTAGTTTCCCCCTGACCTTTGATAATTTCTCCACAATTATATTTAGTACAGCACTATTAGAATTGCTCCTTTCACTCTTGTAGTGGAGCATGAAAATGCTCTGTTTCAGGAAACCTACAGTTGGCATGTATCATTAAATCCATAATCATAATTTTAAACCAAAAAAACCTTTACACACTTGAATGACTGTTCAAGTGACTACTTATGTGAATTATGAGCAAGAACTTCAGAGTACGCAGATGCTAAAACATTTGTATTTAAACAATGTTTGGCATGCCTGACAAAACTAGGTATGACTATGAATCTTTTACTAGTAGCCAAATGTTTTCCTTACATTAACCTTGAAGATGAGCATTGACGTTGTAAGAGGAAAAAACAAAGTGTATATTGAACTGTTTTCTTTCTTTAAATGACCTGATTGTATTATATCCAGTAGACCAATCAACTGTTCAGCCATATAAAATGCATGTAGGAACTGGCTTTCCTGATAGTTGTTTTTTAGCCACTGTTATGTGGAAAGTCGAAAAACAGACATGACTATATTTCATCTGAGGAAAGAGATAAATTTTATAGGACTAAGTCAGTGATACTTTCCAAATGCTCAAACATAAATAGCCTTTGAAATTCAGGAACATATTTAAGCATTTGGATTTTATTACCCTCTCTTCCTTTCCTCTGTCACATTCACTCTGCTCTCTCCTTGCCTGCTGCCTCTCAGTCTCAGTGTCTGTCAGTCAGTCTCTCTCTGTCCGTCTCTCTCTCTCTCTCTCTTCCCTCCTCCCATTTCCCCTCCCCCTCCCTCTCTTTTTTCCTACATTTTTATTCCTCATGTTTTAATCCTTTTTCTCTTCACTTTCCTTCCTTATTCATGTGTAAGATGTTTTAAAGCTCTAGAAATAAAATTGAAATTCATTAGTACCTAGATACAGCCCTATTAGGGATTAGATATTCAGTTAAAGCAGCGGCTAGCATATTCCTTCCCAATGCATTTGTGCAACTGAAACAGGTTTTTCTTGTCACTACCATATTGCATCTGTCTAATATGTTTTACAGTCCCTTCCCTGTCTAGACAGAAGTCAGCTTGCATCACAATTTTTTTCAGACTGTTTTGTGAATTAATAGCTAGTCAGCTTACTTAAGACCAACAGTCATTTGTCATATTACCTGCTCAGGCCTTCTTCTTTGACATTATGACTTTTCACTGATTGGATCCTTCAAAGACTAGTCTGGGGGCTTGGGGTGGGAAGCAGGCACAGAAGACTTCATTGGACAGCTGTTAATACTCAGGCCCTTACTCAGCTGTCTGAAAACAGCCACAAACTATATTGAGTTCCTTTTATAGCATTGTCTAAATGGCATGCAAAATTGAAAATATAAAAAGGTATCTTGCTGCTTGGGGAATTATACATATAAAAGTATGGTGCCTCCTACTTTCAATGTGAATCTCTGCTAACCAGTGCCACCCATTTTCCTAGACCTCCTGTGGTTGAATCCATGCTTTGATTCTATGATTCCAAGTGCGAAGCAAATTATACTTTGTTAAATCTGCTGAGGTGCTGAGTTGGAGGAGGGCTGTGGTGAGGATGTTCATTGAGATCCCAGTAGATCGTACATAGTTAAAAACTTAATGCAGGTCTGGGTTAAGATTGTGGGTTAAACGAAAATCAGCTACATAAAACCTGTGATTCCCAAACTCTGTGACAAGGTTCCTTGGGGAGTTATAGCAATCTGACAGAGGTGCTGTAATGTCTGAAATTTTGGTTGTGAACACATGATACTCGACATCTGATAGATAAAACTACTAGTTCAGAGTTTCATCATCAGATCACTTCACACTCTTTTCTACAACATCATGTATTTGTTAACACAGTTTTCAATGAATGTGTGATAAAAAGCAATTACTGCATGAAAATCAGTGTGGAACATGAAATGAGGCTGGTTGTGTCCGGTCTGATTCCAGGAAGGGCTATGCAGAGCCCAACAGATGCACGCATCTATTAGTAATAATTGTGGTTATTTGGGAATAAAATAATAATCCTTTTCTTTTAAGTTAAGTGTACTTTTTTCAGATAGTAACTAACTTGTTAAGACCTAAATACTTAAATTCTTTGGAAATAACTACTTAACAAATGAAGCTGTTAAGTATATCTTTTGCTTTGGAGCACCATAAAAAAAAAATTACTGAGACACTTAGCATTCCATGAACCAAGAAAGTTTGGTTTAATTTCTGGGGAGAGAAGGGAGATGCCCACTTGAATGTGCACCAAAAAGGGACTGAAGGACCCTTAAAATTCTAGATGCAGAATACTCCTACTGCTAGCCATCTTCCTGCACACCCTTCTAGAATGATGGCCTGTGAACTTCCCTCTCCTGGTAGAGATTGAAGTCTTTTCCCAGCAATCTGAACTCCCCCCGCCCCCACCTCCAAATAAACTCTATGTAATAGTATGGAAGTTTCTCCAACAAAGAGGCCATCTGGATTACACTGATGGGAAGGCTATAAATGACACACTCTCTCACACTCAGATCTTCTAATCAACTCACACCTATCTCAGTCCAGAAGAGATGAAAGACATCTGAAGAAACCTCTATTGTAGATAATGTAAAGGAAAACAAGCAATTCTCTAAAAAGCAACTTGGAGAAAACAGACGTGCAAAGAGAAAAAAATGTGAAAACGAAGCAACACTCTCCTCAGAGAGACAGGAGAATCAATGCATCCAAGAAGTAAAAATCAAAAGCTATAGAAAGGGAGGAGGGGAGTAACATTTGGAACACAAAAACATCTTGGAATGAGAACATTCATAGCAGAAATGGAAGTTAAGGAAACATCCAAGATCAGAATGACTCAGGACTTCTCAGCAGTCATACTGGGAACAAAGAGACAATGAAGCAAAGCCCTCAACATTCTCAAGTAAAATTGCCTCCAACTAAGAAGTCTATACTCAGTCAACCGTTCAATTCAGTATGAAGATGTAGCCAGGATTTTTCAGATTGCAAGGTATCAGAGATTTTCTCCCACAACCTTTTATGTAGGATGTGCTCCACCACAGCAAAACAAATTCATCCAGAAAGAGCAAGATGTGGCATTCTAAGTACCAAAAGCAGGAGATCATATACAAACTAGAGGCAAAGGGAACCTCCAGGAAGGTAATAGCTCTGTGTCGGGAATGGGAGACAAGTCCAATTGTAGCAGTGTAACTCAAGAGACAGATACATGGGGGCTTTCATCTCTGAAAGCTCATGCTTCATCTTTTCCTTCATGACAGAATGGGTGGGTAGTATGCCTTACCCAAATTCTTACCTACTTGGCCTGTCCTTCTTTCTCCTCTACATACTGCTTCCAGATAGGCTGAGACACTCATTTCACCCACAGTGGAAGTGTTCTCATTGGATCTGGTGCTGAGATCTGAAAGTTGGCCATGTTGAATTTAAAAACAAAGTTTGGAGACACCAACTCTACCAACTGTTGCTGCTGGCTGTCCAGCTCTGCCATGTTTTCCTCTGAGCTGAGCCTTATATTTCCCAGGACTCACTCATGACCTTGCCCACTAGTTACCTCTGTGGGGTTCTGTAAACTCTCAAGAAAGTTGAAATCACTTTATGCCCCCAGGTAGTTACTGGGAGGGGAGCTTTTTCCTAACAGGGACAAGTTTGCCTTTTCTTTCAACAACAAGATTTGTGCTTGTTACTAAATTTTTAAAAAACTAAAGAACAGAGTTTTGAAGGATACATATGTGGTAAATACATAAGGAAACTCAAAGGAATGGTTATCTCAGAAGGAGGAAGAAGATTCAATTAGGCATACAGGGCATTTCTAAACTATCGGTAGGGTTTTACTTAGACTTAATGATCAGTACACAGGGCTTCATTTCATGGTTATTCCTTAAACTATACATTTTAAATATACTCTATATATGATAATAGCTCATAATTTTTAAAAATCCTTTATGAAAATTTATACAAGTCTTATATTTAATGACTCTGAATCTTATCTTGCTGATTTTAGCCAAGAGTTCTTTGTTACCAGTTGTGTTAGCCAAACCATGTGATTTAGAAGGTAAAAGCTGGATTTCTTTTTAGTTAAACTGGACATGCCTCCCCCCACCCCACTCCCTTCCCGCAAAAAACAAAGTTGTGAAGGAAAGCATTTATGAAAATATCCCTTTATTACCTAAGATACCTAGCAATATTATCTTTGCTACCTCATTTTAAAATAAGTTTCTATAAATAAAATAGTTTCGTTTGTATTTAATCAAGTGTTTAGTCAAAGAACAATGAAATTCAGGGTTAACTTCTAGGAGATATTGATGTGATTAAATATTTTTTAGGTAATTTTAAAAAACAGAATTTATCACCATCAAAAATAGTTTCCAATTTAGTAATTTATATGTCCACAAATAAAAATCTTTCACTTAGAAAAATTGAATTAAAATGGATCATAATATCATTAATAATTAAAATTTTTTCATTTATGCCAGACAGTTTTTTAGTACAAATAAATAAACCTCTAACTTCCTTTGACATAAGCAGTCATTTCCTGGTTTCCATTCCTCACTAAAATGTATTTTACAGATGTGTTAAAGGTCTTTGTTTAAGTAAGATGCTACCAGATGAAAATTCAATATTACAACCTGGCTCATCTCATTTCCTCATGGCTTTCTTCATATTTGTAATGTCAGAACCATACAAGCTATGATGCTCCTTTCTCTCAACAAAATCTGAGCCTTTTGTCATTTTTGGAAGACATTTTCCAAAAGGAGAAAAACTGAGCAACCATTAGGGCATTGGACTAAAATTTTATCTGGTAAAAAGATCACTGAGACATAGCAATGTGTAAAGATTATAAGAACATCCTAGCGCTTTTTAATTTTTTTTTTTATTTTGTTTTTAAGTTTGTAACCTTCTCTAGGCATTCAGTTGGTCCTTAACTCTACACTTGTATATTCCATATATTCAGTAAAAGTTTTCCTGAAAATTCATATGAAATGAATTTTGATCAGTCACATTTGAAACACATAAGGAAGCCTGTAGAAAAATCAGTCTTATTGAGAATTCATTTAGAAAATAGTCTTTTTGTAAAGCAGATGCTTACTTTTTTCCAATTTAAGTTTCATCTATACATTTATTCAAAAATGTCTATGAAGACCCTTCTGTCTGAAAGATGCTGAGAGTTACAGCCATGAACAGCCATGTGAGGGCTTTGTGCCCTCACAGTGGTTCTACTCTGGTTAAGGAACCAAGGAACCAGAAACTATGACACAAATTATTTTTTTACAATTGTGATAGATATCTCCAAGGGAGTTTGCCATCCTAAAAATCACATGTAGGTGGTAGATCTGACCAGGTCTAACCAAAACGGATTCTCTGAGAAAGTAATGTTTAGGTGGAAATGTGAGGCTAAGTAGGAGAGGGCTAAGTCCTTCAGGATGAAGGCTTAGAGAATTAAATGGATGTGGCTTCTCCAGAAGCCACCCAAGAGCCCTTGAGTCCAGAGTTCAGCATGAAAGAAGATGAGAGGCACAAAAGGAATGGGCCTGGTCATTTAAGACTTTATGGTCACATTAAGGGCTTTTAATTTATTCTCAAGTCAAAAGGGCCCTCTGGATTAGAAGGGGCACCTATGTATACGAGCTCAGTTTTTTCTTAAAATGACATAACTAAAAAAAATTGTAGATGACTGAAGAAGGAATTCTGAAAATTGTCAAGATCACTCCAAAGCCCCTGTATATCATCCCTGCTAAATAAGATTTTCTTCTGTTTTTAAGTGTAGGTTTCAAGACACAGAATTCTGTCTGTGTTTACAGTTAAAACCTTCTCAGGCATTGAACGGGCAGTAGGCATTTTTCTAAGTGTCTCTAGAAACTCTGCCTTTGGAGGTGTAAATAGACCAAGGCTGAGAGAGAACCTTTCCTGGCCCTGGGAAGATGGTGCAGAGCTGGAGGCAGTGGCTGCCTGGGCAGGAGGCACAGAGGTGCTGCTGAGAGCTGAGAAAATGGCTTCCAGCAGCCTCTGCTAAGAGGAAACAAAGATGACGGACCTCTGGACCTATGGCTGAAGCCTACCTTCAGAGGACAGACAGTATGTGAGCCACCCCCTGCAAATCTCATATAATTGAGCTGTTCATTTCTTCTAATATCTGTATATCCACTTTCCAATATTCTTTTGATGTCTTATGTCTTATTACAATGTGTCTTGTGTCTTAAAGGATGCATAGCCATCTCCTTGTACAGGTGAATTTCTAGTGAATTATTTGGATAGTATGAGTAGTTAAAATTTTCAGGTTCAGGAAACTTCCTCTTTCCCATCTTAAAGCTTTTATTACCTCATTTTACATTGGATTTTTTATGTCCTGACTAGAAAAAAAAATAATGAACTGTAAAAAAAGAGCATGCTGTGGGAGGCAGGATGCCTACTTTGACATTTTAACTTTGAGAGTAATTAGCTAAGACCTTGCGAGAATAACTTTGTACCTCACCTGAAGAAATGAGGGATCTGGGCTAGTTGATTTCTAAAATTGCTTACAATGCTAATATTCTAAGTTTTATTCACCCTTCTATGGTTAAGTAGACTTCTTAACTCATTCTGTAAACCCTATGTATTCAGTTTAAAAATTTCCAATTTCTTGTACCTTTCCAGATACATCTCATTTTCTAAAATGATTAATCTTATGTAAAGCCCCAATGTAAATTATTTCAAGTTTTTGTCTTCTTTCATTGAAAGCCAAGAACTGTGTTCAGTCAAGAAACAAAAGTTTTTCTCATGCTCTCTATGTTACTCTATTGTTTTCCTTCTATTCAGTGACCTTTTAATCAAATAATGTGTATTTTAAATGTATTAGTAGCTGTCAACCCTTTACCTGAAGACACATTTCTTTTTTTTAAATTTATTGAGGTTACATTGGTTAATAACATCATGTAGATTTCAGGTGTGCAACAATATCATTTGATGTCTCCATACTCTATTACATTTTTACCATACAATAGATTCCTTCTTGTACCATAGATTTGACCCCCTTTATCCAGCTCTCCCTCTTCCCCTCTGCTAACCACCAATCTGTTCTCTGTACCTATGACTTTGTTTTTTGTTATTTTGTTATTTTTTTGTTTTATATTCCAATATGAGAGAAATCATACAGTTTTTGTCCTTTTCTTTATGATTTATTTCACTTAGCCTGATACCCTCAAAATCCATCCATGTTGCCACAAATGGCAATATGTCATCTTTTTTTTTTAGGGCTGATCAGTATTCCATTGTGTTTATGTACCACATCTGCTTTATCCATTTCTCCGTCAATGTACACTTAGAATGTTTCCATGTTTGGCTATTCTAAATAATGATGCAATGAACATGGGAGTGCAGAAATCTTTACAAATTAGTGTTTTCACTTTTTTTGGATAGCTCTTTTCATAATATGCCAGATACCTCTGCTCAGGATTCATTGATATTTACTGAGCCAAGGACTATGCTAGGTACTATAGGACATGTTTTTAAACTGCTGATCATGACCTGTAAAAGTGGATAGTAACCACCATTATTTTAAAATAAAGTAGAATACAAAATAGTAGAGTACATGTCACATAATAAGTTTATCATTTTGCCGATTCTCTCTGGGGACTCTGGTTTCCTCTCACAACCTAAATATGTGCACATGTGGTGAATTGCGTATCTACACTGTCGCAGCCTGAGTGTGTGTGTGTGAGTGATTCTGCTGTGGAAGAGTGTCCTGCCCAGGGGAGGGGGAGGTTCCCAACTGGTGTCCCAGCTATTAGGAGAGTCTCTGGTTACCTGTGACCCTGAACTGGAATAAGCGGGTTGGAAAATAATAATCTTGCTTGGTTTTATTCATCTTTCTTAAATGTATGTATAGTTCACATTTATTTCAGTGTTTAATATTAGAAGTGTTTGGGGTCTTTATTTAGAATTTTGGTGATGTTTCTGTGACCAGAAATATGCCTATAGGATATTAACTCTTATCCATATCAGCCTGCAGTAAAATTGGTTTCACTATACATTGTTTTGCCTAAAATCTCAGTTTCTAAGAACCTATACATGATAAGTGAAGACTTACTGTATATTACTTTTCTTAACATTTACCAACATAATCATCTTTATTTTACTGGTACCATATAAACAGTTATTCAATTTA
This sequence comes from Macroglossus sobrinus, assembly GCA_004027375.1. Classification (NCBI taxonomy): domain Eukaryota; kingdom Metazoa; phylum Chordata; class Mammalia; order Chiroptera; family Pteropodidae; genus Macroglossus; species Macroglossus sobrinus. Next base: position 173,270 of record PVKZ01000309.1, on the reverse strand, counting down.
AAAAAGTTAATACACTCTAGATCTACCATTTTTTTTAATGGTAATGGCTAGTATTTACTGGCTACCAAGCATTTACCATGTGCCAGGAAGTATCATAAGCACCATGTATATTATATCACAGAAAAAATGGTTGTTTGGAGTGTGGAGTCTGGAGTCTAACTTGGTTCGTATTCTGATTTTACTCCTTATTAGCTATGTCATGTCGGGCAAATCAGTTAGGCCTATTGTGCTTCAGTTTCCTATCTATAAAATTGGCTAATAATAAACATGACTCATAATGTTGACATGGGAATTACAGCTAAATTAATCTATGTTTAGTGCTAGTAACAGTACTTTATGCCTAATAAGGCACAATAGCTGTTAGCTGTTGCCATGGTCATCATCGTCCCTCACAATAACCCTACGATGGTTAATTTTATGAGTTGTGACTAATATAAGCTGTATAAGGTAGGTTCTATTATCATCTCCATTTTACAGATAAGAACATTGGAGTTAGGGGAGGTCAACCAAAGTCGAAAAGGCAAGACATGGCAGGACTCGTATGCGAGCCCTGACAGCTGTTTCCAGAGTCTGGGCTTTCCATGCTATATAACTCTGCCATTCTGGGTAACAGTAGCTTCCAGAATAATTGTCTGCAGGTAAAAACAATTGCACGTTATATTCTCCCATTGTCAGCATTTCGCAGAAGCTTGTTTCCCCCACTAATTGCTTTTCAGTTGAAGCAAAGAGGCAGGTACTCTAGTAGAAAGACCTTCCACATACAAACAACTAGACAGGAGCAGCTGACATCTCCTGAACATCTTCCACATGCCAAGTGCAGAGGGACACACTTTGCAAACATCGTGTTTCATCTTTACAGATACCCTATTTCATATCACAGATATATTACCCCCACTTTATAGATGAGGAAACTAAAGCTGATCTTGTTCAAAACCACAAAGAATGGGTCTGACTCCAAAGCTTTTCTTACTAAGCTAAACTGCTAAGTTAAATGTATAGAGATTCTATTGTGAACACTTTCAGAAAGCAGTTCTTTTATAATCATTACTTAATCTGCTTGTTTAGAAAGGCAGAGGGTCTGACTTCTTCAGTGACTTCATTATTTCACTCTGATGAGGAATATTGTTCTCTTCCCTTCCAGAGGAGATCTGTACCCTAGTTATCGCTGAGACTTTCCCTGAAGATGCAGGGGTCTTTACGTGCTCGGCAAAAAATGATTATGGATCGGTAACCAGCACTGCCCAGCTGGTTGTCACCTCAGGTATGTGAGGAGAAAAATATGGTGAAGTTCTGTTCCCCAGCACTTAGCTTGGTTCTACAAAGAACTACCTTGGGCTAGGGGAGGTATGCTCAGCCACTAGGAATGCTTGCTGCCACTCCAGGAGTTAGTAACAGTCAGTTTTTCATCTGGAAACAAAAAGGCTTTTGGGAGAGTGGAGATAGAAGAAAAAATCATGATAATATAGAAATGGAACCCATGTGGGGCAGTTTTTTAAATCATGGAGTCTCGGCCTTGGAAACAGTGGTGCTGTTTTCCTGACATCCTCGTGCTAACCCTGAATCATGGTCACATCAGAAGGTCACCTCCAATGGGCGGGGCCATCACTATTTTCAGCAGTGCCAACACAAGAGATCTGGAAATACTTGTACAGATAAATCAGTGTTTAATCCACAATTGAAACTTCTGAAAAACAAGTACAAGATAAACCTAATGTAATTCTGATAAGCTGTAAAGATCTTAGAAATCAGATCTCACTGATAGTGAAATATAACTCTGATAAGAAAAGCTAAAGCAGTGTGCTATGTGATTAAAACCAATATTCAAAAATGGCTATTTTTTAAACTCAGAAATTATCACTAGTAAAAGTAACATAAAACACCTTTTTTTCTTTATTTTACCTTTAGGTAGCTATTTTCTGCTATTACTAATTGGCATTATCTTAGTTTATTTTTATTGCCTTATCTCTGTTTTTCATTTTACAGCAATTAAAAAATACCTCTTTGACCAAGCCTGGCACAAAGTGCACAGAGTAGGGAATCAGTATGTGGGTTGTTGGCTGGATGAGACTTGGAGAGAGCAATGGAATCGCGCTATGGTTTTTTTGAAGAGTGGGGACTTGGTGCTAGGTGGCAGCAGAGGCACAACCAAGACTGGGTTAGGGACCTGAGAGTGGGAATTGTTACTGTTTCTGCATCTTAATTAAAAGACATGTAAGGGTTACCTGAATGGGAGAGAGTTTATGTGAATGAGTACTTTAAATGTGAAAAGTCAGGGTTGGCCAGGTTAGTACTTGGATGGGAGACCACCTAGAAAACCAGGTGCTGTAGGTGTAAAAAAATTAAAAAATAAGAGATTGTAAGCTGACAAGGTCCTTGCAATCTGTGAGGTCAACAAGGGTTGCCTCACCTAAAAAATAAAAAATAAAAACATAAAAATGTGAAAAGTAACTTTCTGTGTCATGATTGGAGCTCCAGAGCTGGGAGGAGCCCAGTATCTTTGTTCTGAGTTGGCTTGGAGGTTGTCCCATCAAATGGCCATGGCAGTAGAGCAGAGCTCCAACAGTGTGGCCAAAACTTGAGACTCTCAAAGCCTCTGTGGAAAAAATTGACACGCGATATTTCCCAAGTCTATCTGGAGTAAATCTGTAGGATAAACGCAGACAACAAATGTTTTTACTTTATCTCAATAAACATTTTTAAGTACATTCCAAGAGCTCTGCTGCGCTCTGGGCAAGGTAAGGAATCCAAGGAAGACATGCTCTTATCTCAAGATGCTTTCAATTTATTGAGAGTGACAAGTGAAAAATTTTTTTGTGCTCAGTTACAGCAGTGACCGTCATCTGAATTGGAAAAAAAATGATCTTAAGATATTTCCCTTAGACTAAAAGGTTTACTTAGCTTTAAAAAGAACGAATGTTCATTGCTTACCACATAAAACCTTTAGAGCTCGAGTTAATGTAAGTAAAGATAGGCTGTTCAATTGGATCTGTGGGCTGAAATGTGAGAGGACAAAGCATTATAAGTTGATACTGTTTGTATTATTATTATTATTTTTTTTTTACCAAGTTCTGTTTTTAGCTCTTTGAAAATTTTTAATGAATTGGTAGCTGGTTTCTTTCTTTTATGGGTCCATTCAGGAAATGAAACAGGCAGCAGTCACCCAAAACAAGCTTAGAAGAACCAAGCCCTCCAATTGGCTTTGCTTCTGCATCAGATGAGAGCAGCAGAGCTACCTCTTCTGTGACAACTTAACAGGGCCCAGGGGATTCTCAGATGATCAATGACATTGTGAAAATAACTGTTGACTCAGTAGCATCTTATTATTTCTTCCTCTCTCCTTCTTTAGCCAACACTGAAAACTGTAGCTATGATTCCATGGGAGAAGCCAACAGTGATCACTGCCAACACTTTCCACCTCCTCCTCCAATCTTGGAGACAAGTCCCTTTGAGTTGGCTTCAAAGAAACCAGCTGAGATCCAGCAGGTGAACAGCCCAGAGTTAGGACTTGGCATGGCAGCCCTTCAAATGCAATTCCATTCTGCTGAGAGGGAAACTAACGGAGTCCATCCCAACCATGGAGTAAACGGACTGATTAACGGCAAAGCCAACGGCAGTAAATCTCTTCCAACATCAGCTGTCCTGCTTTCACCCACGAAGGAGCCACCACCTCTGCTTGCCAAACCAAAACTGTGAGTATTTCCGCATGGTTTTATATTTTTCATGCCCCTGTTAAATTGCCTCTCTGGTCAATGAAAACTTTTTGCCTGGACTCAGCTATGTGGCACATTGCCCCTTTTCAGGCAAATTGTCCCTAGCTAATGTGACTTTGTTACCAAGTGGGGTTGTTCAAAAATATAAAAGTTACCAAAAATAAAGCCAGTAAATGAAAAGCTTGGTTAAATCTGCCCTTTGCTTAGAGCTATAACTGATTTCAGCTGTGAAAATATCTGTGCTTTGTGTGGACTTCCAATGTATAGCAAGGATGTAGCCACTCCCCAGAGGTGATGGGACAGGGGACCCACTCAAAGCAATCTATTAAAAGCATTTCCAAATGTTTTAAATTTAAGAATCAGTAAGGAAATCTGACATAGATAAGACTAAAAGCTGAGGATGGAAATTCATTGTATAGAACCTGGGGAGGGGAATGAAACCAGAGATAACCAGGCTCGTCAGGAAGAAGAGCGCCCTTCACAACACGACCTCCTTGGCTTGGGAATTCCATGGAACTGCATATTTCCATGCATACCAGCTTCATAGTTGATTTCCATTATTTTCTTAGGATGATAAAACTTGCCTGAGCTGTTTCCATTGGCACCACACAGCAGAGAGTTGTTATGAATGGAGGCATGACAGTGTCAGAGAGGCAGAAATCAATGAACTCAAAAGGTTCTATCATAGCATAATAGACCTTGAATTACTGCCCTGATAGAGGTCATTGGAAATGTCAGTCACATGAAATGTATACATACTGTACTGGGTCATGTTTCCTCTAGAATGAATGTGTCGGAATCTAGGAAAGCCCCTTAAATTTTCCCATGATGTCTGATGTTTTCAGTTTGTGGCAGGAAAGATGACTGTAAGATAGGAGTTATTCTTTGTTTCTCTGGTACCGAACAGTCTACTCTCTCCTCTCTGTCATCAGCTCGTTTGTGAGGACAGTTAGAATGTATAAGATCTTCATTAGACTATTTTATGTATTTGTACATCACTTTATTGTTTACTAAGTGATTTCATGAACATCATTTGACTCATCCAATAAATCAGCCCAATGAGTGCCTCAAGTTAACAGACAGGCAGACAATTTTCTAAAAATGAACTTCTGGACAATCTTGCATTGCAATTTCAAAAACCTATATATTACTACCCTGCACTTAATTCTGTATGCCATCCAGGCTCGTTTTTCAGGCAGTATGGCTACTTGGTTTGCATACAGGAGTATGAAAGATGTCACGTGAACATTTAATACCCATGTTCCTTAGGTATTATCAAGACAATGAACAGGTAAAATGAGATCAAAAGTTGTAGCTTTAAAAGAGATTTACACTCTTGTAACTCCAGCACATAAAATCAATTGCCACTGCTGACGCCTTTTATCTGCATATTGTGACTATGTATTTTCCATGCTTTTAATGAAACAAGGGACCCTCTCTCCTGGGAGAGAAAGAGCAAATGCATTTAATGCCTTAGACTTGGCTGTGCTCCTGATTAAGTGATGTGTATCCACCATAACGGCTGTCATAAATCGGATATAAATCACAGGAGAGCAAACACGAGGAGCTGCTAACAGGCATGTCAGCCCTTCTTATCTCAGGAGTTTCAACAGCTCTTTGGCTTTTAACTCTACTTTATGGTGGTGTTAGTGTGTATGATGGTGGAGCCATGTCTGCAAATGGCAGACAAAACAGTTTTGTGGTTTTTAAGAGGATAAGTAGCTTAAGCACAAGTTTGAGGAGTGACGTCATGATTTGTTTTTAGTTGGATTTCAATTTAAAATAAGGTATAGGAAAAATGGACCCAAGTGTTTAAGATCCTTATAAAAGTGTTACTCTCCCCTTCATGAAGAAATTTAGGGAAAGGCAGAGCATGTAATCACAAAACCTAGTAGCTGAGAAATAACATTTACTTGTATCAGGTTCCATTATGGTTTTCTTTTTTCAAATCTTTAAGTATTTAAGTATATCCTTAGAGCATCATGTAATGATGTTCATATTGTATAATTACTTGCCATTCACAAGATAGAAAATCATATGCAATGATACTTTAAAATATATATTAATTTTTAATTTTCTTGTAAATTATAATACTTTATTGGATTTTATTTTAATTAGAAAGTAAATGCATGCTTGATATGACAATTCAAATGGTACAGAAGTAATTAAAGAAAAAGTTTATTCTGCTTCCCTCTTCCAAAGCACCCTCTTGAGGTAACCAACATTATTGGTTTTGTCTGAGGTCTTCCACTCCTTTTCTCTATTATTACAGTCTTTTCTGAAAAGGTTTGTTCATTGTTGTTAAATTTGTATATATTAATAAAGGAATGTTGTTGTATGACATCTGCAAATATTTTAGAATTGCATCTAAGTTATTTGTAATTAATGACTACAGGTAACTGACAAGTAAAATTCTTTCACACATCTTTATTTCTTTTCATACATTAGAGAAAAAATGAGTTTTGTCTCATGGTTGAAAGTGAAAAATTATGGACCACTCTAATAATTTTTTCTTATCATCTATAATTTCATTCTTCATAAAAGGAGAGGTTTATATTTAGGGGCTTTATGGCATTTCATTCATCTCAATTATTTGTAATTAAACAAATAGGAAAAAATTAGGAGGGGGTAAATATTAGGATTTGAAATATTTACTCTCAATAAATTATCTTGAAAAGGGTCTTTGAATCAGATTCCTGAAAAAAAAAAAAGATCATTTTCAGGAAGAAATCTCTGCATTTTTTTCTCTCAGGCGGCTCCAATACTGATTATGGGAAGAAAAAACAAAGACTAAAATGAAAAGATAGAACTGTCGTGACTTCTTTTCTTTAACAATGTCCAGCCTTGATCCTCTATTAGCTACCAGAAATCCTCACCAGCAGCCTTGCAGACCATCCCGCTGCGTCTGTCTGACCTGTCATGGAGGCATCCACTCAGTGTCTTTGGCTCAGACAGTGTCCCTCAAGTATAAGTTAGACACAGGCTATTTGATTACTGCCAGATGCCATGCACACTGGATTTGTGGGATGCCTTAACACTTTCTGTGGGACCCAAGTGCACTTGGGCACCGCACAGGGAAGCTTCCATAAATGAGAGTTATGTATGTGACCTGGTGTCTGACACTTAGAATCTTCTATCACAGTACAAAGAAAGCAACGTTGTGCCTATGTCATAGTTCTTATCACTGAAAAATAGGAAGGAAAGGATAAACATCAACCTAACATAGGATATATTTGTTATGTCATTTTCTTTTTATTTGAAGTGCACTAAATAAGTCCGATTGCTTCCCACTCTGTAAATGATGCCTGAAAGTTCAAAAAAAATAGATAGGGCTTAGTACATTAATAGGAAACAAAATCACTGCTTCTCTTAATTCCTGCCCAAACACAGTCCTTCAAAAGCATGATTTGCATGGAATCCCCAGGAATCAACCCTGGAGAGATACTTAGGCCCAATTTAGTAGGCGATTTGCACAGCATATGGAAAAGCACAGTCGTGTTTCTCCACTGAGCTAATCTCCTAAATTAGAACAGACAAGATATAAATAACAATATTCTGTATTCAAACCCCATTTCCTTTTTTAAAAAATATTCTTCCCCTGTCTTGAGGGAGGGACTAGAATATAAACTGTGGAAGAAGCAAAATGAGAATTTGAAAGAAGCTACTGAAGCATTAAGCGAGTCCTTGCACTCCAAAACAGGACAGACAGGTCGGCAAATAAAGTTATGCATATTTGTCCCTCTAGTGCCAGTAATATACACGTTACCATAAAAGTCCATGCCCTTTGGGAGAGTGATAATGAAATGTTCTAAAAATTTTTACATACTTAATCGGCAGCTAAGCTAGATATGAATTTAACTCTCTTTGCTCATATTCTTACTACTTTCTCTTTCCCCAGCCTCTGAAGAAAAAAGCAGTATCAATACCTATCTGTAAAGCCTAAAATGATTTCAGGTTGAATTAGCCATCTTGAAATAATTTCATTTTACTACTTTTGCTTCTGTGTCTCTGCCTCCTTTCTCTCTCTCCTACCCTTAGAACTCAGTCATTCCTGTAATTCTTATCTCAAGAGAGGGGCATGTCCTGTAAACTCGCTCATACTTAGATATTAGGGATTCTGTGTGTCACCTCAATCCAGTTCTGGACTGACAAAGTGAAGCTACATTTTCATAATAGTAAACAATGATGGGCACTGTGTAAAATCACAGAAATGTTCTTAGCTGCACACGTGGGAGTGAGAGGTGATGTGTTTAAAGGATGAAAAAGAAAGAAATAGCATCCGGTATCATTCTTTTTATCAGTGACTGAACTGTGCCAGGCTTGCTGTATTTGGAAGTTCCTTATGGTTTCCTCCACACTCCTAGACACAAATATAAGCACAAGTTGTTCCCTTGCTTGGAATGTTCTTCTCCCTGGAATGTTCTACTACTAATGGCTGCCTCCTCTTGCTTTCAACTCCCAACTTAATGTCACCAGCTTCCCTGACCACACAATCTAAAGCAGCCACCCAGACATTCTCCAATAAATCATCCTCTTTAATTACCGCATAGCATGTAATTATTTCTCATAGTTTCTTATTTACTTGCTTGTTGGTCATGTATTGTTTTTCCCCACAATTACAAGCTTTTTTAACCTGGACTTTTTTTTACTGCTCTTTCACTGGAACCTAGGTCAGGGCCTGACAAATAGTAAATGCTCAAAAATGGTTTTGAATGAATGAAGCGAGAGCAGATCGACAAAGAGGAAGAGCAAGATCGCCCACATTAGGGCAGTCCCGTTTGTTCTGTTTAACTTTATACCTCAATAAACCATAGGGCTCCTGTTTTCAAACCCCACCAATCCCAGAGTTTTCTTACTTTACTGTACTTTAAAAACTGACATTTATCTTATAAATGAAATAAATGTGAAAGAATTAAATAAGAATCCCATGGGATAGAATTACAGTAGAAAAGTTTGTCCAACTAAGTTACTTAATTTTGGAACTCTTTCAGTCTTTCCTCATTTCTCCTGTGTTCTCATTTGATTAACATCTTACGTTAGAACATTATGGAGAAATGAGACATTAGGAAGGTCCAGGAGGACATTTTCACCCTCTAGTACATACTTGCAATGTCAGTTGGCCACAGTACAATCAAACTGCTCTTTCAAGGTGAGTGTACTTGACATGTTAACACTACCATCGGATGCCAGATGTTTGATGAAGGACTGAGAGCTTCTGTGCTACTCCCTTCCTGTCCTGTTTATGTTGGACTGCTGCTTGAACTCCAGTGTGTGCCTTGGTCAGCATAACTTAGAAAGTTGAACATTTTCCCATTCTTTAAATTCTACTAGTTAAGGCTCAAGATCTCATTGTATTACTGTTTGACCTTAGAATACAAATGGTTTCCTGGGTTCTTTTCTACTATAGACCTTGCTTGGTAGATTTAAACACATATACACACACACACACAGGCAAGCAAAAAGATGCTAAGCAAAATAGTTTGGAGTGAAATAAGTAACAGAGTTCAAAGACATGTAGTAATCATCAAACAGCTGTGAAGAGGTCTTTAAATGTACATAAATGTATTTTAAAATCTAATACACACTTTTCATTCCCTCACTATGAATTTAGCATCTGCAAAATAGTGGGTAATGCTGGGTGCTGAGGACACAAGATGAAAAAGAAAAAGCGTTATCTTTGAATAATTTATAATCCAGTGATAGCTAAGATCATATTGCAAGAACATACATATACAGTTCTACACATCTTTTAACATTACCCAAATGTTGTCAAAGAAATACCAATTTCTAAATTATATTCAGTGCAATTCAACTGCTTTTCTTCCCAATTTAATGTTTGGGAGATAAGCCTTTCTGCTTGTTATATGCTGAGTCTAGTCAAATAACAAAGCAATTTAGTAGCAGTGAAAGTACAAACTATGAAACCAGAGGGGGCTTCAAAATAATATTAGAGGAAAAAAATAGGGCAGAAAGTAGCTTTTTAAATTTGTTAATAGAAAATCAATCAATCAATCTCAATCTCTCTCAATCTCTCTCTCTCAATCTCTCTCTCTCTCTCTCTCTCTCTCTCTCTCTCTCTCTCTCTCTCTCACACACACACACACACACACACACACACACACACACACACAGGAGAATGATAAATAAAGAATGTAGGTTCAATCATAGTCCTAAGTCTGAAGTACCTGGCTATGTGGATATGTTCTCCTCATAAATACAATATGATGATGACTTTGCATTAACAGTGTTGGTGTTGGATCCCTTCAAAAACAACCCCTTCCTGAAATGGAAAGTCCAATCAAGGAACTTCCTGAAGTATGAAACTTTTAACTAAGGAATAACATTTAAATGTATTTTTCTCATGATTTTTTCATGTAAATATTGGCTCTGACACAGTGTCACATTCTTAGATATTAGGGTGATAGTGCTTTGCTTTGCTAGTCTCTTGGTGAATAGAATGTTTTAATTATGTTTCCAGAAGAATGTTGAGTTATTGTTTTTATGGTTAGTAGTCCTATTTGGTGTCTAAAATACATTTGGAAATATTTGCAGATACCCTATGTGCATTCAAAGTGGTACTTAACCATCCATAAGTGATACCATACATACATCGCAAATATTTGGTGCTTTCCACGAAAGTGTACATGATGATTCAGTATTTTTTCAACGTTTCCATTTCACTTTGCATAAGTATATTTAAGAGCTCCTTTGGTGATTACAAAGTAAGTTTAAAAAAGTCACTGCCAAGTAGGGACCTTTTATTTTTTAAGGTTGGGGGAGGGGTTCAGGTCAGAGATAAGATGGCGCCACATTTGAACAATACGCTCAAGAGATAATGCTATGAATATGATGTCAAAATATTAAAAGTATAGTGTTAAGCAAAAAATACTAGAAACAAAATGATATATGCAGCCTAATACTAAGTTTATGAAGAAAATCAATAAAACACTTTAACCAACAAAATTGATTTTTATATATTAGAAGAAAATATACCCAGATGTTATCTGTTGGTCTCTAGAATTTTGAGAAGATTATATTTTCTTGTTAAATAGTCTGAGTTTTCAACCATAATATTTATTACTATTATAATTACAAAGTATTTTAAAAGAAATAAGTACTTTTTACCCTGTCTCTTCCATCCTCCCTCCCCCATTCAACCTCAGCTCATTTTGTTCTTCATCATAGATGCTCCTTGATAAAAATAACAGTAACCAAGCTCAGTTTTGAGCACAGTTGGAAGCAGAATGTCCAGGCACTGAATGCTCTCACCTCCTCTCCTGAAGCTTCTCTCTTCTCCTCTTCTCCTGGAAGCAATGACTTCAGGATTCCATCTGGGTTTTTAGAACCCAAGCTAGAAAGCCCTACCCAGAAAATGCCCTGTTCTCCAGAATGACTTTGTTTCTTCACAAATACTCTTTTCTAACACTCTCTCCCTCACACCAAAACACTATTCTTCAACTGTACATCTCAGTGATATGGATAAGGTAATTTTTTATTTTAAAGCCAAAAAATAAGCCAAATATTTTAAAGACCAATATTTAATGTATAATCTATACAAGGCCTTCCAAAGAAAATAGGATGATAACTTTCCTTCAAATAGTGGCAAAGGAGAAAAGATATGATGAAGAAAAATTGAAGTTCTGATTCAAGTAACAATATTATCAGTAAATTATGTGATGAAGGCATGTGCCTTAAGATGAAGGACAGCAGTGGTAACTGAGAGATTGAGAGGATTAAAAGAGGCTGAAGAGAACTATGATAAATAAGGAATACCAAGAAAGAAATTGTGTTTTTCCTAGCAATAATGAGAACCCATTTAAAATTAGAGTGAAAACTCATGTTAGATTCATGTTTTCATGACTATTTCAGCCATACTCAGCACCGTGAATAGTAAAACAAAGGACATATACAGTTGGTGGTACTGGCAGGATGAGGATGCTATACTATTTAATTTATTGATCCTTGGGAATTATTTTTGAAATCAGCATCCACACAGTGTATAGAAAGGAAAGCAGATTAAGCCAGATCAGGACTTATGGGGAGAAGAGATAGGGCTCAAGTAAATGGAGGGTCAAGAAAAATATGTTACACCAACAGTGCAATGACTCAGGGGGAGTGTGAAATATGAAAAAGGAATAGTAGTTGTGATCTAAGTGAGGACATTGAAAGTTCAAGATCTAAAGAAAGAGTTTCCAAGCGATAAAGGAATTTAAGAGATATCTGTTTGAATGGATAGTTTAAATGGAAGTTAAGTTCATGGGAGTAGAGGAAGTGGTCAAGGAAGTATGAATTCAGGATGTTAGAGGGAACAGGAACGTGGCTGATGGCCAAGGCTGATGGCAGGAAACTAAACGCTAGGTACTAAAGTCATTGAGAAAAATTAGGAAATACCAAGGCTGTTGGTGGCAAGCAGGGAAAAGGGAGTGATTATAGGTGGAGCACAGACTTCAAGAAAGAAACAGATATTAAATGATGATGCAGAACTGTTCTAAGAGTAGCCTTCTCCTCGCCTGGAGAAGATCATGGTGGTTAGTCACCTCCTCAAGGAAAGTCAGCTTTCAGTAAAGGACAAAAGCATTTCCAATGAAAGAGTTTGAGGAAGTGGGTATATTAGTTAGAAATAGTCAAGGAATCTCATGAACAATGAAACAGATCTAGAAAAGGGACAAATGGTGAAGAAAACAAGAAGGGAGCTGTAGGGGAGAGGTTTATAGCTGAGGAGATAGATGAGAAAACAATATCATTCTGGGGTCACTTGCTGTTATTTCATGAAGCACCAGTGAGATTATTCATAGTCGGAAGCTGATAGAGCCATTTCCAGTATAACTCATTAGCCCCCTATTTATTTCAGTGATAGTTCAGCACTGTGGTCCACGTTGTAGTTAATAACCTCTTCTATCAAAGTATGACCTTGAGTTGGATTTTTATTGAACAGGCCTATTTCCTGTATTTGTAGATTTTAAAACAATTCATCTCAGCTCTTGAGTCTCTAATCCGTACATATTGTCTTTCATTTCATGTCTACGACTTTTACTACTAGAGAACTTATTTCTGTCTATTGCAGAGTGAGATACATTAGGTTGCCAGTTTTTTTTTCCACCATTGACTTATTTTTTTTTTTTCTGTGAATGTGTAAGTTTTTCAGTCAAACTAATATATCACCTAATGGTGAGAACATGTATAACAGGGAGGTTTATTTTAGTTGGTTTCTATTACATGTGTAAAAGCAGACTGTTCATTCTCACAACAAACCTAAGAATGACCGTTTCCTTACCTGACTGAAGTTATGATTACATAAACCTTGTGGATAACACTTGAGTTGATATAGTTTTCTGAAAACCTTTTCAGTATGTGACAAGGATTAGATATTCCTTCATTTGGTTTTAAGAATAGTGTGCATATTAATCTAATTCAGTAAAATATGTAGATTTACATGAAACTATGTAATTTTCATTTCCATGGCTGGGAATAGATAAATTGCATATAAATTTGAGCACACAAATTTGCTTTGTTATTTAAAAGGAAATTATAAATTAATTGCAATCAAACCTCAAACTTTGTTATACCAGTTTCATACCTTCTGAATTCTGGATATGGAAGTTTTTGCTAAGATAATACTTGCTTCTCTGTTTATCAAGGATATTGTGAAAATATGCATTGATTTAGTTAAGGTATTATGAGGATTAGAGAAAATGCCTTAGTGAATATGTACATTTAATTTCTATATCTACATTTCCACTGTTTTCTAGAGCTCACCACTATACTCCATCTCAACTCAGAAAACTTGAAATTGTGTTTGCTATGGGCTGTTTTTTTTAATTTTTTATTTAATGCAGTGATGTAGGTAGCATTTGAAGAACTCTAGCTGTGAGCCCCCTGATATGAAGCTAGTAAAAGCATTGAATTACTAACATACTATCCAAATATTTTTACTTCGCTCTATATGTCAGGAGCCAAAAAGAGTAGGTATAGCTATCTGGTATTCTTTTTCCTCAGAGGACTTTATAAATAGGTCAAATATAGGTAATTATATGCCTCAGCTATAATTCCAAACCTGCTGCTTTCCTAGTAATTGCTGTTAAATGTGAAGGTTGTGAAAGATTTCTGGAAGGACCACAAATATTTTCTTGTCCTTGTTTCTTTGTTGAAATAGTATGTATGCCATCTGGTTTCAGGGATGTATCATTATGTGCAATAATGTCTGTAGAAAAAAAAAACCATAAAAGGTGGCCTAAGTACAATGCAGTGCACAGTAAAAATGTCTTTTGTTCTCTGTAGTTTCTAAAATAGAGTTTGTAGCTTGGACTTCCAAAGAGGCTTAGCCACAGGGGCAGATTCTTGACTCAGATGATTGTTTCCATGTCTGGTGCCCTCCTTGCCTTCAAAGCCATTGCTTTCTTCAGAGGTCATCCTCTAAATCAAATGTGAAGTGTTCACATTTATTTTTATTCTATCACAAAGCAATCTTACACAAAAAAGAGAGCATTATTCATGAAGAAGCGTTCTTGAATCACAGCAAATTTCATTTTATGTTTGCTCTAATTATTCTTTCTTTAAAAGCAAAATTATAGTTATTGTGGTTTTTTATTAAAATTTTCTGATACTAAACAGCTGCCTTACTGGAAAGAAGTGTAACAAATAATTTTTTTAATTTTTACCAAAAATTGGCAGAGAGAGTTTTCTAAAAGCAATTAAATGGCTCCTGAATGCCTCATTACTTGAAAAATTGATTTATACAGAGGACTGTTATCCCTATTGTCACCATGGTATAGAGAAAAATTTGCACCTTGTTATTTTTGTGTTATAACAAGGGACCAAAAACTGCCTTTATAAAATAAAGTTCTATTTTTTATACTCTTGGTGTTAGAACTAAGCGATAGAAATAAACTGAAATTCTTACTAAAATTAGAAGTGAAATAGAATGAGGAAGATGCATATTTTAAAGTTTGTCGATGCTCTTGTCTTTTCAGTCAGGACAAAGGAGGACACCAGCTGAAACTGATTCTAGAGTTCTACCTGGTGCTGTACTATGTATGCTTTTTGTGAATCTAATACTTCCTCTAATCTGCTGTTTTCTCATATGGGAGAATCTTAGAGTAGATGAAATGCAGGACAAACCTCTGCCTGGATCTAGCTCAGGCCCCAAAGGTAAATCTGGATTTGGGTGGAATGAGTAGGAAGCAAGGGGTCCACACCAGCCAGGAGGGATCTAAGACATCTGCCATGTGATGTGTGCTTGGGAGGCCGTGTAACCAGGCTCAGTCTATATCAAGGGGCTGAGAGAGAGGCTGGCCTAAGTTAGATTGTCATCTTCTCAGAGCATGGCCTCTGAAAAGTGACCAAAAGTTTTCCTCACTTTGTGAATGTGTATAATTGGATAAATTAAAGTTTTGGATCTGTCTCTTTGTCCCACGTTATTATCAGTCTGAATTGTACATTCTGAGTAGTCTAGAATAAATTAATTTCAGATGATATGACAGAATAACCATACTTTTCATGTTAACTGCATTCCACTTGGTTATGAGCGATCCGTCAAATATAAATCCCAGATCAATAGGTCATTTTTCTTCCTAGTGTCGAATTTCTCGCCATCATCTATTTACACATGAAATTTATAAACATTAACAATTCTTATTCTAGAAAACAACTGTTAATTTCTAGGTTCATGTTGAATTTTAGCATGTACTTCAGTATACTGTTTAAAGATGAAACAGGATTATCATGGAATTTACAGAAATTGAAAAGGCACCATACAGTCATAAGCCAAGAGCCTCCACCTTCCACTGGGCACTCCACACTTGACCAAGGGAAGTAATAGGTCAGCTTGTATAAAAGAAGCAGTTATTGTCATCCTGCACTTAGAGTAAATAGACATGATGGACATTTTTTCCTTCAGAAAGTTTTATTGCTACTATTTATATAACCTAAAGATGTTTCACATTCATGTGGCATTTTAAAATAAGGAATTATTTAATTCCCACAAAAAATTATTTCAGAGATTTTGTACAAATATGACTAATCCAGTATTAATTATTGAAATATTTAGAAAATGGTTCTGTGGTACAATGACCCTTATTTTTTCAGTCATGATTTTTTTTATACTGAATATCTCCTGGTAGTTCTTATTGGGGCCACCAGTGCAGCTAGTCAGCATCTGAATCATCTTCTTAAACATTGTTTTTCTCATGACATTTTTCTGTTATGAAAGTAGTGTCCCTGAAATGCAGGAGACGACCTTCTCGCTGTCCCCCCATCCTCTGTTCCATTCTTGGCTAACCACTCTCCCTGCTTAACACACAGCTGTTTCCCCAGGACTTCCCTCCGTCATCACCTTGAAAGGACTTTTCACCTTTGACCTGTCCTGGTTCCCCTGATTCCTAAATTCCATGCATTTACTTTTTTTGTTTGCTTTACTCTCTTATTTGCCAGAAGCACA
The DNA here is from genome assembly GCA_004027375.1 of Macroglossus sobrinus. Classification (NCBI taxonomy): domain Eukaryota; kingdom Metazoa; phylum Chordata; class Mammalia; order Chiroptera; family Pteropodidae; genus Macroglossus; species Macroglossus sobrinus. The sequence goes on along the minus strand of PVKZ01000309.1, from coordinate 157,124 downwards.
CCCTGCAGTAGCTTTCAAAGAAAGATTGTAGGGCAGACTGTTTCTAGACCCTGTTTGCTTAAATAGTGTCTTCTAGCTTCACACTGAATTGACAGTTTGGCTGAGTTTGGAATTACAGGTTTTTCCTAAGAATTTTCAAAGAATTGCTTCAGATCCTACTGTTGCTATAGAGAAGATCAATGCCTATCTTGTTTCTGGTCCTATGTATATACTTTTTTTTTTTTAATTCTGGAAATATGTGGAATCTTTTCTTTATCCCCAGTGCTCTGAAATTTTATGATGATATGTAGTATTTTCAGACCTTGTACAAGATATTTAGTGAGCTCTTTCAGTCTAAAAACTCATGGGTATACATTGGAAATTTTCTTAATTTTTTTTTAGATGTCCTCTCCATTTTCTCTGTTCTCTCTTTCTGAAACTTCTGTTGTTACAATGTCGGAACTCCTACCTGATATTCTCATTTTTCTCTTCTGATGTATTTTTGTTGTGCTTTCTGTAGACCTTTGTCTTTCAAACATTCTGCTGAATTTATTTCTGCTGTCATCTTTTTATTTTCCAGGAGTTCTTTCTCAGTCTCTAAATTTTTATGGCATCCTGTTCATTTCATGGATGCAATAGTGTCCTTTATCTCTTTACAGATATTAATCATGGAATTTTTTGAAGGGCGTTATCATTACAAGTTGACTGAAGACCATATGATTGATTGGGATTTGTCAGCTTGTAGGTGTCACCTTGTGACTGAGCAAGGACCCTAAGTGCCAGTATCTACCCATCATTTTTTCAGGTTAAACAGTTTCTCCAGAAGGAAAGATACTCAGTCTCCTTTCTTGGGCAAGGGTAGATGGGGAAGGTACATGCTTGGCGGACAGCACTGGGGAGCTGAACAGGGAGAACGGGCTGGTTTTCATCATTTAGAGGATACCTTCATTTAATTACTTATGCCCACTTTCAGCCTCTTCATCCTGCTATACCAGGTGTTTATGGGTCTGAAACCATGCTGGCTCTATATTTTCATTATGGAAACTTCCTGTCTCTTAAAGAGGTGGAGAAGGCATGGTTGACTAGCTACAAGGACTCAGGGAGTGGAACTGACCTTCTAGAAACCTTCAGCCAGTCTTCCCATATTCAGCCTTATCACTCTCCCCCAAGTTCAAAGAAATCCAGTGGTCAGGTTTTCAGTGGCTCAAATTAGTTTCCTTCTTGTTTACTTTACCTTCTGTAGGCACTTGGGTTTCCACTTTCCTGCTGTCAGTGACAATTCATCCGTTCACTTCTTATTCTAATGAATTTGTAGTTGTTCACTCCTTAACTCAATTTTGTTTTGTTTTGTTTTTTAGAATTTAAAGAAAGAACAAAAAAATACATCTTTTCAATCCACCATGTTTAAGTAAATGACAGTTTATGACTTTGGAGCTTGGTTTTAAAGGAAGACTCTTTCTAGCCTAAGAAAGCAGTGCAGAGCAGAGATGGACTCTCCACAACCCCCAAGCTAGGTGACCTTAGATAATCTTCTTAGTGCCCTGAAGACTTCATTTCTTCTTTAAGTAAAAAGGAATTATGAAAGTACCTACTTCACAGGATTGTGGTTACATAAAATAATGTACTAGCACAGAGCAGTCTATAAGACAAGTACTCAGCTGACATCACCTATCATTATTCTTGTTATTAAGAGAGTATTAACAAATCAGCCTTAGATATTTGATTACCCCTATAGAAAGTTTCTGAAATAAGCAACTTGTGAAACTTTCAAAAAACTACAGGTGAATTCTTCCATGACAGTCTCCTTTTTTCTTCCTCTACCTTAGAAAGGTGGTGGGGACAAAATGTGGAAAATCACTACTAATGAGAAATTTTTGTTCTTATTCAAATTAACCTATTGTTTCTGGAAATACACATGAACTCCAGTAAGCTGAGTATCAAACAGAGGTAGTACTGATGGTAAGCTAAGATGTTGGGCTGCACATGCTGATAGACAGTTTGTTCTTCCGTGCAAGCTTAGATGTGTAGTCATGTAGAAAACTGTTAGACCAATAGAAGGAACATTTTGTGAGACATGTTACACACTGATGGATAAAGGCTGAAAATTCATACTTGTCACACTTTCTGCTTTGGAGAAAAAAAAAAACATTTTGTTTAAATAACCAACTGGGATGTCATTAGGGAGGTGTTTTTGAATTCTCTGGGACCTATCTACATTTCTTCCAGTGACAAAGAATGGTGCAAAGTACAATCTACCTAGAACTTTCATCCAAGTCTCTGGCAATGGAGAATTCTCTGCTTCACAATATCATGTGTATGAAGAGTTTCTAAAGAATTTCTGACACTGTTCTAGTTGGTTCTCTTAAAGGTCCCACTCTCCCTTTTCCTCTCCTATTATCATATGATTGATTGACTTAGAGTCAGTGCTAAGTTATAAATAACATGGAAAACAAAACTAGAGATGCTCTAGAGAGGGCTTGAATCATGATATACAGAAGAAATTGAATATGTATTATTCGGGATAAGCCTAGAACAATCTGAATGGACAGTAAATCCAGTAGCCTTTTCTTGGAGAAAACCAGTCACTCCTCTACTCTTGTTTATTCCTAGGCCAGAAAACATCATTGAAAGTTCACAACATAGAGGGCCTGTTTAACAGGTCAGGAAACATGACCAGAAAACTCAGAAAAACATTACCCCTAAATAATATCTTGCTCCTACACAATCAGCATGCCCACTGAGGTCAAAAGATGGGTCAAAACAGTTATGTAACTCATCTCCTTAACAGGCAAACCGTCTATTACCCAGAGGCCATAGGAAGTCCTCCTCTTCCCCTCTCATACTGTCTGTGGTCCCCTGCTCTCCTCTCCAGAGTCCTGGCCCTCACTTTATCAGTTCTATTTAGTGCTTCCCCCAGACAGTATTTACCCCTAGGCTGCCAGCAAGAAGGAAGGAGGCCATTTAGAAGAGGTAATTCACCTTCCTACGAGAAACTGCTGTAAGAAGGGAAAATCTCACCCTTACTCATATTAACCACCTATTACAGTAAAATTAGAATGCATATTATGTTTACTGAGTTCCTTTTCTTCATCTAACCTTTCAATTTCTATTACACTGTGACCAGAATCAAGCTGTTAGAGAGAGATGGGGGTGGGGGACCAAAAACCCATTAATACTTTAAAAGTCCTATTCTATCTCTTCTTTCTTATAATTTTAATTAGGTACTGTTTTTTCGGGTGCTTCTGATATACTGCTTCATTCTTTGTACAATCAGTAGTCCTATTGGTGAAAATCTCATTAAGAATGTTTGTTTTCTTTTGTTTGTTTTTGGCTGGGAGCAGTAGGTGTTAGCTTTGGGCATCTGTCCTGAATATGCAGGGATTAATTGCATCGTTTTTGATTCTGACTTTTTCTTTCCCTGTTCCTCTACCTCCCACATTTGCAAATTACTTTTATTACCTTTGTGTGAAAAATATAGTTACTCCTACTAAAAGCTGGACATTTGAATAACGTATGTGTATGTATGTGTGTATATATATATACACACGTATATGTATGTATACATACATACACATATATACACTTATATATATGTATGTGTATATATATACACGTATGTGTATATATACACATACATATATATACACGTATATACACGCACAATATATATACGTATATATATACACACACACAATATATATATACGTATACACACACACGCGCGCACACACACACACACATGCATACATACATACACACACACACACACACACACACACACACACACACACACACGGCAGGGGACAGCCCAGGCCTGTTTCAGGAGCTTGGAGATGTCAGGGTGCATTTGGAGTCTCCTGGCCTTTCTTGTGTGGTCGTAAGATGACTGTAGCCACTCAAAGATCAGGTCCTCAAACTAGTCTCCAGAGCAGGAAAGACAGGGCAGAGGCAACTTTTTTATTCTGAAGAAAATGCTTTCTAGAAGACTTGCCCTTAAGTGTCATTGACTGCAACTGTGTCTTGTGTCCATTTTTAGTTTCAAGAAAGGATGGGAAAGTGAGTTTCTGACAAAGGGGAGTGGAATCACATGACTGCCTGAGACCAGTCATAACATATGTGGGAATTGCAGAAGGCCCAGTATTTAAAGAATCTTCATTCAGTATCTGAAAAAGTCAGAATTCAACGTGGGTGGAGCAGGATGGCTATTAGGAAGCTCACAAACAGTGGAATATCATCTGCCACAACATGTTTAAAAACATTCACAAATATGGGCCCTCAAGTTCATGCTTCCAATTACTAGCGACCTCGGTGTCAAAAATGTGCTGACAATTGTGATGAAGAGACAGGAAGAGAAAAAGCAGATTGTTAGGAGAAATAGCAGGGGGTGGGAGTGCAGGGGGAAGGAATGGGTACTAAAATAAAATCTATTAAAGACAGTAAAGAAGGAGCTTTACCGGATTGTGTTATAACAGTAAAGAGGATTTTTCTATGTGTTTTTCTAAAACGTCATTCTTTCAAAAGGCACCTTTAGGTACCTTTGGGAGCATAACTGAAATATGCAAAGTGATGCCCATGTTTGCTATACTGGCCATATAAAATTGTATGCATGCAAAACATAGTACCAGTTTTTGTTCTCTTCTCTCTTAAATACCCATAAAAAGAATGGAGCTAAAACACTGAGTGTGCTTATCAATAGTCCTCAAAATAGTGGAAAGGAGGATAACTACCAGTATGCTCAAATCTCTAAGATAACTCAAAGACTGTTGAAGTAAAACATATTTGGTGTCTTTTTTTAACTAAAATTGTATGCAAGTATTTTTGAATGTCAGATGGAGAAGACATCTGTGAGCGAGAAATTAAAGAAAACACACTTGCAAGATTAAGGCACATTAGAAGAAAATTGTTGGCTATGTTAGTAAAGAGAAATTTGGGAAAGATTTTCTCTGTGTACAGCATGTTCACTTTGCTTAATGTATCACACAAATGGTAGATGCCAGTTTTTTTTTCCTGAGACAATTTTCTTTGTTAAAAAGGTGCTGTACAGTAAAACAAAAGCACACTACTTTGTTTTCCCCGACCTGTTTTCTGAATTCTTCAGTGATATTCTGGTTATTTCCACTAACGTGGGGCAATTTTATCAATCCCTCGATGTATGCCTAGCTTTGCAAAGAATGTATTTGATAGAACTCTTTGTTCCTTATGTCTGCAGTAACCCTCTCTTAGTCATGAAACAGACCAAGACCACATTAGAGAAAGAAGGAATAATTCAGCGCATACTCTTAAGCCTTCAAAAGAGCATATAGCTTATTGGAAGTTGAGTAGTCTTGCTTCAAAGACCAAGGACAGCATGATTTTCTGAGATGTGTTGCAGTGGTTTCAGGCTGAGCAAAACATGCATAGCATGCTGACCAGAGATGACAGCAGCTGTGTGCCTCATCTGCTGCCCAGTGCAGTTCCTGGACTGTGAAGTCTGCTTGGAGGGGTAGCGTCAGTGAATTCCAAGCATGGAAAGAATCTGACCAGTCTTTTTCATTTTTAAACCCACATTACTTTTGTCCTATTCCTCGACTCTCAAGACCATTTCACTTTGCATTTTTCATTGATTTGTGCCCAGAAACTGATTTGAAAAAGGTCTTAAAACTTATTTGTTGGGGTTTGGAATCAGTTATGCTTCAAGAGTCATGTTCTGTAAGATCTCATTTTCATAAGACACACTTAGAACAATGGCAGGACAGAGGCAGGGAGGGTGGTGCCTCAAGAATGCTGGGTGACTGAGGGAGGCTCTGTGGAAGACCAAGCACATGAAAGAAATTTGTATGTGGCAAGTATCATGAACAGTCCTCATGTTTGGCAGTTTTAATTTTGCTTCTTTAATGTGTGTTCTTCCTATCATTCCATTCTTACTGTTCCCACTCTGTTGTAGGCCTGGGCATCTCATTTCCAAGTAGCCTCACAGCACCACTGATCTTTCTGCCTCTGTTCTCTACCCTGTTAACCCTTCTTGACCCCACATGTTCATACCTAGTCCGACTAATAGCAAAACAAATACCTTCAGTTTTCATTATTTTATTTTTATATTTTCATATATAATCTTTAGAATATTACAGTTTGAATATGACAGCATTAATAATTATAATAGTTATTGAGCAAAGAGTTTAAAATATAAAGCTTTCTTAGAAAACAAGTAGAAGACTTGGAAGCATAAAGTCCAGGCAGGAAATGGCTTGTTTTGATGACAATTAATACAGAAGCTTTGGTCTCTGCCACACACACATTAAAGGCATTCCCATAAGCCAGTCATTGCCCAAGATGAGTGTACCTGTCTACTGTATAGATTTGTTTCAGGTCTGCTTTGTTAATCAGAATACTTTCCTTGTCCTTTTGCTTCAAGCTCATGACATTTATTTATGTCGTCTCTTCCCAGATTTAGCAGAGATCATTGTTTCAGTTTAAAACAACTCCTGAAATTGTGGGTTACTTGGGAATGCTTATATAAACAACAGACAGCATAATAATTCATTGCTTCCTTTTTATTACCATGTCCACAGGAACTTAAAAAAAAAGGTACATGACATTTCCAAAAGATAGTTGAGCTTATTGTATACTAAGTATTGGTAAATGTTGTAATGCTACTGGGGATGCATCTCAATAATCATCAGATGGTCTCAAACCTTGGGGAAAGTTTTAAAAGTAGAAAAATAGTGACAAGACTCCAGGGGTCCCTAAGCCCCCAGGTACGGACCAGTACCTGTTCATGACCTGTTAGGAACCAGGCTGCATAGCAGGAGGTGAGTGGTGGGTGAGCCAGCGAAGCTGCATCTGTATTTGTAGCTAATCTCCAGTGCTAGCATCACCACCTCAGCTCCACTTCAGATCATCAGGAATTAAATTCTCAAATGCGCTCTGGTCCCTGGAACCGCTACCCTAAAGCCTTTATTTGTTCACTCTTAAAGTTCTACATTTTCCCTTTGTGAATGTACTTTTTAAGAGAATAAACCTGCTTAGTCTCATTGGTCTAATCTCATAATTTCAACTTCCGTATATCATATTGAAAAAAAACACATTAAAAGTTCGACTGTGGATGTCTGTAACTGAGTTAATGATGAGTTTCATCTACAAAAATTTCACCATGCTATGATTTTTTTTTCAGAGCTGGAATTGACAGAATTAAGTTTCTTACTCAACCTAGCAGGTGCTTTGAGGAAAATTGAGTGTGAGACTACTGGAAAGAACCATTAAAAGCTAGAGTCAGAGTTGGTAGGAAAAGTTGTTTTTTTTTTTTTTTGAAAGATGGAAAATGTTAATTGAAAAGAGTTCAAGAGTTTAAGCCAAAAGAGCTGGTCAGGTTGTGTAGAAAAAAAAAAAAAATCCTCTGCAACACTCCCCACTGTACTTCTCTTTGAATAGCTTTTCAACTGCCAGTTATATGAAAATGATATAAATCCTCCCATTCCAACAACTCATGAACTTAAGTACAAGGAATGATAGTAACTGAAAATGAATTTAAGAAAACAGGCTGAATGTCATTAAAATCTTTTTAAAATGCTCTGTGACATCTGTTTTCCATTTTGCTATTCTGTTTAATTAACTGCAGTCTTGCAGAATTTCAGAAATCTTATTTGCTCAAAATAGTATCTTGAAGGAAGTGACCTTTATTTAGTAGAGAAGAATGTTAAGTGTAATATGTGCTTAATTAATGTTATCCCAAGTTTAAAATTTTTTCTGTTGGCTTCAAGATCTAGTCTTCTGTATGGCTCATTTCTGACAAACCAAATCAAACTCTCAGTGGCGGATAGCTCTGTTCCAACTGGTGTACTGTCATATTTCTAAGATACCAAAAATGGAAAAAATTCTACAGAAAATAGTGACAGTTCATAAAACTATTCTTATTATCTTCATCTCTTTTATTTGAGGTCACTGGTTTCTGAGCAGTGAGGAAGTTCTGAGAAAGATTCCTTATATTTTGTGGTGTATGTGATCTTTTTGATAATAATTGAGAGAGAAAGAAAAAAGAGCAATACAGCCTATAAAAACCTGGGATGTGAGGGCTTCTTTTGCTGAGGTTCAGTGGTCCTAGAAAGCTCATGTTGGACAAGTCTTGGAGGGCAAACAGGAATGTTGTGAAATGGAGAGGCTGTGGAGGGAAGCAGAATTGATCAACAGCTGACTTTATTTTTCTGTTTGCCAGAGCACACAAAAGCCTAGTGCCCCAAGATCGTGACAAAAAGGGAAATGGCTGCATTTCAACATGTCCTGGCGTCACTAAAGAAAGCCTACTAGCTTTCTGGCTTTCTAAAGTGGACATATTCTGTCAAATCAGCTGCCTTCACTCTTATTGCCCAGTAGGCTAATGCGCTTAGCTGTCCTAAGTGATTTTGAAGAAAGCGATGTGGTATAACAGACCTGATTTCTTTATTCAGAGTAATCAGTGGGTTTTAATTAACATGGGGATCATGGCTTCTTTGCTTCAGCCTGGCAATCGTTGCTGGTTCCTTCATCTTCCTTGAGTTACATACCTAGTTTCTCTTGAACACATCTGTCTTCTTTACCTCACCTATGCTGGTTCTACTCTCCCGGCTCCTGCTTTTGGTAAATCCTCAAAGAAGGTAACCTTAACTATTTGACTTTTGGCTCAATGAGGCCATATTTGTTCTGGAGAAGGAAAAATTACATTTGAAAGAAGTCACTTAGAGGAGAAGACTGTATATTTTAAAACCAGGTTTGTTTAAAGTATCATGGTAGGTTAAGATGTTCTCTTAACATCTTATAAATAATTCATTTGGCTAGAAGGCCAGATGCATGATGATTTGAGGACAAGAACATTTTCTGTTTGATGAACATACCTGACCCAAGAGGTTTTTTTTGTAAGGCATTGTGATGTTCTAGACACTAACTCACTAGGACAGTGTTTACCAACTATGGTTTAAGAAAATCATTATTAGGAGCTTTTGAATTTTTAATTATTTCAAAAAATCTAGTAGGTTTCAAGGCCAACTGAAATATCTGGTTTATTTGCTTTTAACTGCAGTCATATTATTTTATTTTAGTAACCTGGCATATGCTCATCATAAGATGTTATATAGTCCTATGATCCCTGTTTAGCACTAAATGGATAAACAATTTAAGTAATTTATTGAATGTAGTTAGAGTTCCATTAAACTATAAAGAATGCCTTGATAATTCTTCTCTCCTTTCTACATTCACTGATTCAGCTTCCCTCTCTGGACTCCCAGCCTTCTCTCCTGTTCTTCTCTATTTGTCCAACCAAGTCCTTTCATGTAAACAGTATGCTCTGCCTCCCAGGAGACGTAGACTGGACAAGGTCACGCTCTGGGTCCTCCTCTGGCCCTGAGGACTTCCTCCATGAAAACCCTCATTCAGTTACTCTGTAAAGATTGTCTCCCAGCAAGATTACAGGTTCTCTGACACCAGACTTATATCTATCTTGTTCTTTACCTTTTTCCAGTCCTTCCCCCAATATCTGGCACATAATAAGCTTTCAATAAATATTTGTGGGTTTAATAAATACATGGTTTATATTCATTGTCAAACTGAGTGGCATTTATCCATTGGAATTCTTGATTATATCATTAAGCTATCATTTTCGGAGGAATATCGTATCTATGGCAGTATTGATCATGTTTTCCCTTTGCAAATAATATTTTTATTTTTTCGATTATTTAACTTCTTTGATTTAAAAAAATTTTCAATTACATACAGTTGACATTAAATATTATATTAGCTTCAGATATATAGCTTATAGTGATTAAACATTTATATAAGTTATGAAGTAATCCTTCTGATAAGTCTAGTACCCACTTAACACCATACATTGTTATACAATATTATTGACTATATTCTCGATGCTGTACTTTACATCCCCCTGACTGTTTTTGCTACTGCAAATTTGTACTTAATTCCTTCACCTTTTTCACCCAGACCCTCAAACCCCCTTCTCATCTAGCAGCTATCAGTTTTTTCTCTGTATCTGAGTTTATTTCTGTTTTGTTCGTTTATTTTGTTTTTTAGATTACACAAGTGAGATCATATGCTCTTTGTCTTTCTGTGTCTGCCTTATTTCACTTAGTATAATACCCTTTAGGTCCATCCATGTCTTTGCAAATGGAAAGATTTCATTTCTTATGGCTGAGTAATTTTCCATTGTATATGTTTCACATCTTTTTTATATACTCCTCTATCGATGGACACTTAGGTTGTTTTCATATCTTGGCTATTCTAAGTAATGCTGCAATGAACATAGGGATGCATATATCTTTTGGAATTGCTCTTTTAAATTTCTTTAGATAATTAGACAGCAGCAAGATTGCTAGGTCAAATGGGAGTTCTATTTTTAATTTTTGAGGAACCTCCATACAATTTTTCATAGTGGCTGCACCAATTTGCAGTCCTGCAGTACGTGTGGTCCCCTTTTACCCACATCCTCACCACACTTGTTTGTTGATTTATTGATTATAGCCATTCTGATAGGTGTGAAGTGATATCTCATTGTGCTCTTAATTAGCATTTCTCTCATCATTAGTGATGTTGAACATCTTTTCATAGGTCTGTTGGCCATCTGTATGTTCTCTTGGGAGAAACATCTATCCAGGTCCCCTGTCCACTTTTAAATCAAGTTGTTAAACTTAGAATTTTTATTGAAGCTGGTCACCCCAATCTCTGTTGTAGATAGAGTTTGAATGAAGTTGCTGACTGGACCTTTTAAATTGCTGTTCTTGTTTATTTTCTGCTTATTTTGTTTGTTCAGGTCTGGCATGGAGCCTAAAAATAAAAGCTTGCTTGCAGTTTGACTTTCACTATGATTCAGTTTTGCAATCTTTTCAAAACACCCTTCAGGAGATCTTCACTTATCTGTGGACATCTTCTGGATCTTCCAAAACAAACATAACATAAATAGGGGGAATTTGGAAATTTCTAAATTGTAACAGATGGGAACTTGCTTTCTTTGTCTGAGAAGTCTTTGCTCCAGAGAATGGGGAATCCCAGAGGAAAACATGAGCCTGAAAGTTCCATGGGGTGCTCTGCATTTGCTCTTCCTGGCAAGGCGGGTAGAGGGGAGGGGGAGAGTAACCAGATATCAGAAGCTAGCGAAAGGCTCTCCTGTGAAAGCTCTCAACTCAGAGAACCACACTCTGAGGCAGTCTCCTCAGCCATAGACTGTTTCCTTACAATCAACAGTTTTCTTTCCAGATAACTAGAAAGCCTGACTTCACAGGTGAGATAGGTGTCTAATCAAAGTTTGAGCATCCCAACTATCTGGGAAGGACATGCTGATAAAGAATAACTTCTGGAGGCTCTCTTTTCTTTCTGCTTCTGTTTACTGTATTGGGCTAGCCTGTTTGGGACCATGGGCCAGTGAGATGAAAGTATTTCTTTCACAGTTGGTTCTCTTCTCTTTGTATCCTGGTCAATCTACAGGACTCCTGTGCAACCACCCACATGCTTAAGGTTATGGAGGTACTACCCTGGTTTCTTCAGGGTGTAGAACAGAACAAAACGGAAGCAAGATAAGGCCTTGAGAAATGATAGAATCGTATACTTGAAACCTATATAATTTTATTAACCAATGTCATCCCAATATATTAATAAAATTTTTTTAAAAACCTTCAACCTTCCAATCTCATGATCTTCTAACAGTGGACCAAAAGATTCACAAAATTCTAAAGCCAAAGGAAACTTCAGAGGTCATTTGTTCCAACTCCTCAATTTTTCTAGGAAACAAGATGAGAACAGAATTTAAATAATTTGGCAGATGTCTCATGGTGGTAAAGAGGACAGTTCTGGCATTGGGGTCAGGCATCAGCATGAGTCCTAATTCTACCTCATTCTGTCAACGACCTTGACTAAGTCATTCATCCTCTTTAAGCTTCAGGTCCATCTATAAAATGACATAATAATAGCACTTGTAAGACTATTGAGATGAATACAAAAAATTCATAGAAAGCACTTGGTATAATACCTGGCACTCAATAAGTGACTAAAAATGAATAGCAACTATTTATCATCTTCATCTTTATCATCATCAGCATTACCATCAACATCAAAGCCAGGGCCTAGGACCCATGTTTCTTGGTTCAGCATTTCTCTTATTACATTCCTTTGAATTATCTGCATATATTGTTAATACTGAATCAGGTACCCCATTCTATGTTAAAGTACAAATAGTGGTGATTATCATTAGTTTAGAGACTATGAGACCTTGGACAAATAAACATGCATTATTAAAAAAATATATATATAACACTTAAAAAGAATCAGGATACTACAATAACCTAAATTTTATTTTATAATATGTTTCCATATGCTTGCATTCCCATATTTCTATTTTAATGTTTCCTCTTAAAAACACATTTTCTAATGTGTTATAAAGAGTTCTCTCCTTCTTATTCATTTCTTTATCATTCCAATATTGTCACAGTGAACTTTTAGAAGTGAATACAGTCTGCTTTTCAGAATTCCAGGTGATTAGTAGTAAAAGCATTATCTGTATAAAACTACTCATGTTGTTTTGCATATGATCTAAACAGTCCCAAGAAGCTGGTGACCTTTGGGTGAATGCCAAGGACTGTGTGGAGAGAAGTGAGTTGAATGAAACGTTTCCAAATTAATTTTTTTTTTTTTTTTTTTGCTGCTATATATTCTCAGGAATGTTCGGTCCAATCCCTCAGATTCATTCATTAAGTTTTGTCTGGTCATAACTACACTAAGATCAGGAAATCCTGGGTTCAGAATAAAACCAAATTTGTGCCCCCACCTCATTCTGGCCCATAAAGTGGTCCTATTGTTATCGCCTTTCTCTATTCTTTCATCAGATTGGATCAAGTCTCCCAGTCTGCCACTATTTTCCCTTTTTTCTATCTTCCTCATTTAAGTGAAACGTGTGCATGTGTGAATTCTAAAAAGCCTGCTTGGATTATCAGATTACCCTAATCAAACTATTCCCTTCATCAAGATTTAGAACTCTAGCATAGGTATTAAAAGCTAAGAAAGCCCCTGTGACACAAAATATGCAGCCTTCAGGGCAAAGACAGTGTTTTACTCATTCACATATTTCCAGCATTAGCCCAGTGCTTAGCACATAGTATGTTTCAATCAATATTTGAATGATTGATATTATAGCAATTTCCTTTTTAGGGCAGAAAAATATTATGACCCTATGGACCTCATGAAAGTTATTAATTTAATGACTTATACAGTAACTCCCAGAATTAATAAATTGTGGTACATCTAAATAATGGAATATCATTCAGTGCTAAGAACAGATAAGCTTATCAAGCCATGAAATGACATGGAGGAACTTTAAATGCATATTACTAAGTAAAGGAATTCAGTCTGAAAAGGCTGCATATTGTATGATTCCAACTATGTGACATTAGAGAAAAGGCAAAACCATAGAGACAGTAAAAAAAGATCAGTGGTTCACAGGGGTTGAGGGAAAGAAAGAGATGAATAGGCAGAGCATAGATAATTTGTAAGGCAGTGAAACTACTCTGTATGATCCTGTAGTGACAGATTCATGTCCTACATTTGTCTAAGCCCATAGACTGTACTAATGTAAACCATGGACTCGATAGTAATGTGTTAATGTAGGTTGTCAATTGTAACAGATGTAGCACTCAGGTGGGGGATGTTGATAACGGGGAGGTTTAAATGTGTGGGGGCCAGGGCATAGATGGGAAATCCCTGTACCTTCTGCTCATTTTGCTGTGAACCTAAAACTGCTCTAAAACTAGCCTGTTAAAAAAAATAAGGAAGAAACAAGTTGGTATATCAAGAGGTCAAAAAATATGAGTGATAACAACTGGGAAATATTACTTTTAAAGATCCTGTCTAGAAGAGGGAAACAATTAAAAGAGGTTGAGACAATAGTTAAATGGCTGAGAAGCCATTAATTAAAATGATGTAGGCCTAGGGTCTTGACATTTCTCTGAGAAATCTGCATGATCAAATAACCATATTCTGGTTGGAGATGTCTCCAGGGAAAGCAATTTACACCTGCAAGGCCACCATAGAGCTAAGAGTAGAAGTGAAAGAGATTTTAGGTCAAATTGGACTCCATTTACTATAGATTGCCTCAGTGTATAGATGGAGAAAGACACGCTAGGTACTTAATAACAGAGCTATTGTTATTACTATTTATCTTGTATATCCTATAGTTTCTCATACTTTATATTAGTGGTGGTGTTCCACTCTAACAGTCAGGCAAATGGGCAGATAAGTTATTACCACAGAGGCAACTACCCTGATGTTGAGGCTTTGGGTAAGAATATTTCACCTTCAGCTTGAGGGTCAATTTTTACTTATGTGTTTAAAAAAAAAAAAAAGTATGTCTAGCTCTCAGCAGAAGCATAGACATTGAGAAAGGATAATAAAGGCATAATGCATATAGTCTAGTTCCAATTGTAGGTGTTATTCTTAAAAGTGAGAAATGTAAGTATGATAACCATATTTTCAAGTCATATAATATGACAGTGAGACAGCATATATGAAACTACAGCTGTCCAAGGAAATTCAGGCTCTATAGTCACCATGTGTGGAAAAGAGGGAAATTTAATTGTATTAGAAAATGAAGCCATAGTCTCCATGAGGTAAAGCCATGGAGTACTGAGCTGCAGGCATCTGTAGGTCATCCTGTCTGCTCCTCTGGTTTCAGGGAGGCCATACAATGTTTCCAAGGTACATTTTACCTTTTTATGAAAGACTTTTTGGAGAATATTATCATCTTGTGGTTGAGATACTATAAATACCATCAAAGGAATTTCAACATTTTGAAAGATGATAACTAGTGTGAGAGTAATCATTTTGGCCACTCATTTGTTGCCCCTGCTTTACTAGTGTTCCAAGTGACAACTAAGATATTGAGAAAAGTCAGATACCTGTTCTTATCAATTCCCATGTCATATTCCCACAGGGTTTTATTTTTTGAATTTATTTGTAATTGTTTCTCCAGGAAAGAGAAATATAGATGACAGGAAAGAGAAATAACAGTGAGACAAAGGCTACAGGACATTAAATATACTCGAAAAGTACATATCATAATCCTTTTTCTTTAAAGATGTGAATCAACACAAAAATATTTAGAAAATAAATTGGTATAGATCAGGTTTTTCAAAACATGGTCTCCCAAACCAGCAACATCAGCATCAGCTAGGAACTTGTGGGAAATGCAAATTGTCAGGCTCAACCCAAATCTACTGAATCAGAAACTTGAGGGGTAGGAACTACCAGTCTGTAGTTAACAGTCTTGCCAGGTGATTGTAACCACTGGTATAGATAAATTGTGCAGACAACAGAGTTGATTTAGAAGATAGTTCTGAGCAATATGGGAGTGAATATATCAAATCCTCTCCCTCAAAAAAAAAAAAAGCCTTGGTGATTTCTGCAATGTATTTGTTTTCTAATGCTGTGTAAAAAATTGCCCCAAATGTAGTGGCTTAAAGCAGCACATATTTCACAGTTTCTACAGGTCTGGTGTCCAAGGTTAGATGAGCTGGGTCATCTGCCTAGAGTCTTGCAAGGCTGCAGTCAAGGTGACGACCAGGCTTGCCTTCTCGTTTGAAGGCTCCTTGGGGGAAGAATTTGTTTCCAGACTCCTTCAGGTCTTTGCCAGACTTCATTTCCTTTCAGTAGCAGGACTCAAGGCCCCAGTTTTTTACTTGTCATTGGGTAGAGGCTGCCTAAAATTCCTTCCATGTGGCCATCCTCCAAAAAGAGTTCACAGTATGGCAGTTTATGTCTTCAATGCTGTCAAGGCCAGTAGGAGACTCTCTTGTCTACTAAGACGGAGTCATAGATAAGGTAACATAATTATGGCAGTGACATCCCATCACCTTTGCCATAAACTATAACCTGATGTGAGTGACTTGCTGTCATCTTCTTCATATTCTGTTGGTCAAAAACAACTTAAAGTTTCCATCTACACTCAAAGGTCATGGCTATGTGACTTACAGTTTACCTTAGGATATGTTCACCATATATAGAAATTAAAATTTCTTTAAACAAAATTGACAACTTAGTGTACTTTTTCTTTTAAAATGAAGCACATTTTCAAGAGAAAGTAATCTAGTGTCTCACTATGATCCTAGTAAATTGAGGTCAAAGATTGATGTCCAACAATAAGGAAAATTCAGTGAGGTTAAAAAATATTATCTGGCTTTGACATAAATATTCTTTTCTCTGGCCTCCTATATGCATCTCCTAGTCATTCTTCAGGGCCCCACTCAAATATCTTTTCTCCACGAAGCCCTTTCTGATGCTTCTAACTGCAACTGGTTTTCCTTTCGGTACCCTCAGTATTATTGTACTTTTCTGGTGACTTTACAGTTATTTGCATAGGTGACTTCTCTCTCTTGCATACAGGCCAGTGTCATTCTTTGCTATACCATTAAAGTCTCAGTCAGTACCTGGAGGTAAAGGAAACTCAACAAAGAGATGTTACATTGAGATAATGTTTTATATCTTTGGAGACAATCAAGCAGCATAGGCTAATATTAAGTTGAATTATAAAAGCAATGAATTAATATTAGGGTTGTGACTTACTGAATGAAATGTATTCAGCGTAAATTATCACATTAGGAAAGTGATATCACATAGTAGCAGCAGCAGCTTTGAAATCAGATTCCCCTGAGCTCCATTTCTGGCTTCTCCAGTTATTCACTCTGTATGGCTATGGGCATGATACCTAATGTCTCAAAACATCACTTTTCTTAATATAGTCATTGCTTAAGAAATATTAAGCCATTATTAATGTCAAGTTGGAAGCATTAAAATTTCTTGACAGTACCAGTACAGTTCACACAAGGGCAAGGACCCTAGCATTGCAGCTCAGTTCTGGAAGGATAGCATGCACATGTGTCATGTTCATTTGAAAAGATGGTAACCTGCTGGCAAACAGACTAAATAAGTAGACATTGTGTTATTCCTACAGTTATTTTTAAGTATTCTCCATCTTTGGTTGTAATTTTAGTGATTAGAATAATAGAGAAAAGGGTGCGTGGAGAGGCAGTACATAGGAGCTCTGTTTTAATCAGTAGCATGGGAAGGCTGGTCATGTTCACAGAACTGAGGGAGATGAAATAAGCACATTTTCCTAAACAGTGCCCTGAGGATTACACGGAACATTGCGAGTAGCTTCCAGTGAGTCAGGGCTGGAATGTTCGATAGATCAGAGCTCGACTAAACACTAAGTCCCACTGCATCAGCCTGCAGCCTTGCCAAATGCAGGAATTCACAAGGTCAGGCTCAAACTTAGAAGTCAACTGCTCGAGTACCATGTTAGAATTATTTTCATTCCTTGCAGTAATTAGTTCTCATAACTTGCTTAATAAAAACTGAAATGTTACTGTGCTCTTCTTCCTTAGAATGGAAGACTGTATTCTTAGCTAAGTTGCACATGTGAGAATGCAATATGAATAAATTAGTAAACAATAAAATGAATGCTCTAAAAGAAAGAAAAAGTCAGAAACTTAAGGATTAAAAATTCCAAAACATTTTTTCTTGTTTAATTGGAATTTTTCTTCCCCGAATGTTTGGAACCTATAGTAATGTCCTTGTATAAATTTAAGAAGGATACACCAGTGTTTTTATTGTTTAGATAAAACTGAGATATATGCCAAAACCTATAGGAAATCACTGCTAATCTATATCTGAAAAGCCTCATTCAGTACTAACTTTTTGGGGCAAATTATCAGTGTTGTTCCATTCTGTGTTTTTAAAGTTTTAGTCATCCTTATTTAGTTAAGATTATTACATACGATTATACCTTTCAATTCACCTTTTTTGGTCATAAGGTTTATTTCATGAGTGTAAGGTAATGATTGGATTTATGTTCATTCAAATGGGTTGATATGAATGCAAATTCCTCAGTGCTATGCAGTAAAATTACTGTTAATGTCTTCCAGAACAAATCTGAGATAAGATCATAATTGTGGTTTTCCAAATATTGCTTTCCAAATACTGTTAAATTATGCTGACTATTATTTTCCATTCTGGTGCTTCTTAAGCTTATTACATGGCGATGATTTTTATATGGGAACAGTCTAAAGAAAAACAGTTGTGTGACTTTAGATGGAATCAGAAATCAGGATTCAACCACAATATCATGGAGTATCTCAGAGTAAAATGTGTTATTCTCACCTCTGTCTCACTCCCATTTTTCTCTTTGATGTCAGTCATTCAGCCTTCATTCAGTATGCCCTATTCAAATGTTCAGTGGGTACCTATTGTGCACGAGTCATTGCTAAAATGTACTAAGCACTGTATTAGGCAGAGAGGATATAACAAACAAGACAAAAGGCTCATCCCCTCATTAAATTTATATTTTAATCTGAGAGACAATCAGGAGATAAACAAATACCAAACAATACAATTTTGAGTATTGACGAGTACTATGAAGAAGAAAGCTAAAAACAGTGTAAAGGCATAGAGAGAGAATGAAATTGAGAAGAAGAAATTTATTTCAGACAGAGGGTCAGGGAAGTGAAATTTGAGCAAAGACTTGAGTGATGTGAAAGAGCATGCAAAGACCTGAGGGAGGAACAGCCCTAGCAGAGAAAGATTAAGTTGAAAAGCCCTGAAGTGGAAAGAGTCTGGGTGTACGGGAGGGAGCTTAGAGTAAGAGAGATTAGGGAAAGGTGATCAGAGTGGGTACAGCATGATGGGAAGGAGGGATAGAGATGAAAGATGAAATTGGAGAAATCGACAGAAAACTTGCAGGCCAGGGTAAGGACTTTGGTGTTTATTCAAAGTGTGATGGGTAGCTACAGGAAAATTTTAAGCAGGGAAGTTACAAGATCTCATTTAATTTTTAAAATATCTCTCTGGCAGCTGCAAGGAGAATAATAGGATGGATATGGCAAGAGTAAAAGCAAGACCACTGGTAGATTATTGTAGTTCAGGCAAAAAATTCTGGTGTCTTGTGAGGACAGTGATAATTAGTAGAGGGCACAAGAAGTGACGGGGTTTCAGGATATATAGATAGGATCTTCTGATGAGTAACATTTGGGATGCAAGGAAAAGAAAAAAATCAAAGATGACTTTGGGTCTAAAAACTGGATGAAAGACAGTATTTATGGACATAGTGCAGAGTAAGGGGAGGAACAATTTGGGAGACAGGGAATTAAGAGTTCTGTTTTGGCCATGTTAAGTTTGAGGCATTGTAGATTTCTACATGGAACTGTCAAGTAGTCAGTTAGAAATATAGATCACAAAGATGTTGAACTAGAGCTGTGAATTTGAGAGAACACCAAAGATATTAAGGCTGTGAGATTATTTGTTATCCCTTGAGAGAATGAATGTAAAAGAGTAGGAGATCTAAACATTGGACCTTGAAGCACTTCAACAGTCAGAGGTCTGGAAATGGACAAGAAGAAATACCAGTAAGATAGAGGAAATCCAACAAAGTAGGGTATCACATAAGGAAAGTGATTCAAGAAGAAATGGGAGATCAATTCTGTCAGTGCTGCTACGAGTTCTTAAAAAAAATGAGAATGAAGAATTATCTTTTAGATTTGGCAAGATGGAGGCCTGCTTGACATTAGCAAGAGAAACTTCTGTAGAATGGTGGAGACAAAAACTTGAGTGAGGTGTGTAGAGGACAAGAAATGGAAGGTAAGGAATTAGACAATAAAATCAGACAGAAAGATAATATATATATCTGAAAATTTTGATTTCTTCGGATTCCTTATTGCAAGGTGAGAGGTTTCAGGTGATGTCTAAACTTCAATGTACTGTTTCTAAGCAAGAGAAATATCTTGGGGTAAAATCTGAAAGGCCAGCCTGCTGAAAGAACTGCCTCACTGCTGTCCTTGATGTGACAGTGTTGTTGTTGCTTATGGATCATATTTGCATCATTTGCATCAGATGCCCATTTAAAGATTTGGAATATTAATAGAAATTTTAAGAAATTATTTGAATATTATGAGAAGAACTTACGTTCATTATTTTACTTACAGCCATTTTTTTTGCAATTCAAATAAGTATTGTGATTCTTTCCTGACAGAAGTAAATGTCAGGACGGGTCTGTGTCTGTCTGTAACTGAACCTCACAGCCTCCTCATTCTCCCGTGACCAGTTGGAGCACACAGTTAGGTGTGTGACCAGTCACCTCTGGCCAGTTGTAGCTACTGATGGCAGTGATGATTGAAAGTAAAAATAAGAACAATAGCAATAGTAACTTTTATAAAGCCTGTTCACAAAACTGTATTTACTCATATGTACCACTTAAAATATTCTTTCTCAAACATAATTAGTTATCTAACTCTGACAGTTTTCATCATGGCTCAGCAATCCTGATGACTTTTTCATGACTTTATCTTATTTTAAAAAAAAAATATTTGCGAGTCATATTTTCAGGCTCCAGAACTGTTGCCTTGGAGAGGGTTTGACTAAGCATCTGAAACTGTTCAGTGGCTCAGAGATGGATCTAACTCAGATTTCTGAAGCTGCTACCAGAATGCTTTTCTCATGCGGATCGAAAATGAATGTGAAATATTGCCCATTCTTGCTCTGGTCTTCCTTTCAGTACTCCACTTGCTCAACTGTGACCCCTGGGTCAGCAGCCAGTGTAAGGCACCCCTGCTTAGGTGTACATGCTCCATACCTTGCATTCAGGAGGCAAATCATGCATCGCAGGCGCGTGAGCTCTTCAGCATGAATCATGCAAACTTGGTGAACCATAAACCTTTCCCTGTGGATATGAAGTTGTTGGTGTTTTAGTCTGCTTGGAAACAGTCTGAGAAATATTAAACCCAGCTTTTTTGAGGTTAGTCCAAATTATTTTTTTAGACAGGAGAAAAAAAAATATTATGTCTCCTAAGGAAACTTGTAACCACGAACAGTAAATTTAAAAGGTTTTAAAATGTTTTTTCCCCCTCCCACATCCCCTACTTGTGCATAGTTTAAATCCCTAGTTTCTCTCACCAAAAAAAAATAAATACTAGACTGCAGATCGGTGGGCTAGGCCTCTGCAAATGTATTTCTTAGGATAAAAGTGTAAAAACAATGTATGCCTTGTTATACTGACCCCCACCAATCTTATCCTTTCTCTAGTTCTCTAGTTCAAAAATCTACTAAGTATTTGTATGTAGTGGGTTTTTTAAATCCACAACCATTCATGTGCAGAAAAGCACCTTTATTGTTAACATATGAGCTCAACTTGGTTTGGTAGAATGGGACATAGACTTTAGTTCACCTATTCAAGGCAGTTTCTTCCTGTTTCAAACAGACTTCTCCAGGTGAACGCACTCTCTCTGGGTGTAAATACTTAGTCTCAAAGGCCCACACCCACCCATCCTTTCCTTCTTCCTCTGAGGCAAGAGAAACCTGTAACAAGAGGAAAGCCATGCAGCGATATGGCTGCAGGGGAAGAGACTTGCGGCCCAACTTGGCCTCCACGGAGATGGCTTTTCCCTCTGCGTTTGCTCTCCAGACGTCAGCCTCTGTCCTTGTTGCAAACCTCCCCTGGCTTCCAGCTTCAAACTCTGCACATCCTTTGCCCACTGCATCATGACTTTAGGATCTTCAGAATCCTTGGCCTTCTCATTGCATGTCCACTGGAGCATCTGGAAACTTCTGACTCTCCCTGGTGCCTTTCTCTGGCCACTGGCACCGAAGGAGCTAGTGGTGGGCCTGCACACATCCATCTCTTTTGCTGATCTGCTCTGACTTCCTCCTTTTGGCTTGAGGCTCAGTAATCTACCTCCAGGTACCAAATTGCAATGTTGGAGCCTTTATGTTTTGGGCTTCCCCCTCAACCTGTCTGAGGTTTCTGTATCTTTCTTTCTCCTCTTACCCTCCTTCATGAGGCATAGGGAAGGAAGGGATACTGGGTACCTGAAAAGGGACCCAAATAGCAAATTAACTGTAGTCTCATCCCCTCTAAATTTCTTCAGAGAAATATTCTCTAGGGATTTGTACTACCTCACCAGTTCTAACATCTGGCTCACTGATGAGCATTCTAGAAAGTTCTTTCACTCAGAGTCCCAGAGTTGGATCTAGATATTTTTTGCCCAGCTGTGGGAGACTGTGAAAAGACTTCTGTTTTTCCTCTCAGGTGCCTTGGTTCTTAAAATTGGAATCCAGAACACTCATGACTATTTTTTATAATTTTACAAATCTATTTTGAAAGTCAAAATACAGTAATGTTTTTTTGTTTGTTTTTCATTGAGTTTTGCATTTCCTCAGAAGTGTGAATAGCTCAAGTTCAGTAAGAATGACCAAAGAAGAAAAATGTACCACATTAATGTTTAGAATATTACCTGATGCATTTTTTATTCTCAGTCGTTCTTTTAACCAAAGAATGAATTTGGAATTTCAAGGGCTCAGAAATGTTAAACTTGAACCTAAACCTAAAATATCTCAGAATTTATTTTGCCTCATTCTTAAGCTACTTATACCCTAGAACACTGCTGGGTAGGAAGAAATATTTTTATTTTTTCATGTGAAAACATTCTGGGACAGACATTTCCATGGGATTTGTTATTCCCACAATGTTTTCCAAAGACTGGCTCTCAAGCAATAGGATTTCTCCAACCAGAAGTTTCGCCAGTGAGTCCCTGGCTTCCTGTGCTCTTCCGTTGGGACTCTTGAGTCTCTGCTTTATCGTCACATAAAACTTTGTGATTCTTTCTCTCCAGTTCAAATCACAGTCAGTTGATTTACATGAATTGCAGTATCATATGTGGCACCTTTCTCTGTAAGATAGCTAGAAAATGGCCTGAGGAAATATTCTACCCTAGTGTCCACAGGAGAATGTGGTTGGTATTCTTTTTGTTTTTTTCATTGTCTTGCACCTGCAAAGGATTAGAGTTCTAGGTATTTTTTCCTAATGAACCATGTTTAGTCTTTGGATTGCTCTTTTACTTTGGATTGCTCTTTCATTTCATTTCTTTAAAAGTCTTATTTCCTTATGATTGTTGTTTATAAGGAAAGAAATGAAAAACAAGTTTAATTTTAAAGATTCATTTAGAATTTATTTTATGGTAATCAAACATTGTACAATAACTTGGGACTCAAATACATATGTTTACAAATTGATTCTTTAAAATCACTTTATAATATCACTAGCATTTATTGAGCATTCACACATCATCGAACTTAAAACATAAAAATGCCATTCTTCATGCAAAGATTTTGATGTTTAATCTCAGAGCTTGAAATCCATTACTACATCGTTTTAATAGGTAAAATTAATTATTTCAATGCTTATCTATGGGAGTTAGACCTAATCTCCAAACACTATGGAATACTCATTTTATGCCAGATACTCTGATAGGTATCCTCTATTTTGTTGTCATTTAGTTCTCTCAGGAGGCCAGCAAAGTAGATGATATTATCTTTTTTCACCTAGGAGGAAACTGAAGTTGTAAGCCATTACAGAGCCCCAGGTCACACATAGAATATGGAATAGAGTAAGATTTGAAGCCATTTCTGACTCTTTTAGGCCACACAGCATCCAAAATATTTGGATACATAGGAAGTAGATGACAGACGTTTTTCCATCCAGTCGCACACTTAGAAGAAACTAGGAGATGAGCTACAGGTGTTTCCCTTGAGGGAAGCAAGATCTCCTGGTGCCCCACCTGCAGGAGCTGGGACAGGCTGTGTTCTCTTGAGTCACACTGTTGGGAGCAGTGTGGGATAGTGATTAGGATGAACACTGGTGCCATGATGGACAGGACAAGGTTTTGATTTTAGGTTGGCACCAGGTCCAGAAATCCAGAACCAAAGAGAAATGAACTTGACTCAGTTTCTTTCAGGTCAGAGGTGCTCAGGCCTCCCACAGGTCTTTGCCTCTCCCTCTCCCTGAAGGTCAGCCACAGAGCCTCAGAGCTCTGTCCCAAACTCACATTCATAACATTCTTTGATATTCTCAGAGACGTTGGCAATAGCAGTCTTATTGGGGAAAAGAGATAACTGCAAATTTTCCTTTTAAAGAATATATTTAGTGTATATCTTCTTATAAATATAGCACTTTATGAATCGTAAGTGCTCAATAAATATTTGAATGAATTAATGGAAAAGTGAGTGACTAACTCTTACTTTACCTAGAACAATGTGATTTAATATAGGACCAATTATTTCTGTCATTTTCTACAGGTAATTTATTTCTATATTACAAGTGATATTTAGTATAAAATATATATACATATATAATCTCTGGGCTAGAAACCTCTTTCCATACCTTAGCTTTTAGGTATATTTTATCATTTTTTTTTCTGGATCAAAATACCCTTCTCAGAATGTTAGCCTCCAGCCTTTTATAACTGACTTCCAGGTATCAGGCAAAAAAAAAAAAAAAAAATTCTAGGCTTCTCAGACCATCCCTTGTAGCCCGAATCAGACCACACCATCTCTAACCTAATCCCTTTCCCCTTTAACATGACTTTTGGGTTCACACGTCTCTCCTGTTCTCCAGCATCAAGAAACACTCCCTTCTATCATGTGTTCTCATTGCCCTCCTCTTGGTCAGAGCAGGCCCAGAGTTTACTTCATATCAAGGCTCAATTTTGCATCTGATGCCTTTTCCTCATTTGGAAAAGGGATTTATACCCTGTGCAATGCACAATTTCCAATATAAATTAGGAAGAAGACTATTCTTCCCAGTGAGCAGGACCCCTCGGTCCTCTACTATAGTGTGGTGGTTTACAGGCTTGCGAGTCATAAAAAGCTTGTTTGAATCCCATCTCTAGAACTTAATGTCTTTGACATGAGCAAGTTCTTTTAATCATCTGAAAATTGAGGATAAAAAAGAGTGATGATCAAATGAGATAATGTATGGAAAACACATGACACGATATTTGACAAATAGAAAATATTTAATAAGTGGAAGCAATGATGATGAAGATAGAGGAAATAGTTGGCTTAGATGGCTTGTCGCCATCTTAAGGGGCATTAGAGCAAGGACCTGAGGACATGAGATTTGGAATGGTGACAATTTAATAGGGAAAAAGAATGCAAGGATAACAGTGTACTAAAAATTTCATCCAAAGAGAGCTCCAGGTAGTACAAGTAAGAATGGTTACTCTGGGCCACAAAATGACCTCAGAGTGAAGATATTATATCATAATAGTATTTACTTAACAATTTTATCTTAGATTAATTTAGTCACATACCTGTGGATATTAAGTTTGGAGCCAGCTTACATTGCAAAAATGGGTTCCGGTTTTATAGGTCAAATCACAGTGTACCACAGATCTTAATCTTTTTCCCAAGGAACAGACATACCAGGAGCCAGAAAATAGCTTTTAATTAATGAATTTGTCGTCTACAGTTCACTAGCAATGAGGGAAATCCTGTACTGTACATTCTTTTAAAAGTAGATTCAGGATCTGGATATGCAACTAGTGAGGTAAGCAATTCAGCCCTTTTCCTATGATTGTGAGCCAAATAAATGGCTGAATTACTAATGGGTATGTAGATTGTTTTTTTAAAGTGTGATGGGTGAGGGTAGGGAGGAGAAGAGGGTGAGTCTTTTCTTGGCATAGGCCAAAATGAATGAAAATGCTTTGAGTGTTTTTATAATCTGTTCTGTGACAATTTCCAGGTGGCATTCTGCCATCACTCAGGACACACCCATATGGACTGAGTCCCTTTCTGTAGGGATATCATATTTTCTAGTTGGCAGGGTAGGGACCAAAGCAAAAAGATAGTTTTCTCCCCACCCAGCACACCCCTGCTCCTGCCAAACGTGAGGTGTGGGAGTGACGTACCACTGTAATACTGATAATCACTACAATGAGTCCTGTTAAGAAACTAGGAAACTACTAAAAACATTCCTCTGCCTTCCTCATATACCAGCCACTATTCCTAAGTTCTTTGTCTTCTCTGTACTGAATATTACAGCTCTATTTAACACAACCCAAATCTTCAGGTTATTTCCAAAATTCAAATTGTAGCAGCATAAACTTGAAAGCACTTTTAGAGATTATCCTTTCCAACATCCTGCCTATCACAGACATTCCCTAGGAGCACCCCTGACAGGTGATCATCCAGCCTGTGTTTGGACTCATCCAGAGACTAGGAGCCCACTTCTTGTGAAAGCCAGGTCTTTGTTGTTGGGTATCTGCAGTGTCTGGAGGCGGCATGATGGCATGGGCTGTGGGGAGAGTTAGACTTGGAGATATGAGAATTGGTTTGGTTCTGTTTTTCCACTGACGAGTTGAAAGGTCTTTGCGATAAGTCACTGTGCCTCAAAATGACTCACTTTTGTCAACTATGAGGCTGTTGGATATGGTCTCAGTTGCTTTTAGCCATAACATTATGATTTTAAATTGCATTTTCTATCTCTAGCCAAAACTGCCCTCTCTGTAACTTCTAGCTCTTGCTTTTAGTTCTGCCTTTGAGAATTTTAGAGAATAAGTCTTATCTCTTATTGACATGAGAGATAGTCAAGTATTTGAAGATGGCTAAACTGACTTCCATTCGTTATCCTTTTTTCATGGTACACATCTCAAGATATCACAAGTCTTCCTTTTATGACTTGGCTTTCAGACACCCTCCTCGTTCTGACAGTCCTCTTCCCGACAAACTCAATTTCATCTCTTTAATTTGTTCTCAGAAGTGGATGTTATATCTTGGAAATAATGAACATGGGGGAGTGTTGGGTCTATAACAACCATCTTGCCTGAGCTTAATCTAGATCCTGTGCTTCTTTTAGTTAACTTTGCATTTATGTTAGGTGTTTCAGTCACTGTAGGCATCCCTTGGCACAGACTGTATTTGTGGTCAGCGAAATCTCCCCAATCCTGTACCTACATATTCAATGATTTCTCCTTTTTATTATACAAATAATATATACTCCCAGTAATATAAAAACTAAAAAACAGCCTTCAAAATCGTAGCCTGCAATACGCAGAGATAATATTCTTAACTTTTCTTACATTAATACGTATAAATTATTTTTTATGAAAATATCAGCATTTATGGTTTTCCTTAGATACTTATGCGTGTATCACTCCTTATCTCTGATTTATCCCATTGCTCTGCTTCTGAAGATCTCTATGCCCATAGTATGACTGGTTTTCACCCTGCAGTAGCCCATCTTTCCAGCCTTATCTCCAACCATTGCCCAGCTGTTACCCATACCCACCATGGTCCAGACTTCTATACATGCTATTATTTCCTGGAAATTTCCCCATCTCCCCTATTTATCCTTTTGTAAAACTTCTATTTATCCCTCAAGACACAGCTCAAACGTTACCTCCTTCATGAAATTTGCCTCACTTCCTCTCCCATTCCTTTCCATCAGAACTTACCCTTCCTTTAAATGTATCTCTGTTGATCTTTGACATAGTTTTTTTTAACAACATTAGAGTTTATACAGGAGTCCCCCCTTCTCTGCAGTTTTACTTTCTGGGGTTTCAGTTACTCATGATAAACTACAGTCTGAAAATATTAAATGTAAAATTTCAGAAATACACAATTAATAAGTTTTAAAATGTATGCCATTCTAAGTAGCATGATGAAACCTCGCACAGTCCGGCTTCATTGCACCTGAGATGTGAATCATCACTTTGTCCAGTGTCTCCCTGCTGTATGGTCTCCCTTCCTATTAGTCACTTAGTAGCCATCTTGGTTATCAGATTCACTGTGAGTACTATAGTGTTTGTGTTCTAGTAACCCTTATTTTACTGAATAACAGCCCCAGAGCACAAGAATGGTGATGCCGGCAATTCGGATATGCCAAAGAGAAGTCATAAAGAGTTTCCTTTAAGCAAAAAGGTGAAAGTTTTCCACTTAATAAGGAAAGAAAAAAATCATATGCTAAAGTCTGTGGTAAGAACAAATCTACCCTTGAAATTGTGAAGAAGGAAAAAGAAATTTGTTCTAGTTTTGCTATTGCCTCTCAGAATAAAGTTATGGCCACAGTGCATAATAAGGGCTTAGTAAGATAGAAAAAGCATTTAATATGTGGGTGGAGGACACGAACAGAGAGAGACCATATTCACAAAACTTTTAATACATTATATTATTGTAATTGTTGTTAGTTATTGTTGTTAATCTCTTACTATGCTTAATTTATAAGTTAAATTTTACCAGAGCTATTTATGTATAGGTAAAAACATAGTATATGTAGTATTTTGCACTATCTGTAATTTCAGGGATCCACTAGCGGTCTTGAAATGTATCCCCCATGAATGATGGGGGACTGATGTAGTTGGGTGTGCCTGATCATGATCAAGTCCTACCATGGGAGCTACATATCAATAGAAACACTTTAGTTTGTCCAAACTATAGCAGTTAAAAACTGTCTCAAAAAAGGAAGAGCTAAGGCAGTTCTGTGATGACTTCTCTTTGTCGAAATTCACATTAATTACCGTGTATTAGAGACACTTTGCTCTAAACCATGACATATTGAATATTGGAATAAAGATCAAGGTTAAGAGTAGAAGGAAGAAAGATATATTCTATTTAATAGACTCAAGACATTATATGTCAAAACAGTTTCTTACAAACATTATTACTCTGATATCTTCATGATTGTTTTTATTAGGAAAGTGTAACATAGACTCAATTTTTGGAGAACACAGACTAAATTAATACAAAAATAAGTCCAGCCAAGGCAGCTAATTTGAATGGTATGTGTTTTGTTTGAGTGTGTATCGGTGACTTTTCAGTGAAGAACATCTATTTTAACCAGTCAGTTATTAAAAATGAGCTGTTCTCCTTGCTTAAATAAATCAGATTTTCAAGCACACTTAATCTTGGAAGAGTGTGCATGTGCACATGTCTGCCCATGAGCATGAATCCAGAGACATTCGTTAAAACTGTCCTCACTCTGACATTGAAAAATTTGCTTTGTCCGTGTAAGCTCCCATCTTTCAGGAGAGGGAAAAGGATTGGGAATTGCAGGCTTAAATCCCTCAAAGAGCAAAACATGTAAAGTTAAGACTGAGCGTGGTGCCTGGGGACCCTCCCTTCGTCTGTGAGAGGCAGGGGCTGGCTGGTCTCAAAGCCGCTACCCAGAATTCAGCTGTGAGCTGGTGTTAGCCTTTTGAACTCGACCTGCCTGCTGCAGTTCTGGTGTCTACTCTATCATGGGTCCCAGGACAGTTTCTGCTCCAGACTGTCTGAGGAGTCTAGGGAACTCTGAAAGGAAACCTTTTAAGTCTGCTTTTCTTGAAAATGCTAAACCTGCAAAACTTGGCCAGACATTGCATTGGGTCTCCCTCCGTGGTGACTCAGAAATCTCAAGGAGAGCAGGAAACTTTAGAGGAACACTAATAGCGTCGAGAGGGCCAGAGGGCAAAAGGGATGAAATTTGTGTTTGCATTGAGTGGGTGATATTTTTCATTTCAAAGCCTGATGTAAAAACTCGCTGGTTTCTAGTTATCTACAGACTGAGAACATAAACACTGCTATTAAAATATTTCATCTCTCCCAGATGAGGCCCTGCAGAAATTTCTTCCTATGTGTAGAACTTTCAGCAGCATCCATACGAAGCACAGGCAGGCATCCAAAATCGACTCTTGCTTTATTTGAAGTTAAATGGCACCATCTCTGTGTGAGAGAGAGAAATGGGGGTCAGGGAAGGATCATAGAGGAAGCTCAGGGATGACCAGGGAGAAGGAGAAATTGAAAAATTGACAAGCCATTTACACTAGTTTTCTATCACCAGCAGTGTATACTTCTGAACTGGCTGTTTAAAATTATGCTCTGTCTGATAATATTCAGATTTACTTTACCCATAAGCTTAGTTCAAGGATTTTGTACCATTTCAAATGACTACCAGTTAGAACAGAGGAATCTATATCCCTTCAAGTGGGGGCCATGCTTGTTGCATGCCCTCCTCGTCTCTGAGCGCAGTGCTGGGCTATGGGAGATTCACGGTCAGTAATCATACTCCAGCAGCTGAGACAGAAGTGCAATGTGTGTCCTCAGAGGTGATACAGGAAAAGCTGACTACTCTGCTTGGTTTTCAACCTTGCTGTGAAAAGGAAGTACCTCTGATTTTTATAAAGCACTAAGTTTTTTCTATACATTTCTACCTTCCCTTTCCACTGAAGCGGATCTTTCTAGCACTCCCCAAATCAAGTGGTGCTCCATGACTTTCTACGAACAGCTCCAAAGTTCTGTGGAATTTCTGTTTTTTTTTTTTATATATATACACTCAGATATAGCCAGAGCATCAGGAACCAATTAACAAGTTCTAAGAATCAAAACTTAGTCTCTGAAACCAATACTGTGACTAGATAGTCCTGCAAAGGTCTCAGAATTCTTACCTCAAAAGTACATATTTTATTGCATTTGGAATTGTGATAAGTGCATCCAATCAGCATGCAGTTGCCTGAATCCCTAAACAAAAGTATGTAAAATACTGTAAAAGCGAAAATTAGTGAATATTACTTATTGCAAAGGTATTTAAGCCTAATATTCAAAGCTTGGCATATTCTGACATTTTTTATAGGCCGAGTTAGAATACAATACATGTATGTTCTCTTTGCCTAAATTTCAAAAACTCAGTTTGGAAGAAGCAACAGGCCTTGTCCTCTGTGTGGTCCTCTTTACCCAGTAGTTGTTCAATGTGCTGCCTCTTCCCACGAGAAATAGAAGACTTGCACCTCTATGTTCACATACAACAAATACTGCTTCATTCTCCTTTGATCACCGAGCCCATCACTGGTGCTTCTGTAAACAGATAATCAGTATAGTGCAATTCAGATCTTTCCCGTGGGATTGTTCCTTACTCTGAGCACACACACACACAGATGAGGCCCTGTCTACACTTGTTCTCAGCCATCACCCCCAAACACTCCCAACTGGGTTTCTTTACCATCTGGTTGCATCAGGACCACCCTCCTTCCCTCTGCCAACTCCCTTTGGTTGTAGCTTCGGTGACCTCTGCCCTTAAAGGAGGGTGTCCTTGGATGTTCTGAAGTTTCATTTGTCAGCTGGTCCCCAGGATCCACTTTGTGTCCCCTGGAAGCAAGGAAGGCGGCAGTAGCATGCCATTGTCTCTCAACGTGCCAATCACTCAAGATTGCCTAAAGCGGTATTTAGGATATATTTGGGATAGAGGGAGCAGTATATATTTTTGTAAATAGAAACATATTTCCCATTAATAATCAAACCATTTTGCTGATAGCAGCAGTATCAGCATAGGAATAGTCTGTCAGTTTGTGGTTGATTGGCATATAGAACCTCTTCTTCTGAATAGTATTACCTATAGTACTTAATATGTGCTAAGCATTCAACCCTCACAAGAGCCCTGTGAGTTACCCCTATTTTTATTCTCACTTTACAGATAAAGAAACAGAGACACCGAGTGGTAACTGCTTACTTAAGGTTACAGAGGGAGCAAGTGGCTGAGCTAGGGTTTGAACACAGGCTGTTGGGCTCAGAATCTGGGCTTCTAGAAATGCCATGCGGTGCTGTCCAGTTAGCACCAGAGGAATTCCACATGGATTACACTTGACATTTCTTCCCTATTCCAGTTTTCATATTAACTTGGCTCATGTTTTTATTTTAATTATACACCTCTAAGTGTATAATTAAAGCATGCTTTTTTTCAAGTTTCTGACCTTGCAAAATGGGACCAATAATTGCTTAATATCCTCCAAAAAGCACAAACAGCAGTGGACTGATGATGCCTAAGACTGAAATGACCTTGCTCACTCAGGGACACAGAGTTCTGGGGCAGAGATATGGTCTTGTCTATGGAAGCTTTTAAGTTGAAAGCCTGTAAATAGAGAGTTCTTATATCTGTTAATGACACATGTTCATTGTGTAGCCTGTTTATGTCCTGATGTTATAACTATGCCTGACACCCCAATGGAGGCAGGCTTCTTAAAAGCAGGAGACACGCATCCCTTCATCTCTGTATTTCCAGGCCTTAGCACTAGAAGGCCTCAATAAATGTATTGCATGAATTAATACAAAGATTAATAAAATACCAATAAGTGCCATACCAAAAAGAAGTAAAAAAGAGAGGGGGAGAGAGGAAGGAGAAAGGGAAGGAGGGGAGGGAGGGTTAGATGATGGGTAAGCCTTTTCTATTTGAAGTGTGACTCTTATGTATATAGATTTGTCACTGGCTGGATGTTTAATGGGCTTACATTATTCCTTAACAGTCATTGTTTCAAAATGAAGCATGCCATCTCTAAGGGCACCATGCTGGCTTCTCTTTCTTTCTATGACATTCTCCTAAGAATTTTGAGTATAAGAGGATCATTTGAAAATAATAGTAACAAATGAAATTAGTATTGCTTAGGGTCCAAGTACCATAAATTGTTGCCTTGAAGTGAGTAACTGTTTATAAAGCCATATGTGATTTGAAAACCTCAGCCTGCCCACTATCTGTCAAAGTCCTAGTGTCTGAAGAAGCCCCAAATAAAAACATATTCTAAATGGATTTTCTGGCAGGAGTTTCTAGCAGATTTTTATGATGGCAAGCCCTAGAAATAGGTTGGGATACAATAAGGTCTTTTTAAAACATGTTCCTTTATTTAAATATTAAGATTTTAACTTTTAAGTTTAAAAATTTAGTTGTAATAATAGGTAGCATGCTTATTGCATATCAGGCATTATCTCATTTAATTCTTATAACATTTCACACCGTTGTCAATCACTGTGTCACGAATGAGGAAAGTGAGGCAGACAGCAGAAAAGTACTTACCTAAGTGTCTGTAGAATAAAATACGAACTCAAAAATCTGAGTTTAGAACCAGTGCTGGAAACCATCATCTTAGACTGCCCCATGATACATTTCATCTAGGGGAAGCCAAGACCTACTGATCTTTTGCCCCTTTCCTTTCTTTCTTATTAATGTTTGTTCCTTAGTTTCAATGGCATCTGCTGAGCCCCACCCAACCTCCCCACCCACCCCCTGCCTGACTCCCACTCAAGTCTGAAAGGTCACAGGTACACACCCAACTTCAGATAGCATTTAGTTAGCTTCCCCTCTAACATAGGAAATGTTCATTAAATGCTCCAACTGTTTAACAAGTCTATTTAACTTCATTTTCAATTTAACCACATATCATTTCAATTTCCTTTTCCTCAGTATTGTAAAGCCCTGGGAATAAGAGTTGGAAATGTGCCTATCACAAGCCGAGTCACATTTTATGTGTCTCTTCCTCTCAAGCCACTATTTTCTTAATTTTTTTTAGGATTAAAAAAAAATTTTATTGTAAAATAAAACACAGATATGGAAAACTACACAAAACCAATATGGCTTAAGAATTACAAACATATAGTTCATTATATAATTTGTATATCTAATGAATTCATATATAATGAAGGAATATAAAGCAAGCACTCCATTATCAACACTCATGTCTAGACATAGAACTTTGTCACTGGACCAAGAAGCTCTTTCCATGTGATCACCCCAATTCCCTGCCATCCTAAAAAATTATTGCATTATTCTAACTTATAGTATTCACACCCTGAATGAAAGAATAGATTATTTTTTACTTTGGATAATATTTAACATTTTTAAATTTAATTGACATATAGTAAATAGCACATATTTAATGGGTAAAAATATTGTTAATTTTGACACATGTATATATCCTTGGAATCATCACCATAACCAAGTTAGAACACATGTCCATCATTCTCAATAAAGTGTTTTCCTACCCCTTGGCAATTCCCTCTTCTAGCCACTTGCTTCTTCTAACAGGTAACCACTGATCTGCTTTCTGTCACCATACATTTATTTGCATTTTCTAGAGATTTTATATAAATAGAAGCATACAACATCTACTCTTTCTGTGTCTGCCTTCTTTTACTCAACATAATTATTTTAAAATGAATTATTTTAAAATTCATTCATGTTCATTTCATGTAGTTTATTTCTCTTTATTGCTGAATAGGATTCCATTTCACATACATATGTATATATACACATATACATTATACACACACACACACACACACACACACACACACAAAACAATTTGTTTATGCATTCAGTTGATAGATATGTAAATTGTTTCCAACTTTTTATTATTAACAAAGCTGCTCGTGTACAAATACTTGGACAGACTTATGCTTTTTTTCTTGAATAAAAACCTAGGAGTGGAAAAGCTAGATTATATGCTAGGTGAATGTTTAAATTTTTAAAAAACTACCAAATTGTTTTCCAAAATGGTGTAACATTTTACTTTCCCACCAACGGTGTGTGAGAGTTCCAAAAGTTCTTCCACATCTTAGCCAGTATTTGGTATTTTTTTAATAATTTCAACCATTTTAATAGGTGTGTACTGGTATTGTAGTTTTAATTTGTATTTCCCTGATACCTAATGATTAGACCATCTTTTCATGTGCTTATTTGTCATTTGTATGTCTTTCTTAGTGAAGTATCTATCTGTTCACATCTTTTGCTAATTTGTAATTGAATTTCTTGTTATTTTTACTGAGTTTCTTATTTATATATTCTAAATACAAGTTCTTTATCAGTTATGTGCTTTGCAGATATTTCATCCTATACTGTGGATGGTTTTTAATTCTCTCAATAGTGACAGCCGAAGTTTTTAATTTTGATGAAGTCAAATTTATCAACTTCTTTTATGGATCATGCTTTCGATGTTATAGCTAAGAAATTATTTCCTAATTTAAGCTCATAAAGATTTTCTCCTGTGTTTTCTTCCAGACATACATAATATTGTAGTTTTATGTTATGAGTTTAGACCAATGATCTATTTTTAGTTAAATTTTGTGTATGATAAGGTATAGATTGAAGGTTTCTTTATTTTTTGCGTATAGATATTCAGATGTTCCAGCATCATTTGCTGAAAAGATTATTCTTTCTACACTAATTTGCCTTTGTAACTTTGACAAAAGTTAGTTGTCCATATATCTTCAGGTGTATTTTTGGACCCTATTCTGTTTCATTCGTCTATTTGTCTTTTTGCCAATACTACACTGTTTTGACTACTATAGCTTTATAATACATCTGAAATCAGTTTATATTAGCCTTTCACTTTTGCTCTATTTCACAGTCATTTTGACTCTTTTAGGGCTTTTGCATTTTTATATGCATTTTAGAATCAGCTTGTCAATTTCTATAAAATATGGGATTTGATTGTGATTGTGATGAATCTATAGATCAATATGAGGACAATCAACATCTTTAAAACATTGAGTCTTCTGATTCATGAGCAAAGTATCTCTCCATTTACTAGGTCTTTAATAAATCTGAGCTTTGTAGTTTTCAGTGTATAGGTCTTATTCCAAATTGGTTAATACTTTTATGCTATTGTAAATGAAGTTTTAAATTTCAATTTCTGATTGGTCATTCTTCGTGTACAGACATACAATTGATTTTTTCTATGTTGATCCTATAGTCTGCAAACTTACTAAACTTACTAATTCTAGTAGCTTTTTTTCGGAGGGGGGATAAATTCCATCAGATTTTCTACAGAGACTATACTGTTATTTGCAAATAAACACAATTTTACTCCTGCTTTCCAAGCTAGATTCCTGCTATACCTTTTATTGCCATGTTGCAGTGGAGAACCTTCAATAAAATGTTAAAATAGAAATGATGAGAGCCGACATCTTGCCTTGTCCATAAAAAGCACTTGGTCTTTCACTGTTAAGTACGATATTAGCTGTGGTTTATCAGGTCGAGGAAGTTTCATTCTATTTCAAGTTTACTGAGAATTTTTATCAGGATGTTGGATTTTATAAAATGCTTTTTTTAGACTTTGTTGAGAAGATTGAATCATTTTCTAAAAAATGGTGAATTGCATTGATTGATCTTCAAATGTTGAATTGCCCACTTCATCATGATGTATTACCTTTTATTCTCTCTCTCTCTCTCTCTCTCTCTCTCTCTCTCACACACACACACACACACACACAACCCTATGTTACATTTGATTTGCTAAAATGTTACTTAGTTTCTTTATATTTAAAAAATCCCAGTTATACTCCTAATTTGGGCTCTGAGTCTGGCAATTTAGATTACTCTCCGTACACTAAACTTCAGCTAAGCCATTCACAGTTACTTAATGACCATAACAACTTTTTTCTCTATTATAAATATTTATATAACTGTGGCCAAGGACCATTAAAATCAAAGAGGTACACACACACAGTCTCTACAGTCTCACATAGAAACAGGGCCTCATTGAAGCTTATCAGGAAATGGTGGGAGAGAAAGGAGACAAAGGGGCCTTTTAGTAGAGTTAATATAAGATGAGATCTACTCAGTAAGTCTCAGTGTGGCCTGGAGAAGATGGATATGAAGGAGAAGAAGTATTGCCACAGTGCATTGGGGCAGCACTGAAAATACTGCTTTATGTCATTTATTGTTCCATATACCAGCTCTGACAGGCCTTCCTGCCACCTCGTACTGAAATAGAGTCATTGTTTCAAAGTAAATGGGATAGA
Organism: Macroglossus sobrinus; assembly: GCA_004027375.1. NCBI lineage: Eukaryota > Metazoa > Chordata > Mammalia > Chiroptera > Pteropodidae > Macroglossus > Macroglossus sobrinus. The sequence goes on along the minus strand of PVKZ01000309.1, from coordinate 120,788 downwards.
GGGACTCGGGGTTCAGGAAAAATACAGAAGTCCTACCTTGGACTTGGATAACCTCTGACCCTTTTTGTTAGCATATCAACAAAGGCCAGTCTATTTCAACATAACTCAGATTCTGACTGTAAGAGAACTGGACTCAAGGCTTATAGGTTTAAGTAGGAAGAGGTAGATGCTGACAAGATACCTGTACAACAGTAGACCTTGGAAGGCCAAAAAACAAGGAGAAAAACCCAGTGGTTTCTAGTGGGTTTTATGCAGAGACTCAGAGAATAGGAGTGGTCATAGGGACTGCGGAAACCCTCAAGGCCACCCTAACCAGTTCGCAGATAAGAGAATCAAAACTAGACAGTTGATGATGTTAACCCAAGAACATACTTGCTTTCTTCTCCTCTTGATATAGTCAGAAAATACTCCTACCTACCCAAATTTAGCAGTAATTTATTTCCTTGGATAAAAGTACCTCATAACACATGTTTAGTTAGACCTTAGTTTAGTACAGGGGTCCCCATCCTCCAGGCCGTGGACCTGTACTGGTCTGTGGCCTGTTAGGAACCGGGTCGCACAGGAGGAGATGAGTGGCAGGTGAGCCCGTGAAGTATCATCTATATTTGCAGCTGCTCCCCAGCGCTAGCATCACCGCCTCAGCTCCACCTCGGATCATCAGGCATTAGATTCTCATAGGAGCACTAGTTCCTGCAAAAAAGGTTGGGGACCACTGAATACATACAGTGGCACTCTGCACTGCCTGAGACTCACATCACATTGTTTATTCAAGCTTGTCTAATTTGCATTCACTTTTAGGGGCCTCATCTGCCCTTCGAATCACCAATCCTCCACTATAATCCAGGGGGCCAGCTGGCTTGGGGAGAAGAAAATACCTCTGCCAATACTTTGTAATAATCTCAGATTATTGTAAACGGAACCCAGTGGAGGGGGTGCCAGACTCAGAACCGTCTCAGACTGTCCCTTTGTGTCCGCTCTTCTCCCTTATAGATGAACTCCATTTGGAGGAGGGCACAGTGAGGGATCAACAAGGAAAGGGAAATGAGTATGAAAGCCAAAGTCAGGAGAACTCTTCCTTTCTCTTACCTTTCCCGTGTGTGTGTGTGCGTGCACGCACACATGCATGTTTTCTGTAGAGAAGCCTTCAAATGCTCCAATCTCTGCTTTTTAGCAGAATAACTAGTAGGATCTTCTTGTTTCTAACTCACAGAATCTTAGTACTGGAAGACAGTAGGAGGCTGGACACTTTCTTACAGACATACGTCATCCAAGAGAACATCCTAATCTCTGAGGAAGTGATCTAAATTGTTCAAGTGCTTATGGTTTGAGACAGATGAAATCCCTTATATAATCACTTTATTCAATGTATTTGGTTCATTTATGGGGCCTAGAATATAAATTTAGAAAATCAACGTAGAGGCGTAAGCTTGTATCTTGGCTCGGGTGACTCATAACTATGAGTAGCTGCCAAATCCTTTTAGGGCAATAGAAACTCAAGTATTTACATAATAAAGCTTTACATAGTACTGGTTATGTATCAGACACTGTTCTAAATATTTTAGATATACAAGCTCATTTGTTCCTCACTCTTTTGTTCTCACTATAAGGAAGATGCCATGACTATCTTTATCTTCCGGATAAGAAAACTGAGTCCAGAGAGGTAGAACAATTTGTCTAAGTTACCCAACTAGAAAGGATGAAGCCAGTGTTTCAACCCAAGTCAACTGGCTCTTAACACTTCCTAAGAATATGCTGTTACTGAATTTTTAATCATTAAGGGTATCAGTGCTAATGAGATTGTGATATGATTCAGCATAAAACATGGGGATCACATGAAGTATTCATTAATCTGAGAGTTAAGTGCCAGGCATCAGAATATATCTTCTCTTCCTAAACTATCTGCTGGTTAATGATTCTGTTTTGGTTGATCCATGTATTTATTGCAGTGTAGCCCTTATGCCCAATTACCTTTTGAGCTAAAAGAGTGTCTGCTTTTCTTACTCTATAGAAATAAAAGATTCCTATAGCTATTTGTTTTTCTTTTTTTCTTTTTTCTTTTCTTTTTTTTTTTTGTATCCTGCACTACAAATCTGAAATCTCTCCCTTTTCTCTTTCCTTGGAGCTGCTAATTTCAGACCCTCGAATGTAAAGAATGTTGAGAAGAAAACATTCTTCTGTATTGATAGTGGAATATTGTCCAGCTTTAAAGTTTAGGAGTATAAACTCAATTCTCATATCTGATATACATACTTCCTATTATCTATCTAGATTCTGGGATAGACATAAACACATACTATTAGATTGTTTTTAATTTTTTTAAATTTATATATTTGGCTTTGAATGCACCACAGAGTAAAACTGTTGCTACTCTGTCATATTTTTCTGTTTCCTACTCACTGGACAAGAGCCTATGCCATGTAAAAGCTGCTGCAACATTCTTAAGTACTTGACTCCAAATAGTTTCTCAGAATATCCTAAATGTAATGACTTGATTCTAAGTAGATTTGTTTCCTCTTTTAATACCTTTATCACTTTATCTTCAGATTTCTTCTGTAATTCTTTATCTTGGTATACATTTGGCTATCCTCCCTTTTCTTCATTTCTAATGTACTGTAATATGCTTAATATGCTTTTATTGGTCTCTGTCAAAATATCCCTTTTTTTACCTCCTTTTGCACAGAGCAGAACTTCCTCATATTAACTCTGTCTCCCCTGGAACTCCAAGCTGTCACTGACCATAAGCTGCAGTCCCTGACTCATATGCAGTCTTGCTCTCTGAAGGTTTCAGTCCAACTTTCCTAGTCCTCACTTACCTTTATGGAATATTAGAGGCTAAATAGTTGGCTGTTTCTTAAGATTTATAGTATTCATAACAATACTGTTTCTCAGCTCTGGTATTTCCCCCTTCATACATAATTATTCAGTATTCTCTTTCACACTCCTTCATCCTTTTTCCTTTTGTAGCCAGTTATTATAAATGTATTGCCCATGAATAACCCAGTGGTTAGCTATGAGAATGGTCCACAGGCTAAAAGTTATATATACATATAAGGTGCACACATACACATGCATGTGTGTATACATGTATATGTGTATCTACTATTTTAAAAAGAGCCACAGACAAAAGTATCCATTTGAAAAAATTTAAAATGAACATTTTTTAAATGCCAACATACTGATACTTAACCTGAAAAAAGAACCACAGATACTTGTTGACTTGTTTTATCTTTCATGATGACAGAGTTGTCGACTGTGATTTCTGAGCAGTAAAGCAGCTTGTCCTCAGGGCCTTTAATAACTTCAGTGTGAAATGAAAATTACGAAAATTACTGGACTCTGGATATAAGTGCACTAGATTTGTGATTGTTGAACAGTATGATACTTGAGAAGACTTAGTGAGTGAGCAGAACTGTCTTTCTCCCCTGCACTTGGTCCAGTCTCCAGTCACCACTGGGCAGAGCCCAGTTAAGTGCAGTGGGCGGGGCAGGTGAAAAGTGGCTAGATGGAGAACTACGCCACACTGGGCAGACACCATCACAGGTGCGTGGCATGGCCGGTGCAGTGGTCAGAGTCACCAAGACGTGGTGCAGGGCCAGAGGCAGAGGCCAGGTGGCCCAGCGCAGCACACAGTGCTGACATGATGACAGGAAGTCTGGGAGCAAATGCCGTTCGGAGCTCTGAGGGAGCTGACCCAGCTGTCAACATTGAGGAAAGCTGTCAGCAGGCAGCCAACACCCAGACACGGGGCTGCTGTCAGAGTCAGAACTCTTGAGGACTGTGGGGCTCGCACTGTTTGTGGGAGAACAGGTTACTAGGCAGGGTCCTAGGAGAGGGAGTCAGAAACGAGGGGCAGGACAGACAATTCAGTCCTACACCTGTGGCTCCCAGAAGCCAAGAACAAGGCTAGACCAAAAAAAGTTTGAGTAAAAGCTTAAAGTCATTTCATCATTATGTCGAAAATATGTGATTCTAATTTATCAACAGAGTGCTTTGCATTATTGCGTATGAGTGATGAGAAGGCCCGCTCTCCCTGACATTGCTTTGATTAAAAACAAAAAACCACCCCGGCATCCATTAGAGCTAGATGCTGTTTCTACCTGCCTTCCAAAACCAGGTATAAATGCTTGGGGATTATCTAATTTTATTACCCATGTCTCTTCTTGCCTCCATGGGCATGAGAAATCTAGGTAACAACAAGCAAACTCATCTTTCAGACTGCTAACCATCACTGAGACTTAATGTTTTTGTAAAACTGTGTGAAATGTTCAAAGATGTGGATTACAGTGGAACACACATTCGGAAGAAACTTTTTAGGAAGCAGAGAAACTTTTTAATGCATACTACCTTGGCCAGCTCTTTTTGAGTGTACTTGTAACTGTGTTGTGATGTATAGCAAAGTATAAGTACTCTGATTTTGATCAACTATAAGTAGATGCTTAACTAGAAAAGTACACAGATAATGTCAAGAAAAGTAGTAGGGGAAAGTAAATTCAAAGTAAAAATAAAAACAATATGTGTAAGTGTTTCCTATTCAGATGCTTTGTTAGTTTTTGTCAGAATCAAGGTTCAGCAAACCTATTTCTATAAAAGGCCAAACGGTGAATATTTGGGGTTTTGCAGGCCATGTGGTCTCTATGGCAAGTAAACTCTGTCCTTGTGGTGTTGGAATAGACAATACAGAAGTAAATGGGCATGACTTTGTGCCAGTAAAACTTTGCCTGCAAAAACTGGCAGTGGTACAGATTTGGACTATAGGTCATAATTTGTCGATCCCCAACCTAATGAAGACAAGAAGAGAGCATTTTACGCACAAATATATGTAATAAACTGTTCTCACTGAACAGAGACTAATGTATATTGATAGTAGCTACAAAAGTAGAAGACACTTTTAGGTAATTTTTATTCTATTTTCTTAGATAATGGCAATATTTATCATTTTTGTTTTCTTAATTACTGAGTACCAGTTGTAGTTCCACTCAGTACTAGAGGAAGGTAAAAGAATATCTTGGTGACCTCTCACCTCCAGGAGCTTCTAGTATAGTTGAGAAATATAAAATGGTTAAGTAATTTTGAAAAACGGTAGCACAGACACCATATAGAGAGTAAGTGGAGGAGACTTTCGAAGAAGGAAAGGACTGGTATGAATTGGAAGAACTGGGTCTTCCTGGAGAGGTTTGGTTATGATGGGCCTGGAAGCCACACACATTTGTAAAGTGGGGAGAGAGAGAAGAGCATTTTGGGTGAGAGGTAGTAAGACCAGAAGGCATGTGAACAAAAACTGTAAGTTCAGGGAAAAAAAATAATATTTAAAGTACAGCCGGGTCACCAGGCCAGCCAGGGCTAGACAGCAAGACCATGCAGTCAGTGCCTCTTACCTTTCATCCGTAAGAAGAGAATGGTTCCTTATAGAACTGTCATGAAAATTTAAAAAGTTAATATTTGTAAAATACCTGGAACAGTTCCTGGCTCATAGTAAATATTTTATAAATATGTCAAATAAATAAATGCTGGAGGTGGAGGTAGTGATAGTTAAGAAGACATGATAAGATGGTGTAGGATTGAGGACAGAATGCTTTTCCAAAACACTTGATCATGTACTTACATAGTCAGGAATCTGCAGTGCCCACTACTTTCAGAACAATGGCCAAACACCTCCACGCAACATCTGTGATTGTCCCATGATCCTAAATCAGTGATGAGTAAGTGAGGAATGAATGCAAAAGGTAACTCACAGGTTCCGGCATCCAGTGCCACTGCACTGAAGGTGTTAGAAAGCCAAGCGGGAGTTTTTTCGGAGTTATTTCACTGGACAAAATGAGGAATGACGTTGCATGCGTTAGAATTACTGGTGAAAGTGCAAAAGTGATCATAGCCTGAAGTCAGAGAGCTGCTTGAGTTGGGGCTGAAGAGGGAGACTTAGGAACCATCAGCATGGAGGCACTCCCCAAAGTTGAGGCAGGGAATTGGATCAGGAGGGATCAGGGCATTGACCCTTGAACTTTAAACCTACTTTCATTTTGTTTGAAAGATATAAGCTGCTGCTGTCAACCCAAATTTGGAGGAGGGGAGGCAGCAGGAGAGGGCACAGGGACTCCCTGCCTCTCCCCTGTAAAGGGAAGGTCAGGTATGAGTCCATAGCAAGAAGGAGTGTGAAATTGTAAAGTGCACAGTAGTCTATGTGAACAGATTTTTTCCCATCTTGAGCAGACCCTGCAGGACCGCAAACAATGCTGCTGCCTTTTGAGCTCTGGTCAGTCTGGTCACAGGATACCTGTGGGATTTCTTTCCCGCCTCAGGGAAGTGGCTTCCGTGGGACTTGGCAGGAAGGCCGGTCTGAGGAATGCTTCTGGCTGTGGTGCATTTCAGCCCAGGATGATGGCCCAGACATTTTCCTTTTCATGAAGCCCCAAATGCTTTTCTCCCTCTTCCATTTTTTTTTTTAAGAGAAAGGTCGTTACAAGCGAAACATAATGGGGCCCTGGCTGTGTTTCATTAACTTTTCATTTAAGCTTTTAGTGTGGAATTAGTTAGCAGACTTGTGAATCAATTAGCTAGCCAGTGGGATTCCGTTTTAACAAGGGAAGTACTGTATGCTTTCAAATGCTAGCTATGCGTGTAAATGTGCACTATAAGGAACTCTGCTGTTCGTCCAAAAGATGAAAGTGAATCACAGCCCTTTGCTCCCCTCTGGTTCCAAGTTGATGACTTGGCTAGAACAAACTGTGCATCATTGGATCCTTATCTTCTTTGCAAATATGTTTGGATTACATACTGAATAAATCCAGTGGAAATTTATTTTTCATGCTAATGAACTCAAAGACTGTCAGAATTAGACCAAAACAATGAGCCCTAAACTAAAGTAAAGAATTTGAACATTTACTCTTTGATCCACCAGTTCTCCAAACTCTGAGAAGCATTAACTCCTTGGACTTGTGCAGGCGTTTTCTAAATTTCTCGCACTTGCTTGAGGAATAAAACCGTTTCCTTCCTCATTTCCAGTCTCACCTCTAAGTCGGGAGGTCTGACAGCCGAGGGTCCAGGCCTTGCATACCGGCCCTCCTACCAATGGAGAGGAGACGCCACCATGAACAATTTCAGTCTGAAATCTGAAATCATTTCATCTCAAAGGAAGAGGGTGACATAACTGTGAGATCTAGGGGGAGAAGATAGAGTCAGTTCTAATAAATAGTAGAGATTTATGTTATTTTAAAATCAGTTTGAATTGACAGAGTTGTTGAAGTAGCATCAGAAAGCCACATAGAAAAATACAGGGAGTGTGAGAGAGAGCATTGTGATTCACATGAATATTTAGAGCAGTAGGATACCATGTAGCCAATTAAAATGATTAAAATTGGATGATAGAAGCATTCTGATTAGCACTGAAATATGTTCACCAATATTGGAACATTTGAAAAACAGATTAAGTATATTATTTAGTACTGTCTAATTTTATACATGTATGTATAGTCACAGAAAAGAGACTGGATGGATGGACAGCAAAATTATACCCAGTTACCTCTGGGTAGTTATTGATATTGCAGGTAATTTTTATTTTCCTTTGAGGATTTTAAAAATTTTGTAATTTTTAAATTGTTACATAAAATCTGCTACCTTCTCCCAAAGCAGGAAAAAGTAAAGGGGTTAAGCAAACATGAAACAAACATTTAATAGAGTCCCAAAGCAAGATGGAGGCATCCTAGCGAGAGGTTAACATTTGAAAATCTGTTGCTAAGGTCCATATGTCAAATTATCTCTCAGTCTGTCTATTTGGCTAACTCTATTTTCACCCATCCATCCAAATCTCTATTATATGTATCTCATTAAACTCATTTATTAAAAGATGAAAGATAATGGCTCTAAATTTCAAAGTAATGTTTACCCTTTGCCTTATAGTTTTCTCATCCCCAGAGAGTAAAATAAGTTGTCTGCCAATTCATTCATGAGCTTATTTATTCATTTTTCACAAATATTTATTAAGAACCTACTGTGAGCTAGATATTATATTGCATGGTAGAGATCCTGATATTAAGTGGCTAGAATATATTTCACTGTTTAAGTTTTATGTTTTGGATCATCTTTTATGTGTTCTTCTTGAGTATAAGAGGTCAAGGGAGGCTATCTGCAGTCTTGATTTGTAATAGTTGCAGTTTCTCCAGAAGTACTATAGAAGGTACCTTAAATTTTAGTATTGTTTCAAGAGAGGAAAGGTAATGCTACTAAATGGGTGAAACTGTCTAAACTTATGCTGTCCAATACAGGAGCTACTAACCACACGTGACTATTTAAATTTAAATTCAAGGAGAAGTTCAATGTTTCAGTTACTCTAGTCACATTTCAAATACTGAATGGGCTCACGTAGCTAATTGCTACCATATTAGATGGTGCAGATATAGAACATTTACCTCACAGAAAGTTCTCTTGGACACAGCTGTTCTAAACTTAATTGACAAGAGAGCTTGTGTTTAAGGAGGCATTTCCACAATTTTACTCATTTATTAAGATTTAGATGTTCGTTGATAGTTAACTCTCTTTTATTGCTCTAGCTTTCTAAGCAGAAGCTTTTGAGAATTTCAATATTTCTTAGCACTTGCTCCAAACAGCAAGCATCCAAGGACCAAGTATATATGTATATTTATTTGGTTAAATATTAATTTAACCAAATTTCATTGTAAATGAAATTTGAGATTTGCAAGAACAAAGTCTACATAACTTTATTTAAAACATATTCAGTCATGTTAAACTGTTGAACTATAATAACCTGGCATATTTGCTAAGTAACTAGCTTTCATCGGGCTTTACTGTGTAGCAAACCATTCCAAAAACTTCAGTGACTTTGAACAGCAAATATTGCTCACTCCCATAGCTAGAAGGTAAAATGACCTAATTCCTACTTTTCATTTTAGTAACAACCCAAAGAGTAAATCACAATGCAGGGCCATAGAGGCACCTCCCCATGGGCAAGGGTCTTTATTGTGGTTTCCTGGAGAAGCAATAGGCAAGGCAAGTAAGCAGGTATAGCATTAGCTAGTCTGAGTAACTCCAGCAGACTTTAGGGTGTAGGGGTTGTTCCGGTTTTCTGCTCTCTGACCTCAGGGTGGTTAGAACAGGAGAAAATTGGCCTTGAGAGTGAGAGCCCCATACAGGAGGTTGTGGGGATGTGGTCTCTGCACTGATCCGTTTTCACATGGAAGGTGTGCCCAAAGGCAAGTCATTTACTATCTTAGGAACTGGCTAGCCCTGGGAGGGCAGTCTGTCCAGGGTCGGCAAGGCCCCACATGTCAAACTGTCAGAAACACAAGAAATAAGTCATGACTACCTCATCAAAAAAGATAAAGAGATGGCAGATACACGTATGAAATATGCTCAGCATGTTAGGTCATCATTTGCAAAAATTAAACAACAGTGAAATACCACTGTATACCTCTTAGAATGGCCAGAATCCAGAATATTTACACCACCAAATGCTGGCGAGAATGTGGAGCCTTAGTAACTTTCTTTCATTGCTAGTGGTTTTTATTTTCCTTTTGAGAGTTTTTAAAATTAACTTGTATAGTTTTTAAATTGTTATGTAAAATGCACTATCTTCTCAGGAAGTAAAAACTGTCTGTCCTTGAGGAGATGTGATTGTTGAAATATGCAAATATAAAGGATATTTAAATATCTTATTATTGATGGGTAGCTCCTGGCTAAGAATAAAAACAATTTGCCTTCTCCCTCCCAAGATGAGTTCTGTTTTAAAGGAGGAACTATTCAAATCAATACCCAATAAAGTAATTCTTACCTTTTGAGGTCAAAGAACTCTTTAAATATTTGATGAAAACTTTGAGCACTTTTACCTTAAAATGCACATATACACATAGATGCAACTTTGTGTATGATTTCAGAGAATGCAAAGCCGTTGCACTCCAGCAGAGATTAGGGTCTTTGCATAATTGGTGTCTAGTAAGGTAAATATGATTGAATTAAGATACCTGTGGAGGTTTTTTTGTGCCCTTAGCTTCCTCCTCACCTCATATCACATCACAGAGCAGAGGCCACTGTTGAGGCCCTGACTCTCCAAAGTTACCACATTTCTGTTTTAGAATAAAAGTTCTTTCAAAATAGGGTTGCTTAAAAAGAAAGTCATAAGAGTAATTTTACACGATACTTAATAAGTTGAGGAAAACAGAAGTAACCAAGGAATATTGCTAAGTGAAAGAAATTTGTAGTCAACAGCCCCTACCCCATTTCTGAGTCTCTCTTTGGTTTTCATGCTTCCTCTCACCTACCCAAAATTTTGGAATCGGTAAGATCTACTACCTAAGTCCCCTTCACTCCAAGAAGCTTTCCTTTGTCCTTCAACTCAAACCTCCCAATCATCAAACTGTCCCATAAACATAACCCAAAAAGAAGAGAGCCCTTATACCCCAACATATATCACCTCCAAAATATATCTGTTTGAGTATATTGAGTGTGTGTATCTAGCAGGGGGAAAAATATAGATAGATAGATAGATAGATAGATAGATAGATAGATAGATAGATAGATAGATAGATATAAAATCTTATTCCAAAATGTATACTGGGAGGCACACTTGTAAAAGTACACACTAGTGCAGAAATATATATAATTTATAAGTAAATAAAAATAAATACGTAGAATGGAGACCAGTGCTTTAACTATGTACTAAATTATTTAACTTTCCCTTCTTGCTTCTTCTCACCCCACCCCAATCATAGTGTCCAAAAGACACTATGCCTGGAATGTTTAAGTGAGATGGCCTGGGTTCAAATGCCAGCTGTGCCACTCACTAGCATGGCGAGAGATTTCTTGACCTCTCACTGAGCATCGTTTTCTCCATTCATAAAGAGTGGGTCGCACAGTACTTACATCATGGAGTTGGAAGGATTAAAAGTATAATGTGTTCAAGAAAAGTCTTATGTGTGGAACGCGATGAGGTTCCCAGTAATAAGGATGGGGCCAATCTTGCCCCCCCCCCCCCGCATCGGTGAACTCTGGCTCTGTTGTTCCGTTCTTCCCCTGCACTGGATGAAATCCCAGAACATCCCATCACTGTTTAGTAGCTTTTAGATAGAACTTATCTGACCAGAAAGTAGAGCATTTGCATTGTAATTAAAATCCTGTCTGGTACAGTCATCCAAACTCAGGTCCAGTCCTACGTAAACCCTCTCCCACCCCACCCTGACACCATCCCAAGTAAGGCCCTGGTCTGGCCGGGGCTCCATCGAGGTGCAGGGTTGGCCTCCTGTCTCTGACTCTGTTCCCTCTCCTCTACTGTCCAGCTGCTGATGCTCCTCGAGGTATGGGTGGCCCCTCTTCTCCAGGCCTCAGCCTCTGGGCTTCTTGAGGCCCATCCACCAGGCAGGCTTCTCAGTTAGGTTTCTTCACTCAGACAGCCCTTTTGAGGGGAGCTCCTATTATAGTGACCCAGGTGGGCTCTCCCAGGCCCACTTGGCCCGAGGCAGATCTCGTACATGCTTGTCCCTCTCCCACAGCAGCTTGAAATTCCATGACTACGAGGGGAATTCAGACCCTTCCCTCTGTGCAGCAGAAGTCTGAAGACACACAGCACACACGTAGCAGTCTTTGGTGGCCTCAATCCCAGTCTTTCATTAGCTGGGGGCTAAAGGTAGTAGAACTAGTTTTTCAGTCTCTGGTACCCTTCCTGACTGTCTTTTGGACTCCTTGGTTTAGTGCTTTTTCTCCAGGGCATGGGCCATCTCTTTGGCATCTGTTTTATTGTTCAGAGCCTGTGAGGCCTCAGTCAAAATGAAGGTGAAAGATTTACCATTAGCATCCTGTCATAAGTGTGAAGGTACTGAACCCAGTGTTTAGCATATAGCATAAGCTCAACGAATGTTAGCCATCATGACTGTTAGCAATAGTAATATGTCTCTCTTATGATCTCGTGTATTCTATAGGTTTGTCCTAGTTTGAGAAGTGTAGTCTATGGCATTGGTTTCATAATCACTGTCATGAAACCAAGTTAAATGTTCCCAAGTGGCAATTTTTAAACAAAATCAAAGAGTATAAAATAGAATAGAAAAATCGAGAATGCATTTTTTCAAAACAGGCTTTGTTTTGTGAAATTCGTGTTTGTATGTAAATAAATGTCATACCTATGTGTATATACATATGTGTGTTGTGATTACAAACATATAATTGTTTACAATAAAAAAAAATTAAAAGTCACCAGGCGATACGGTAGCATCTGAGATTTTCTTCCACAATAATTAATGTGTAAGAATCTGTGGTCTTACCAAAATAGTTTGTGGGTTGATGAAATCTAAGGAATTTAGAGCGTTTTGTTCCCCCACAGGTCTCTGAAGTAAATATAGTCAATCTGTAGATAATTTGAAGAAGTGTTTTATATTTTTCCCTAATTTTTTCTTAAGAATAAGTATTGTGCTCCAAAAACATGAGGATGTGTTTTACATTTCTAATGGGTTTCTCACAGGGCCTAGCCAAGGAGAGCATGGTCAGTGTTGACTAATGTTCAGTATTCAGTGTGGCTGTTTGACTTGTCCTGTGATCATTTTTGAAAGTATTAACTGATTTTGCTGCTTCTGCATACACAGTTTGCACTATTCACAAGTTATCAAGATACACCAGGCTAGAAGGGTCTCCATCGGGCCCAGGGTCTGCACTGTAGACTCAGTAAATATTTGTGGAATGAGTTATTCCATCTGCAAGATGAAAACCGCTGGTGGCTAATTTCAAACGAGATATCTCTTGTATAACTTTTCAAGTGGTTTATCTCCTTTATCTTTTTTTAATTTAATATAATTTGGTACTTGAAGAGAAGTTGCAAAATATTCATATGCTGGGAATGAGATCACAGAATTTCTCATAAAAATGGAGTTTGACCAAGTTGAAGCGAGGTGACACCCACTAACATTTTGATAGTGATAGTAAATTTGTTATAGAAAACACATTTTACTTTCCCTGTCTTGTAATTTGAGGTCATGTAAAGTTGGGCTCCAAGGAATAAAGTACACTTTGTTCTGGATGAGCCTGCTCTAGTGGATACAGTTAACTTGGACTTCATTATAGATCCCTGACCTGTTCTGCAGAATCAATGGGTATTGCTTCAAGAAAAAATCTCTACTTCCCAAGAAACTCACTAAAATAAGTTTGGGTTGTCTTCACTTGCTTTGCAAAAATGTAACTAAGTATAGTAGTGATACCAGTTTACTTGTGATTTTAACCTGTTCAAATATGTGAAGATTTTAAACATTTTTATCTCTCTGAAAAGTAATTTTCCTTGACACAGACAAAGTTGAATGAGGAAAGAAAAGAAAAAAAAATCAAATGACTTTCAGGTAGTTCTGAATGCATGAGTACTTGTTTTGAAATCCCTATGTCTATACTGTACCCATCCCATCTTTGACTCCAACCTTCTTCACCAAATAATATGTAGCAATATTTTTGTGACTCATTTAAAAAGTAGGTATATTCAGACCACCCAGACTATCTAACAGGATAAACAGAGCTACTCATCTGTCTGTTCATCATCACCCTTTCCGGGAAATTGCTTAATTCCTAATAAAAGAGTTTATCAGATCACCTCAAACTTATTTTACTTTGGGATAACTTCATAACCAAGGAAGTTTTAGGCATTTTCACCTTGGAAAAGAGTGGGTGCCTTAAGGAAAACTATATTTGTGAGAATTGGATTGATATTTTCAATTTATATTCTCAGCTTTACTTTGAGAGAAGGCCTGGGAGAAGTGGCAATAGTACAAATAGAATTGCCAGATTCCATGGTGAGGTGAAACTACTCTTGATGTTAGCTCACAAGAAAAAAAAAATGTTAATTAAAAAAAAAAATCAGACCTACTTGACAATTGAACACAAAGCCAAACCCCAGATTGTTGTGTTGTTTTACTGATGGCTAGAGTTAGCTGCCTTCTCCCCCGACCTTCACACCTCTCGTAATTACAGAGCACATTTCCCCTATCTGTTAATCACAATTTAGTAATTCTCTGTTGGAATTTTGCAACAAAGTGATGTAGACATGAAACGTCCCTTCTGATCCCACTTTGGCTATTTTTTTTGAGTTCAGCATCATAAAAACAGAACCAATGACACTTTTAAGGGGGTCAAAATCAGAGTTGTACACAAACAAGTCCACCTTATTTGTATAAAAAGGGTACCCAGTCATGTGCTAGTCACTACCGTAATAGAGTCAAAGTTCGAGCATTTGTAACTTAGGTAGTGTGGGGTATGTTCCAGAATACTCTCTATTAATAGATTTTGATAGCATACCAAATGTGTTCTTCTTAGACAGGGAACCTTTTACTTATCCAAATGGTGCCCCTTTTTAAAAGGTAAGGCTACTATTTGGCAAACTCTGTGAATAAAAATGCTATTAGAAGAAACTGAAATTATATTTAAAAGAGTAAAAGCTTTAAATCAAGATTTTCTTTTTTGAAAAATTTGTTTAGAAATAACAGATTTGCAATGTCATTTTCTGAATTGCCAAAATACAGTAAAATTCATTTATTTCTTAGAATATTAGAAACAAAAGCTTCTTATGACTAGAACTAAGAAATTTGTTAAAATTTTTGTAATGCTTTTATAATATCTAACTATAGATAGTATATAGATATAGATTTGCAGAAACCGAAAAGCATAGAAAATTATAGATTTCCTGTGATCTATCTCTATAGAGGTAGTAACTGTTCATTTTATAAATGCATAAATATACATATTTTTAAACAGGACCATCCTATATATACAGCTTTTATTCTACTAAATTGCACATAGTTTTAAACTTTTAAAGAGTAAATATATGTTCTGACATTTGCTGCAACTGTAATACTTAAAGTAACTCATTGTCATCCATTGTTTGTGAAACAATGTTAAAGGCTGAGAGAAATCCTTGTATAACTTAATTGTTCAGCAGAAAATTTAGAAGTAAAAAAAAAAAACCCTATTCTTTGTTTAATCCAGTGTAGCCAGTTGATTGAAAGACACCAAAGCCTCTTAATATCAAAAAATTTCTAACACAAATTCTTTAAATCATACTCTTTCTTCTCATCTTGAACTTATATGCAATTCCTCATCACTTGCACTACCTATCTTGTACTTAGATAATGAATTTGGGAATAGTGTTTGGAATTCAAGTCCTATCACTGAAAGGAAGATTGGGCACATTGTAATTCAGTGTAGTCTTATACTTCTTAAGTGACCAATATTTTGTGTCCGTGGAAAAAGCACATGTGAAATAATTGAGAAGCACCATGTCTGTTTGATTGATAGATTCCTGAAAGAACATATATAAACAAATTTTGGTCTATCTGATGCTATTTTCCTATTAAACTATTCTGGTAATTTATCCTAAACATTATATTATTTTCTCCCAAGGAACAAAATTGTAAAAGTACATTCCCTACAGGTAGCTACTATAACTGTTTCCTGTGCATCTTTCCAAAAATTGTCCATTAACTTACAAGCATTACAGTCTACATGGGTGTAGATTCATGCACTTATATAGAGTACCCTTGGGAGCATTTCTTACATGGGGCCCGTGACACACATATTCTTCTCAAGGGAATTAACAAATTGACACTGTGTTGTCCCTAAATAAGGTGCATGATCTACTTGCCTCTTGTCAGTGGCAGGCTTCATATCTACAATAAAGGAGGATAATATAAAATATTTGCTTTGATAGTTCTTTTAATGACTAATACTAACTTTAACAGTTCTGTTTTAAAAATGACTTTCTTCCTTGTACCATATAAAAAATTAATTCCAGACAGATTAAACAAGACATAAAAGGAAAAGTTTGATAAATTCAAATACATTTTTTTTTAAAAAAAAACTACTGATCATCAAAAGATACCATAAAGAGAATAAAAAGACAAGTCACAGAGTGGAAAATATTTTCAACTCATATAGGCAACACTGGACCACTACCAGAATATATAAATTACAAAATAAAGAACTCCTATAAATCAATAAGAAAAAGGCAGTCAGGCAATTTGAAAATATGGGTGAAAGATTTGAACAGCCACTTCACCAAAGTGGGAATTCACATTGCCAATAAACATGAAAAGATGTTTAACCTCATAGTAATAAGGAAAATATCCATTAAAACAACAAAGAGATATCATTATACTCCCACCTAATTGGCAAAAAAATTATATCTGACAATACCAAGTTCTGGTAAGGATGTGAAGTAACAGGATATTTCATACTCTGCTGGTGGGAGTATAAATTAGTAAAAACCACATTGAAAGAGAATTTGGCATCATTTGATAAACCCAATGTTTTACAAACCCTATGACCAGCAATTCCGTTTTTAAGTATATTCCTCAAAGAAAAGCTTACACATGTGCGCCCAAGGACATGTACCAGAATGCATATGGCAGCCCTGTTCATAATAGCGAAACAATGGAAATGTCCCCAAAAGTCCAACAGTAGAACTCATGAGGAAACTGTGGTGGAGTCATTCAAGTAAATATTATTCAACAATTAAAATAAATGAACTATAGCTAAACAAAACAACATGGATAGATCTTACAAACACAAAAAAGAATAAAAGCAGCAAGAAAAAATACAGTATATTCCATTTAAAGCTATAAAGTGGGGAGGGGCAAAGTATATTGTTCAGAGATGCATGCATCAAACAAACTATAAAGAAAACCGAGTATGAAGACAATCCTACAGGTCAGGACTGTGGGGGCCGAGGGTCCGATGGGGAGGGCACATACAGGGTACTTCTGCAGTGCCTGTCCTGTTTTTCTTTTTCACCTGGGCAGTGGTTACACGAGCATTTGCTTAATAACTCTTGATTAAGCTGCAAATGTTTAAAAAAAAAAAAAAGACATGCAGATAGAAAAAAAATCTTAAAAATTACTTAGAAGACAAAAGGAAAGAGAACAGCCCCCCAAATATCCCAGATACACTAAAAATTTGCACCCCAAGGAAAGTAATAAACAGGGTCAGAATACCTGTCCTTTTGTTCTTAGTAGCACCCAGTGGTGCTTGCGGAGGCACCCCTGGCTGTTCCATAAACCCCCTGCCACCCACATGGCTAACACCAGCTGAGAGCAGGTCCATTTGAGAAAATGCAGATTCTCTCAAGTTAGGACAAGAGCAGCATGGGTAATATCTAGATAAATGCCTGGTGCTGCCTCTTTCTTATTGGTTTGTAGGAGTTCTAATTGTAAAAGACGCTGGGGAAAGTAATCCAGCTCAGTGCTCATGAAGAAGAAAAGACGGATCTTTGGGCTTCCAGTTAGCACAATACCTTTATTCCTACTATTCATTGTTTAGGAATGTTTGATAGCCTACAAAAGTTGGGGAGTTGGCTATTCAGAAATCTCTAAAAATAGGAAAACTACTGCTTCACTTATCTATATAGTAAACACCACATGGTCTAAATTCTAGATTCTACAAAACAGTTAATTGTTTGAGCAACACAAACCAACAAAACTACTTAACAGTAAGGATCTATAAAAAGAATCTACCTGCCCTTTGAAACTTTCTGGCTCACCCAGAAATACAAACTTTACACTCATTGAAAATTGTTCCAGGAGTTTTTTTTAATGTTCTGTTTGGATCTCCCAGCCATGACTGTGAGGGCTTAAAGGACAGCTTCAGGGCCCTGCGATGTGGGGGACGCTCTGTTGGCCTTGGCGTGGTGAGAGGACTCTGGTGCAGAAAGGTGTCCAGCCTGTGCTGTCAGTAGGAGCCAGGATACACCCTGCGTGGGACTGAGGGCTGCTTGTTTAGAGTTGTTTTTCCTGTGGCTGAAGGATTCTGGGAATGCTGTTCAGGCATGTTTCTATTGGTGATGTGCTGTCATCTTTTTTCTTTTCCATTTACAGTAGATCGCTTTTACAGCTGTAAACAAGCTCAACTTTCTAACTTATTACTCACTGGGTGTGGGAACAATATATGTTAATCACATACATATTTCTCTTGAGAGTTTTGCCCAAAACAGCACCAGGTAGAAAATTTATCCTTTGCAGATTTTCTTTTTCTGATCAAAGAAAGGAAGTGTATTCCTTCTTTGTAAAGCCAATTGGAAATATATTAACTCAGAAACTAACATGTGGCACTTTACAACTCAGTAATGAAGTCCTTGGGATAATTCTCATATATTTGTCCAAGTTGCTATAAACCAGAAACCAGTCTGTTTACCACCTACCTGGTAATATCCAGATTCTAGCGTGAGAGTCTACAAATAGATGTTTTTCATGGAAATCTTCAGATTTTCAAGACCATTATCGTTTAGTACATGGTAGCTTAAACTAATTCTGTAATAATAATTAAAGTTCCTTCTCATTGTAGGATTGTATGGATCACATGTGATCCTTCTGGTTTATGGTGATGAAAAATGTGGATGCAAAGCCATATAACCAAATGCCCCCAGTTTAATTTATCAGGGTGGCCATCCTGGGCAGGAGCAGTTAGTCAGAAATATCTGTTTTCTGAGGCATGTGCCCCATTGTTAAATATGCATATAAATTAGTTTTGCTATCAGTTTTAATTAAGTAAATATTGTAGGTGTGGTCCATAACATTAAATTTTTGTTTGTGTCCTAAAAGTAATTGTTCTTTTCATCACAAGAGTTACGTATTCAGAATAAATATGAGTAGGTATATATTTTCTCCTGAAGCAAAAAGACCAGGAGTTACTCATTTTGCCTTAAGAGTTTCCACAGTGAGAACATTAGCCAATAGTCTGAGGCGGGAGGCTGCATACCCTCTGCCAGGCAAAGGATTAGGGGTCACCAGGCCTTTCGTCATCTGTAGGCCAAGTCTCTAATAGTGTGTGTAGTCAGTAACCTTTCTCTTAGGGAATGTGAGATTTGAGGAACACTTTGTGTTGCGGGAGGGACTTGAGCTCGAGTGCTCTTTGAGAGGAAACACGAAAATGAGAACAGGACAAATTAAAATATTTAGGGAATTTCTTTTCTCCCATGTTCAGCCTGAAGCACTTTCTCCTTTCCTCAGACCAATCCAGGGCTTAAACTTGTCTGACTTTCCTGTAGGGTTCTGTTCCAACAGCTGATCAGTGTTCTAAGCATGCAAAGCTCTTGTGCAACTTCATGCCTCTGTACATAGTTTCTCCCGAAGTTGGAATGCTTTTGCCCCCACTCCACCTCCTTAGACTCCAATCTGCTCATCCTTTTGGGGTAGCTCAGAAAAGACCTTTTTATGAACTGGGAAGCCTCTCCTTGCTCCCTCTGTTACAGAGGTCATGCTTTGGCCTTATCTATTTTATCTCCTGGCAAGTTATAGCATTTAGCATCTTATAATTCTCATAGTCTATCTTTGTTTCCCTGTTAGAACGTGAGATCTTTGAAGGCAGGGATTTCATTTCATTTATTATATTTGTTTCTCTTCCACCTGGTCCAGTGTCCAACACAACGTAATAGGTACTCAACAAATGCTAATTTGTAGCCCTTTGAGATCCAATCACCTGTCATTTTTAAATACAAAATCAGACTGCTGTTCAGTTATTGTTTGCTCCTATTAAGTAAAAATTTAATGTAGCTGGTCTCCCTGGACTAAGAGAACTAATTATTTAACAGGGACAATTTTTATCAAGTAGCAGTTAGATTTGATGAATAAAAAAATAGTAAGATATTTGTTATATTCCTGAAGCTTACAGCTTATATAAGCTAACAAGATCTGTGTGTGTGTGTGGACACACACATACATACATAGTTTTATCCTTTCAACAAATGCATTGTGAGTGCTCACCATGGGCCTGGAGCTATGCTGGACACTGGAAATCATGGTGCATATGCCACGGTGCCTAACCTCAGTGTGATGCAGTCCAGAAATAATGTAAGTAAGATAGTTTTAGTAAGCAGAGGGAAGAGAAGGAGCTTAACAAATGGGGAAAACAATGCAAGAAAAGGTTAGTAGTTAAAACATGAGCAGGAATTTGCAAGGGGCAGTGAGGAGACTGACAAGACTGAAGGTTTTATACAGAAATTTGGGGATCAGTAAAAAGCTGTGAATACCAAAATTTTGCTTTGTGCTGCAAGAATTTGAGAGCTGTGAGAGACTGTTTAGCAATGTGAGTGATTTTTAATTGAACTTAATTCAACAAATACATGTTGACTTCTAATTGTGTAGAAAATACTGTGCAAGGTATTGTGACACAGATTTTTTTAAAGAGATCTTTAGATTTTTTAAGAGTTTACAGTCCAGTGAGAAAAACAGACCATGTTGGTAATGTAATATAAGTACTATATACTGCAATAAGCCCGTGAGAATATCAGAGAAAACCTATTAATTCCTTCTAACAAGTTCTTAGACTTGGAAAAGGTGGGATTTTGAGCTATGTGTTGAAAATTGAGTAGGTGCATAAGAGGAAGCACATTCCAGATATGTTTAGCATAAACAGACTGAGGATTTAAAATATTTGCAAGGAGGAACAACTAAGAGCTTTGGAGTGAGAAAATAAAAAAATTTGTCTCATTTTTTATACATATTATTTTTATATGCCCTATATCAAGTCTAATATTAGGAGTGTTTGTAGGTCTATTTCTCCTATTATTTTTGCTGGTTCTTGCTCATGGTACCTTATTTCCATGCATTATTTGGAATTTTATTTATTTTTATTATTATTATTTTACTGTAAGCCACTGGTATTCCTTGGCAAATTGTGAGCATTCCTGGAGGCCTGTGATGAAGGTGACTTCTTCCAGGGAAAATTTGTTCTGCTAGGCAGGTATCTAAAGAAATCACCAGTCTGGAACTGTTTAGAAGTATGCAAGGCCCGAGGGTTGTTTGTTTCTTTGTTGTTTGTTTCTTTGTTGTTTGTTTAATAATCCAGAAATGGCAGTCTGGGTTGTAAATATACAGAAATGGTCACTTGTAGGATTAGCTTCTCCAGACTTTTTCTCCCTCTGATCTTCTGAATACCAAGCTCTTGTCCTATTTTCTAACGCTCTGGTCAGAGACCTGTGGCTGGGCAGCTTTAACTTCTGAGTCGCCCTCACAGCGAGGGCCTTTTGGTGAGGGGCTTCGACTTTATGGGGAAGGGTCCATGATCACTAGGCTCCTCACCTTAGGCCATCCTTGGGGTTCTTTCTTCAGTCTCTTAATGTCATGAAGCCATGAAAACGAAAACTCATTCTCTAGCTTCTGGAAAATTCCCTCAGGGTAAAACAGCAGTAAGTTCCCTGCTTACCACTCTGTTCTCACCTTTATTTAAATTTCCTCTTATGACTCTTTACTTCACAGTGTTTCAGTGTTTGAAAAAAATTATTTTTATAATTCATGCTTTTTTGTTGTTGTTGTTTTTAGTGAAAGATCAAGCCAGCCCTATTATGTGAAACAAAAGTTCTAAAATATGATTTGTATTTATGAAACTAGCTCCATAGAAAATGTATTGGAGAGAAAAGTTAGGAGGTGATTATAATACTACACATGACAAGTAACGGGAAATGAACTGAGGCACTTGGAGCAGAATCAAGGGAATGAAATTTCCGTTTTAGACTTGTGGTCAAGATGCAGCTGAGCATCACGGTGGGCATACCTGGTATGTGGTTGGAAGGATGAACTGAGAAGAGAGGTTGAGACTAAAGGTGTATTTTAGTCATCCATTTGGACAGAGTGATGAAAGCCATGGAATGGGAGAAATACCCCTGTGGGAGTTTGCAGAGTAGAAGGGAGGAGGGCTGGAGGCACACACTTGAGAAATGCCTGCATTTAAGGATCAGGCACATGGAAAAGTGAACTCAGTGGAGCAAAGTGATGAGGAGTGATTAGAGAAGTAGGAAAAGATAACTGGAAGAAGGGAGCTTCAGGCAAACAGTGGCGGTCAGCCTCTGAGAAAGGTTGGGCTCGTTCTTCAGGTGGCTGGAGACAGAACAGAAGGGCCTCAAGACTGTGCTCTCAGATTTGGTGCTTTGGTGACCACTGAGGACCTCTGCAGACCAGTTTGAGTACAACACAAGGGGAAGAAAGAAGACTAAAAGATGGAGAAAAAAATAGAGAAGGAGTATGTCAAGATAGTAAGACAGCATATATTTTTTAAAACATTTGGTGATAAAAAGAAAGAGAAAAATAATGGTGCCTCAGAGATCAAGAAAGGCCATTAGAGGATGGTCTTAGTTTAAGAGAAATGTGTAAGGCGCCCATTGACAAGAGGAGGAGATTTAAGGATTGAAACTTCAAGGAAGCCAAAGTATGAGAGCTGGGTGACTTTGAACACAAGTTGGGGCTTGGATAGTATCTCAAGGAAATGAAAGCACTTCCTCTCCACAGTTAGAGGGTGAGAACAAGAAAGTTGCGTGATCACAGGTCAGATGATGAACATCTGTCTCCTAAATAGAACTGGTATTGAGAGATGGGAAGAGATTTGATGGCTTGAGGAGAATGAGAGAGCAACATTTTAAAGAATCAACATTATGCCAAAAAAGAAAATTGTAAGCAACTAAAAGAGACAGAATTGCCTGGATTTGTGGTTCAGCTAATATGAAAAGTAATGTAGCGCCCCAGACATATTCTCCAGCTGCCATTCATATCTTCTTCCTTGGTCTTTCCCTACTGCTCCCACAACATCCATGTTGGGTTCAGCACATTCCCTTTTCTTCTCTTTGATAGCAGCTCTTACCTGTTTCAGAGTTGAACTATGTCTGTGTTTCTGCTTGGAAGGAAAGATAAATACCTTGATCCACTTTAGTCATCAGTAGATAGGGAAATATTTTTTAACTAATAGGTATTTATAAATATTTATGGAATCGAAGAGAAACAAGAAATTTAGAATACTAAGGCTTTAAGGGGGAAAAGGACATGTTCAGCTTTGAATGTTAGGAGTGGGAAATACGAGTATGAAAACCAAGTAGAACGTTTTGAGGAAGGCGACAGTGTACCCTGATCTGCCTGCTGCAGATCTGTTGAATGAGTTAAGAAAGGTGATGGCTATAGACTTGTTTTGGGACTTTTTATTAGATGACCCAGAAAGGTTGAAAGTAGGGAAGTAGGACATCAAAGAGTGCAAAGGCATACTTCAATACAAAGAAAGGAAGATTATGAGAGGAGAGTGGTTATGATGACAGATGAGATACATGTCAATAAATTACTTTGTAAAACTTTTCTTGTACTTTAGATTGGTAAGACAAAGACTAGACTTACGTTCAAAGAGAACTAACCTCAAAGTGAAGCCTGAAGCCAGTTAAGACCACAGCAAGGATTACTCCTGATCCTCTTTGTCTAAATCTCACCTCCTGAAAAATATGTCAGTACAGGCCATTAATAAGGAGTATCCAGAACTTGCTAAGAATCCCTGTTCTCTTTGCCGTTTCTTTTTACTTTTTTGTTTTTAATTTCAAAAGCATTTTATCACTTTTATTGTTGTTTTCCCTGAAGGAAAGAATACATGATGGACAGTAAAGGCATTAAACATTTCCAGGGCCTTGCTATGCATCCAATAAAGTTTATAATCTCTGAAACGTATTTATAGTAGTAACAGTAACAACATACTAATAAATACTATTAACTAATGTGCTGTAACTTGTCATTTCACAAAGGTGGTTCACTATAGTTTATTTGTAAGGGCACTGCATACATAAAAACAGCTCCCTTGGGCCTCTTCTGGTAAATCACAAAATCTGTCAAATAGCCAGTCTGCATGGATAGACAAGGCGGGCAGCATCTATGGAACAGAGTTTGGCAGAAATTTCAGCAGGGAAGCATTCAGGATGGTGATCTGAGTCATGGCCAGATGTCAGGAAAAATATATTTCCACCACACTGCTGTTAATAATTTCAGTCACAGTCTCTCTTTTGCCTGTTAGTTTGTAAAGATTTTTCATTTCAGGAGAGATTTCTACAGCTCTTTCTTATAGTAGTTTAATGTGAAGACATTATGTTATGAGCATGTTAAATTCACAATTAGGCCTCCTTGATGAGTATTTAGGTTCGGAGTCAAATATGAGGAATCAGCTTTCAATTATACTTATTTGCTTAAAGTTATATAATGAAGACTATGTGTGTGTTTCTTTTTGTATTTCAAACAAATGTGGGAAAGCATATGGCAACCATTTTCCTTCTTTCCCCATCAAAAGCTGGAGTATGAACATGGGTGTAGAAATCAGACGAAGGACTAAAAACTGCACCAATTCCCAACCCCACAGACACTTACTAGAGCAAATGCCAGGCTATCAGAAAGGATGCTGGGCTAGCAGTGAGGGACCTCCCCAGAGACAGACAGACAGCGGGAATGCTGGAGCAGACAGGCTCATCGTTACTGGAGCTCCTACAGGGTGGGTTTTTATTTAAAAAGATAATCATTTTGAAAGAAGAATTTGAATCTGTTTCCTGCCTCATGTTTGAAGATCCAAATGATGCTTTTTTTTTCTCAGAATAATTATAACTTCAACTAAAGATTTAAGCCTGTGGAAATTACAGACAGAATAATGTGATGAAAAAAAAAAATACTGATTTTACTGGAATCACAGAATTTGTCTTCTCACTTCCAAGTTAGGGCTCTCCTAACTACTTCATGCTACCAGCACTTTCCTAGGTACTCAGGGGAGATAAAAGAAGGATGTGTTCTGAGAATCTTCCCTGCTTCAGAGCAAAGCACTTATAGTCTACTTAGAATGAAAACATCAACAGCATAAGCAGATATATTTCAAATGGTAAACTTGATATATATAATATTTTGACTCCCGTATGCCACAAAAATCATTCTTTCAGCTTTCAGAAGCTTTTGTTATGATCAAATAACGTCAGAAAGCTCCCCCACATCTGAGCTTCACTTCATGGTGTCCCTGAGCCTGGGAGTGAGATGAGAGGTTGGAGAATCTCAGGGATGGGACCTAGGAAAAAAACCTAGCTAAAGTCAACTCTAGATTCAGTAGGGAGAGTGTGGGATGAAGCAACAACAAAGAATGTATTTAAAGTCTGTCAATAATTTTGGCAGTGTTTTTGAGGGGTTCCAAACCAGTCTCAGGAAGTATGTGATCCCAAGAACACTAAGAGAAAGCTTGGGTCTAAGTCAGCCTGAATTTGTAGCTGAATTTGGGAATCACCACTGTGAAGACTACAAACCCAAAATTTAAGAACCAATAACGTGTCCCCTTTTAAAAGGTTTAGATTCAGGGAAATTATTTGAAATTATTTTGTTTCATAGTTCATGATTTTTTTACTTAGAACTCAGATTTCAGATTTCTCTACCTATGTGCCAAATTTGCCTATCCTCAAAGCAGGGGCAATGGAGATGGAAATTTATTAAGTAATAGCCTATCTGATCTCTGTTAAGCAAATACACAATTTCTGCCAAGGTTTCTTTTTTGAGGAATGTTGAACCCTATCCACATTGAGTATTCTGATTTAAAATAATGTCTGCATTTTAGAGATGTGGAAAGTAAGATTTATAGGGGTGAAATAACTTACTCAGAAGTGACCCAGCTGCTCTGCAGCAAAACTGGCAGGCGGATGCAGGTCTCCAAGCCCAGTGTGGAGCTGGTTTCTTGATGCCAGCAGTCACCCAGAACACTGGGCTGAAAGTGCACAGGGATGTTGTCCCAAGTCGTGGTAGAATTTTCTCAATTTAAAATTTTTCTCCCATAAAACAGTGAATGTTTTTAATCTTTTAGTGACTGCTACCACTTTTCTTCTCAATTACAAGATGAATGAGCAAAGGCAAATGTTAATTTGAAAAACAGAAACAGGTTTTTAGAGGTTTCTTTTTCATGGGCTTGTGCTTGTGACTGTGCTTCAGCGTTGCAGGCATATCATATCCTCATAGCAGAATCGCTTGGTGTTCCTATGGTAAAATTAAATATAATAGTGTCATGATATCCATGTGCTTTAAAACCTAAACAAGTTTGAACTCACAAGCCATGTTATAAGGCACATCCGTATTCCTTGAGGTTACGACCAATGGAAATGATTAAAAGTATATTTATAACTTATACCCTGCCTGTGTTCAAGAAGGATTTAGGACTTTTACCAACAAGAGTTCATCCAAGCCAATCTGAAACTATGCTAAATGAAAGAGGGCAATACACTTTGGGAATTCTGTAAGCCGAACACTGTTTCCACATTGGTCATTATGGTGAACACAAATAAGCAAAATTGCCTCAAGTGGTAACGAAGGGAGAAAATGCGCTTTCTGTAGAATCTGTTGTGTTCATTATAATGATCAGATTGGTTGCAGCCTCTAGTCTAATGCCTGACAAATAACAGGGCTTCAGTAATAAGCACAGTGGACAAAGGAGTGTACAGACTTTTTTCAGTGGATAATGAGAAATAATATTAAATGATAGGATATCCTGTGTGTTTATATTACTTTGGAAACAAGTTCTGATTCTGTTTCAGAGCAAGTGTTGGGAACAAACTGTGGCTATTTAATCACTAAGGATACTTATGGGAAAACAGCTCATTCTTAATTTCTCAGTCAAGTTAGATAAGAGCTAATTGCAAGAGGATTAAAACCTTGAAAAAATGCTTTGTTCAGCTTATTGTTTCAGGTTTCTCTTTCGAGTGTAGATGATGTGTTTATTTGACATAATAAATACCGCCATCCGCTTTGTTCCAAGAATCAAAAGGCTATGAGCTTGCCCAAGGAATTTCTCAGTTGTTTATGTGTGAGGAAACACTGCTCTGTTTTATTGGATGGGACCAGCGTGGTTTCTTTCTTAAATAGGGAATGCAGAGAGCTGTGCTTTCTCCACATATATCTGAGCAGAGAAACCAGAAAAAAAATATCCCTTCTGCACTTCAAATGCCTAGCAGTTTTCAACTCCAGGGAGCAAAATGAACAGCAGTTACTGAAAGGGCTGTGTTCTTCACTGAGGAACCCAGAGCTTTTCTTTGTCTCATCAGCATATCCATTTGGGCCTATGTTATATATTTCTTAAAATACTAGATTGTAGTATTTGGCATGTACCATGAATTGGGGAAAGTTGGAAACAACATAACACCATTCTGTCAGCCAAATTTAAGTGCCAGGACACTGAAGAATAATGTAACCCAAATTAGGCAGTCTGGAGTTTTTTTCTTTTGTTTTGTTTTGTTTTTCCTTTTTAAATGCATACTCTGCCATATGAGGAGGGCATTTGTGTGAAATGCATGCTTTGCAGTGACTCGGAGTGTATGCAACAGAGCAGTCTTTCCAAACAGCTGAAAGCTTTCTGCTCCCTTATGATTTCCAAAAGGTACTCCTTAAATGGGCATAACTGATGGGTGATTGGCGAGTGAACAAGAGAGCAGGCTGAGTCAGAGTGACCTGCTGGAGCCAGCACTGCTGCTGCTCTGTGTGTGTGTGTGTGTGTGTGTGTGTGTAAGGAGGAGCAGTGGGCAAGTGGTGGGGGTGAAGGGAGCCTGCAAGCCTAGCAGAATGTTTGAACAAGACAAAGAGCAGTTCCAGCAACCAAATAAGGAAGTCGGCGCGAAGGATTTCAGAATAGAAGTGTGTCAGAGATTCGAGGCCATCTGGGAGAGGGAAAATAAGCAAAGAAAAATGTCAAAGGATTTTTGTTTCACTTGCTTACACAAAATCTATAGGGAAAATAGCATCCCAGGGATTTAAGCAGGGGTGAGAAATACAAATTGTCTCTCTCTCTTTCTGTTGGCTTTTTGTAGATATATGTCTGAAGAGATGTTTAGAAACTCTTTGAGCAGCTGAAATAATAAGCATTCTCTTGTTAAACATGGAAAAATGCAAGTTGCACATTAGAAGCACCGCAGCATTCCTTTTATGTATAATTTATGAAAATTTTAGCGAAAGATGATGAAAGTTTCCAAGAAGCCACAAAAATATTGTGAATACCATTTTCAGACATGCCCTGAACACTGAGTTATAGTTGTATCCTTTGAGGAAAAGCTTACCTGTCAACAAATTAATTAAATGTCCATGAAACATGTTCTCTAATTTAAATATATTGATAGTACTGAAAATTTCAAAAGGGCAATTTATGCAGAGAAATTATCCATGCCTATTGTAATCTCAATCTTATCTCCCCAGTGCTCCAAAATGGTAAATAATATTTGTTGCTAATAATATGAATTAACATTGATTTTATTTCGACACTTTTTTTGTAGTGTGGGTAAAGGAGAACAGGTTTGGAAGAAGAATTTTAGGATATTCCTAAACATAGTTAAAAACAACTTTTGAGCCATAAAACCAACCTACAGAAATTATTACTATTAACCGGGAGATATTTATGTTCACAGCTAGAAATAAATACAGAGCAGCGATTTCCAACCTTTTTGGCACCAGGGATCAGTGCTCCTATGAGAACCTAGTGCCTAGTGGATGATCTGAGGTGGAGCTGAAGCAGTGATGCTAGTGCTGAGGAGCAGCTGCAAATACAGATGAAGCTTCCTTCCAGTTGCTCACCTCCTGCCGTGCAGCCCAGTTCCTAAAAGTCCAAGGATTGGTACCAGTGCATGTCCTGGGGGTTGGGGACCTCTGATAAAGGGCATTCAGCCTGGGTCAGAATGTTTTAAATCCTCAATAACTTTAAATTGTTGGCAGCTTTAAGGTAGGCAAGTGAATGAACCTACCCTTTTGCTCCCACCTCACGTACACTATTGGACGACCCATGCTTGTATCAGAAACTACCAGAACACTGCCTAGTAGTAAATAAAAGAGTTTGAGTAGAGAGCTGACTGGAGGGCAGAAAAAAAAGGGGGAACACTCACAATGCACAGAGGTTGACTGCTACATTGAGATAATCTCGGAATGCAGTACATTCTGTTTTCAAAAATAACCATCTCCTTAAATTTAGATATCAACCCTCTTTAATAAGCCACCTTTATCACCCTCTTCAGGAAGATATCAACCCTCTAAGAAAATGTGTATTATCACTAACAAAGAGTTGAAATTTTTTGAAGGAAGTAATTTAGCAATAAGGGTCAAGAGTTATACAAACAGTATTTGACCCCAAAATCATATTTTTCAGTATTTGCCCCCAAGGAAATAATTTAAAACAGGAAAAAAACTGTATAAACTTGAACATGTTCACTGTAGTATTTTGTACAACTTCAAAAGAAAGACATCTAGAAGTCAACAGAGAATGTTAATATTCTTGTTCCAATTAATGGAATATTATGCAGCCATTAATACTATTAATAATTAGGACTATGAAGGCAAAAACAATGATAAATACATAATGATCGATTTTCATGTAAAGATAATAAACTTATTGATCACGTAGCTCAAAAAAATAATATAATGATGCCGAGAAGTTAGCCTATAAAATCACACACTATTTGTATAGCTATGCTTTGAAGACTGGGAAAGAACACAGAGAAAACAATAGTTATTATGAATATGGATCCTTTTTTGTTGCTGTTATTGTTTGTATGTTCTTGTAATGAACACCTATTTAGAAAGACATGAAAAAACTAAGGCAGTGTCTAGAGTAAGAAAGAACTGTGGCTTTAGAATTTACCTAGACAACAAATGTAAGTCACAAAGTTCTGTTTGCATAGTTAATTATATCAGAACAGACTTTGTAAGTTAGAGAACTGCTTTATTGCTTTACTGATTTGATCTGTCAATTATTTGCATAATAGCAGAGCTAGCTGAAGTTCTCTGAGAAAAACAAAATGTAATTGCAGAGGCTCCTGGACTATTTCTGTGTGCTCTCCCCTGTATAGCTCTGGTTAATGTGAGGGAAGCAGAGGCTGGCAGAGTCTGTCCAGGATTCAGCCTCGCCAGCAGTGCCACAGCACCTGGTCACAAACCTTGATGTCCAGATGTCAGAATTTCAATCTCTGCCCTCAGCGAGAGCAGTTCATTTACTCTTTCAGTGCTTCAGTCTTGATGACCCCTCTACTACTGAATGTAATTATAAAGACTTCCGAGTACTCAGAAGGCACTTTGCATAAATCAGCTCATTTGAATTATTCTATTTACAGGAAAAAGTTAATTGAGATTTAGGACAATGCACAAATTATTTACATACCCAATTGTCAAAAAGAGAAGCAGAGACATATATCTTTATAGAATTTTCTATGATGATTAATAATAACTGTTTAATAATTATAGATGTTAGATGCAATCTCATTCAAACCCCTGTTGTGCAGATTTAAAATTGAGACACAGGACTCAAGGTGAATTGTGCAAGGTCTCATAATGAGTTAATGGTAGAGCCAACCAACCCCTTTGCTGCATATATAGTATTTAAATCCCTAATGGATGTTTTTCTATCAAGAATCTATTCATTGTCCTCCTCTTCTGGCTCCCCTCCTATAGTGAATTTAAACAGCACTTCCATCATTCTCATTTTGATGGACTAAGAGTTTGAAGAGCTTTAATCGATATTATTGATTTATTTAGTCAAGGTGATACCTTAACAGTTTGCTTCATCTTATTTACTTATTTAGAATATAAACTCCTTGATGGCACCGTGTGGCCATGTTTTCCAATAACAATAGAAATTGCTGTACGTATTGGCAACAATACCATGCACACCATGCCAGATCATTTACAGCATCTCATTTAATCCTCACAGCAATGTGATGAGATGTACGGTATTATTGTTTCCATTTTACACAGGAGAAAACTGAGGCACAAAGAGATTAAATAAGTTTCTCCAAAACATATACCCAGCATAGTGACAAAATTGGGTTTGGTACCCAATTTCATAAAATATGAAATTGTATTACTTCATAGATGTACAGTGAAAGCTTTTGAGAATGCCTTAAAGTATCACAAATACATGACAGTTCTTTTGAAAATTTCCAAAGTTCAGAGAAAAAACTTTCACTTTAATTAGGAAAAGAAAAAAGATGGGCTTTAATTAGGAAAAGAAAAAAGAAGGTATCCAAGTGGTAATTTGTCAGTTTGAATATTAGAATGATAATTACAGAGACAGCTCCAAAAATTGCCTACATAAATAACAATTGGGGCAGATACAGTAAACACATGAAAAGATGCTCAAGGCCACTAATCAGCAGAGAAATCTAAATTAAAACCACAATGAGATATCACTTCACACCTGTCAGAATAGCTATCAATAAATCAAAGACCAAGTGTTGGCGAGAATGTGGAGAAAAGGGAATCCTTGTGCACTGTTAGCAGGACTGCAGATTGGTACAGCCACTATGGAAAACAGTTTGGAGGTTCCTCAAAAAATTAAAAATGGATCTACCTTTTGACCCAGCAATTACACTTCTGAGAACTTATCCAAAGAAAACTACATCAATAATTCATAAAGATCTATGCACCCCTATGTTCAGGCAGCACTATTTACAATAGCCAAGGTAGGGAAGCAACCTAAATACTCATCAACAGATGATTGGATAAAGAAGTTATCGTTCATATATGCAACGGAATATTATTCAGCCATAAAAAGAAAACTGAAATCCTACCATTTACAATGACCTAGAGGTTATTGTGCTGAACAAAATAAGTCAGAATCTAAGGAACAAAAAGAACAAACTAATCAAAAACACACACACAAATATAGAGGATGGTTGGGGAGGGTGGAGATGGGGAGCTGGGAGAATAGGGTGAAGGGTTAAAGAAGTACAAATTAGTAGGATCACGGGAATGGGAAGTACAGCATAGGGAATGCAGTCAGCAGTCAGGTAAATGACTAGGTGTAGAGCCAGAGGAAAATAAATTGAGCAATCAAATAAAAAAATATTGAGATCAAAGTGTTTAAACAGTTTTGCATTTAGATTTTTCACCACTGGATTTTCCTCACGCCATCAAAAATTCTTTGAAAACATAATATTTAATGGCTGCATATGCATATCTAAGATGGAATATATATCAATTTAGTTTACCATTTTCTAACTATTAGGCATTTAAATAGCTCCCCATTTCCTACTATTATTATTAATGCTGAAACAAATATCCCTGAATAAAAAAATGGGTGCAGACATATACATTTTGAAATATAATATACAATATCAATGAAGGAATCTAATGTTATTATTCCTAATGTATTGTGAGGATCTCAGTTAAAATTGCTGAATAATGAATTTGTTTGTTATTTTCTTTGATATGGGTTCTGCTACATCAATAGGAGAAAGATTTGGCAAGTCCAAAGCTCTGCCCACAATATCTGGGTTGCAAACTATACCTATAAGAATCAACTCTGTAACTTATAGGCTAGAGGTGGAGTCCAGGTGGGACAGGCTCTCTGCCTCTGCTATGGCTTTCTCAAGGCTTCAGCTGTCTAGGGGTATTAAGTTGAATCTCCATATGAATCACCTTCATTTTATCTCCTTCTCCAAACTAATGGGAAATAGACCAGATTCTTTGTCTCAAATTAAATTTGTATACTTGAAGCTGTATGTCTATGAGCCAAATAGTAGTAAAGGGGAAGATAGAGATGGAAGTCCTAAAGTAGACCCCTTGGCTGGATTTCATCTGGTAAATTGAGTTGATTATGTATTTGTACCTTAAAATTTATGGGATACTAAGTTTTTTTAGTCACGTATCTCCTTTAGTATTTTTTTTGTGTGTGTGTGTATGTATATACATATATACACACACATATATACATACACACATATATGTGAGTGTATATACTAATATTTTGTGTATACACATACATATATGTGTATGTAAAATATATACATGTATATATATATATATACATACAAAAATTAAAAGAAGATAAATATAAAGAGAGGTTTTAGTATTTTTTTCTCATTTCTCAATGGATTATTATTGAAGACCATTGCTCCGTGTAATAGCCCAACACCCATTTGAAGAGCTGCTTTTAAAGTCCTGTACCCAGGGCAGGGTGGGTGACCTTGGGTCCGATCCCAGAACCAAGCAACAGAAGAGAACCATAGTGATCATGCCATCGAACTCCTCTGCTGAATAGATGAGACTGTGAGAATAAAAATCTCGTTCCCAACACAACTGAGGACCTGATGAGACCTTTGTTATTTTAAAATCTAGTACACTTGAACTTGGCTAAGAGTATATCTTCAGTGTTCTCACTACACAAACAGACACACACACACACACACAAACACACACAAACTATACGAAGTAATGGATATGTTAATTAGCTTGATTGTAGTAATAATTACACAGTTTACTTATATCAAAACACCACATTCTACACCTTAAATATATACAGTTTTTGTCAGTTATACTTAATATGTCTGGAAAAAAATCTGTGTGAAATAGGTATGTGATAACAATTAACAAAGCTTAGGAATTGTTTTACCAAATAAAGGTGTTTCCTTGGTAGCAAAAGTGTTCTCTCCCCATGAACAAGTTGAAAAAGAACTATAGGCATTTTAGAAAGGAAAAATAGAGCATTTAGCAGATGAAGTAGAATGACACCAGGATCACTGAAGGCTCAGGGGAAGGTGACTATCTAAATGAGAGAGTGGGTAGCCCAAGAGCTGCATGCTAAATTGCAATTGCATATTCCCATGTTGCAGCCTTTGACCTGGCGTTAACTCATTCTTCAGACATAAAGAAACTGAACTTCCAGATGCTTCAGGGCTTTTCATGAAGCCTTTTAAAGGTATCCAAATGAATTAACTATTGTGCTTCACCTACGCACCAGTAATTCATTTTCAGTGGGCAATTTTATTTTCCCAGATGTGCAGTTCACAAGGGAGTTGTTATTAACTCATAAAAGAAGCATCCAAATGAATGAACAACTGCAAAGCACCTGTTGTGAACAGTTGATTTTGTCTTCTCCTTAGATTATAAGGAGTTTGACAATACAAGATCGTGTTTTCTTCTTTTAAAAATTTGTGACACTTATGGATTTTAAAAAGCTCTATTGGCTGCTGCAAGTGTTGTGGGCCCTAGCCACTGTGCCTAATGTATAAATTGGCCTTGCCTAAGATTACGGGCAAAGACACTTCATAAGCTACAACTAGACTCATCTCTTTTTACCATCATTGTAATGAAGAACATTGCTAGCCCTCTTTAACTTAGGTTTTTCTTGATGTTTCTCCTGAGAAACGAGTAGGCAGTCCCTTTCTTCTGAAGTGACATTACTTTGCTCAGAAATTACATTTTAAAAGCTGGTGCTCTGTAGGGCTTCTCAAGTAGGTCCTTTGGCCATAGCATGATGACCTTGAGGCAGGTGACTGAATTCAAAATTATCTCCTTGGTGATGCCAAAAGACTGTGCCTTTGTTCTCTAAAATGGAGTCAGTTGGAGAGGATAATATTTGTCAGACCAGTTTATTCATTGCTGGGACACAGACTTTTGCTAAGTATCATACTATAGGCAAACAAACAAGGGAACAATGACACCAAAGTTATGTCAGGCTTCTACTTGTGCCACCCACAAATGAAGATGGAACAATAATGTTACTACCTATAAGCTAATGAACTAAATACAACACTGAGTTGAAACGTTTAGATACTCATTGCTAATAAATTAATTAATGTGGCTTTTTAAAAAATTGGTATAACGATTTGTGAAGAGCTTAGTTTTTAAGAAGGCAGGACCAAATTTGGTGTATTTATGGTTACTGTTTTTTTCTCTTGCATTGAAATTTTTTTCTTTCTGAATATTATCAACTTTGCCCAGAACTGACATTTTTAATACTGGTACTTAAAACTCTGATTTCCCTCAGTGCAGCCTTCTCCCTTTGAACTCTATCCATGTGTCATAATTCATTAAAATTAATTACATATTATGAAAGACAGTCATTTGAAAACATTTAAAAGCCACTCGTTTCTTTGAATATAACAGATTGAACCAAAGTCCAATTTGAAGAGTCTCTTGATATCCCATAAAGTAACCAAATTCCCTCAAAATTAGTTAACTCTTTCTAAGGTTATTAAAAACAAAGAGATTAATATGATATAGTGATATAAGGATAATCTTAATTCTTTGGAACCATGGGACTATTTTTTATATCTAATGGAATCAAGTAAACATCTAAATTTTTTTCTCTTGAAATCTAATACTTTGTTTTATCAGTGACAACATAGTAAATATCCTGAGACTGTTAATGGACTTTTTGTAAATGTGTACTTTTCACTCCAAATATATAATCCCTGGAGTTTGGGTTCTGGAGATAACAATTTGTGTTACTGCCCCCCTCCCCCGCAACTTAACCACCTCTATGTCCTTGGGTGGATCACCTCACCTCTCTGGGGGTGTCTCCCTCCACGAAGGGATCATGATGGTAACAACCTTATTTCCCACACACAGCTTGTAGTGTCAGATAAAATGGGAGAATGTATGCGAAGTGACTGGCATAGTGTCAGTACGGAGTAAAGTTCAGATAGATATTCTTTACCCTGTTCCTAACTACTGTATTTTGTTTTTAAAAAAATCCTGAGCTACTATAAATATATAAACATACTTATTAAAAGAGGAAGAAAACCAACCCCACCTGCTACATACAAACATTGTGTTAGGTGCTACACAGGCAGGCAGCCTCTCATTTTAACTTCTCAACAGCAGTCCGAGGTAAATCCCTTTACCTCCATTTTACAGATGTGAAAAGCTCTGTGAGTTTAAGGTTATGGAAACAGCCTTCAATTGACCTGTCTCTCTGGCTCCCAAGCCCAGGCCCTTTTCAGGACACCCTTCCTCTGGATGACCTCTTCAAGCCCTTGCTATCTCTGGTTCTGTGATTCCTCTGGAGTTGCTTTGGAGGTTCAGAGCTGACTTTGCTCTCACAAACTCAGTCTGTTCTTTTGTTTATAATTTCATGATCTCCTTTACATTTCACAAATGCAGACATTCTGGTTGTCATATTCCTTTACATTGTATTTTATGTCTTCTGGGTTCTAGTCACATTTACACAAGTACAAACAGTCCCATTTTCTTTTTCCTTTATCCTTTCTCCCTTCTGTTAATAAAAAGTTATGTATAAACCAGAAAATTACCTTGGCCAATGGAATACATTAATTTGTTTTTATGTTGAAAGTATAAATTATTCTTGGGGGTTTGCCCTGTCCCTTCTCCCTAATAGTCTGTATTTATAATCAAATAATGCACAGGCTTAGCCTCTTGAGACAAGCCACATTTTTACTTTTAAATGTTTTTCATTTTTTTTATGGTAATTTGGTGGCTATTGTTAGAGAAGCAAATGTCTCATATAAAATGCTTCAATTAATTACAAAAAGTCAAATTCGTAGTGATCCAAGGTCATTTAAGAGAAAAATTAAGAGAATAAAAGCTGATCTTAACATTCTACTCACAGAAACATTTTCCCCCAAAATAATATTAGTTGGATTCAATATCAGGTAAAATCCGTAATTATTCTGCTATGTTTCTAGACATGTTCTTGTTTGTTGAGTGTGGTTGGGAACCCTTACAAAAGTAACATCTAGGCCATTCAACCAAGGTTTTGTACCTTTTAAAAATACAACAAGAGCTAAATCAGTAAGTGTCTAAAAATACATTCAAAGCACCAGAAGTGAATAGAAATAGACCCTTATGCTGAATTGATATCAGAATATGTTATATGTACCATAGATCACACTGAAGGAATACGCAGCAAAACTTAATGGAGAATATGCTAAACCAAAAGCCAAGATCTTCTAACCAAAAGCCAAGATCTTCTAAGAAAATCTCAAGTTTTTGGTAGTTTTCATTAAAATATTATTTTAAGCAAAATGCCTTTTACTGCTACATGTAAATAAAAAGAGTGAAAATATAGATTTTGGCTTTAATTTATATCTTCGGAAAGCATGTTTGGGCAGAGTATATTTATGGTGGTAGCTTTTCTAATTAATGGACACATGGTGGGAACAGATTTGTTTGATTTGCTAAAACTATTCACCTTATAAAATATTGTTACCTGTGGTGAGCATTTTAGAAATAGGTGTTTAGTACCTATTAGCAGTTGTATCTATATAGCAGTATGTATATTTCTATCTGTGTTTGTTCAGTGAATGTCATTTGTTTTTAGTTGTTGTAATTGTTTTAATGTTCAATCACCTATATTTCACTCTTTTCATTTATGAGAGAGAATATGAAGAGGAAATAAAGAAATGATTTGAAGAATTACCTTTACTCATTGCATGCCCCTTACCAAACAACTAGAAAATTGAGCAAATTACTTCTCAAATTTAATTTGCACATTTACAGCTATAGGTCTATGAGCCAAAGCATGCTGAAGGTGAAGCTAGAGGTGAACTTCTTAAAGCAGATCCTCTGCCAAATGCTTCCAGGAAGGACAGACTCTGGTGAAATAAAAGTTGGTTGTGTATTTGTTAACCATCCCTTTCATCTTCTCTTAAGACCATAGAACTTTAAGTTTTAGCTAAGGGAGTATGAAGAAAGAGCAATCTAAAGAAAAGGTTGTTGATTAGAATTTGCAGGGTGCACAAGAGGATGGAGTGTTCTTTTTCAAGTTTGACTGAAATTCTTGTCAGTGCTTCTACTGATAATAGTTTTCACAATTCTGGGACTTACCATACTGATAACTAAGATGTATCCATGCCTCTCACGCCTCATGCATAAAAACTTTAAGAGTTGAAAGCATTAAAAGATTTAGTGTTTTGTACCAGTTCCTTAAGTCCTCGTGGATCTGAGCTTTGAGAAATGGAAACTAGTCCAGATGATACTATTTTCTGGGCACTTTAGTAAGAATAAGGCAGAGATGGCAGATCTAAAGGGTCATCCTTCTTTTGCTATTTCTTGAGAGTAAAGGAATCAGGTATGTTTCCTGGCAGTTCATCAACTCTCCCAGTTGATAGCGCGTAAACATTTGAAGTAGTAACTCATGCTTATCTATTTTATTCTTTCTGTTCTTGTGTTGAGAGTGGACTCCTAAATCATTAAATCACAAAATTTAAGAACAGTAACTTTAAAATTCATCAAATTGTTCACATTGTTGTGGAAATAAGAGCACACCAGAGTTCCACAGTTAATGGCACAGACCACTAAGTCCTGCCTCTCATTTTCAAACTCCTTCTCAGTGTCACACTGCAGCCTGTGAGAAAACCCTGTGATGCATCAAGTGATGCCTTTCTGCCCCAATGGTTATTGGACATGGAGATGAGCCAACCAAAAATTTAAAGATAGGGAAAGTTAAAAAGTGAAGTTCTGAGTTTTATTTATTTATTTTTTAGCTGTCACTGTCTCAAAAAAATGAAATGATAATGTATTATGCCTGGAAAGTTGACTACTATATATTGTAGTTTAAAAACAAAGTAGGTTACAGAATCATATGTAAACGCTAATCTAATCTATGTTTTAAATATGTGTTTAAGTCCACATTCAAAAGTTTAGAAGAGTAGACCCTAGGCTATTAAGAATGTTTCACTCTGAGGGTAGAATTACAGAGAGACACCAACTTTGGGATTGTTTGAATTTTTACAGATAATTTTTAAGCTAAAAATCAATAAAGCTGTTTCAGAAAGGGAAGTAGAGTATCTGTCTCAGATTGTGAACATAGAAACCCTATGTTTTTTTATATTAATGATGAAGGTAGGGATAAAATTACTAGACCATTTAGACATGCTAGGTCTTGCTATTCAAATCTAGGTGGCATTTATTGGCATTATTTAGTGACTGCTGTACAGAAAGGGCCTGGCACAATGATAGATGCTCAATAAATGTTAGGTGTTGGCATTACTTCATTCATTTTATTGACAGTTTATTGTGTGTAAAAGAAATTTGGTCCCAATGATCAAGAAGCAGATAGGAGAAACAGGACAGAAATAACTGTGATACACTGTGCTTACCCAGCCACTGGAGGATTATGCATAGAGCAAGGACTGTCCTTAACTGAGTTGGTGAAAGGTAAAAATTGCTGATATGGCTTTAGAGTTAAGCCCACATAATTTACTAATTTTACATAGGAAACTAACTTTGGAATCAATGAATCCATTTCTTCCTTTAAATCACTTCTATAGAAATGCCCACATAGTAGCTCAAAACAAGTATTCCTATGACTTTGCTAAATCAGAATGTGTAATCTTACCGTAAGGGCTCCTGAATTTAGTTACTCATTGATACACAGATCAGAGTAAATTAATTAATAATCTAGAAATTATTCTTTTTCTTAAAGAAGCAGACCACATGATTATTTATGCTTTCCCATTTAAATACTATACAGTCATTCTGCGTGATGCCCGCAGATCCTCAGCACCCAAGTTAAATGTGAGCAGCCCATAGGAGCAGGACGTCTCCCACCCCCCTGTACCCCTCCCCTCCGCAGCGTCGTTTTCTCAGGGCCGCTTCCACACCTCCCGTAGCGTTCATTTCTTTGCCCTGGAGTCAGACCTATTGGACACTACTTTTTAGTCTACAAAGGAAAATCACAACTACGAATCATCCTAACATGCAGCCAACATCTTTACTGGCCTAGGAAGAAAAAGTTGACAGTTAAATGCGTTCCCGTTATCAGTTCTTGAAAGTTTCGGGAAAGCCCCGTTCATTTCTTAGCTGCCCAGAAGCGGGCTAGCCACCAGATAGATGCAAACAGAGAGGCTTGGTTAGGAGGAGGGGGCGGGGAAGCGTGCTCTAACCTGGGGGCTGCTTCCCCAGGCCGAGCCACGCCTCTTTTCCTTGGGCTCCTGCTGGCCACGCCAGTAGGGAGCTGGGACTCTTATTTTGAAGGACCACAGGCAAAAGCTTTGCTGAGACTCACTGAGTCACGGAGCGGTATATAGTGCCGGTACCTGCCCGGCGCCTCAGCCCTTAGAGGCTGCACTGACCGGGATTAGCGAGCAGCGGGAGCGGCCCTGAGACCAGAGGTAGGCTCGGGGAATCGCCCCCTTGACTGGTAGAAAAGGATGACTTAAAGGGAGTGGAAGGTGCGGGGTGGCCGGAGAGCAGGGACTGGGAGGGTTTTAAAAACGGACCAGAGGGTGGGGTGGAGGAGCGGCAGAGCGACTTGTAAAGGCAGAGTTTCCACCCCGCTGAGGGTCTCCTCGCAAAGCCGCCTCCTTCCCCTGGCCTGATGTGAGCACGCACCACTGAAAGCTGAGCTCCAGATGGGAATTTTGCGTCATTACAGGGTCGGGGCTTGGGATGCTTTGCTGCCACAGATGATCTCTCCCGCTCTTCTAATTGTTCCGAGCCCATCCTTCTCTTAAGCACAGCCCCTCTCATAGAGGGGTCAGACCTGGTGTAGGAGGGGAGAGAAAGCGAGGCTGGCAGAAATGGGGGTGGGCATGATCTCATTCCCTGGCAGCCGGCGCGGCGAGGAGGGGTCCATCCATCCCGAGCCCAGCCTGGGCGCTGCACTCTCGCCCCTCCCCACCCCATCTTCCTATCTTTAGGAGAATTCGCCCCACCTTGGCCATTGATAGAAAGTTTGTAGTAACTTGGGAGACTCTCCCTTGTCGCGGCACGGTGACCGGCACACAGTAGGTGCATGTTCCGGGCATGCTGGTGTCGTGGGCCCGCAGCTCTGCCTCTCCAGCCCCCGGTTGTGGTTGCTGCTTTGTTAGCCGCGGCTCTGGGCGCGGGCCCGGGACGTGGCTGCCGCGTTAGCTGGCCCTCTCTAGGATAGTGTGTGTACCCAAATCTGGAGCACAGAGCTGGGGGCTGGCCCCTGGTGGACGCGGGCCCTACCCCAAGGCTGGGGGCTTCTCGCCTTATCCCTCATTTAACATTGGGGGGCAGCTCTGTCCGGAATGGTGAGTGGTCCAGACTGCTGAATGGAGAGTTTGCGCTCTTGAGCGTAGAGTGAGGCTTTGGACTTTTTTGTACTCGCTGAGGACTGAAGGGGGCGTGCTTGGGAGGCAGCAGGTCTCCCTGGACATGGGCATCTTCTGACGCTCAAAGCCAGTCTTGCTCTAGGAGCAGGCCTGGACTAGCCAAGCCTTGTTGCTGGTCTGCCGGCAAAACACCAGGACCGGTGTCCGTTCATCAGAGCCATTTAGGAGCCCCGCACTAGCTAGATCTACATTTTGATCTGCAGTCAACAGAGAACTAGCAGGAGAAAGGCAGAGATGGACGGGCCCGAATTTCTGAGACATGGAGTAGTACGTTCCTGTGTAACTAGCGTTTGAAAAACTACCCTCACCACCACTCCTGCTCCGCCCCCATCTTCCAATTTAAGTAATGTTCTTACCAACTTTGGGAACTGCGAAGTTTGTGTTATGAGGGTTCCTGTTAGAAATGCCACTAAGGAAAAAACGGCCAACGGTTCCTCCAGGGATTTGGGTTTGGTTGCTTTTGGAGCTCACAGTACAAAGCCATCAGCTTTTTACACCCCAAGGGAAGAAGCTATTATTTTCCTAAAGACTTGGCAAACTTTGATTAAGTGATAAGCGGTTTGAGGGAATTTTCCTCCCTGTTTCTATTGATTGAGATACGAAATAGTGTTCAGTATCTGTACCCCTGCGCCTAATGGTTGTAAAATTACACTTTAAGGGAGAGAAAGTTAAGTGGTTAGTATATCCTTGAACAATGTATGATGAATAGGCAGGCTCTATATGCTCAACAGATTTTTCAACTAATTTCTAAGCTTTATTTTTATTTATGTAAAATAAGATTTATTTAATATTTGTCCTGCATTTTTTACTTTAGAATGAGGAGTGGGGTGGATTTCTCAGTGCCCACACCACATCCATTAATAGGAAAGTAGGCATGTACAATGAATAACAAAACTTGACAACACTCTATTTGTTAAAACTTGATGCGCTGAGTGAAGATCATGGGTAGGTTGTTGAAAATAACGTCACTTTATTTTTTGTAACTGTCGAAATCCATGAATTCTAAAATTTGAGCAGCTGGTATGACAGTGGCTCACCAGTTTTAAGTGATGTAATACCTTTATTCCCAATCAGTCCAAGGTGAGGATATTGACCTAGTAAATAGGTTACTGTCCTACTTACAGTAGCCCAGGTATGCTTCAGGATTTCCTTGTGGGCTCTAGTTTTTAGTTGACTTTAAAACATTTTTAAGGTAGAATAAAAATTGAATGCCACCACATTGCACTGTGGGTGATTTTTTTAAAACTTCATTGTCTTCTCTGTAGAAGTTATAGTATTTGTACTACTTTTAGGTATAGTTGCTTTTTTTCCCAAAAAAATATTTTTAGGCTATATTAAATATTCTATATTTGAAATAACTGTATTACTGAATTATACACATGTCCTGGAAATTATCAAGGAATCCACACTGCTCAAGGTGCTAAAGTCATTATTTTAAAAGGAAGTTATTCATTTGTTCAAACAATTATTGTCCAAACAGTTGTTGATTCCTCCCCTCCCCTGCTTTCCAGATAGTTTTCACAGTCACTAGGAACTGTAAAAGTATGTATTAGACATTGTCTTTCCTTGTGTGTATATTTCCACATAAACAATTTCATGTCAAAATGTAGAGTACTCTTTCAACATTTATTTCAGAAGATCCAGATAAACGTTGGGTAATCAAAGTCGACTATACTTCTAAAACTGCCCACTATTTAATACCTTGCAAAATAGTTCTCTTCTTCAAGTAAATGGGGAAAGGGGTAGTTGCTAAATATGCACTTTAAAAATTAAGCATATGTTAAAAGAGCACTAAACTCTTTTTTGAAAATGTTCCCAATATATTATATGTATTAGCTCGTTCTAGTAATATTTTGAGACACAGAACCATTTCTTAATGAAACTCTACCAGATTTTAAAGAAATGTGTGGAGAAGGATTTTGTCTAGGATCATACAGAGATAAAACTGAGGCTCTCAGTTCTGCTTACTTCTGTGACCCAGGAATTTGACTCTAGAAAAATCTCTGAGAGTTTATACAAATTCAAGAGATTTTTTTTTGGTTGGGGGGAGGCTCAGGGGTGCTCTGTATCAGATTTAGTCAAAGAATTAGAGATGGTATATGTGAAAAGTTTCATCCGAGGA
Organism: Macroglossus sobrinus; assembly: GCA_004027375.1. Classification (NCBI taxonomy): domain Eukaryota; kingdom Metazoa; phylum Chordata; class Mammalia; order Chiroptera; family Pteropodidae; genus Macroglossus; species Macroglossus sobrinus. Next base: position 78,102 of record PVKZ01000309.1, on the reverse strand, counting down.
GATTTTATGAATGGAAAGCAGTAGTCCATTCTTGTAGGAAAGGCATGGAGATAAAATGGAAGCACGGAAAGCCTCAGGTGACAGGGAAGGAGAAATACCTTTCTGAAGCTAGTGGCATGTACAGTTTCTGCCCAGCCCCATCCATTGTTAAAGGTGCAGCTTTCTTCCTTAATAGTACCTCTTAGCTGCCTTATTGCTTACGTGCTTTAGGGTCAACTGGTAACATGAGCCATTCTAGTTAGGTGAGCCACTCTTACTTGTATATTTTGGATAATGACTACAAGGAAACAAACTGAAAATATGGTTTTGGTTAGTCGATGTCAGTACTGAGCCTCTCACTGAATGTGTATTGGCCCAGCTGCCACAGCTCTGTCACTATGGCAAGCTGAGATGGTAATTTTCACAGTTTGGCATGGACTTTTGGAAGGCATAAGAGCTTATTTGATGGAAAAGATTTCCTCCTGAGCAAGAAACTGCCATTTGCAGACAAGGTGTGTCAGCCAGAAGAAATGAGCAAATAACCGTTTTCTGGTTCCTATTGGCAAAACTTTGCAATTTTTTCCCCATATAGAAGTGTTAAAAATAGATTTATAGGAAGACACATAAAACCAAGTAAAAAGATTAGACACTGAAGTTTCACTAAAGGAAGGGGAAAGAACTAACCTTTGTTATATAGCTGTCACTAACCAGGCTCTGCTGATGGCATCACATTCTTTATCACATTGAAGTCTCACAGAATGCTGGGAGGTAGGCCCATGTACTTCCCAGTATTTATAGAACTGGGAGCAGGTACTCTATCCACATGTAAATGAAGTAAGTATCACTGGACCACCATCCCTAAGAATGAAGTTTGATCCCACTCTTCATGACATTTGTGATGCTTTTGTGAAATTGTGAAACTTGCCAAGAATTAGCAGTCCTCAGTTTTCAGATGGATTGGATTCTCAGTGTGGATTTGTAAATTGGTTGCTGGGAACGCTGAGTACACTTTTTCATTGAAACTATGGCACACTTGATGGTTAGGTTCCCAGCATAGCCCAGAAATTGTAACTAAAGTATTTTGCTTTATTAATAGTACCTTAGAATCCAGCCACTAAATATAACGTGTGTGTGTGTGTGTGTGAGTGTGTGTGAGTGAAAATGCACTCAAAACTCCAGCTTTTTTTTTTTTTTTAAGCTTTTTAATCCCAGCAACAATGGCAAAAAATGACCCTACCTTCTTTTTTTCCATTTAAACCCTGAAGGGAAGTAAAGGTACACAGAGATACATTTCCTTTCACACTCCCTTTATGCTAACAGAGACCCACCCTGGTACTGCAGAGCTGTGAGGAGGTTGGTCCTGGCAGTAACTGGCTTCATAGCAAAAGAGGGAGAAGAGAAGGGGTAAAGGACTTGGGAAATAGGGCTGAAGCGAAGCCGGGTTGTCAGCCAGCCATGGGACTTCTTTTGGACTGGCCAACTGATGAGAGCTACCTGTTGACATTATTTCCTTGCTAAACATAATTTTTACTCTAGGACCTGGACTAAGACAACAGCACTATTTAGTTGTGTGTTCACTATTCCTTTTTCAGTCAGGGTTAGATTTTAAATGGAATCTTTAATAATAGAAGAAGAGCAAATTTACAGTTTTTGTTTTGTTTTGTTTTGTTTTTATTTGATGCCAGTTCATAAAATTCCTGTTTGGGACTGGAGAGACTTAAGGTAAACTTTGATGATAAAGTATAATTATTACATTCTAAATAACCATATAAGCAATACCATTTGTTGAATGCTTCATGCCAGAAAATGTACCAAAATGTTTAACACACTGTCAGTTAATCCTTACCACAATCCCATGTACTAAGTACTGTCAGCATCCTCATCTTTAAAAAGAGAAAAGCAAGGTTTTGAGAGGGTGAGTAATTTTCCGAGAGTCACACAGATCAGAAATGGCAGGGTTAGCAAATATTAATTCAGCAAATATTGTTGAGCACGCCCAGCACCATGAGTACTGGCTAGATGCTGGAAATAAAGTACTGACCTAAATGGACAAATATGAAAAGATTCTGCCTTCATGGAGTTTATATTCTAGTGGTAGAAGACAAACTGTAAGCAGAATGAACTAAACATCCAGTGCTTCCAATGGAGTTATATGCTATGGGGAAAAATAAAGCTAGGGAGGAGGACAGGGAATGGCAGGTTGGGACTGCAAGTCAGTGAGGTAGAAAATCGGGCCCAAGAGTAGCTGCAAGTCGATAGAATGGGTCCAGGAGTGCTTATACTGTTGCTTCTTGGTAGCAAACTATTTTGTTTTGTAATATCGAATGTTTGAGTATGTGCCATCTTCATCAGTCACTGTGAATACTGTGACAGGTGAGTGGGGAGCTCTCCTAGAACAGTAAATGAAGGGCTCGGCCTTGTCTATCCACAGGTCAGGAAGGATGGGGACAGCTGTCCTAGGGACACCCTTGACAAGGTGGGGTCTGGCACACAAGCAGAGGGCTTGGCCTTCCCCAGGAACACAGAGATGGTCCTGCAGTCCTGCAGGAAGGCAGCATTTGGGGGCTGAGATGCAAGGCGTGGGTAGAAGTGACAGTTGGGGGAGCCTGTAGAAATTCTCCACTACTTGTGTCTATTTTCTCAGTGAATTAAGCTGTCTGGTCATCAGCTGAGAGTGAGGGTCAGGAAGGGCCTGTTTGAGGAAAGTCTGAAGAGAGACGATAAGGTGCTAAACAGTCACGTGGGAGAGAAGCCGGAATTTAGTTGGTGAATGTACACTCTAGGTCTGCGTAAGGTCGAATTCTGACTCAGCATCCACAGTGTATGGGACCTCGGAATTCTGTAATCTCATTTACTTCTTGAGAGAGACCATCTTACTATTCTTCATCCGTCACATGTATGGAGTAGAGCCCTGCCCCAGAAGAGAACAAAATGAGAGGAAATGTGATTCTCAGTATTTGAAGGAGGCATAAAGAGTCTGTAATTTGACTAAGCTATAGTCTTGCAAAACCTGCTCAACAATGGAATATTGAAGTAAAGTATATCCCAGTAAGACCACAAATGAACTAATTCAGAACTGGATTTGGGAAAAAAAAATTTTTCCTGGTAGAACGTCATGTTCTATGTGTCTTCATAACTATAAATGGATATACTTATATGGAAAGTGACATGTGAATTTTTTAAAAGACCTATTTTAGGCACTCATTAAGAGAGACTGCATCCAGATGTACTCCATACTTTTCTTACATACCACACCATTGTGTTATGTAACCAAATGTGTGAGCGCATACTATCCACACCAGCAACTATAAATCTGTCCAGACAAGTGACTGCAAGATACCCAGGGACAGTGGATAAGGAGTTGGACTCTGCATCTACAAAGGGAAGCTTTTATTTGTAATAGAGAGTGGTACATAAGAATTTGCAAATCTCTGGAAGGTAGAAAAATTATCTATGGATAGGACGGCAGTTATCCAGGTATAAGCATTCCTTGGCCCTTCTCCATACACAGCCAGCAGGAATTGTCAGTTTGCAAACATACAAAATTATTCTGTTTAATAACAGTTCGTCTTCTGCTTTTCCAGAACTGTTCAACAGGGTGATAGGTGCTCAGTGAAACCTCCAGATATGTGAAGCTGCCAGACTTTTCCTCTACTCAGGTCGACTTCCTTGCTTCAGGGTACAAATAAATGATAGAACCTAATAATTCACTTGAAAAATTTACTTGGAATTACTTTATATTTAGAGATTTAGAAAAGCCTAAATCTAGGTCCATCACAAGCATATCAAAGTTGGAACATGTGAAACTGTGCTATTTTTATGAAGGCCAAGTTCTCATTCATTTAAAAATGCCAGAACCTTTGCTATATCCTAGTAAGGGAGCTGGGTAGGGCAGGTGTCCTTATCTTCATGACGCAGATTTTAAAAACCTAGTGTCCAGTGGTTGTGACTTTCCAAAGATGCGGTTGCCATGGGACTTGGATCTCCTGGCTCCAGCTGCGTTTTTCTCTTTAGCAAACCAGGCATCTTCCCAGAGGTGCAGGGCGATGTTGCCGCTTGACAGTGCGCTCCAATGGCACCTGCAGAATTTTCCGAAAGCTTAAGCACAGATGGCAAATCTGACAGACAAATCGAGAACACTGCTTATAAGTTCAGAAGGCAAGTTTTTAAGAGTAAATGCTGAATATTTAATATCCTAAAGACCACTTTACTTGGGAAAGTAATCCCCATGGAAGAATCTGGTTGGGTTACCTGGGGAGCTATACAGTGGTACTTTCTGCAACTTGGCCATGTGCCCTGGGCTAGCAGCTGAGGAGAAAATGCAACAATGGTGTTGAGTAGACAGCTTAGCTGAATGGTGGTCACCATGTTGCTGGCAGTTGGGCTGCTCTGTGTCCATTCCTTCTGTGTGTGGATCCATAATGTTGGTAGCTCCCAGGCAGGCCCAGTGTGGCTTCTACAACTCTGCTTGGAGCTCAGTCTTACTATATGTTCATTTTCTTTCTAACCTGTCATTTTGATTTTATCTACCTATTAAGCCAAATACAAATCTGAAAATGAAAGCAGTTAATCAAATTGGATTCTGAAATGCTTGCTCAGTGTTATTGTGGCTCCAATTGTTTCATTTTACTGTAGTGTTCAATTTACATATATAATTCGGATATATTTCAAAATCATATTGATAGCGCATGATTTTATAGGCTATGCAGTACAACAATTACTGGTTTAAATGAATAAAATAATTATGTAGCATTCACTGAGTAATACATCTACATTAATATTCAGTCATTTGAATAGTTTGCAAAGAATGTGATGAAGACTGAATATCTTGAAATAAAATGTGGTCATATAGTTGGCTGTGCTCTGAATATGGGGATGATTCTTTTACATAATGACTTTAGAATTTTCTTCTGACTTGGAGATAATCAGCTCATTCTTTCATCACTGTGCTTTAGGTCCGGTTTCAAATACAATATCCTGTCTACAACTTCCACATTTTAAAAGTCACTTTTTTTGACAATAGGCATTCGCCTGAAACTATGAATCAGGAAAATGCTGACGGCATTCCTGCTCTTAGCAGTCAGATTAAAGGTTAAAGTATTATGAATATTATGAAACCACAGGATCTAGCTGAACCTGTGGGTCATCTTCTGGCAAGGTTAACATACACCTGTGTTTTCCTTGGCAACACAGAAATCTGCATGTTGGTGTAATATCTTGAGTTAATGTTGGAGTCAAGTTTAGAAATGCATCAGTGATTTACATGTGGAAGTGCTTTCTGCTGCTGCCTTTCAGTTTCTGAACTAGCTGAAGAAATGGCTGTCACCTCATCTATTCTTCTGATGGGCTGCTAGTTCTAGCTCAGGCTCCTCATAGCCAGCTGTCTTTTCCCAGGCAACTCATATTGCCTGGGTCTCTGTTGGCTTCTTGGAAAATAAAGAGGTTAGATGAAATGAGCTTAAATAACCTTCTCAGCTTTAATATCCCTGTACCATATAAGAAGAGAAATAAAAGGCATTCCCATCCAGTTCCATTTGCTTCTTTCCTCTTTTTCCTCTTTTCAAGCTCTCATGGAATATGTGGTTAAAATACTTTATGGGATATGATTCCCTAGTCTTGGAGAAGTGGAGAGATGTAGCTCAGACATCAGTAAGAGCCACATTCTAGTTCAAATTATAAGCCTGTGCATAGTTCGTAAAAGTATATTAAAAACGAAAGCATCACAAAAATCTTAAGTGCCATTATCTCCCCAAAAAAATAATGATAGATGTGGTTAAACAAATGTGTGATTGTGTATGTATCAAAATATACAAAGACCAGGGAATATATAGTGTCATCTCACCCAGCTCTAGCTTCTAAGCATGACTACCATGGCTTTGCCAGAAAAGTTTCCCATTAGTTGGCCATGTAGCATAAATAAAAGACTTAAACTGCAAATTTGGAATTTTTATGCTAATTTATATTTCAAGAGATAATACCTTTTGGATATACTATAATTTGGATAACAGGGGATAATTACTAGATTGGTGTAACTCTTAAACTAGGGTGACAGAAGAAAGTTTAGCTTGCAAAAATCACAGGTTCCACGTGATCAGGAGTTTATCTTCTGTGTTTAGCTCATTAGAGGAAAGTTTACATAGTTTGAAAAGAGAATTTTCAGTTTACATTTGATTTTCAATGATCTCACTTCTTAGACATCAGGATGAACACATTTAACTTAGTGCTTATGTGCTGTGGTCATAGTTACAGCCCATTATTTCAGGTAATAATGATGCTATAATCAGAAAGTCATCTCATTGTATAATGGCTTTTACGTGTACATTAGCAAATGTTTCAGCTATTTTAATAGCCAGGGAGGTTCATCACATGATTTCAAAGCTTATTTGGCTTTTGGAGACACAGCTATGCTGCGATCATGTGAGGTTATTGAGAAAAATGAAGACTAATTGAATGCAGAGGCTTTTGTGGGGCAAGCAGAGTAAAGAATTCAGTCAGATGATGTCATGGAAGGGTAGCAAGCCTGTGCCTGAAAAACTGGCAATGGTGTACCCATACCGAGCCACCTGAGACATTTCCTGGGCTGGAAACAATGTTATAGAAATGGAACTTACCTGCCAGATTTACCACGCCTTGCCAAAATATGAGTACCTCTCATATTGACTCAAGAATTATTAGAGTTTTACTGCACATCTACGAAGGATTTTCATGAAAGTGAAGAAGGAATCTCTAATGCTTCTGTCTTAGCAGACTTAGAGAAGGACAATGCAGGTGTGCATCCCCTGCCCATTAAAAATGGGGCTTATAGATGTGCATTTACTGTGAATTAGTCACAACGAAAGTAATGTATCTGGCTGTGCAAATCAAAGATCTTTGACAAAGAGCTGTGTTTTCATTTTGTTTTGTTTTAGGCCACAATCCCTCCAGAAAACAATTAAGGTGGCTGGAAATAAAGGTGGCTCTTTATTTGTTTATTCATTAAATATTTAATGATACTGTCAATTTTCAAAGTGTTTTTATATATATTCTATATTAATTCTTATAGAAGTCCTGTGAGATCATAATTTATCTTTTAAAAAATTATGTGTGTATCTGTTTCACAGAAGAACAATGAGCCTGAGAAGTTCAAGCATTTCTTGGAGAGGTTAGGCAGCACTTTGAGCTTTTCTAAGTTCCAGTCTCCCTTCAAAACCATATACCCTCGTTGTATAAGACTGTGATTTCAGTGGTATTTTTTAACTTACGGAATTCTAATTTTATCTAAGATTTATTAGAATACATGAAGTGAAAAAATGTTGTGTAACAGGAAATTGAACTCTAACATCCCACAGCATATCTTCCCTGCCAACTTCCTCATAAATAAAGGATGAATTCCAAATATTAAAAAGTTACTTTTGGAGTATGACATCCTTGAAAATCTTTCCATATGCTTTAAAAAGTGAGCAAACAAATCCAGTACCATTGATTTTTCTCAGTAAATACTTATGCAGTGTGTTCTGTGCTTAGCATATTGTTCCCCTGAATGAATCAGAAGAGGTTTACCAGGTGCTGTGTGGGCTGGGGAAGGGGAGAGCCCACAGCAGAATGGATTGATTAGGCCTCCATTTGATGCAGACACAAAGTCCTCAGAGGCGAGGGTGACCAACTCCGCTGGGGGGCAGGAGGGACAAAGGATGATACAGGGGAAGCTCCACAAGAGAACTGAGGCCTGGCAGTGAGAAGTTTCATAGAACTTGAAGTTGGGTGGAGAAGTCAGCTCAGCTGCATGTCCAAAGGTTCAGAGGTGGAAAGGGTGTGTGTCCAGAGGATGAGCAGCTTACGTGACTGGAGGGGAGCCTGCAGAATGGGTGTGGGGGCTCGTTACTAGACTGTGAGAGACCTTATCACATCCTAAGTATAATGGAAAATATGCAAACAGCTGTTCCTATAAAGAGATACTTTCATAAATTGATCAGAATATTTCCTGTCTGTCTATATAAGAAGTCTTTTGATTTCTCTTTTAAAATCAATCTCTGTTTGATTGATATGCCTATGCCTTATCTATTGGTTCAACCTCTATTGTGAGAAATCTTTCTAGATGTTTTAGAAAGGAATTTTAGTACCTAATTATCAGTTCTTTCTAACAGCTTTGTTCTTTTTCCAATAACATCATCTAATTTGATTACCCATTAGGCAGGTTGTTATGAGTTTAAAAGATTCCAAAATCATAGAATTTCTTTTTAAAAAGAAAGACATGCATATAAAGAACTTGAATAGTTAAGACTAAAAAAGTGTTGGTGAGAAGTAGAGCCACAGTTTTAAATATTAATGTAACGCTGCTACTGACGAACTTTAGAGTAGCCTGTATTAAACAGTCCTGCTGATTTTTATACCATTGTTTTATTTAACAAGCTCCCTTCTTAGCTGCTAGTGAAAAACTCTCAGAGGTAACACAGATTTCAAATTTATGGGGTCTGAATGAATAAGATTTCTTCTTCCTATAGTTTGAGAACAAATCATTGATCCAGGATTATTGTTTTTGCTCCTCTTTCTTTTTTCCTGTAGTTATTGCCTTTGACCATTTCATTACTAAATCATCATCTCTAACTTGAATTCAACAACTAATGCTGTGACTTCAACTCTTAAAATACCCCATGAACCAGATATATCACAAGTTCCTGGTGAAAAAGTCTCTAAGTAGACAATGCATCCTGACAATTTGACTATCTCTTCTTGAAATAAAAGTTCTTTAACCTACTTTCTTCCTCCTTGCCAACAAAGTTCACTATCCTATTGTGTATACTTAATTATTGTCTTATACATTTGTTCAGTTTACATCCGCTATATACTTTCCGATTTTTATTCTTAGATATAGGATCTAGAATCAAAAATATATTGGAAGTGGTCTGTAGGTTCATACAAAGTGAAGGTTCGAGTTTATGTGTCATTCATTCCTTGTTTGCTTTTTTAACTCGGATAACTGAGAGCTAAATTTGTGTAATTTAAACAGCTCTGAGGTCCTGATGATTATCATAAACTTAAGGACTTAAATAACATATAGGGCATCAGCATCAATACCAGGAATACCTGATCGACAGAGTCTCTTTTATAAGATGAGAAAGAGGTGGAAATATTTTGAAATTGTCATATAAATTTTAAATACCAAATTATGTGAGGGAGAGTAGGTATGGTGTGTAAGAGGTAACTGTGGAGCAATCCATGTGTAGTTTTGCAGCTTGCTGCTTACAGGTGACCTGTTGAAGAGCCTGTATGTCATCGTAGTGAAATTTAAAAGAAAGACATATTACAGTAATTAAGAGGACTGACTATCTTTCAAAGTCATGTAAACCACAGTCTGCCCGAAATAAGATCCTGGTCCTCTAATTGCAAGTTTATGTCAATAATTAAAGATCATTCTGAAAAGCAGTGGTTCTGAAAGCATGGGCCCCACACCAGGAGTAGCACCTGGGATATTGTTAGAAATTAGAATTCTTGGGCCCCGTCCCAAACCCACTGAATCAGGAGTCCTGAAGGCGCAATTCAGCAATCTATCAAGCTCTTTCAAGCTCTGTAGATTGCTGAGGCCCAATAAAGTTTGAGAACAACTGCTGTAAAGGAATATGTTGTCTCTTGAATAAGTGAGCTATGAAAGTAATGACATAACAGTGCCAGGAAATCCTCCTCTTACCCACTTGTAGAAATAAGCAGTACAGCTAACCCTTGAACAATGCAGTTACAAGCGCTGACCCCCTGTGCAGTCAGAAATCATATGTAACTTCTGACTCTTCAAAACTAATAAAACCCTACTGTTGACCAGAAGAAGCCTTACCAGTAACATAAATAGTCGATTAACACAATTTGTATGTTATATGTATTATTTACTGTATTACAATAAACTAGGAAAAAGAAAATGTTATTTTTAAAAAAGCAAGGAAAATGCATTTACTGTATTTTTTTAAATCTGCATATAAGTAGACCTGCATACTTCAAAACCGTGTTATTCAAGGATCAACTGTACTGTCATTTATGGGTAGCAGTATTACCAAGAAAAAATATGTTATTTTGACAACTGAAGAAAAGGCTTACAATTAGTGGACTAGCCAAAAAAAAAAAAAAGACTGGATTTCAGAACTACCCCCATCTTTTATACGGGTTTTAAAAGCTTCTATTTGAATTAAATTGAAAGTTCAGTTGGAAAAAAATTGGGAGTGAAACATTTATCTCTTCTTTCCTCCTTTTTCAGATAATGATAAAGTCATAAGATATTTCTGAGGGCAGTTGGGCTGTCCTCATTAAAATGTAAAAATCACATACCCTTTGACCCAACAATTTCTAGAAAATTTTCCCACAGAAAACTCAAAACAAGTATGCAAGTTGTACAAAATATCTTCATTACTGCAACATTTGTACTGATGAATACTTAAAGAGAACATGTCTCATTAAGAGCGGTGTGTGTGCACTGTGGAGTATTACGAGGCCATCAAAAAGCATGGCATAGAGAGAGCTGCACTGGCATAATATGTGCTGGAAGATTTTAAAAACCTCTGAGAGAAAACGCATATGCTTGATCCAATTTTTGTGACCAAAATCCCAAACTGTAAATATATGTGTTAAATGTATTTAGGTAAAATTTCTGGAAAAATAGCTCTAAAATAGTAACAGTGGTTTCCCTGGGATTGTATGAGGATGGGTGGTTATGGGGAAGAATTTTCACGTTTACTTTATTATCCTAGTACTTTCTTATACTTGAATTTCTCACAATGAATATTTATTAATTCTGAAGGAAAATTAGCAAGAAATTAAAATCCTGGGAGTATTACAGGATAGCTAATTAGTAGTAGAACTGTCTCACAGTCAGTGTTATTCAGGATTATTTTTCACTTTCCTATAATACAGTTATTTAGAATTTAGAGCAAGAATTTAACCTCATCTACTCATTTTACTTGTGAGAAAACTTAGCCCAGAGGAGTTAAGTGACTCCCTCAGTCTGTGACAGAGGGAGGACTAAGTAAAGGGCTTTCAATTCCTACCCCCTAGGCAAAATGACAGTGAATAAAGCTGAAAGGAGTTTTCTTGCCTTCAGTCCATGGTCCCTCACTCAAATATGAGTGTGCCATATTGTTTTGTTTTAGGGCCTATACTTGATGGGTTCTAAGACTTAAAGTGTAAATTTGTGTAATTCGAGATTGAATTACTACTAATCGTTGTGTTTTCTAACTAGACACCAGAGCTTTGGGGCAGGAACCATTATTCACTGCCTTTCAACCCAGAAAGTAGGCCATACCCTTTGGGCCCAGGACACAGTTCTACTTGGAAATCTCCTTCCCTCCTTCCATCCCTCCTGGCCCCTCTAGAAGGCTTCTTTACACCATCACTGATGATAAATAATTTTAAGAAAATGTAAATACATTTAGTATGTGAAAGGAGTGGGTAAGATTCACCTAGGATGTGAAATACAATATTGAAAACAAAAAGTCAAGATAGTTGTCAAACTTAGAAGTATTCTGAGTTCTGCCATGTAAAAACTAGTAGAATTCAAACTCTCAATGTAAAATATACTTTCATTCTATGCCATAAATAGTTGAAAGGAAAGGCTTATATTCATTCACTGAATAATTATTCTAAATTGTGTCTTTTGCCAAGTAATGAGAGGATTCAACTTTATGAATGTGTTTCATTTTGAACTTTTATCAGTGTCAAAAGCTACTTGGAGCCTTTACTTCAGGAAAAAAAGAAATAATTTTAAGACATTCATTCTCCACACTATTTTGTAGTGTGATTACTTCCATGTTCACTGCAAACACAAGTGAACTCTCCCCTAACATGCAGCCTAAGAGTACTAATTACACCCAGTAGAGATGGTGAGGTTATTTGCAGCTCTTCCTGCAGGGTACAAGAATGTCCCTTAAAGCAGAAGACACTGATTCAACCCTCAGCCCGCGAGCCACTCACATGGAAACATAAATTAGTCCTCTCTTATTGCAACATTCTTGAATAGGCTTGCATTCCGACTGGGTAGAGCAGTTGACTTTTGTCTTTATCTTTTCTTGGCAACTGATAGCATTCGAGGAAGAGATAAGCTGCCCCGGGAGAACTAGCTGTAATAGGTTCCAGACCTCTACACGCCCTTGTGCAAGCCTTTTCTTTTGAAGACTTGGGGTTATGTTAAGTGCTTGGGATGTTTTATTGTTGTTTGCTCTTCAAGAAGCCTGATAAGATTTTCTTCATTGTATAAACTCCAGTGGGAGAAGAGGTGTACATTTTTAAGGTGATCGCTAAGGCTCTGGCAGACTTCCTTGTGGAAGGGAAAGGAGAAAGGAAGAGACTGTATATTTTGGCATGTGACAATTTCTGTAGTAATAACGAATTCATTGACAAACCTGTAGAGAACTTGATGTCTGCATTTAAAAGTCTGAATTGAATTCTCTGCGAGATTCTGAGACCTTAAAAAGGATTTCAGCACAAAGCTAAATCAATATTCATAGTTTATCAAGATTGAAGGAAAGTGAAACTGAAATTTCTTGAAAGCCAATTCAGCAGTATATTTTTACATTCATAACCTCACTTAAACTTCAGAAATCTTATTAGTAGGTATTATTTTGCCCATTTTAAAAGAAGAGCACACGCAAGCTTGGAGAGATCAGTAACCGGCAGTATTCAGACCACATGTGGTGACGGTGCCACACTGCACATGGTCAGATGAGAATGCAAAACCAACCCCAGCCCCACCCCCTCCTCTTACCCCACCAACCCCACGAGAAAGAGAGATCCTGGAGACTATTTATTCTCTTTTATTACACACACTTACAAATGAATTAGGCAAAATTTGGTGTCACAAAATACAAAAAAAAAAAACAAACCTTCTAACTAGTTCAATATATTTGTTTAATCGTAAAATGCAATCGCCTTTATCCTCCCTCATCCTTGAAGAGTACTGAGAAATGAAGGATCTGACTACAAAGAAAAGTTTTGTCTGAGTGTAGAGCCAGGAAACTTAATTTGCCTAGTTCCTGAAATTTAAATGTTCTGCCAGAACTTAAGTGTGTGTGTGGGGTGGAGGGGTGGGTAGCTTATGAGGCCTGCGGCCGGCAGTCTTGCCTGCCTTCTGTAGCCTGGCTCCTGAGGGGAACAGATGCTCTCCCTCCAGTCCCCACTCCACCAAGAATTCAACAGATAAGAGAAAAACATTTCCCTGACTGTAAAGTGGTTTGTTTTTAATATGGTGTATCTAGGCGTACACTATTAAACTCCCTCATAAAAGTCCTCTAAAAGATGGCAATTCTTCACATTCCAGACCTCCTTGAAAAGCGTGGAAAATCTAGTCCGCTGTTGGGAAAGTTGATCTTCTTTTGCCACTGATGTCCTTTCTGATGATAGAATTTCTAATTATGTCATTCGTAATATGGCCTCCTGGGTTGAGCTCAGAAGTAGCCAAGCATTGTACAGAATGCACACTTCTGGGTCCTGCTTAGCGTGACTGTCCCCAGATCCTCTCACAGCACTTGGTACATACTGTGGGCAAGCAAGAAATATTGCTGAACGCATGAATCACTGAGAGGCAGAGGGCAGCAGGGCTGCAGTTCCCGCAGTCTCTTTTAGTCTTCGGCTCAACTATTACGCCCTCTCTCCCCTTCCCCGCCGTGCCCCTCGTCTGCCAGTCGCACCACCATTCATTTTCTAACTTTGGAGCTGCCCACCTTTCTCCGTCTCCAGAATATGTGTCTCCCTCACACTCCCAGACATTAGACGTGACCTACAGATGTAAGACAGAAGAAAGAGACTAGGTAAAACTTTATTTGGCTTGTTGATGGGGCCATTGTCCAATCTCTTGTGGATTTTTCGAGGATTTTTCAAACAGGATTTTTCAAACCTGTTTCTATCGAAAGACTTATACCTTAGCACTTTAGAAAGTAATTTATCAAAAACCATTAATGATAGAAGTGACAAAAAATACTATGACACCTTTATCCCCACTAGATAAGCACATGAGTGACACTAATGGAAACCCTAAAGAGTTGCCAATTCTAGCAAAATAGTCAGCGTTAAACCAGTCCAAACACATTCCATGGATCCTGGAAATATGCTAAGGCCTCCCGCACCTTGCTGTTGAGAGCAGAGAAAGGTGATCCAGTAAGCGAGGTCCTGTGACGCTTAGGCCAGCTGTGTCACTGGAATGTAGCTCTTGCTCACAGTGGAATTGATTTGGAAATCACCTGCTCCCGTAGGTGAGTTAGGTTTATTGGAGCAGCCCTATAGGCTGGAGACACAGAGGGACCGAAGACAGAGCGCTGCCCCCTCATGCCATCTGGCGGGGAACGAACGCCTGAGGTCTTTCCATCAGGCACAAGGTGCTGTGCAAATTCAAAGCTAGATTAAATTGCACAGTGAATATAGACTATACCCAGTGGTATGAATCCCTTTGCTTTAATGCAGGTAAACACTCTTAATTCTGCTTTAGGCCACACACTACTTGTGGGCTTTCTGGGGCTTCATGAAGGCAAGTGCTGGGCCTGTTTTGTTCGTTGCTGGATTTCTAGCACCGAGTCTAGCACACTGCTTCTGGGCAAGAAGGCAGAATGAAAAAAAAAAAAAAAAAAGTACCGTACCCAGAGTTAATAGTAGGTACAAAGAGTCTCTAGTTGATCTTTAAGCTAGAATTTTTTTTTATTTTGCAAGGGCATTAAATTTTGCCTTGAGCCACGATAATTAGGTTTCTTCAGCTTTGTGGACTTTTAGAAGAGTTATGTGGCCACCATTTCTAATAATTCCCGTAATGCTTTCTGGATGTAGATATCAGGAAATCTACGTACTGTATTTTGAATACTAGTGTTTGACTCATGAGGGGGGCGGGGTGGATTAGTGAGACTTGGAGCCAGAATCACCTTTTTTTTTTTTTTTTGCTAGAGTTGTTTTTGGTAATTTAATTGTCTATTCATTGTTAAACTTGGCAAAAACAATTTGAGTTTACTTTTTAGGATTAATAAAATGAGTTTTTATAAATCTAGTCCAATTTGAGTTTACTTTTTAGGATTAATAAAATGGGTTTTTATAAATCTAGTCCTGGGGAGAAACAGAAAAGATCGTATAGCTGTGCGAAAGGAGAAAAGTCACAGCTGGCCACTGGTAGGAAAACGAGAGGTGGGCCAGCAGGATCTAAGAGAACTATATGAGCATCTCACAGAGTAACTTTTTCTTTCATGCAGCATAATTGCTAGCTTTCCCTTGCTCATGAAGAGGTTTTTTTGTTTTGTTTTGTTTTTTTTTGTTTTTGTTTTTCCCAGTAGAAATTGTGGCCTTAAAAATCTGGTACAGGTTATTTTATGGTGTGGACCCGAAGGAAGCCCAGAAATGGCCGTGCTGGGAGAGATCCACACCAGATCTCAGATGTTTGCTCGACCAGCCTGTGTTCTGTTCTCCTTCTGTTATCACACTGCCTCCTGTTGCTCATTTTACTGAAGCTGGAAGGGGCCCCCAACGGTCTGGGTAGGCGGAGCCATCAGAGACAAGGTAAAAGACTGGGGAGAGTGCTCTTGCGTCAAATGTGTGAAAACATTTGCCAGGACCTCTGAGGGCAGGAAACTGAAGGACCTCATACAGTTTGGAGGTGTGAAGAAGGGGCCTTTCCTCAGGAAGTGATGTTTGAACTAACATCTGAAGGATGAATGGGGCGTGGGGATAGGTGTTAAGTCAGGAGGTATCGCACATGGAAAGATAGGGCTGAAACTCAAAATGAGGGAGGGAGATGTGGGCAGTGAGATGAGGCTATGGCCAGTCCACAGGCCTGGTGGACCAAGTTAAGGATATTGGAATTTGTCCCAAGAGTAGTCAGAAGTTATTGGGAGCCAGTAAGTGAGAGAGTTACAGAGATTAGACGTGCAATTGGAAAAAATCTCTGGAAAACACCGCGTGGGAGATGTCGGAGAGAGAGAAAGGCAGGATTTGGTGGTGATTCAGACAAGGCAGGTGAAGGACTGGCAGGAATGACACCTGGGCATCTGACTTGTGAAACTGTATTGGTGGAGGATTATAACAGCCAGTAACAAAGCATACCTCTGTGCCAAGCACTAATCTCATTTAATCTTTATAACAGCTGTATTACGTAGGTTCAGTTATCATGCCTTTACACAGAAAACAAAGCTGAGATACAGAGATCACACAGCTAGCTAGAGAGAACTTATATATACCTATATGAGAGAGATGTGTATGTATATGTGTGTGTATGTACATATATATATATATATATATATATACACACACACTTCCTCCATACACACACACACACACACATATACATACACATACAGGACTGTGTCTGGCATTTAACTCAGTATTCATTCTTAACTACTACTGCCTCTTCTGATTCATCAATTCATTCATGGACTGTGTGCTAAGCTTTAGATAATACCTTGAGGAATGAAACAGATGTGGACCCTGCCCTTATAGAGATTGCAGCCTAGTGGAAGAAAGATAATAAACAGTTTTCTTGCTTGGTCATGCTGGTCAGGGATGAGAGGATGGTCTAGGACCCTGAGACTGAAACGTTAGCATTCTAGCTCTTACATAAATCTTGGATGGACATAGGGAGGAAAATATATACATTGTTGACTACGCCAAAAAAATGTTTCCCACATGCTCCCTGAGGTTCCACAGGCACCCCCAGTGAGTTAGGTCAGAAGCAGGCGGCGTGCCAGTTTCATAGGTGGAGAGGCCGAAGATCCAGAAAGAGGAGGCCGTAGCTCAGCAGTGTCAGCCTGAAGGAGCTGGGTTTCTGGGACCTGGCTGCTCCTGCTGTCTGTCCCTCAGGTGCAGCTGCCTTTGGGCACAAGGGGGTAGGAAACAGCCCAAGTCTGACGGCCTCTGAATAGCTTGAATCAGCTCCCTGTTCTGTACTATATATAGTATAGAACTTACATAAGCACACAATTAAAAAAAGAAAGAAAAAAAAACGACAGAGTGGAAAAGAGAATGCCAGCTGAATTTTTTCCACTAAAGCTCATTTTTAACAGATGTGTTTTCTCTGTTTCTATAATGACAGTGTACCTAGGGATAGGTCCGCAGGTCAGGAGCTTGTAGAACTACAGTTGTGTCCATCAGTGCTGAGCACAGCTGGGCCCGTGGTGAACACACTTGTGCTGCTGTTTACCTTTTTATTTAATGTTACTGTCTTGCTCCCAAACCCCCTGATGTCTGAGTGGAGTGGGCTACGAGGGCGAATGAAAACATTGCTAAAGTGATTTAAACCAAACTTTACAATATATTTAGGATAATGATCACAAGAAACGTTCTAAGTTCAACAAAATGGGTGATTAATGTAACTGTAGGTCTGTTTTAAGATAAACACTTTAAATATCAGTTAGTGATTTTTTTAAATTAAGCCTTTTATTCTATCTAGGCATTTTTGCTCCATCTAATCTCATACTTTCTAGTACTCTGTGAGGCACAAATTTTAACTGTGAATCAGTTTATCTCTATATTATGTGACCTTGACATTATATAATATTAATGGGATGACTGTTTCATTTTCCCAGGACTGTCAGTTTCCTGTTGTCCAAGTTCTACCTGGTTCAATATATGTCCTGGACAAAAGGGTCTGTATTTGGATACTAAATTGTGATATTGAGTAAAGGTTTACTCAAGCTTTGCTCTAAATACTGTATATGTAATAATTCATTTCATTTTCACAGCCAAGGAGGCAAGAACTGTTATAAACCCCATTTAAGGATGAGGAAACAGGCTCAGACAGGCTAAATGATCAAGGACACTCAGCCAGTAATTTAAACACAGGCAGTCTAATTCGAGTCTGCACTCCTGTGAAGTACACCAAGACCTTTAATTCCTAAATCACTAAGAAGTGTGTAGATAAAATTTCCAGAAGATGGTAGGGCCTGTTAGACTGGAAAGTTCTTTGAGTTCTTAAATGGAATTGCTTTCCCAACCTGCCAGTGCTGGATCCTTTATAGAACGACGAGGATATTCACAATCAGTTTTAAATTGTACTGAGTACAAGAAATTCAGGTGTATTTGTTTTTCTTTCCTTTGAAAAAAAAAAAAAGTTGTAAGAAAAAAAAAAATCAGTAATAGGCTAGCCTTCCTTCTCTCCACAACCTTTCTCTGATAGCTGTTCTTCACCCTCCATGTGATTAATCTCATTTTATTAGTGAACCAGAATGAAAATGAGAAATCAGTGAGCAGTTTCTTATTTACTGTCTGCCCAGAGTAGCACACAGTATAAGAAGGCTCCATCTTTGCATTAGCATGTTACCCTCACGACTCATTGCATCTCAGGACTGTTTACGTAAATGTTAATCATTTTAAAGTGTAGTATTAGCTTTGTCAATACCATTGCACCGGTGTGGACTTTATATTGAGAACATTTTTTTCAACTCTTATTTCTCATGAAAATAGTCCTTATGTCAAGTTGAAAGAAAGGTAAAATACTAGGTAAAATCAGCGAACTGATGAATAATCCTATTCATATTCATGGAAAAGTAATTATTTACAGAAGAGGTTTGCTTTGATTGAGTTTTATTTTACACATACATTTTAACTTCATAAATCTTACTCTTCATAACAAGAAGTCTAGATCAATTAACATGTTTTCTTTTGCAAATAAGTTTATTATGTAACATTTTTAAATGACTGTTTTTCCAATTTTATTGAGATAATTAACATATTGTATTAGTTTGTGGTGTACAAGATTTACTCTCTTAGCAACACTTAGATATAAAATACAGTTAATGTAGTCAACATGCTGTGCATTATGTCCCAAGGACTTATTTATCTTATAATGGAAGGTTGCACCTATGACCACCTTCACCCATTTCTCTTACAACCACCAATCTGGTCTTTTTATGAGTTCGGTGTTTTTAGATCATAAAAGTAGATCATATGTATTCGTATTTGTCTTTTTCTTACTGACCAAGCATCAATAATATTTTCATTAATATTTTACCTTTTACTGAGAGGATGAAGAAGGTATCTGTTGCAGTCTCCTTACTTGGCAGATTTTTTCTGAGATAATGTTTTTTGGATCAAAAGATAGTTATTTAGTGATAATACTCTGGTTGAGAAGACTGTATTAACTTTCCAGAATGGACTTTACCATAGTAGTAAGGGAATATAGTCTTTTATAAATAAGATAATATCTGTCAAAGAGCTGTGTTCTTCCTCTCTGGCACTACTCAATCTAGATTCTCTCCCATTCCCCTAAACTTACTCTAAATATAATAACAGTCTGTGTGTCTTAAGTAGACTATTGTTTGTATACTTTTTAACTAAAACTTTTATTTAAACACTTACCAACTAAAGGAAAAAAATCAAATCTGTGCTCTTATTTAAACATAAAACCTTGGCTTTGTAACTTGGTTGTTCCCTCTTTTTTGACGTGTTACATCATTTTTATTTTGCTTTATTACATGATCCAAAGCTGACACTGTATTTCATGTGAATGAAAATTCAAACTCATGAAAATTCACCCCAGAGCCTGCTCTCTTTTGCCTTTCACCTCACAGCTTCTTCCCCATGACTGATTGATAACTGTGCTCACCGCAGCTGGCAGGATTAATTTTCCTATATAACCATGACCTTAAAGTGTGATCTTAATGGGTTAAGGCTTTCAAAGGAAATGGAGTCTCTTCTTTATTGCCCGAGGGAGAATGATCTACTGTAGATGAGGAGTGTCCTTATCCATCACAATGAGTAAGCACTGACTGAGGGTGCCCCAAACAGGCCTGTTGTGTCTGAATGTCTTAGGGGAGTGGAACAGTTTGAAAAACACAGTCATAGATTAATTTCTGATATTACTTGCTGGGAAGTCAGTAAATAAGTAAGAAAATGAGTAAGAAATTGGAGGACAGCTTTTTGCCACTATCGTGGATGAATCCATCAATCATCACTGCCCCAGAGACCAACTCCTTAGATTCTAAGGGTCTTCAGTGTGATTCCTATTCAGTGGAGCCCCTAGTGGATATCTAATGGGATAAAAAGACAGTAACCCCTGTGAGAAGAAGGGAGTTTTTAGAACCAACCAGGCCTCTAGGAGCACTGTCTTTTAGAAGTATAAAGTGAACCAAAACTATCGGCCACATAGGCAGTTCTGATTTACTAATAGTCATGTTAGAAAAAAAAAAAGGTATAAATGAAAACAATTTTAGTAATATATTTTTATTTTACCCAGTATATTAAAATAGTTTCAACATGTAAGCAATATAAACATCATTAATGAGATAATTTTACACTCTTTTAATTAAGTCTTCAGAATCTGGTGTGTATTTTAAACTTACAGCACATCTGAGTTTGGACCAGACACATTTTGAGTGCTCAGTAGCCACATGTGGCCAATGGCTACCATATTTGGACAGCGTAGGTCTAGAGAATGTAAAATTAGGTATACACAAACGTTTTCGCACCAAGCCATTATAGCAGACACATATTATGGCTTAGACAGCAGGTTGTGGGGGTGGTGCTAGGTGATTGGCATGTGAGATCATTTTGATTAATATTTGGGTGTTATATAACTCTGCCTACTGTGCATGTGGTTACCCAGAATTCAATCTGTTATAATTAGATTCATGAACTTCCGGGAATAGGCATGATGTTATATTGATGGTATAATGAAGCTACAATTACAAAGAGGTTAGTGTAGGACGGATTGCACACACCCTTGCCAACGGATTAAACCAGACACTATTTTATGACCTTCTACTTCTTTGTTCTGGGTGTGCCAGGGAGGTCCAAAGGGAGCTCTTGGGAGGGGCCTTCATTCCCCAGTTGCTCATGCCTCCTTAAATATCTAACTTCAGGGCCTACCCTGGGTCCTGAACCACAGCCATGTATGATTAGACAGAAAATGTCCCCTCCGATAAGGTACTAACCTCCCAGAGCTTGAATGGGCCAGAGTGGAGGGCTGGGCATTCAGGCAGGAAGTATGAAAAGAGTTACATAAATGCAATAATTGCAATAATAAATACTGTGAAGAAATAAAACAAGAAAATGAGTTTGAGACAGTATTCTTCTTGCTCACTTAGGTATTAAAGGAGTCTTTTAGGAAGTGAATTGGGCTATGTAGAGTGAAAATGGTTTCAGTTCAGCCTTAGGCAAATACTTCTAATTATGAAAGGGACTAAAGAGAGCTGTATTTTTCTTTAAAAGAGAATTTCATTATCTTAAAATACCAAAACTCAAAGAAATGGAAGCAACTGATGAAACTTGTTTCTATGTACTTCAGATAATATTTTGGTACCAGGCCCCAGATGACAATATCTCTCCCCCAGGATACAATAGCTGACATAGTTAAAACATGAAGTGTGGCCTAAATAATACACATTGAGACTGGGAAAGGGTTTTTTTTTTAGTTGTTTTAACTGAGGCAAAATAATTTTTTATTTTATTTTTTCCATATTTGCTTAAGTAAACTTCAAAACTAATTATTTCCAAAGAATTTGGTCTCTGTTATGAGCATGTCCATGAACACTATCAAGAGTGTAGGACTACACTAAATAATCTAATAAATGTACCAAATATCAAAGTTTTGTGTTTTTACAAAGTCTCAGTATACAGAGCAATAGAACTACCATATTGTGTGTGCGTGCACGCACATGTGTGTATGCACGCTTTTACATGAACCGTCTTGGGAGGGAACACTAGCAATGGTAACAGTATTCAGTTGATGCTAGGGAGAGAAATTGCGAGGAAAAAAGTATGAGATGAAAACATGCTTTTCAAGGTGTCCTTTTTGTATCTTAAACCTTTCGAAGGGCAGAAGTTTTTAACTTTAATGAAGTTCAATTTATCAAGTTCTTTTTTCTCTTTTATAGATCAGTGTCTTAGATACAAAATCTCTGCCTAACTTATGGTCACAAAGATCTTCCTATATCTTTTAGAAATGCTGTAGTTTCAGGTTCATATTTAAGTTGAAGATTCCTATGAGTGAATTTTTATATAAGGTGAGAGCTGTAGGTTGAATTGCTTGTGCTTCTGAGACTACAGATATGCTTTTCTTTACCAGGGGCCTCATCAAGATAAATCATATTTCAAAAGTGAAGTTCGGAATTCATGTGTAATTAAATATAGTCTGTACTGTTTTTACTCAGGACTGTAGTCCTTAGAGAATAATTTTATTATATTTAAACTTGGCAATTGCATTATGCTGATATCACTACATCTAGTCATATGTATGAATATGTGCAGACACCCACACACATGAATGATGTGCCTTGTTATCGGGATATAAAACTTTGGGGCAGTCAGCTCTGCATTATTCCTAAGCAAAGGCTCACTCCTCACTCTGCAGGAAGAAACAGCGCTTGCTGGAACTTGACTGATCTGGAATGTATCTTTCCTTTGCTCTTGGGAATATTTATCTGTATTTTTGCTGGAAATGACTTTTGGTTTAACTATTAGTAAAAGTCTTTTAGTGAAAGAAGTTTGTATCTTGATGTCTTCACTGGAGAGGTTAAGAGCAAAGACACCTAGTTGTTGATTTAACTTCCTGTGTGGTACTTGGACAGACTGACATTACTCTGCTGGACAGGTGATCCAGGTGCCTTCCATGTGCACGTTTCGTGAACTTCCTGTATACATCATCACACAGGTGCTTGACCCATTCAGGTGGCTCTTTCTGTTATTTGTTTTATACTTTAAAAAGCACAATCTTATCCATAGGTGTGGATACTACTTCCCTAAGTGAAGGGCCACTTCATGTATAAAATCTTACAGGATGATCATAAAAACTCATTGTGGTAGGCAGCAAACTTCATTTTTACATATTTTATAAAAGATAAATAAAATACAGTAAAAGCTCAATACTACATCTGTACATACTATAAAATGTTCTTTCAGAAGGCATTTCAAGAGGTTACAGGGTTTTTTTATAATGGAGATAGTCATAAATACAATATCATAGAACACTCCATTTGATAGAGTGCCAGATAAAATGACTCTCAATAATACACTGTCATATGTAACCATGTTGGAAACTTCATCTGGCTATGACACATTTCTCTCATTTCTTTCTTAAGAGTAATTATGTTAAATAATTGGGTTGTTTTATCAAAAAAATTATTTTAGGGGTTTTAGTCATTTCTCAGGGAGGGAAGCTCATTTATTACAGTTCTTCCCAAGACACGTTTGGATAGACTCCATTTACTGCTAGAAGGATGGGATCTGCCTCCTGAGAGTAAAGGTCAGTCAGCACGGGCATGACTGTGTCTCATCCTTGGCCTCTCAGGAATGCCAAGGTCAGCTGGTCAAAAGCTGAGAAGGGTCAAAGCCATTTAAAATTTACAGTTCTTTTCCATGGTCACAAGTCTCTTAATTCATACTGCTAAGCTACTCTCTTGAGCTTGCCAAAATGCATTTTTGAGTTTTTTGCAAGAACTTTTTCCCTCTTTGCAGGGGAGGTGAGAATGGGAGCCTGGTGATCAAGCGAGGCCTACATTCGCCTGCGGAACCTTGGCTGTATGTCTTGGCCACTAACATAGACTAGCAATGGTCGACCTTTAAGAGAAGATGAATTATGCTGAGTACCCAGGTTCAAGTGTGCATTCCTTTTATTATTTACCCTTGTGAGATTGAAATATGTTATTGGCAGCTTTTTATTTATTCAGAAATGTTTAGTTCTTCAGTGATAGGCCAATGCTCAAAGTAATCTAAAAAGTCATCTTTAAGAATTTAATGTTGTTCATCAGCAGTTGCGAGATATAATTTTTAAAAAATTCCAGTGTGTTTAAGTGATGTAGTCTTTCAAGAGATAAACATAACAAATTAATAATGTTGAATCTAGATAAAGGACTTTATAGCTTAGTGGAACTTTACAACATCTTTAAAGAGACTGTTTAAAAACAGTCCAAGTTTCTCTTTCACAGATATGAAGAAATTTGGACTTCTCTTAACTTAGTCCAGGTCACACAAATAATTGGTGGCACAATTACTACCCCAGGGGCACTAAGTAGCCCAGTGGCAGGAGACACTGAAAAGGGTTGTCTGTGATTTCAAAAACAAAGCCATTTTTAAGAGTTCGGTTCCATTTGTTCAAGACATTGTTTTTCTCTCATTTCTTTATTTTTTTCTACAATGAGTATCTTCAAAGAAGAAAGTGAAGGACAGAATTATAAGTATGTAGTAATTCTTTTCCAAGGGACTCCATGATAACATTTATTACTGTTATTTGACACGCCTCTTGAATCTTCTCAGAAATTTGGATTCACTTTTAACTTGTAAAATGTGCACTGAGAATCTCTACCAATTAGTCTCATATTTCTGTCCCTACACTTCATTTTTGAACTTATAGTGTATAGCTGTGAATAGATGGTGATTAGTTAGTAGAAACTGAGCATTTAATAGTCTCTCCATGTCATGTATGCTGGTTGATACTGTACATACTGAAGTAAGAAATTCTGGGGTAAACTTAATTTCTTAGTTTCAAAACCAACTCCTTCAAGTTGCCTTGTTTATTATTATAGTTTTTCCAATAAATAAAAGTTTGTAAAGCCTAACATATGAGGTGTAAACATGACCTACTTATAATTACACCTGTAGAATGTCCAGATGTAGCTGGGTTGTTGCTATATGTAGCTGTTTTGCGCGCCACCATAGTGTCTGTATCCCAGTAACAAAGGAACAGAGTGTAGGACTGACAGTTAGAGCCATTCTTGGGTGGGACCCGCATTAGAAAGGTCCTCTGTGGCCAAGAAATCACCATGCACGTGGAATCACTTGATAAGTCCTGTCGCCTTATTATAGATACCATAACCTAATGGCCATGAGTCAGACCTCCCCAATTTAAATCCTATCTGCAGTGCTTCCAGCTGTGTAACCTTGAGCAACTTAATATCTATTTGTGCCTCAGTTTCCTAATCTGTAAAATGGATATAATAAAGAGGTGTATCTCCTAGGGTTATGGTAAAGATTAAATGAGTTAAAATAGATGAAGTATGTATAATGGTGGTTTATGTGCTCGGTAATACTTAGCTATTATCAGTAGTAGTAGTGGTGGGGTAGTGAGTAGTGGGTGGTGGTAGTGGTGATGCTGTTGGTGCTGCTGGTAGTGGTAGTAACAGTCATGATCGATTGCATTCTCTGAAGGAGGGCCTCCTCTGGTGACTTCAGACGTAGGGAACATATGTACTCAGGCTGCCAGGACATTTAGCTTCTGTCTTAAGACCATAGCACAATATTTTTCTTCATGGTGCGACCTTCTTTACAATACAAGCTTCTGGAACTTTTTGTTTTAAAGATTATATGTTTATAATGTACATGTTTTAAGAATTTTATATATTTTAAACATTAATTTTTTATAGGCACAAGGTTAAAAAAATAAACTACTAGTATAGAAGCCTATAAAAGAAAAGGCTTCCTTCGCCTCTTTCTAGTCTCGCTCTCCAGAAGATAAGCACTTTTAACCATTTGTTTTTCATCCTTCTGAAAGTTTCTTTCAACTTTATGACCAGACTGTGTAATTCATCCACGTAGTGATTCATCAACTTCATATAGTGCTATTAATTTTTAATATTATTCTTACCAGCAAGATGTTCTTGTCAGGCATTTGGCACTAACAAGCTAATCATTTTGTGAAGTTATTTAATCTCTGTTTCTATTTCTACATCTTTAAAATAGAGAAATTGGATGGGTTAGTTTCCAAGGCCACTTTTTAAAAACTATTAGAGAGCACTTTAAGTACCTTAAGCAAAAAACAAACAAACAAACAAACAAACAAAAACTGCCAGGAGGGGATAGAGCAAGTATTTTAACTATTTTGTGCATGGAATTAGGAATTCAGAGATAAACTGGTCAGAGGGTTATCTGGACCCAGGTGCTATGATAGCATCTCAGTTTAAACTGTCTCCCTTATTGTCTTTATCTCTCCATGTGGCTTCATTTTTCATATATTGGCTTCCTTTTTGTGGGCTCTTCTTTCCATACCAGGCAGCAACTCTGGGGGATTTATCCTTGTAGCTATCTCTCAAAGGAACAAGAGACACATTTCCATGTCATCTTCAGTATGAAAAAGTCTTGCTTGGCCCGACCTGGACTATATATTTATCCTGGAGCAAATAATTATTGTATTTGCTGAAGCCATACAATAATTGGCTAGTCCTGGGTCACATGCTCACCCTGTGACCAAGGGTTGGGGGGCAGTGATTACAAACCCACAAGGAATAAAGTAGAGGCAGGTTTTAAGAAGGAATGCATTCAATTCTCCACTTACTGCTGAGTCATGGTTTGCTTTTATGAATGCTTACCGCATGTCACCAACCCATGGCCCCATTCTCCTTCCACAAATAAAGCATGACCTTCACCTACACATTCTTTAACTTTGTACTTGGAGGTATTTTCGCAACACTCGAACAACAAGTCTGGGCCTCAGTGTGAAGTTCCAGGCAGACATCAGTGCTTCAGATTCCAGCCCCAGTACAGACGTTCAATGTCGCCTCGCTAGTAACACTCAGTTGGGTCATCGGGTCTTTATGACCTGCTACACAATGGACACACAAGGGAACCAACTCTGTGTAGGGACCAACTTTGTTATCTCAGGATGCGGTCTCTGCTTTGAGAAAGTGGCTGTAGAGTATTGCTGTGATAGGAAAAATGGGCCCTGCTAAAGCAAAGAATTGCCTAGGGATGACTGATGTTCTCACCAAGTACTGAAAATATCCCTGAGGCACTTTTGCTCAAGGTAAACATAAACTTGGGGCATTTTTGACTGATAACCAAATAAAGCAGAAAATGGGCACTGGTACAGCTGCCTGGAACATGATGGAGTGCCTCACAGCTGCCAGATTAGACACTGTGCTACCAGGCTCACAAACACTCTCATTTGGGGAATGGGAGTTTCATATGTTGGATACGAAAAAGCCAGAAATGTAAGTACTGACATTGTAAGAACTCTGATTGTTTCACTTTCCTGTATTCCACATAAAAGGATGCCTGGCAGTCTATTCACAAGTATTTAGGGACATCTATGTGCCAAGCATTGTAATCACCAAGAGGACACGGAGAACACAGGCCTGGCTCTGGGAGGTCTGGCCGTGGGTGTGAGACGGTAGCGCCACTGCCAGACCCTGCCACGCCAATCAATCACCCTGTGGGCCAGAGCAGTTTGCAGGGAGAAAGAACGGCTACCTCTTCAAGAAGAGGCAGACAGTGAAAGGGACACAGAAAGTCAAAACAGCCTCTTTGCATGGAGGGAATGGTGGGGGTGGGCCTTCCAAAAGGGCAATGATTGAGAAGAGGCCAAGATCAAGGACAACCCAGGGCGAGTTCGGGGAGCAGTGAGGCAAAGGTGGAAGAATGAAAAAGTGGAGGTAGAGCAGTCATTGGAGATAAGAATATTAGGATTATCATGGTCCAAACTTTTGGAATCTCTGAATGTCAGGCATTACTAGGGGGAGAAATTAGATTGGGGTGAGAGGGGACCCTGTTTTACACATGTCCAATTCAAAGTGATTAAGTTATATGGAAATGGGTAATAGAATTGGAATTCAAGACTGAGGTTTGGGTTAGAGATAGTGATGCTGTTAGTTACTTTTACCAAGAGAAGGTTAAGTTTAGATCTTGCTGTGACATCCACAGTGAGACAACTGGAGAAGGACCCGTGAGGAATGGGAGGCACAGTATCAAAGGCAGGAGAGCAAGGACAGTTGTGTTGATGTCCGAGAAGAGAGTACTTCGGGAAAGGGCTCCCGGGAACTCTCACTGTCACAGGCTGCAGAAATGATCAGGCCTGTTGGATTACAGGTCTTGAGCACGGTATAACCCTATCTTTATGTTGAATGAAATACCTTAAATCAATTTTTAGACAGTTTATAAAATCAGGCCAAAGGACAAACAAAGTTTTGTGGTAAAAAGAAGGGAAAAATTTATTAACAGAATAGTAGCTACTGAGCCACTGAAATAGTTTACATACTTCTTTAGGGGAGAACATTATAGCAGAGCCACGTCCAAACCAATTGCCATAGGAACTGTTTCAGGACACAAAAAACCCAAAAACTACTTTTTCTTAATTTTTGGACAGAATTTGTCTACAGGTGTATCTGTCTTAAGAGAAAGAACAACTAAACTAATATTAGCCAAGTAGGTGATACTTATTCATGGTATAAAATTATCCTCCTCTTTCCAAAAAAGTATCTTTTTTATAAGATTTACTGTGAAATGATTTCAGTTTATCTCTTTAACGCCTTTAAAATCTATTTCTTTTTACGAAAGTATTGTATGTTCATTTTTCAAAAATAGTTTAAATGGATATGAAAACAGCATATGCATGAGGTTAATACATTTATACATATAAACACCATACTGAGACTTGGTTAGTTGTTTACAAGTTCCTTTAAAATTAATTTCTTTATAACATTCAAATGTTACTGGACTAAACAGTAAGGATAATAAAATCTGAAAGTTTATTGAGACCTTACGGATATTAAATTATAAATTTTCACTTTTAAAGTTGAGGAGCTGGGCCCCAGAGAAGATAAGTGAATTATCCAGTCAAATAGCTAGTGGCCAAACTGGAGTTGAACTATTTGAACATTTGGTTGGCTTTGTTCTTACCCGTACATAACCTGTGCGACTGTGGCTTTATATGTAGGAGAGTTGTGCTCCGTTAGAAAAATGTGTCATCGTGTTCCTTAGTGTCATATAGCTTGATGGAACTGCTAATTTTGCACTTTAGAGAAATCTGAGGATTTTAATTAAATTCAAAAAATAGTCATTGATCCTTTTACATGTGGGTGGAGAGGGAGATATGGAAGGTAAAACATTTGGAAGGAGTAGAGAAGTGAGAGGATTGCTATTTTGTTCTTTCAGTGGAATTAAAGCCATTTCGTAAATAGGTAATGGTTATTTAATTTAAAAGATG
Organism: Macroglossus sobrinus; assembly: GCA_004027375.1. NCBI lineage: Eukaryota > Metazoa > Chordata > Mammalia > Chiroptera > Pteropodidae > Macroglossus > Macroglossus sobrinus. The sequence continues at coordinate 49,295 of PVKZ01000309.1, read as the reverse complement.
TGACACTTAGAAATAATTCATTCTTACAAATAACAAACTACACTCCACAGTTTTAGATATATTCAGTGTGGCAAGCATAAACTAAAATGAAGATGACACAGAAGGGATAGGATGAATCTCTCAGTGATAAAATGGAAATTTGAGGAAACATGAGTTATATGAAACTGTAAAACATGCCAAATTCTGTATTTCATCGTAAGACCGGAAGTTGAGTATCTGTCCATCTTTTTTCCCCTAATTCTTTAAAATCTCAGAGAAATTATATGCTAAAGACCTTAAACTTCCTCAACATCTGTCTCTCAGGCAGCTTTTCTTTGCTGTTTCAGTTAGAAATTAGATCACTGATTTTGCCTTAAGTATTGACAAAAATTAAGATTAGAAAACAGATTTTTCTTTAAAAATATACTTTGTGTATGTTAAGAATTAATACTGAACATTTTCAATTGGGAACAGTCCATATTAATTCCTTTTAATATCCATTAAATAAGCATAGTTTTTATAAGAATCAGTACCTAATATCTTCAAGCTGTTTTCACTGGCCTATGCAGCAATAGAAATGAGAATTATTTAAGGCATTTAACTATGATGTGGAGTTGATGCCTTTAGAACCTGACCTCACATTCCTCCCCCAAAAAAGGTTAAGGTTGAAATGCCAGCGTTCCACGTCACTCAGTTTCATCAGACTTATCACAACAGTAAACACCATCAAAGCCTATCCCTGATCACATACAATCTGTGTTGGGATCCCTCCTTTTCTTTTGGTGGGCTATCACCATGTCCTGCAGCCTGTACAAAGCCAGTGACCATTTACCCCATGGACTGTTGGATCTCCACAGGCCTCAGGAAGGAGAATTCTCTGCATCTGGGCAGCCAGCTGCGGGGTTCGAGGTCTAATGAACAGCTCATGTTAGTATTGACCCTTGTCAGAACTCCATCTCCTAGCCTCTCAGTCCTTGTTCCCTGTGCTACATGAGAGACACAGCCATCCTTTGATATTCTGGAGACGTTCCCAGGAGGATAATGAACTGGTCAGCAACTGCTCCCTCTCCTTCTCATGGTACATGGAATGACTTCAAATAGAGATCAGCTTTATGTATTAACGACATAAAGAGCTACTGTTTTTCTGTAGCAGAGCCAAATGCAGTTCTTATTCTAAGAGGCAAAGACGAGTCTTTCTGAAAGAGACTCAAGTCGTGTGCTGATTTCACTCAGGTCACTTCTTTCTTGAACCCTCCTATGTAATTAATTGTGCTCAGTACTGGCTCTGTCTGGAGAATCAATGTGATGTACAAAAGGCCCAGAATGAATTAAAGATCAAAGAATGGGCTTGTATAAAGAAACTCGTGTCATTTTGCAATACATGTTAAACACGCATTCCCAAGCAGTAGTCAATTTTAATTTGATTTTAACATTCTCATGTTCATGGTACTTTGTAGAATATCCAAATCTATCACTGCCTTCTCCCCCAGACTTATGAGGAATGTATTTAATTTGTTATTTTTGTACTTAATAATTTCCCCTAAACCCAATGTAAGACATTCTCATTAGGCTTATGTTAACTTGTTTTTATTGTGTAAATGGTTGTTCTTCAGACTGTGCGCTGTTAGAGATTAACTCTTACCAGTGGACCCAGTTTCTATGGCATGAAAGCATAAATGGAATCACAAGTAACAATAACAACAAGACAACTGAAGTATGAATATAATAGAGTTGTAGAAGGAACTTAATGAGTACTCCCTGGACTGAAGCCCTTGTAGGAGTTTCACATTCTATTTTCTAAGTTTCCAGAATTAATGTGTTGAACTCTCTCATATATATGATCCTGAGCGAATCTCAGCCCAAAAGAGAGCTTTGTTGTGCGAACAGCCAGCAGTTTTCCCCCCAATTCACTTAACTACATTCATTTGAAAATTCTTAAAATTCCCCATTCCATATGGGGCCTGCTGATGTAGGACCGCCCTGCTGAATGTGCCCGACGAACCCAGCAGGGTGCAGAAGTCGCAGCCAGAAGTTAACATCATTGTCGTCATTGATGGTGACATATCTGCAATGCTTAGTGCTGTGAGGATGCTGACAGTCCCAGGGCTGTCTTCAGGGTGCTTGCAGGTGGCAGGGCCAAAGGCCAAAGGGTCAGAGGTGCATGCATTACTGCAACTCTGCGTCACACAATGGCTTCCCTACCACACAATAAAAAACAAAACAGGTGAACCAACGGCGTACGTATTCCAAAAACACAAATGTTTTCCAGCTTCACGATCCCAGGAGTTTCTCCAGACCATTACAGATACTCCATCCTTATTAGTATGGGGATAAATTACTTCTCGCAATCCAAACGTTGCTCCAGAGGGACATACGGGCAGTTTCCAATTTACATAAAAGTTGTTTTTCAGAAATTTGTTGACTTTCATATCCTTTATTTTGAGTTTGGGCTGCAGTTCCCCAGAGAAAAAGTGATATACGCTATCAATGACTAATGCTTTAATAAACCTTTTTTGTTTCCTGAGCACTTCACCTCCAGGTTCTGCCCTTAGATCACTTGACCTCACTAACCTATGGGGATAACCACCCCCCACCCCCACCCAGGGTTGTTGTAACTGAGTCAGTCCAGTGCCGGGCACATGGTAAGTGCTGTCCCTTCTTCACTTCCCATCCCTACTTTGGCTTTGTGAGTAGAAGGGTGAGGAGCAGCCACTAAGGCCATCTTAGCTGCTCTGGGAGCTCATCACCCATCTATCTCCAGTTTCTCATGTCCCCACGTGCTATTGCTATTCCCCTTGCCAGCTTCCTGCAGGAGGACAAATGAAGAATAAAATCCCCTGTGATAAGTAGAACACTACCTTCATTTCTTAAAAGCCCACTTTATATAGTAACCAGGATTGATGGGGCTGTCCTCTTCTGCCATGGAACATTCATTGAGCTCATCCTGTGCACCAGGCACTGTACTCGTGTAATCCTCATGGTGAACCCCCAGGTAGTAGCTAGCAGAGTTGTGTTCCAAGCCAGTGCCATTTTACTGCCAGTCTGTTCATTTTCTTCTATGCCATGCTGCTACTCAGCTGGTTACTTTCTCCAAGGAAGCTTTAGTGGCGGGACAGATTACTGAATTGGAAAGTGAATCTGTTTCCAAATCTCTTTGTTAAATCTGAGTCTTTGCCCCATCTAAACATCTGTAAACCTATTCTCCTTAAAAGCAGTGCCCAAGACCTCGGGGTAGGGTAGGGAGGCTCATGATTTTCTGTAATATACAAGCTCAGTCCACTGAGTTAATATTTACATTTTCCCTTCCTGAGCTCCCAAATCTTTTCATCATCTTACCCTAAAAGGAATCAAGTTTGAAGTCAGATCTTCTTAAATATACTCTTAAATATGTAAATATTTAAAACACTGACTGATAATTCAGACCCTAAAGGCCCTGGATGCTATGGCTATAGGAGGGATAACAATTAAATCCCTAAGAAGAGAAGATGACTACAGATTTTAAAAAATATATATATATTTTTTGAAGATTTTTTACTTCTTTTTTTTTAACTAAAAAACTTTCCAATTACACTTAACATTCAGTACTATATTAGTTTCAGGCGTATAGCCTAGTGGTTAGACATTTATATGACTTACAAAGCAACCCCACCCCGCAAGTCTAGTGCTAGACTGTTGGCATGCCTGGTGCAGCGAAGGGAGCCAGGGACAGACACAGATCTAATCTGGCTCTGCAGGTAACTTGCTCAGTGACCTTGAGCAAAGTAGCCTCTCCCATTTGTAAATGGACTGTGACAGGTACCTAACAAAAAATCTACTAGTCTCATTTCCTTAAGCATTGAACCTTTAGAATAGGAGAAGTATGAGTAAGGAATTTCTTAGTCTTTTTGAATTAGGGGTGTGGTGGAGAGAGAGAAAAAGGAAGCTGGGAGGGGTTTGATGGAGTAGTTGTGCAAAACTGAAGACTTTAACAAACATTGGACTTGCGATTAGGGCTCTCTACATGGGCTCTTAACCTAACTTTTCAGCCATTACACAGTATTTTCAAGAGGTTCAATTCAGTTTCATTTTATTTCATTTTCAGAGAAAAGAAGAAAAGTGATGAACTTTTATAATAAATAACTCTTAAGTAATTTCCAAAGGCCACGAGCAATTTTGCCTTTCTGGTACCCTTCATTCCCTTTGCCTTTTTATTGTGGTGAAAATCAACTTTTATTTAAAAAAAAAAAAATGACTGGGAAAACAACTTGGAATTGTGCATCTCCTCATCTCAGAACCCATTTCAGATCCATTTAACTCAAGTATTTTTTAAACGATGATTCACACAAAAATTAAGTCAGACTCTTGATGATGAAAAATAACTGCTTTGCTCTCCCTTTCCCCACTTCTCCAATTCCTTGCATATTCTTCACCCAGTTCATGATGGCGGGGCGGCGGGGGGTTGGGGGAGAACCCTAGCAAAGTTCATTGTAGTATATGCTAGTGGTCAAAACACTAGTTTTGTTTCTTGTGAAATGCCACATAAATAATTTCTTGAACTGTTATTATTAAAAGTAGCATCTCAGCAGCTTTGAGCCCTCGTGGCTTAGCAAACTTGATGTTTTTTTTAAATGTCCAAATGAGTAGGCTTAACCCCATGAAGAAAGTTAGAACCAGTGTAGTGGTCTGTGCTTTCCTGCCCCGGCTTCTTTGAAGACTGGCTTCTCAGGAGCCGCTCCCTAACTCTGGGCAGAGGAATCTTTATACCACATACAGGGCATCATATGTTTGTAGCAGCCTTGCCAGAGCCATTGCACAGCTATTTGCTGATGCCAAACCAAGCTTAAAATATCTTAAAACAGCGGTCCCCAACATTTTTGGCAGCAGGGACCCATGCTCCTATGAGAATCTAAATCCTGATGATCTGAGGTGGAGCTGAGGCCCTGATGCTAGTTCTGGGGAGTGGCTGCAAATACAGATGAAGCTTCATGGCTGTGGATTGGGGACCTCTGCCTTAAAATTGACAGTGGCAACTCTGGCCTTCATGAGCCCAGGGTGACCCAGATTAGGGTACAGTGCCTTCGAGGAAGGCCACACAGATCACTCCCAGTCCAGGTGCACAGGTCAGTTGAATGGTGATGATAAACACTCTAGAAATAAGGTACATTTTTCCACAGCTAGGAAATAAGTAGGCGATGGTAATGGCAGAAAGATCAGAAAGGAACGTTTGTGGATTTAGAATGAGAGTGCTGGATGACAGGTTTTGAAGCTGGTGAGTGGTTTTTATGAGTTCTATTCTTGGACTGGTTCTAAATACATGAGCACAGGAGCACATGTGCTGGACAGGCTACCCAAACCACAGGGACATCTGGAACTTTGGTGTCCTGGTGGATCCCAGCATGGCATGGCTGCTTTTAAAATCTCAGAATAAATTCCGTAGGACTTCACGGAGTTCTTTGGTGTCGGGATCTTAGATGCTCTGCAGATTCAGCATATAGAAATATCTTCTCTTTATACTTTTCAGTTCCCCAGAAAGTGTTTCTTGCTCTGTTATTTCGTGAATTTAAGTGTAATCACTTTATTGGATAATTATCCAGAGTGAACAGAAGACACAGGAAAGAATTTAGAACATTTTTGCTGATGTTCCCATGGCTAATGATACTTGGTAACACATCGAAATCTTGTTTTTTTACTTCTTGTCAGCAGCTTCAATTCCTTTTAGTGCTTTGAATTTATGATAGCTTGAGTGTGGCAATTAAATATCTATAGATAAGGAAGATTTGGGGGTTTTGTCTTTTAGTTTAAAAAGGTTTGAAGTTAAGAGCATAGCTTTTCCTATTTTTGGCATCGTTCCTGTTTTATCTGCTCCTTATAGTGTCACCTTCTGTTGAAGTTTCTTTTGATAGGTCTCTATCTGCCATGAACAGAGGGAAACACCTTGGATGTAAAATTCAGTTAAACAGGAAAACTTCTGAGTAAAACAGAGTAACTAATTGCTAGCATCTTACTAACTTCTTTTTCAAAAATTAAAATTCAGTCTTTTCTCAATGGAAAATACTTTGGGAATTAAAACGGCATTGCTATATAATTAATAATATGTTATTGCTTATTAAACACCTATATGTTAACAACAGATATCATTTGCATGTGTTTAAGATATGGCACAAAATATCAGTATCAGTATTTGTTAAGTTTTATGTAAATAAGTGGCATTTCAGGGTCTACTACTAAAATTTCAGCTACAATAAGTTTTATACTTTTTTTAGGGAACAAATGCAGAAATTAAAAATGGATTCAAGCCTGTAGTATTTATTGAAGGCAGAGTTGACAGCAGTAAAGTAGCCAAACTGGACTAACCTAAATCTGCCAAAAATAACTTAAATCGACCGTTTTATTTTTTTAACTTTCTCATTCTGATAAGAGTTCTTTTTCCAAAAAAAAAAATTGGCAACAAACAAGAGGGCTGAGAGTCATGTCAAAAGTTTTCCTTTTAATACTTCTGGGCCTGTGAACATGAAACATGGCCTCTGTTAAGTCGGACAAAATATCCATCCCGACTTGTGAACTGGTTTGGCTCACCTTAGGTAAAACTTAAATTAGATCTCGGGCTGACCCATCATACCGAATTGACTTAGCACTGGGTCCAGGGTTTAATGACAGGCAACGAACCCACTCAGGCCAGTAGCTCGCGCCACGTTCAGCGGGTGCAGCGTGGAGCTGGCAGACGTGGTCAGTCGTGTCCGCGACTTACCCTCACTGCCCCCGACGGGCGTTCCTTCTAGTTCCCGCTCTGAAGGTGTCGTTTTTTTTCCCTCTCCCCAGGGACCCCCTGAAGATCCAGCAGCTGCAGCACCAAGTGCGCCTGGAGCAGGAGGCCAGCGCCCGGCCGCCGCCGCCGCCGCCCGGCGCCCCGGGGCCCATGAGCGCCCCCGCCATGCAGCCCTCCAGCTCGTTCAACTACGCGCGCCCCAAGCAGTTCATCGCGGCGCAGAGCCGCGGGCCCGCGTCCGGCCCCGCCACGCCGGCCTCCAGCCCCAGCTCCTCCAGCCTCCCGTCGCCGCTGTCGCCCACGCTGAAGCCGTTCGGCCGCTCGCCCGCGCCGCCCTTCGTGCAGCCGTTCGGCGCCGAGGCCGAGGGCCCCTGGTGCCCGTCGCCGCCGCCGCCGCCGCCCCCGGCCTTCAGCCCCACGGCCTTCGCGGTGCCCGACGTGTTCCCGCTGCCGCCGCCGCCGCCGCCGCCGCCGCTGCCCGGCCCGGGCCCGCACTGCGCCTCGCCCGGCGCGCGCGGCGGCCCCGGCCAGACGCCCGCCGCCTTCCTCAGCGCACTGCTGCCCTCGCAGCCGCCGCCCGCCGCTGTCAACGCCCTGGGCCTGCCCAAGGGCGTCACGCCCGCGTGAGTGACCGCAGCATCCCCTCCCCGTGGTCGCCTTGCCCCTCCTGCACGCACCCGCCAACGTGCGCCCCTTAACCTGCAGCCCCGGGGGTACCACTGCAACGTTCGCACGTACTTCCCCCTCTGTCCAATATTTAAATTCTCAGCAAAGCAACTTTATCAAGCTGTTCTTGCCTAGCTCCCTTACCGATACCGAGGTCAACACCTTTCTGCGTTACACGGTACAAGTGTCTCCTCGGGAGCTACCCCAAATCTAGCGATACTCTTAATAATTTTGATGGTAGTGACCTTAGCTACTATTTACTGAGTATCTTGCCGTGCGATTCGTGTGTATTCTCTCGTTTGGCACATTTCTAAGAGGTACGATTGCCTCGGGTATGACTGAGGATTCCACTAGTGAAACAGTTTGTCCAGGGTCACACAGCCAGCAAACTGAGATTTGAATCCATCCATGTCTGACTCCAAACCCTGATCCCTCTATGCATCTTAATATTTCCGGTCAGTATCACAATGGATGTGGTGAGGCTTGGTTATTAATATCTAAATTAACAGAAATATCTAAATTAACAGAATTAAGAAGACTTCGCATTCATGTAGTTGATGCAGATAAGTGAGGGCATATGCAATCTAGTGAAGAAATGACAGTGCTTGTTCTGCCGTGCTCTCTGGAGAGATGACAGTGGATCCCCTTTCTTTACTGCATATTACCTAATACCTGTCTCTCCTTCTATTACAATGATAATGATGTGCAGTCCTCTGAAATCTTTAGAGAATCCATGAGGATCAATAAGATGACATCTACAAAAATACATTACAATCTTCAAAAGAAACATCATACAGGTGTTTGGCACATCCTGTTGAAGAATAAAATGAGTAAAAGCTAGCACATGCTCATTTTACTAAAGAGTTCAAAAAATAAGTGTGCTAGCAGGAGTCAGGCCAGTTCTCTTATCTCAACTCTTCCTGTTTAAGTCCAATTCAAAGTTTGCCAGAATCTCCATGTTGTTCAGAGAGAAAAGAGGAAACCCTACTAAGGAATGAAAATGATAAGACCTTAGAGTTCAGGTTATTTTCATTCATATAAAAAGTTTTCCATTCTGGATGCACTAATGCCAACTTAGAATGAGCACCCTGTTCAACTTTGACAAGGTGTATCAAGGAGATACAGTGAGCAACATCTTGTTTTGTTAGGCACTTTCTAAATGCTAATTACATGAATTCTAAGTTTTAAATCTGGCTTCTCAAATCTTTATCAGAGAAAATTCAGTCAAATGAATACCTAAAGAAGTCAAACAAAGGAAGAGAGTCTGTATAATAAGAATGTGGTCGTGGGCTTCTGTTGAAAGTTGAGTAAAATTGCCTGAGAAAATCTATTTCTCCCCTATTCTGTTTGAGCTTGTATTTGGCTGATAGGAAGGGAAGTATCTTGATACAAAGAAGGTTAACTGTTAGATTCAAAAAGTGGGAGTTGGTTGCATGACACTTTTTGTCCTCTTACTATGAAATGGTACCAAATATTGCTTCCCAGCAAGATGAGTACTGTATAAATAATCTCATATTTCTCATACAGAATTTGATCAAAGATTTGTCTAGCAAAAGTCATTGGGTGGTTATGCCTTCTATCATCCTAAGTAGAAACAGTGGTTTATTCTGATTTTTGGCTTTGAAATTCTCTTAAGAAGATAAGCAGTTTTAAGAGCTTATTTCAAGTGATAGAAGCACTTGCTTGTTATCCGCATCTATGACAATGACTCATTTTATGGAATCAAAATATTTTATAATTGTTACCACACAAAAGAGTCCATTTGCTCCTGCTGTTCCTTAAAAATTAATGTAGTCAGGCTGATTTGTGGTTGTAGAAAATTGTACCCAAAGATAGTTAGGTGTTGTGACAGCGAAGATTAGTGGCAATACCAGGCTGCAGATTTTTAGCTTTGTACCAGCCTAATAAGCCATCATTTATATGGTTATCCTTTGTCTTCAAGGAATTGTCCTATCCTAAATCAGACACTTGAAGAATTCATTCCTTTGGTTTGATACATGTGATTTGGTTTGATACTTGCATTCCGAATGAAAAAAAAGGTAGCTATTTATCCATTATAATCACCCACATAATTTGCCAAAGACTGAGTGTCCCTTTCAGGGGCGTCCTTGAACTGGTACGAACTGCCAAACTCTTGTCAATTGAATCTTGTAAATTACTTTCATTTATATGTCATTGGTAATATATGGTCATTATGATAGCAAATTCAGTTTCACTTATATGTGTTATTTCTTTTACTAGACGATTTTGCCGTATGTCAAGTTCCAGTAAATAGTTGATTACACATGACTCAGTGAAGTTAGATTCTTTTTGTCTGCCTCGTTTTAACAAAATCTTAAATATAAATTTCAGATACCTCAGTTTTCCTAATCACCAATTGCATACTCATTATCTTAGTCTGTTTGTATGTTTAGCATTGTCCTTGAAGAATAGGTTAGTTAGGTATTAAGTTTCTGAATAGCCTGTGGAGATAAGGTTCTGTTTCTCAGATGTCTCTGTTAGAGGTCAAGGCAGGGAACAAAGGCCATGGATGCCAATGATAAACCACAAAGTCAAGACAAATGACAGCAGGCCTCTGACAGCCTCGCAGCAACAGTATTCAGTTCTTGGTTGATTGCAGTTTGGGGAACTTCAGCACATCCAATTCCTCTAGTGCCTTTCTTTCTTTAGACTGCTACATTTTCCCCAAGGCCACTGGAGTCACTAGCAGAGAAAATTCCACCCTTCTCAAAGATGCTGACAGACATAAATGTTGACTAAATCTTTCAGATAGGGCAGTGAAGAAAATTTGCCTTAGAGAAAAATCTGTTCGCTCTTTTTTACTAACCTCACAATTGCTGATAGTTTTACCATTTTCATTGCTGTATCGGTGTTCTACACAGTAACTGAAGAGTTAATGATACTCCAGAGGATTTGGGAGAGCCACCTAGGGATAGTGCTACAGTTTCCTCTCTGCTGGTCTCTGAGTGGCTATACCTAGCTCAAGGTGAATCAGATCAGATCCAACCCTAGAACTAGCCTGGAACTGTATTTTGGGCCACCTTCACATTCTTGGAATCTGTTCTCATAAGGGGGTACCACATAGCCATGGAGCTCCAATGTTTATAGTTTCCATTGCTTCGGAAAGTATAAAAGTAGGGCTTTATTTTGAAATGTTACCCCATGTTTGTCAAAAGTGAAAGCATGTGTCAATAAGAGCTTTTATACAGATGTATTAATGAGAACTTTTATTCCATAGGGACTCAGCTCTTTATAGACATTATCTCATTGTCCCTTTCTCCCTCATTTATGAGAAGCAGGTAGGTGGGGACACTGTCATCATTCTACATTCAAGGTGAGAGGCACCAAGAGGTGAAGCGATTTCCCAGGGTTCTGGAATTAACTTGAGCAACAGAGGGTGTTCACTGCATCTAATGACTTAGCTTGGGGTGTACTGCACAGGTTTATCTCTAATAAATCTGTCGTCTGATATTTCGCAATTAAAGAAAACTGCAGACCAACAAAACAAAATCCCCTGAGTCTTAAGGAAAGTTTATCAACAGATTTAGATGTACTTTAGACAGTTTACAAGTCAAGACAGTGGTTAGATAGTAACTAATAGAAAAGACAAAAGCTGCATTGGAGTTTGCAGACATGATCTCATCGCCCCTGTCTTCCTCCTGTCCTGCAGGAAACAAGTAGGTGGGGGCCTTGCCATTCCTCGTTAGAGGCAGAGGTTCTGTCTCAGGGTCTTGTTATTGGGCTCATTAGGGTCCTGCATCTTAGAAGAGTCTGTACAAAGTTGCATCCAATCCTGGGCTAGTATTTCCCAGCAAGTGAGTAAGAGAGGTCTCAGGTTCTACTGTGACAGTCTGCTGAAAACTCTACCCCAAGGAACTGCTTGGAATGAGACCTGCTTAGTCTTGGATGGCTCTGTACCGAGCTGTACAGGGTGAACGAGAAGGTGTAGCATGCGTGTGTGTGACTTTATTCTTTTGGGAACCCAAAAAGTGATGCGAAGACAACTTAATATTAGTATACAGTTATCGATTTTTCCATTAAGCACGAGCTTAAAATACCCACTCGTACTCAAATATGTTTGGCTTCTGATATACAGAAACTCAGTGTGTATCTTTGTCTCTTGCACATATTAATTCATATACTCTTGAATACGAGGGATAACAAAATGCCAACATGTTAATGATTTTGCTTAGATTTTGTAGAATTTTATTACCATTAGATATCACCGAGTATGAGAGGAGGAGAATGAAAAAACTTGTAGAAGTTAAATTTCTCTGGTTGCTAGACAGGCACGTGATCTCTTAAATCAGTGATGTATTCTGAAGTACACCCACAGACTTGACCCGCAGTAGTATGTCAAGGGAAGGATGCTCTCAGTAGCCAGGAACACCTGGGATTTGGTGGTAGCCGGATCTGGAAGATTTGCCTTGCAGATGCTTGTGTGTATGTTTGAGATATTTTTAATCCCAACCACATGACTTATTTTTAAATGGTAAGTGACTGACTGTTGCGGCTCGAGTAAACAGATCTGATATGTGTTCTGCACAGTTGGGCTGAGTCTGTATACACTAAGTACCTCGCATGGGAGGCATGCATGAATTGTTTACTGGTTGAGGTTTGCTTCTGGGTATCAGTTTTTGTGAAGAGTGCAGATTTTGGTATAACAGTTTACTTTGAATAAGCATGTTATTTTTTAGTTGTACAAATCATATCTTTGTCACCAGATAGATACTCCTTTTATTTCCTAAGAAGTTGTTGCTCTTCATTTATCAAAAGTAGATGCCATTTTGGGGAGCAGACCACAGCTATTTTACATTAAACTCCAACACAAAATTAGTCCTATTGGAAACCAAACCCAGTTGCCAAAATTTTGCCTCAAAAACTTAAAACCACTTTTCTTTCCTGGTGTCTTCCCTGTCCAAATGCTCCATTTTGGTTTCTAACCCGAAGTTTATATACTAACTCCCTAAACTGCATGCTCAGTGTTTAAACACAATTTCTTAAAATATTTTCTGAATTACATTAGTACAAATGAGATACTCTCTCTAAAAAAAAAAAATGTTTTCCACATTAAAACACATATGAAAACTACTGTAAGCTGTACCTCTTTCCTCAAGGTTCACAGTGCCCTGTTGACCCTGCCAGGCTCATTCTGGCTCAGTCTAGCTCCTGCTGTAGGTCCTCCTGGCACCTTTCTGTCACTTGGTCTCAGTTATAGTGTCTGCTCCTCAGACCTGTGATTGACTACTGTCTAATGTAGTCATCTACGCACACTGCTGTCACTTCATAGCACCTACCACCTCCTGATGTCTCCTTTCCATCCTTTTTTATCCTCTCTGCCATCCCCACTATAGAACATGATTTTTGTAAGTAAAGTGGCTTAGTTTTGTTCAACATTGTATTCCTAGCATGTAGGAGAAGGTTGAGCACTAAAAAGCCAATGAGTAAAGGTTATTTCCACGTTCTTGGAAACTCTGGTCAGGAATTCTTGGCATCTTTTTTAAAGCCTTTCCCTCTTTCATTCTGTTTTCCTCAGCGAGTCTTGTCTCTGAGAATCATTTCCAAGCTGGATTATTCATTTTCCTTTCCAGAGCCACCCTTACTATGCCGCATACTGATATAAGTGCTTTATAAATTAGTCCATGTAGTTGTCCCAGTATTCCTATGAGATACATACTACCAATACCCACATTTTATATTTTACAGAGAAGGAAACTGAAGCACATAGCTGTTAGGTAACTAGCCCAGGCCACACAGCATTTAAATGGTTAAAAAAGAAAAAAAAATTCTGACCTCTGTGCCTTTCATCATGATGACTGAATCCTTCCCCTCCCTCTCTGCTTGTTTTGGTCCCTATCACCTTTGAAGATGCTTAAGTACCTCCTTTTTAATGGAATTATCTGCAATCAGTGCAGGCAGTATTCTTTTCTACTTTTTTACTCTCACTGCAGCTGGAATTGCTACCACATAGTTATTCCTCATTCTCCAATTTGATTAACCTCTTATGATCAAGGATCATCCTTTAGGATTTGTCTGTCTTCACCATGTGACATAGAGTGGTGTTCAGACTATAGTGATAAAGCTAGATGCTCAGTAAATATTTGTGCAGTGCCTGTTAGACACATAAAAGTCTTTCAAGGGATTTTTATTTCAGTGTTAATTGCTCAGAACCAAGAAAATATGTGTACCTTAAATTCTCTAAGTAAAACAGGGATGAAATAAATGTGTCTAATGTTGGTGATCGTCATATGCTTAGAGAATTGGCTTGTTAAGAAATACAGAATGATCAGGGTTTTTATTTGGATCAAAGAGTAATTTTAATTGTACCTTGAAATGATTAAGTAGTTGGATGGCAGCAATCCAAACCACGGTGAATGTCTTCTGTATAAAATGTACCAGAGCAGTTCTTAGGTCCCCTGGAGGAGTTAAGTGCACTGAGAAATGCTTTTTAAGCAACAGGACTTATTCAATAATAAAGAGATAACAGGTGTTTACTTGTTCTGTTAAGAACACAGTTCTCGGCCCCTCTCGTTCAGGTGATCTGTCCTGCCCCATAGTCGCCCTCGTCCGTTGTCATCTCTGTGGAGAACACAGCTCTCAGTGTAGTCTTCCCACAGAAACAGTGTAACCTTCTGTCATCACAGGCCGCTCATCATCGCGTAGTTGTGCAACTGACTTATGCCGTCAGGTTTAAAGTAATGAGAATGTGTGTGTTCCCAGTAATATCTGAGGTAGCAGAGAGCTAGCTGTCTTTAATATTACTTTTCAGGTGACTGCAGAATGTAGCCCTTTTAGTTCTCCGATGGAAGTCTGCAGTCAAAAAGAATGCAGGACTTTATTTCCAACACTGTATAATTTTTACTAGTTCTGGGCCTGACTTTTTACATATGATTTGATTTCAGATGGCTCTGGCACAGATTTTCTTGCCTGAGGAGGCAAGGCAGAGAGAGGTTGGAAGTGGAGGTAGATAGTACGTCCACATTCATTCCATGAATGTTATTTGGGGGTCTGCTATTTGACAAGCACTGTGATTAACAAGAGGGATGGTGAGGGAAAGACAATTAAACAGAACACATGATAATGTGATAAGGGCTATGAAGAAAACAAATGCGGTGTGGTAACTGATGGGCAGACTTAGGGCCCTCCCCTCGGAGGAGACATTAAACTGAAGACCGAAGGCTCGTGGCACTGCCTGAAGAGAAGAGTAAGGGAGTGAGGCCACAGACTCAGGGAAGCTGGCAAAGTATGGACACCTTTGTTAAAGGTTGATTGGTACTAGAAATCGAAGTTATAAATCAATTCCTATGGCTCTTGCTATTAATATGTCTCAGGTTCACTGCCCAGCTCCTTAAAAATCAAAACAAATTCCCATTGAGTAGTTACAACTTAAAAGTCTGACCACTTTGATATTACAAATTCAGGATATCAGGGTATTTTATTTAATGTTTCCTTAAAACCAGTGTCTTAATGTCACCCTATTTGAACTTCAGGGGTAAATGACTAGAAAGGAAGTACCTGGAAAAGCTATCAGAATTTTTCTGCTATATGTAACAGAAGACTCAACTACCAGTAGATTAAGTGCATGGGGTTTATTGATTTACATTACACATAATAAGTAGGGGATCAGGCAGTTCCATGGAAGGTTAATACAGTGTCCCCAGAACAGTGAGGGACCCAGGGTCGTCTTTCCAAGCGATCATCATTGGCATGCTGTGTGTTCTCCCTTCACGGTCACACAGCGGATGCTGCGGTTTCAAGCATCACATCTTTGACATAGTGGTAGCCAGTGAAAGAGGCACATTCCTTCTTGTGTTTCTTTTTAGAGATGGGGGATTTTTAGCGAGAGCGCTGTACCCTCTCACTCCTGCTGCCATTCCCCCAACCTCGCTGGCCAGAGCTCCACCACATGGGTCCGGCCAAACTAGTCACTGTCCAGGGCACTGAGAGCACTCAGACTGACTTAGGCCAGTCATCCCTGAGTTTGGGGAGACATAGGGGTTACCTTTTCTAAGCACATTGAAGGGTGAAAACCCAATAAAATCAGGGGAAGATCAGCAAGGAAACAAAGGGAAGTGGACAGGAGAGAACGGCTGCTGGGCAGGTCGGGCGCAGCACCTCGGGAGTCCCTGGTGCAGGCATCCCCCGCTTTTCCAAAGTTTGCATCATGCACTTCGCATTTCCGAAAGACCTATGTCGGTGCCTGTTTTCCCTGGCCCAGAGAAATCTGAAGACTCACTTTTAGGAGAAAATATGAAAAGTGAAAGTGTTCGGCATTGTTTACACAAGGCCTTACAGAGGCAGTGTGCCCCAAGCAGCGAGAGGGGCCCCACCCAGCTGCTTCCCAGGAGCCACACTCAGCATCAAGCCCCCGCCTTCGGACTGTGTCCATGCGCATCCCTGCCTTATCTTGATTTATTTTGTGTAACTGTGAGCAAAATGTTTCCTCCAGTGTCCAGAAAGTCCAAGAGAGCTCATAAGGGTGTTACACTTAGTGTAAAACTGGACGTAATTAAGCACATTTGGTGTAATTGGGTGGGTCATTTGGGGGGTATGGGAAGGCTCAAAAAGAATGGTAATTGCTTCGTTACTCTATGCCGTTTCAGTTTAGAAAAGCTTTTGCAGGAACACTCCACTTCTGGATGAGGGAGAAACCTGTGTTACTGACAAGGGCTGGGTGGAGAGCTGTTAACGATGCTCATATTCTCTACTGCATACTTAGCGATCGTCTTATTCCCAGCACTGTCGGGTGAAATGGAGAGAGGCAGAGGGTTTGGTGAACCTTGGCCTTACTGGTGCTTTCTCCAATACCAGTGACACAAAGCCAGGCACACCATGGCCTGACACAGTTACAGTAAAGCTTTTTAAAAGTTAGGTATGTCTTATAAAATATATAACAAAAATAAGTATATACAATGTATATATAGTTTAAAGGATAATGACATGACAGTCTTACCTGCTTTGAGTACCTTTGAAGCTCCCTATATGACCGTCCCCATTTGCATCTACTACTCTCCCCTGGAGGAGGGTGGGGGTGGAGGGGACACCACCACCCTGATTTCTGAGTTAACCATTTTCTTCTCTTTATAATTTACATATGTATGTTTCCTTCAGTTTGTTTCTCAAACTTTCCTATGTATCAGAATCATCTAGAGAGCTTGTTAAAGCAGATGCTGGGCCCTCACCCAGAGTTTCCGAGTCAGTAGGTGTGGGGTAGGGCCAGAACTCTGCATTTCCAACACTTTCAGGGGATGCTGGTGCAGGGACCTGAGAACCACTGCTTTACAAATGCCTGTTTATAAATGTACGTATTTTCTGTAATTTATTTAAGTTCATTACAGTTTCTAAATTCATTTTTGGTGATGTGAGTAGCTATGGGTCATTCGTTTTCACCATTGTATAGTATTCCATTTCTCCTTAAAAATATATACCACATATGATTATTGTTTCCCACAGCCTTGAGGGAAAAGGAAGAGGAATAGGAAGCACATTTCTTAAGGCACCAACAAAAGTTGATTCCAAACTCATCACGCTTCCAGCACCAGTGGCCCCTGGCTTCCACGGCTCAGGGCCTTCCATCCTTGGAAAGAAAGGATAAGAGCCCAGGCTCTCCTGGAGGTTTAGGAGACTTGGGGTGTACCAGGCAGAGCAAGACTCACACCTGTCAGGATCCTCCAGTATAAAATAGACCTTATCCTGGAACACTGACCTACCCTAATCAAATTAGAATAGAAGGGTATGTAACAAACTTAGTATTCACTTATAATGGGCTAAGTACTGTTGTAGAATAAATTATGAACAATCAGAAGGGCTGAATTTATGAAAGTGTGAATGAAAAATGTTGTCTTTCAAATCCTCTCAATAATCATATGTGGCATATATTTTTATACCTGTACATAAAAAAAAATTAAGAAACTTGCCCAAAGTCACAAACCTAATACAAGACAGAGTCAGATTTTAAACCTAGGTCTGATCACGAATCACATCGTGTTCTCATTTACACTGCTGCCTCCCTAGGGCTGAAATGCAGGCCTTCTCTATCCTTGGCGTTTATTTAAGCACTGAGGCACACTCCCGAGGTATACTGCCTTCCTCTTAACACTGGTTCCAATTAGTGTTACCTGGATATCGAAACTACCTTTCATGGTTCTTTCCATAATTAGTTGGAATAGATGTCCCACAAAAGAGTGGGAGGAGACCTGTTGACACATTGTACTCTTTGTTGGACTTGGATGTTTGACTTGGATTTATGTGCTTGACAACTGATTATACCTCCTTGTGCTTTTGTCCTTCAGAGGATTTCCAAAGAAGGCCAACAGAACTGCTAGAATTGCCTCTGATGAGGAGATCCAAGGCACAAAAGATGCAGTCATTCAAGACCTGGAACGGAAACTTCGCTTCAAGGAGGACCTCCTGAATAATGGCCAGCCGGTACTGCGAGAGGTCTGGGGCCTGAATCGGAACGTTAGCTCTCCCATCAGAGAGCTCTTCCCTCACTTCACTAACACTTAGGTCCCTAAGATTTAGCCTCAGAATTGATTTTATAACCCCCCAAATCTCAGCATTCCCCCCTTAGTGTTATGGCTTGAATCTGGGGAAAAGGGAGAGAGAGAACTGGCTTCCTTCTACTTGTCTCCCCCTTCATCATCTCCTCCTAGTCAGGCAGCCATTCCTGGAGTGAGGATAGCAAGTTGGAGTCGAAGGAAGGAAGAAGGGCTGATTTTCAGGTCCAGAGTAGAATAAACGGGGGATTTCGATGTTTTCCTTAATAGGAACAAATTCCTGGGAGGGTTGGAGAGGAAGGGAGAAGGTGCTCCCAATAGGTTTGTATCTACCCCGAAGCAGTGAATGAGGATTAAAGTACCAATAGGAGAATCGGGGTTCTATGACCAGTACTGCTTGTAGAAGTGCAAAAAAGATCTTTACTGAGGAAACCATTGCTGACGTCTAGTTCTATTCTACTAGGTGATTACTAGATACTGACTGGTTCAGTAATCTGAAAAGTAAAGCTTGTTTTACAGTCTTGTTTTAGTTTCTCAGTGCAAGATAGCTAAACTCGAGGACAAAATCATATTTCAAGGCTGCAGAATTGTAGAATAGATAATTCTGGTTATACACACACATACACACACATATGTATGTATATATATAATGTTTCCTCCATTGGACTTAAATGTTTCCTCATAATTTTTTTTCACTGTTTCTTATCACATGATAATATTTTGAGGCAGCAGTCACCAACCTTTGTAGCACCAGGGACCAGTGCTCCTATGAGAATCTAGTGCCTGATGATCTGAGGTGGAGCCGAGGCAGTGATGCTAGCGTGGGGGAGCAGCTACAAATACAGATTGTTCACTTGCCTGCCACTCACCTCCTGCTCTGTGGCCCAGTTCTTAAGAGGCCACAGTACTGGTGTGTGGGAGCGTGGGGACCCCTGTTTTAAGGAGACAGGAAAGCAAATCTAACAAATAAGGTTTCCTGGGGAAATTCCATAATAAAGCCTTTTATAGGAATTAGCACCAGAAAAATTTGGCTATTAAGTACAAGAGGAAAAGGGTCTCTTGGTATAAAATCTCCCTCTCAGACACCTTTTCAGAGTAGAAAGCTCTCTATGCTAATTATGTTTTCTAGGAATTTTAATTATTGAGCATTGATAAATAAATGTGAGAATAGACCATGTTTGATTGGAAAGGTGGGGAATAGAGGGAGGGGTGTTGAATGCTGATTTTAATTATTAGGGCATCCTAATTGGAGTTCAGGAAGATTAAAATTCTAATGAGATCTTTAGTTATTCATTTCACTGAGAATAGATATTTACAAAGGAAAAATATTTTCTCCCTGAAATAAGTGATTGCATATGTGCATGTACATACTCTGGAAGGTTTCCCTGGCTCTGTCAACTAAAGCCTTTGAGAGATTAAAACAAGTACTTATGGGAACTTTTTCAAGCCAGGTATAGAAAGGCATCTCTCCAGTTTTTTTTCCTTTTTGTTTTTTTATTCCTATGGACTAAGATTACCTTGGTTAGAATAAGACTTCTATAAACTAATAAGTTAGTATGGTATATTATGTATATTATATTCACACAGTATTTATATTTATCTGTTTAAACACTGAATTATATCTATATATAAGCATATATAAATATATAAATGCTTTTATATTTACATATTTCTATAAAAAATTTTATATGTAAATATAGTTTTTATATATTTTTAAAATATTTAACAGTGAATGGCATTCATAATAAATTTCATAGATTTCCACATTTGAGAATTTAAAAGGACAAGAAAAGTAAGGCTTCCCTTTTTGAGAAAATGGACCCCTCAACCTTTTCCTGATGTCGCATATCATTGTTACTTATTTTCAGCTTCTGTAGACAGGGCTTGTGTGTCCACATGGATTGGTGTTTAGAAACTGCTGTGAAGTAAATATGCCTTCTGATGGTAGCAGGTGCATTCTGGTGGAGGACTAAGTATCAAATTGTATTTTTACTCCACTCCTTCATTTGATGTTGATGCAGTTCTCCAGGAAAACATTGGGAAGGTTTTTAAGGGAGCAGGCATTTAAAACTCTTTGAAAATTGAACTCACTGATTTTTTAAGGGGCTTGAGAACATTAATTTAAATAACATAGTAGACTGAGGCACTTCAGGCCTACCTCCACCTCTTCTTGTCCTCTGCCCCTTTATTAAATGAAATAATTGGAACTTCAGCACTATTTGTCATTTGGCACTTGACTTGTTTCACTTCCCGGTTTCAGCTGGGACTGAAACCAGCAATTACTGGAAATTGTAAATTTACCCAACATATTTTTCTGATTAGAGAGTTTCCAATAGAATTTGTATCTATATTCAGACATTTGGAAGTTTATATGAAATTACTTCTGTACTCTTTTTTTAGATTCTCCCTTACTCATTATTCTCTATTTCAAATCAAACACTTGTTCGTAAAATGCCCCAATGGGGCAAGTGGTCTCTGAAATTTCCTCCCAGACCTATAATTTAAGACGTTTTAGAACCAACACTCAAGAGCAGGAATAAGCCCAATAGGCAGAACAAAAATGTTGGCATTTCTTTTAAATGAGAATGGCCTACCAAAAATGGTTTGGCCAAAGTGCTGGTGCTAGATGCAAAAACATTACCACTTATTTTGCCTGATGGTCAAGCAGTTTTCCTCTAAGTAGAATCATGGTTTGGGGCTATTAGCATTGGCAAGTATCTTCCATTGTCCTTTTGCTAGCTTAGCCATGTGCAGTCCTTCTCTGTAGATTATTATATTTGCCTATATCCACCTATGTTACACAATAGGCTAAGAAAATCCTATTAGAGGTGAGGCCCCCAAAGCACTGCCACTTGATCTAAATATTTATTAAGGGTAAGTATATGACATGTATTTTCTAGGTGGTTTCGGCCTTGTTGCTTATTTTATCACCTTAAATTTGTGCTACATCAGTTGGTGGCTCTCAAGATTAGTTATCCCTTTTCCCAACACTGGATCAGGCCACCAGGGCCAGAAGGGGAGGTGAGAGGCAGGACAACTGAAGCAAGAAACAGATTCCTTTCACATACCACGTATCTGGAGGAGAGAAAATAGTTACAGAAAACACCAAAATTCATTTGTTTTCTTTTCCATGAGTAAGTATATATTTGTGATTTTTCTAAATTGTATTTTTTGTGACTTTTTTCAGAGGTTAACATACGAAGAAAGAATGGCTCGTCGGCTACTAGGTGCTGACAGTGCAACTGTCTTTAATATTCAGGAGCCAGAAGAGGAAACAGCCAATCAGGTACTATGTTCCTCTGGACTTCTTAGAAAAATAAAAATTACTGTGTCTCCTCTCCCCATACCCTATATGGACACTCTTCTTGGGATCAATTTTGTGGAAAGTAGAGTGCAAGTCAAAGAAAAGCATTATTTTATTTCTATTTATTGAGCATATTCTATGTGTCAGACATTGTGTGAAATTACTGATAGAATTATTTCAGTCAGTGATATCTTCTTTTTACCTTATTGGTCAATTTATTCTCCTTTTAAGTATCTTTGGTTTTTTTCTGTCCTGAGCTTTAATGCAAAATAATTTTGCATGGAGAAACTGTCTTCCCTGACATTTTTTAAAATAGCTAGTGACTATTTCCAGTTATATTCTTAATATCTAGTCAAAGTAAATATCTATGTGCAGAAAATACTGTCTTTATTTTCCTTCACTTATATGCTATTTCTGTTTCCCTCTAACACCAAAAAAGTCACTTCGGGGATTTGATGTCAGCTGTCTTTTAATTGCA
This sequence comes from Macroglossus sobrinus, assembly GCA_004027375.1. Lineage (NCBI taxonomy): Eukaryota > Metazoa > Chordata > Mammalia > Chiroptera > Pteropodidae > Macroglossus > Macroglossus sobrinus. The sequence continues at coordinate 27,624 of PVKZ01000309.1, read as the reverse complement.
ACTGCTTCTGTTTGGAATTTCCAGATGTAGTCTCCATATTCAAAAGCTTTTCAAAACAAGTTTAAAGAATCAAGTAAACGCTTTCTCATGTCTACTGAGATGTGGATCTGCCTTCAATATCTGAAATTTTTTCTGTGTTAAATATAGCTACCACAAATACTTAGAGAAAACTTGAAATCCTACTAGATTTTTACCATTTCTGTTATTAGTCTTCACTTCTCTTTTTCTACCATTACAGGAAATTGGGTCTCCTCATGCTTCTGTAGGGAGTCTTCTGGATGGTCAAAAGGTTAAGCTTTTCACCTTTCTTTTCTTTTCAGTCTTTTCACTGTTATCTGTTTTCTTATGTTCTTCCTAGTTAACCTGTGTATCTATATCTTTACTGCCACATATGAATTATAAATACTAATTAGACAGTGTCTAATTTCATTTAACATCAGATGAACAAAATTATTGCAATGTGATTTTTTACAAACTTGAATTTGATTGTCATTAGTGGATACTCTGAACTTTAAATTGTGAAAAGTTTCTTACTGTTATACCTTTCTAGGGAAAAAGTGCTATTTGTAAACATTAATTTGATAGTAATTAGACAAAACAAAACGTATTTTTTGCAGTTTTATTCACAGTATTCTATTTTTTCCCTTAAGCCAACAGATTTTTTTAAAGACCAATTCTTTAAGAGAAAGCCTAGTTAAAACAATCTTCAATATAAGTAGAAGATATTTTATAGTGGGCTATCTTGTCTTAATTATACTTTGTAAGCCAGCGCCTATAGGATCAATCTTAATCACCACAGGATAATGACGAGGTCTTTGCTTTTGTTTTTCTAATCAACATTTCCACTGGACTGTCAATCCTGTTTTTCTTTCAAAGAGGGTGGAAAATTGTTCTTAATAGCTGCAGAGGCTATGTGACTGAGGATTGTTTTGAGTGAAAAGAACAACAACAACAAAAACCTTGGTACTATTTTTTTCCATTGTTTCACAAAATGCAATGTAATATTGCAGCTGCTTGCCACATGTACTATTATTATCCTTCCAGAGAAATGCACCACCCTGCATCAGCTTTTACCCTCCAGAGAAGAAAGTCTTCCATCATGCTTTTATTTTTATGACTAGTTCAGGAATATATTGCCATTGCTTTTTTTACTCACTGCTCCTGTTCCCCCTTCCTCCCCCCACCTCAAGACAAGAGAAAGAAATTCATCTTCATAGTTTTTCAGGGAGGTTTTGTCAATGAAGACCATTTGAAATATGTACTTCCAGATGTTTTTTGTTTCATATGGAATTGAATTTGGCTCAATTTGTTTTTAAGTTCAGTGGTAAAAATATTCTTAGTGCCTTCTTGGAGATGGGATAAGACTTGTGACACACTGTAACACATGGATAGAGGTTGTTAACATGACTTTGCTCTGTTTAATACAGGAATACAAAGTCTCCAGCTGTGAACAGAGACTCATCAGTGAAATAGAATACAGGCTAGAAAGGTCTCCTGTGGATGAATCAGGTGATGAAGTTCAGTATGGGGACGTGCCTGTGGAAAACGGAGTGGCACCATTCTTTGAGATGAAGCTGAAACATTACAAAATCTTTGAGGGAATGCCTGTAACTTTCACATGCAGAGTGACTGGGAATCCAAAGCCAAAGGTGAGCTGAAAACAAGACATTTTTTAAGACTCATTTTCTGAGGAAGAGTTTAGCTTCCAAAATCTATCATGTGTGGTAGAAGGAAGACATACAGACTACCCTCCTCAATACCTACAATATCAAATGTCTGAAGTACTTACTGTAAGTTCAGGGCCACCTACAGGAGGCATTGGAAACAGATAAGGGTGGAAACAGGTGGAATTTGAATTTGAGAAGAGTATAATAAATAATTGACTTTTCATACACCTGAATCATTTACTCATCAGTATTAACTTTACCAGTGTGAGAGAGCTAGCTGGCGAGTGGCAAGGCTTGAACATGAATCCCGTGCTCTGTACCACATAGAAAAGTATGCTTGCCACTGACAGGAAAAACGTCGGATCTTCAGTCTGCAAAACCGAGACTTCCTGCATTTACAGAGGGCGGTGGGGTGAGGTGGGGGTGGGAATACTGCTGAAAAAGGATAATCAAAGGAGCATTTGAGACTGAAGAGGAGCAGGCTGACCTGCTGGGCACACTCTCCCTACAGATACGCAGAAACGCTGCTAGAGTTTCCCCATTTTTAAAGGGAGACGGCAGTGACCTCTCACCAGCCCAGCAGAGCAGTGAAGGATGCAAAAGACACCCACGAGAGATTGAGACTTCAGATTTACACTAGCACATGATATGGAGCCAAAAGCTGAGAAATTCATAGGAAATTTAGTCCAGGATGATTAAAATCATCTTTAGGTTTCTGGTAGAAGCAAACAAAAATTGCCCAATAGGACACTCTCACAGTTTGGAAAACTGAGTTCCCAGTGCAAACTTGCAAACCATTATGAGGAAATAAACAGTGAGGACAGTTAATGGCACAAGAAACAGGGAAATAAAAGCCCAGGTATCACACAATAATGAACAATCTTAAGGAGACTTTACAATAACTATATTAGAATGATTGAATTTTTAAAGGAATAGAAATTTTAATGAAATAACAAGATAGTACCAAAGACAAGGCAAATTTGTAAAATGAGCATACAGAAATGAAAGAGATACTCACTGAAATTAAAAAGCTTAAGTGGTATGAAAGAGCTGAAATGAGAATCAGATGGAACGAGGAAAGGGACATGCCGTCAACTGAAACTTCCGTGTTTATGCTGCTGTTCCTGTATCATTCTGTCTTTTCAGTAAGGTGAGTTTGACCATCATAATCTTTCCCTAAAACTGAATTCCAGGCCCATGGTCAGGGAAACATAAGGCAAAGAGAACAGACTTAAATTTTCAAACCCATATCCACCTCCTAATAAAATGAGACTTTTTAAAGAAAGTTGTTAGAGAAAACCTCTTTATTATATTCTTGACATAATTCGGATAATTGCTGTATTCACAAACATGGCACCAAATGCATGTTATTAAAAATAAATTTGTAGCTTATGAATGAAACTCAGCAAGAAATTATATCTTGAACTTCCAAAATAGTCACAAAAAAAGATCTCATATTATTTTTAAACCATACTCAAAGGCTTAATTAAAGTCATTGATGAAATCCTAATATTATTGATTCCTGTCCTTAGAGCATATAATGCTCACTTGAAGATGGGCTGTTGTTCTTACTATAACTATTTTTTTCCACTACAAATTTAAATGTTTCATAGCTTTAAGAGGCTTAATTTTCTTATAATTTTTCATTAGATTTTCTTCATCTTTCCTTTTCTCTTCCATTCTCTCCTTTTCTCATTGCCATTCTTTTTCTTCCCTCCTGGATTTACTGAAGAATTTTTTCTTCTGCATATGTTATATAAATTATATTGAGATTATTCAAGTATGGAACATCCATTTTTTAAAAAAATATATCCCTTTAGATTGTTTTTAAAAAAATTTTTTCTGCATCTTAAATGCTTGTTCTGAGAAAACTGAAAAGAATTTTAAATTAACTGTTTTAATTTCTTGTACACTCCTCTTCCCTTTCCATTAGCAGTCTTGTAAAATTTGGAACTCTCAATTCTCATTTGAAAGTTGCTTTCCAAGTGTAATGGAGGTAAAAAATAGATAGGATAAAGAAAAAAATAATTCTGAAAAACTAGCATAGTAGCAGGATGCAAAAGGAAAAAACTGTAAACTAACTATATAGCTTCTGTGTTCTATCAGAAATCATTACACCACTAAGAAGAATATAGTAATTATCAAATATCATGCTTTATATAATTTAATTTTTTAGAATTAAAAGTTATTAGTCTAGTTGATTAATTTTTAGGTTCAGGAGATTAATATAGTTTCTGTAAATTTGAAGCTAATAGAAAAATAGGGTTTGGAATAGTTACAGCAGTCAGACCCTGATTATTCATGTGCTTACTTAGTGCAGTATGTTTCAGGCCTTTTCCTACCTTAAAAATGGGCATTTTTCAGATTCAAAGGCTTTGACAGTTTAATTTGAATGCCAGTTGTAGTCTCAATTTGCATACTGCTTTATATCAAGGAAAAAGTTCATTTTAAAAGCTGAAGGCTCTAAAGTAGGTTTCTTATGTTAGAGATCAGTTAGGAATGCTTTTGGTTGCAAGGAAGAAAACTGACAACAAAGAAGTTGCAGCTTAAAAACTGGGTGATTTATTTTCTTTGCTAATGGTTAAGTCTGGAGGTGGGCCGATGCAGGCATCAGCATCTCAAATCATTTTACGGCTGCGGGTACTGCAATTCATCATATGGCCCTATCTTTCAACTGTGCAGTTCACAAACTAAATAAAAAATAATACTAGATCTTGAAAGATCCATGGAACAGTGATTTTGTATAACGGTGAGGGAAAGAAGGAGGACCTATAGAAGAGGTAATTTAACTATTAAAATTTTTTTTTATTTAATCAAGATTCCTTTTTACTTTATTTTTCATATTTAATTTTCTATTCAAGTTAAAATATTATTTGAAAATTATTATATATGTAAATACTATTGTGTTTTCTTTAACATAGTGGGAAGAGCTGACAGACTTTCTACCTGATCATTTGTTCCTTGATCCAGAATTAAAGCAGTAGAGTTCTACCTGCCACCAACCCCTAACTCTTGCTTCCTTCCTGACCATTCTGTTTGCCTACACAATTCAGCAGAATGATTAGAGTTCTGGGTCTGTTTTTGTTTTCTAAAATAACTTTATAACCTTCACTTTCCAAGTAATACATTTTAATTCAGTTCATTTGAAAATAGAATCAAAAAGAAAAATATCTATAATGTCACCTCAGAAATAATTACTGTCAACATTCAGTGTCGATCTCTCCATGTAAATAACATGTGAATTTAAATAAATATTTTTAAAAGATATACTAAACTTGTTTGTTACTTTTTAACTCAAAAATCAATTTCCTATTCAGTTGTCCTGTTTAACATTTAACATGAAAATTCAGCTCTGCAGACCACACAATTATTTATTAATCCCTCAAATAGAGTAGTACTATATACACATCCTTAATTTTTAATCTTTGTTTCCTTTCACAGATCTACTGGTTTAAAGATGGAAAGCAGATCTCTCCAAAGAATGATCACTACACCATTCAAAGAGATCTTAATGGGACCTGCTCTCTCCATACCACGGCTTCCACCCTAGACGATGATGGGAATTACACGATTATGGCTGCAAACCCTCAGGTAAAGAAGGGGATAGGTCTTGCTTCAGCTCTGTGTACTGTTGACCCTTGTGCACTGCATGTGTCCATTTATATATGGGTTTTTTCCATAAATACTGTAAATGTATTTTCTCTTCCTTACAATTTTCTTAATCTCTAGCTTACTTTATTGAAAGAACAATAGTATATAATACATAAAATATGTTAATTGTTTATGTCATATGAAGATTTTCTACTGTATGTGGGGGGTGAGGAGTCAGCACCTCTATTCAAGGGTCAGCTGTACAGTGTTTAGAGGCATTTATTTGGACAGAGTAATTGTTTAAAAGGTAGAATCTTACTTCTATGACTTGAAACTATTTTCTTTGTTTCTACATCTATCTGGGGTTTAGAGGGTAGAAAACTTCATTTCATGAGTATTTATTCCATCTGGTGTTTTTTATATGAATAGTTCAGATGCAGATGTGCCTTTTTCCCACAAATATTGAGGGCTTAATATGTACACCTATTATGTAGATGATGGGGTTGCAGTGGTGGAGAGGACAAAGTCCTGAGACATTAAAATAAGCCAGTAAACAAAATAAAAATAAATTAATATCATTGATAGGAGTAAGTCTATGAAGGAGAAAAGGATAATGAGTTCTGTATATATGCTGTAGTACGGGAAAAAAGTACAATATTTAAAAGAAATGTATATATACTTAATTCAGTGGAATTGAAATAATGTCGACAAATTATAATTTTGATAGTGCCCATATATTGCAATCCCCTCTAATGTGCAGTTTTGCTTTCCATGGTATCAGTTACAAGTGGTCATCCACAGTCCAGAAGCATTAAATGGAAAATTCCAGAAATTAACAATTCACAACTTTTAAATTATGTGACGTTCTAAGTAACATCATGAAATCTTGGGCCCTCCTGCCCAGGATATGAATCATCCCTTTATACAGGCGGTATGTACCATACAATAAGATACTTTGAAAGAGAGAGAAAACATTCACATAAATATTATTATAGTGTATTGTTGTGATTATTCTATTATTGTTGCTTATCTCTTACTGTGCCTAATTTTTAATTAAACTTTATCACAGGTAGGTATATAAAGGAAAAAAAAACATCCTCTATGTAGTATTTGGTATTATCTGAGGTTTCAGGCATCCACTGGGGTTCTGGGAACATATCCCCTTCAGATAAGGGGTGGGGGACTACTGTGTAGCATTCAGGATTTCTCTTGTTTTTCCCCTTATATTTAGGGTCAAAAAAAATCAATTTAATACTGCCTAGTATCATGTTCCCATTTCAAGACTACAAATTATTTTTCATTTAGTATCTTGTATATTTTAGGCACTACGCTGGGTATAGGGGACACAATGAAAAGTGGTTTTGTGCCTTTAGATTACTATGTGACAAGAGAATTTCACAAAGTCTGCAAAAGTTTTCTAAATAACGTTTTTTTAAAAGAAAGCTAAAATTAATAATTTTATTATAAAACTAATGAAGATTGTCCTGAAGTCATCTTTTTAAAATCTCTGATCTATTTATATCATTCCATATTTCATTGTTTCTTTTGAAGGAAATATTAAGTGTTAGAAAATGATACAAATATTTTTTGCAAAGCTTTCTAACTTTTGAAAGTTCGTACAATGTTCATCCTATCCTAATAGTACATTGTGTATAGATATATTTCTGCAATAATATAAAGATTAGGATGAAACTCAAATTATCCACAAATCAGGTTGTGATTGAGCACAGAAGACACCACTGTCAGCAGTTTCCATGTTAATAATGTGCCTTCTTGAGGGTCTGATTTTTCAGTGAATACATTATTATCACCTTGAAAAATAGTCAAAATCACTGCCTTCACTAAAAAGTTATACCAAGCAAGAACCCAAATAAGCATTAAAATGTATTTAAGGGAACTGTTTTTTCTTACAATATTTTCTTTGTTTCCTTAACTATTAGCTAATTGCAATTTTCAGTTTTTTGCCTACAAAAAAAAAAAAAACAGTGGCGAACTCAACAGAATCCAAAATTTTTCTTCACGCTGGGTTCTTTATTCCTTTCCCCTAGAAAGGCTGGGCTGCATCATGGAGACAGGATTAACTGTGCCAGTACTGGGATCTTAACACATGCCAGTACTGGGATTCTATTGATTTCGAGGTATTTCTCTTTGGAAAAAGTTTTAAATTGTTCTAGAGTAAGCAATTTTATAGAACAAAAATGTAAAACTGTGATTAGGAGTCTGCTTCTAGTCTTTATATTATACTAATGTATTTTCACATGTGGAAAAGTTCTAATGGGGGAAGGTGTCACTGTTCGTGGCTAGTGGCAGTGAGCAGAGTTGAGACAGCGGACCAGCCTTAAGGGTTAGTGGTCTCTGACCATTTTAACTACTTACTAGCTGTGATGAAGTCACTAGATAAAGAAAGGCTGCTGAAGATCCCCTCTGTAAACAAAGAAAAGGAGGAAGGGATAGAAATCAAAGGAAAGAAATGGCACAACACAGACTGAATTGTAGAGCAGTATTGTTACTGAAAAGCCTAGAAGGTGTAGTTCAAGGGGTAAGAGCATGGACTTTGGCTTCAGGCAGATCTGAATTGAGACTCTGGCTCTGCCACTCACAACCTGTGTGACCTTTAACAAGTCACTTAACCTCTGTTCCTGTTTCCTCATCTATGCAATGAGAGTAATATTGATTTAAATAATAAATGTAAAGCACTCAGTTAATCTGGCACATAACATGCTTTCAGCAAATGCTAGTTACTGACATTATTTTCATACAAAGACACTGATAGCCCTGTTTTAGAGCAGCAGCCCAAAGAGTTGGCAGAAGCCTGTGGAATCAGGACGTAAAGGATCAGTTCTGTTTCTAGGTGTTCCGCTCCCACAGTACTGTTAGAATTGCTACCCAGCAAGTTGCTAGTGTGTGGTCTTCTGACCTACCACCCCCATGGGAAACGAGTTAGGCAGCAGATGTGGCTGTGCCACAACTGCCACAGCTGCGGGCTTGGGTGGAGGGAGCTGTGAGCTGGAGAACAGGTCACACCCACAGCACAGCTGACAGGAGCCACACATGAAGCTGGGAAGCTACTCTCTGCTTCCAGCACACTCGGGGCCAAGAGGAGGCCCAAAAGAGATGTCACTGCTCTCATTCAAGGCCCTAGTGCACCAAATCCCAAGTCCGCCCCATGGCTAACCCTCCCTGGGAAGAGAAGACAAAGAAGTGAGAAGTGGACCAGTTTACATCGGGTCCCAAAAGCAGAGCCCTTCTAACAAAATATCCCCTTTCACCTGTGGTCGAAACAAACAGTTCCTAGAACCCCGGAGGTCACAGGAACCAGAGCAGTTCCTAATGTCTGGAATTCCGACTGTCTCTCAAGGTTAATTGATCCACCTAATATTCTAATTAAACAGGGTGGGACTAAAAGTGTCCTTTTTTTTACCTGAATGACCAAAGGCAGGTACAGGAGGGGAAGCTCAGGATGAAAATCTCAAGAAATACTAAAAGTGGGCGTAGGGGCTCATTGAAATTATTGTGCGAAAATTTTTATATACATGGCACTTGATAGTAGTTGTTCCAAGTTTCTGAGCAGTTTACCTGGATGATTTTAAGAGTAAAACTCCTTTTCTATCTTGGGGTCTTTAGTAGCAGGTATGTCCAAATATGCCAGATGTAGGTTATGAGTTGTCACCTAGAAATAGGATTGAACTTCCTTACCCATTATAAAAACAAAGTAGTATTTAAACCATGACAAGTCGCATACCATTTTTCTACCTAACATTTTGGCATGTTATCATTTGTTGCTGTAGGAATACTGCAATAGAAATGTTAAACAGTGTCATAATCTCAACTTTATAACATCTGTTATTACATACTTAATTATTTCGCCATTCTTGTAATTCATAAATTAAGACAATGATTTAAAAGAAGCACGATTAGCAGGCACTGAAAAAAGTTTTCAAAAGTAAAAACTAAATTCTTCAAGATATATTAGTCCCAAAAGCATAACGTTGTCAACAGAAAACTGACGCTGACCCCCCACTTCCTTGATGCTCTTTGTTTACCCTGAAATTTTTTCACATTTTAAAAAAGGTTTGAAAGGAAGACCACTACGCCTATTTTTTCTGGTACACTGTAGCCTCCATGATGTGAATGACCAAGGGAAAAAGAAAAAGGCTGGAGTGGAAAGATTGGTTCAGTAATGAAACACAGACAGCAGAGCTTTCCTGAGCAGTGGAAAATAATTACAGAAAGCAGCCAAAAGAAAGGGTGAGAACCAAAGAAAGAGGAAAACACTAACGTTCAGCAGAATATTTTATAGAATATTTTTCCACCTGGGTTAATCTTTGGGGAATAAGAAACACGTTAGTTATTGTTGACGGCATCCAAATTCAGCTTGGGATAGAACACATAGCTCTAAACATACACAAGACTGTGAATCATGCTCAGTGTATGCTGCGCAGGCAATTCTTAAGAGACCAAGGCAATCACATAGTTTAGAGAAATAATGAGTGATTGTGCAGTGTTACACCAAACATAATGCCAAAATGATGATCACAAATACAATTTATTTTAGACTGTAATCCTATCTTTAAGACATAACTAAATCTAAACATGAATGTTTTACTTTGTTTTGTTGTGTTGCTAAGTTACTCTGTATTATAGCACTTGGATTGTGGAATGGCTGTTTTGCAGTTTGATTTGCTCTCAAAATACATTATATATACAAGTGGCAGTCTTTTATAAAGATCTGTGTGCCACAAGTTAAATTTCATAAACTAGGAAATATAAATGTTATTTCCATACTATATAAATAACTGGCCTTGTATGAGGCATCAAATAATCTTTATAAGTTGGATGTTTAATACAGTCACTTTAAGAATTCAAACTTATTATTTGTACTATAGCTTTAAATTCTGTGGATTTGTTTGGAATAGAAGAGTAACACACAGCTGAGTTAAATTTAAAGTTAGTTTGTTGACTGTGTTTTGTTTTAGCATTTAAGTTTGCCTGGCTCATTTCAAGCTTCACTTTAAACATTCACTTCCATTATTCATGTGTTAATAATAAAGCAGACAGAAATGAGAAAGTTAACAGTAAATGCAATAGCATTAATGTGCACCAGAGCCTACTAATTATTATGATTACTAGGGTTAATTGGCACATTATCATGATTAACATTATTTAATTTTCATTTTGTATGATCTTCATCATAAACAAAATGTTCAAACTTAAAAACCTGAACTTTCAATTGTGCACATTGGAGGCATTTTTTAAAAAAAATGCTTCTCTGAATTCTGGATTTTTTTTTTCCAAATGAAAATGTCGGAATTATACAACTTGTTAGTTTGGATGGTTTTTAAATGCTCCTGGTCATTTACTGATCAGGCTTCAAAAAGAATCATGGGTCTTATATGGTCATTTGTTGAAATATCTACTAGGATGCCTCTGTTGGGTAATTTTATATGCTCTTGGTCATTTGCTGATTAGTCAGTAACACTATAAAACTAATAATTCTGCCTTTCAAGGATCGTACCTTTCCCCTTTATGTTCAGAAGTAAAAGATTATGTAGGACTAAAAAGGTAGTGAATGGTTAACATAGTCCTTCTCCTTAAATGTTGGGAGTTAAAAGAAATATCTGTGGCAATACCATGTATATGGTTCTAAGCAGTAGCAGTGAAAATCTTGAAAACATTGTAGTAATGTGTCATCTTTAAGAGCAGTATGCCAACCTTTTTATTTCTTTTTGGAGAGCGAAAAAGAGGCATGGTTTATACTAAGCTTAGTCAGAGGGTTAGAGCTGAATAAGATATTTTTCATCTCATACCTCAAATACAGCCATCGTCTAAACATCTTGAATATACCTGTGTGCCTTTCAAGCACTAGCATAAGTTAAAAAGGTTGATCTACTCTCCACATGTTCTGTCTTCTGTGCTAAGAGTATTTTACATCCTGATACAAAAAAAGGAAAAAGGGAGGGAGCTAGCGAGCGAGCGATCAAATTCCATTACATGTAGGAAAAAATTGTGTTTAAACAATTCTAAGGCACACTTCATATTTATTAGGTTGCTATAATTATATCCATATTCAGTGCTATAAAAATTTTAACATTTTGAGCATTTACTATGTACAGAAAACACAATACCAAGTATTTTATGCCTATTAACTCATTTAATCTTCTTAACCCAATGTGGAATTAAATATATGGTTCTCTTTTACAAATAAGAAACAGGTGGTTAAGTTAGCTGCCTGAAGTCACTCAACTATCAAGGACAGAACTGGTTTACAAACCCAGACTGATGCCAGAACTAGGGAGTATCATACAAAGGTGTCTGCAGTTCATCCCAGCATAAAGAGCACTGAGGGGCAGGAAAAATAAGCAACAGTTGTAGTACTGATTAGACTTAAGGAATTCTAGCTTGAGATTGAAGAGCAGCCTTCCTTTGTATTTGCAGTCAAAATAAAGTTTACCACTGACTCCCATTTTCATTCCAAGTTGCCAATACAGAGATGTCACAGAAGCAAGACGTGTTCTGTGTGTTCTGAAGAACTGCTTTCTGAGTTAGAACAGAGTGGGTTGGGATGAGGGAGAGGACACGAGTGGAGGAAACATAGAGGAAAACATCCCACAGCAGCATTCAGGGAAGGGCAGGAATCCAGGCAGTGGGGCTTTCAGGGGGGATCTGCCCAAAGACTGAACTTCTTGAGTGCCGTAACCACCCTGAAAAGGTAAAGACATGTAGGGATGTAATACAGATAGAAGAATTAGGAATTACTACATACAAAGAGGTAGTTGTAAAGAAACACTCTCAAGTAGTCTTACACCAATAGATATGTAACTTCCTCTAGCATTCACAGTATGTGCTATTGAGATAACAGTTAAAACACTGCCTATCTTGAAAATTTCCAAGGAGACATGAAATATAACATTATGAAGGGGAATTATTTCTAACTTAATATATATGGAATATGGCTTCGTTACTATTTGCTTTGCTGCTTCAATAAACAATTTTAATTTGGATAGATTTTTCCTTGTGGTAGAAAATCCATAGGATCCATAGGGAAATTAATATTAACTAATCAATCACTTATGTGATTAGAAAAAGATATAAGTTAAATCTTTAACCTTGAATTTGGGGAAACAGATATTGGTTGCTTAAAAAAATTCCCTAACCTGAATTTGAGTCTTGACTTTCCAAAAACTTTGGGCAAATCACTGAATTTGTTCAAGCCTTTGTTTCTTCTTCTGCAAAAGCTATTTCTGTCTCACAAGAATCTTGTAAAGATTAAATGATCTAACCTAAGATGATCTTATAAATATCAAATGATATAGCAGTCCCCCATTATATGCAAGGTATATGTTCCAAGACCCCCAATGGATGCCTGAAGCCTCAGAGAGTACCAAACATTCATACTCATGGTAAAGAGGTTAAAAACAACTACTAACAAAATAGAACAATTATAACTATGTATGTACTATAAGTTATATGACTGTGATCTCAAAATCTTACTGCATTGTATGTACACTGTGAAAACACTGGACAAGGGGATGGATGATTCATATGCCAGGTAGGATGGAGCAAGACAGCATGAGATTTCATCATGCTACTCAGAGCACAATTTAAAACTTTAATATTGTTTACTTTTGGAATTTTCCATTTAATATTTTTGGACCACTGTTGATCGCACGTAACTGAAATTGCAGAAAGTGAAACTGCAGATTAGGGGGACTGCTGTTTTTGATGTCACAAATTATTAAATTCACCATTGCTGGTATTGTGTTACTATGGGTCTGAGACATTATATATGCATGGAGCTGATTTAGTATAGAAAACATAGTTTTCTATACTCATTATACTCTCCTTGTCATCCCTATTCATATTTCTTACATGATGCCCATTTTATCATGCTGGCATCTCTTTTTAATATGTGGTTTTTGGAAGGGATACCACAAAGATTTAATAAATATATTGCTGAAAAGATCTGACAGAAAACTAAAATCATCTAGTTTGAGTAAAGATTTAATTACAACCAGCAGCTATTTATCCTTGAAACTGAGATCACCACAATACAGTAATGTCCTGATGCTATATTTTACGACTCAGCTTCACCTGATAGGGAGACTTGAGCAGATTACACATCATTCACTGAGGATTGTCATTTTTAAATACTATCCTAGATAAAACAGTAAAGGTTTTTTTAATACAGAGAAAGTACGTTTCTGAGAGAGATTGGTGTCATTACTGATAAGGCACATTGGTTTGTTAATGTCTTATAAAGAACAGGAAAATAAACTTTGCTTAATGGTTAGTTGTTTTACATAGCAAGTAAGTTCTTTTCCTGATGTCCCTGACAGGGCCGCATCAGTTGTACTGGACGGCTAATGGTACAAGCTGTCAACCAAAGAGGTCGCAGTCCCCGCTCTCCTTCAGGCCATCCTCATGTCAGAAGGTATCTCAGATGTTCTTTCTCATAGGTGTTACTATTATTACTGTAATTCAGTACTATTAGAATCATAGTATGACCATAAAAGTGAACACAGTTTGAAGACAGAATGTGAATATAATCTTAAAGTGTGTACAATATATGGCTCCTTAATTACTGTGCTCCTTTGCAATTCAGAAAGCGGAAGGGAGCAAACATTTACTAACATGTGCTAAGCCTGTTCAGATAGATATACTACCTCAACTTTGTTAAATAGGGCCCAATTTATACTTGAAGAAATCAAGACTCACAAATGTTCAAAACCAAACTCATCTAACCAAGAGCTATATGGATTAACCATTATAAACTACTGCCATGAGATTTCTTAAAATCAGTTAGTCTGCTAATGTTCATTTTTTACTTAATTCAAAACAGTTTATTTTAGACCATAATATCTGCCATACTTTAAATGTTCAAAAATATCTGCTAACTACAGAGTATGCTTTTCATTCCCAGTAGCCCTGAGTTTAGGCAGGGATGCTGATGAAATAATGGTAGGCAGGGATGGGGAAAAGATATCATCTTGGGATCCTATTTAAATATTTTACAGACAGTATGCTCAGATAGCCCTGACTATAAAATAGAGGCCACAGGTGCAAATTCCTTTGGAGAAGAGAACACCTACTAAGTTAGGCCCGCAAAGGTACGTAGGAAAAACTGAGTAAACAACAAACAAATGGTGTGTCTATACTGCCCTGTGTGACTGGATCCACAGAGCCATTTGTTCAACATCTGGAAGATAATTCGGGCATCTAAGCATGTGCAGATTTAATTCTAACTTGTTTGTGGCAATATTTGTTCACAGGATCCTAAGCCTTTAACTATGGCTGTAAACATATTTAGCAGCATATCCATTCTCTTGCTTTCTTGTGGTCTTTAATATATTTAAGCTTTTCCATGTCTCAGTGTCTCCTAGAAAAACAATTGTTAAAAAATGTCTGTACTTGAAGAAGAGTAAACTATATTTAAAAAGCTGATAATTATTGGCCTAATATATTATTTATTTGTTCCATCTTACTTTTTCTAGTTAAGTGTTTTTAAACTTACCTTCTAGTGATTACTGACAGAATTTAACATCTCGCTCTTAAGTCTTCCCTGTAATTACTTTAAATTGTATTGTTCTTTAAAGTACCTCTGGCTACATAGTTAAAAGCAAGAAACAGACACAAAATGTGGGAGATTTGCACAATTTTATTTTAAAACAAAACTTCATGTCTTCAGGTTATCCATGTCTGCAGGTACATGGATAACCAATGAAAACTTGCCTAAAACTTATTTTTCTCCTGCTTAATATAATAAGAAATTTTTATTAGATATTCAATTTTTCTAAAATACAAAGAACTTATTTTCTTATAAGTTTAAAATCACAGCAGAAAGCTACAGTTTTTGTTTAAAAAGATTTGGTAATAAATGAGCAGTAGCTGCTACTATTTCTCATACAGCTTTGAAAAATGTTAATATAGAGTGCACCATTTTTTTCTTATTTCTCCTTTTATGATTTATACTAGCTTTAAGGATTAGGAGAACAGAACTATTTAGACTTAAATTTATAAAATTCCAAATGAAACAAGATTTTGCTGAGTTTTTTTAGTGTAAACCTTGGGAACAGAAATCAGGTAAGGCTATTATATTACTTTATGTATTAGTTTTTTAAAAAAACAGATGACTTAGAGCCTAAAAATAACTACTGTTATCCAAACACCCATCATCTGTTATCTCTTTCATTCCAAGGCCTCGTTCTAGATCAAGGGACAGTGGAGATGAAAATGAACCAATTCAGGAACGGTTCTTCAGACCTCACTTCTTGCAGGCTCCTGGAGATCTGACTGTTCAAGAAGGAAAACTCTGCAGAATGGATTGCAAAGTAAGAGCTTGTTATTGCTTATAAATCTATCGTATTCCTTCTCCATTGTCATTTCTCTTTAGTTCCTTTTGGGGAAATTATTCAAAGTGTACATCTTTAAAATGTTTTCAGCTTAAGAGAAAAAAGCTAGTGAAATATATGGAATGTCTATATATGGTTTGAAATCATTCTTTTCCTTTATTTTTAAATGTTTATTAAATATGTTCATTATGTAGAAAGTCACTGGGAGAGTTATCCCTTTAAGTTTCCCGTTGTTAAAAAAAATAACTGTATTGAATTCTGTCCTATGTCCTAATCATTAATTAGTTGATCTTCACTCTTTATTCTTGCAATATCTACTCTGACTTTCGTTCTTCCCATTTCCTATTTCTAAGTGAAGTTAGAGTGACAGCCTTCTTTCATCTATTTTACAGCAAGGCTTCTTAACCTAGAGTAGGCAGGTTCACTGCACCTCTGTACTCTGAAATTGCATACAAAATTATGTGTGAAATAGCTCTTGTCAATTTCTCAAAGGATCTTGAGGCCAAAAATGTTTAAGAATCTGCTCTGAAAAAATTTTTCCCCATTATTTACTAATCTTGATTCAAAATTTAGCTCATAAGGATAAGATTTTAAGAACTATTTGGCCTCCCTCTGCTGGTTCTCTTTGGAATTGCAGAACACAAATATAAGTTTTCTTTAAAGGATTTGGGCATTGTTTTTTTCAAAAGTAAATCTAGGCTTATAGAAATGTATAAAAAGGATAAATGATCTGTTCAAATTATTACCTAATCATAATGACCTTAAGTTCTTGATATCAGGCTTTCTCTATGCAACCAAAAAGGCTGGGGTTAGAAAAGGGGCAGAAAAACCAGGCATTTCACTTTGCCTTAAAATGAATAGCTATTTCCAGCTGGCACAGGTACACTGTGAATGAGGTGGGTTGAGAGTGCACAGTGCTTTAGGCATCTCTCCTGCTAAACATACTGTGGCCTCAGCCCATGCCTCCCCGCACCCCCTCCTCCATCTCTTCCCATCCAGGTTGTAACCCAGTAAAGTGGGAACAAGCAGTGCCACTTTATTTCTAAGCTTAGGAAGGGCCTAGAACCTGACTAGAAGTGTCTACTCCTAAATCTTCATACCACTTCCACTGACCTCTAGACAGGTGAAATCGGTACATATGGAGAGTTGGGAGACAGCACATGGAGACAGATGGGAGGACATGAGAGCCTGGTCCTCTCAGGAGCCAAGCTGCCTGTTGTTTGCTTCCCAAATCTCTGTTCTTCTGACCAGTAATTTAAATTTACCTTTATTTCTTTTAAATTCTCTAGACCTTTATGTTTGCGGGAGGCATCTTTTAGGTAGTATAAGTGAATTATATTACGCAGCAAGAATGGAATTTATGAGTTCTCTGGCTGACTTTGGCAGAGCTGGGACTTCAAAAGAATTTTATAGTCCAATAGACATATTTTTGTATGTAATTTCCCACTAGTAAACTTGGGGTGATGTAAAAAGGCCTTCTTTAATGATGCTTTTCTTCCCATTCAAAATCAAGGGCAAAGCTGTAAAGAGTGGACAGATGGCAACCATCCTTACCCTTCACAGCACAACTTATTTACTAGCAATTAAATGGGCTTTTGTCTCATCTCTGGTCAACACAACTGTCATGGTCTCAAGATTTTATGATGTTTCCATTTTGATGCTAATTTGTTGATAGGGCTTTCTGGGTAATTTTGTATTCTTCTTACTCAATTTCAAGGATTATAAAATAATAGTAATAGCCCTACATGCTGATGGATGCATTAACTAATGTCTCCATAGCTATGGCAGCTCTTTGATGAGAAGCGTTATACTGTATAAATGGGAGAACATAAGAGCCTGACCCTCTCAGAAGCCAAGCTGCCTAACTGTTACTGTTTGCTTCCCAACTCTGAGTATTTGTTATTGCTATTATGGTTGACATCTTTTTCCAAAGAGCTGAGGGCCCTGTGCTGATGCCATCCCAGTAATTTCTGTAACCTTTGGTGAGAGAAGATGACAGAAAAAAATTTTTAATTCCCATTTCACTTTTCTCTAGGTTGTGTTATAAGGAATTTTTAGAAGTGAGCCCATGCCTGCTTAGGAAGCCATTGGAAGGTTTTAATCAAAAGACTAACATGACCTGATACTAAAAGCCATCTCTTGTCCTACCAAAGGAGGAATTTATGCTGGTTTCTTAGCTATCGATTTCATTGTTTTAATATTAAAGAAATTTATATGCATTTCCTTGTTTAGGTCAGTGGGTTACCAACCCCAGATCTAAGCTGGCAACTAGACGGAAAGCCAGTCCGCCCCGACAGTGCTCACAAGATGCTCGTCCGTGAGAATGGGGTGCACTCTCTGATCATAGAACCTGTCACATCGCGAGATGCCGGCATCTACACGTGTATAGCCACCAACCGAGCAGGACAGAACTCGTTCAGCCTGGAGCTTGTGGTTGCAGGTAGGCTTGTCTATGAATCCTTTTTCTCTCCCAGAATGATGATCATATTTAGAAAAATTAAACTAATCCTGCATTAGTAACCAATATGGAAAATAGCCAATTAGGACATGTTGTAAGGTGCAGATCACTGACTTTTCTTCAGTGTAGCTATTATTATTAATCTTTTTTCCACTAGCCTAGCAAAGAAAGGAAAGGATCTTGGTGCTTCTCGTGTATGTTGGCTCTGAGTATAACATGAGGAAAGCCAGAGCAGCAGCATGGACTCCAAGATCAGACTTAATGTATAAGAATATGCTTGTGTATAACGTTCTCCATCTTTCCCTAGTTTTTAAAGTAATGTGCACCAGTTTCAAAATTTGAAAATTTTAAACATTATCCCAAATGTCATAGTCAAATTCATATTTGGTTTTTAATTGATTATACTGTTAGATAAACTGTAAAAGTATTTTTCTTTGAAGTCTTACCCTTAAATAAGGACAATATATTTATGGGAAGAGCTACATCATCCTTAGGAGTTGAGCATAAGTAAAGACTGTTTCTTTTTGAAAAAAGGATCTTAATGTTTATTTCCTACATCTCTGTTTGCAAAGCACCTCATATACAGTCTTCACAACAGCCCGATGAGGTAATCAGAGCAGATTTTCTTATTTTAGAGATGTGGAAATTAGATTAAGTGACTTACCCAGGGTCCCATTAGTCAGCTGAGGGCCAGACTCAAATGGTTTATTGACTCCTAGTGATCTTCCAAACAGTGAGCTGCTGAGTTCTTTCAACAAATAAAGTAGCAAAGAGAATAAAGCCCAAGAGATCTTTTATAATAGCACAAAGATGTTTTCACACAAAAACATAATATGTGGATTGTGGTGCTATGTATTAGCTATGCTTTTAAAAGTACTAGGATTGATTTCATTCATTCCCTCAACTACCCCTCATCAGACTAAAACCTATTTTCTTCTTGTTAAATGTGCTATCTGTCCTTCAGGACTGACACTTGAGGGTCTGAGACATAGACATCTCTATATGGCTCAGGTGGCAATTCCGTTAGAGGATGCCGGAGCACTGGTACTGGAAGCAAAGTCTTTGACATCAAATCTCAGTTCCACGCCCTGCTCTAGTTGACTAGCTCTGTCCTTTGGCAAATATATAACATCTCTGCAACTCAATTTCCCCATATGTAAAATGGAAAACGTAATGCCTCTTAGTATCTATGAAGCTCTGAATCACCAGTACCCTGCATAGCAGTGCTCCGAAATGGTAGATGTTAGTTTTATATACATTTTACATTCTTTTTAAAGTGAGGTCTATTCCCCCAAAAAAGCCTAAGTCAGATAACCATGTAAAATCCAAGAAAAAATACAACCTTCTACATAGTTCAAAGTCTTAGGTATTTAAAATTTTCAGGTAGAATTTTTATCTTTTTCACTTGTCTCTCCCTGCTGCTTTGATAAATTTGTCACTCTAGAGGATGGGAGTGGTGGAAAAAGACATGTTAGTAGCTTAAAAGAAAATAACTAAACTTATTTCTCTGAAATTGTTTCTATCTCAGATCCAAGAAAACAAGTTCCCATTGAATGGTGATACTTAAAGTATTATTAACAATAAGCTCTGAATTTTTCAGACTAATGAAGTTATCTCTTTTTTATGGCTTCTTTCAAGGTAATAATTAAGTTGTCTTTTGTATAGCCCTAGAAAGAATACAAATTGGAATTCATAGGATGTACATTCCTACTTTATAGGTAACTATTTAAAGCTGCCAGTTTTAGATAACGATGCCTCTCCTTTATTCCCCCTCCCCCACCTTTAAATTCTATGGTATGTTTCGATTAAGCCAGGACTTAAAAATCTTCATAGTAAACATCTCAGACAGCCGGGAGGGAATCTAAGTGAATAGGATTCCTCCTCATTGTCACTAGGTGGCAGTGATTGGTAAAGGCAGAGAGTGCACAGTAACATAATTAGTAATGAAGCCACCCCAGATGCTAGCAATGATTTAGGGGTCTCATGCAGCCTGTCAGACAGGCATTCCATGCAGCAGATGGCCAGTGGACTGTGTGGGGCTCTCAGAGCTGAATTAATTGAAGAAATGAGTGGAATGAAGCACAGGAACCTTTCTTAGTAAAAGAATAATTTGGAGAAAGAACTATCATTGTACCACCTGAAGTGAAAAATGGTGTCATAAAATATATATTTAAGCACTATTTCAAAAAGCTTCTGAATTCTTTGTAGTATTCCTTGGCCTATCAGTAATAGATCATCTCATGTTTTTGTAGCTAAGGAAGCACACAAACCCCCCGTGTTTATTGAGAAGCTGCAAAACACAGGAGTTGCTGATGGGTACCCCGTGCGAATGGAATGCCGTGTTTCAGGAGTGCCACCGCCTCAGATATTTTGGAAGAAAGAAAATGAATCACTCACTTACAGTACTGACCGAGTGAGGTGAGAATACATAGTGACTTAACCTAATCCTTAACTGGTTGGTCCTAATGACACATAAAAAGATACACTTCTATAGCACATGAATCTGTATAAAGGTCATACTATTGATGATAGCAAAGACAAAAATATTTACTGTAATCTATAATTAAACTTTTATTTAGAAAGAAGCTATAATAGTATGTGATGAAGCACATTATAACTTAATATAATGATTTTTGTGTGTTTATACCTAAAAGAAAAGAGCTGATTTGCTTCAGTGGTGACAAACTATTCAGTGGTTTTGTAAGGGCAGATCCTTAACTAGAAATTAAGTGCACAGATTTATTCAACCTCTTGACGTCTGCTCTTCTCTCCCATTAACTTTAATGGGGCCAGTAGCCTCTCCAGAATAAGTATGACCCTATTATCCACTACTTGCATAATTCTGTTTCTAATGATCTAATTAAAAATAATGCTTCGTGTCCAAAGCCATTTTTTTAAATTTAGAACCCTGATGACTTTATGCTTTTCTCTAGCATGCACCAGGATAATCATGGCTACATCTGCCTGCTCATTCAGGGAGCCACAAAAGAAGATGCCGGGTGGTATACAGTGTCAGCCAAGAATGAAGCAGGGATTGTGTCCTGTACTGCCAGGTTGGACGTTTACAGTGAGTGCCACTTCATCTCATCTTGTTGCATTTATGCATTAAATTATGAAAAATTAGATATCTAGAGAGCAAATTACATTGCTTTTATATAATCTTATAAACTATAGTGGTTTTTGGCCAAAAATTTCATATTGCTCTTTCTCTTTCTATTTATAGTTTCTCAACATTAATAGTGAACTACACCAGGAGAACAAATACTCAAGTATCATTCAGGAACTTTGCACTATTAGCGAAATATGCATGTTGATTTATGTTGGCTAGTCAGTTGTGGCTTCCTTACTCAAGCATTCTTAGGTGTTAACAGTAGACAAAGGCATAACCACGTTTTCCACCTTATTGTTACTGTGTTCTACAAATGACTGTCTAACATTTCTTCCTATATTATAATCCTATCACAGTGTCTTAATGCACTCGAAATGTGTGTACCAATGGAATGCATACTTCTGTGGCTTGGTGCTTTTCCCATTAATATATCTTAAAGCAGATGAGCAATAGGTTTGTGCATTTGTCTACATGCATCCTAAAGAAAACCATTCCTATTGAATTTAAAACTAGTACGATAGCATTATGTGATCTGTTGACATAGACTAACTAGAAAAAGAATTTCTCTCCTTGAATAATAAATTTGTGAGGATTTTAAGGAAATGAGTGACCTCACCCTCCTTTTGATCAGTGTTAAAACATCCTTCCAGAATACCAAACTACTCTAATTATTGTGGCATTGATACATTTTAAGAGCTCTTAAGATTTTTTTTTCAGGGGGGAGAGGTGTATTAGGAAACTTAGAGACTACTTCAAAGGATTCCCTGTGCTACAGCAAGTATTTACACTTTATTATCTAGCTGTTATAGTTCTACTATCCTTAAATTTTAGTATTTCTACCATGGATGTGTCCAGTCTTTCATAAAGAACATGTGCCTGGGGTATATCAAAAGACATTCTGTAATTACTTGAAACATCTAAGGGCTTTCCAATATATCCTGCTTAAAACATCCTAATTTTTCTTTGTTTGTAGCCCAGTGGCATCAGCAGCCACAGAGCACCAAGCCCAAAAAAGTACGCCCCTCAGCCAGTCGCTATGCTGCACTTTCGGACCAGGGACTAGACATCAAAGCAGCGTTCCAGCCTGAAGCCAGCCCATCTCACCTGACACTGAACACCGGCTTAGTAGAAAGTGAGGACCTGTAATATGACATTCTTGTTAAAGCTGAAACACTGAAACAGCCTTGTCTTGACCAACATACTCCTTTGTCACACTGTGTAAAAGGCAAAAACATACCTTTGACTATAAGAAATTAAAAAAAAAACAATATTTTTCTTAATAAGTATACCAAATTTAGAGTTTAAGTAGGCAGTGCTAATAGAAAGGTACACATTGCATAGTAAATTCACATTCATCATCCACTTTAAAACTTTCAAATTGATGTGACTGAAATGGTCTGAAATGCTAAAAAATACCAATTGTTCAAAGACAACCACAATTTGTATTAGCAAAAGTGCCTTTAAACACTAGCTTTAGGTGCTACATAGCACGATAGCGTGGAATGCTTAAAATGATTCTCAAGTGGCAGTGTACTCAGACAGCTACAGTGAACCAAGTGCAATATGTAAGAATGAAAAAGGAAGAGAAAATGACAAAGAAATCCAAGTAAATGCCTTGTCTTTGCAAATGGTTTTAAAGTAAATCATAAGGAAGGAACAAATTGCCTTAATTTTAATAACAGCAAGAATTTTCTAACAAGGTTAACCTTTTGTTTTTCTTTATATGTTATATTTTCATGTTACCTTGGTAGAAAGCTTATATAGAGACCATATTAAAAGGCTAATTTCAATAAAGTATTCTGAATTAAGTAGAAATATATTAGTCCATTCCAAGAAAGGCATCCAAACCATCCAGATGACCAAGAAATATAGAATTTGTAGTAAACAGGTTGGGAAGGAGTGGGGAGAATGAAGGAAAATGTTACTGGCATACTTAGTACAATGTATTCACTTAGATAAAAGTAAAAGGGACAGGAGACATGTTAAAAGCCAGGCTTTTCCTTGGTTTTCTTGAAAATTAAATCCAACAAGTAGGTGAAAAAACACTGCCATTCACAAGTCAGGAAATCTAGGTTCAGCTGGAAGTTCGCAGGCACGAGTGCTATGGAAATTATAGTGTGTCTGAAGTTTGTGTAGTAGTTGAATACTTTAGATGTTTAGAGCAAGTTGAAAATGGACTGAGACTGCAAGATTGGCATAAATGAAAAATTGCCTGTAGCATCTAGTCTACTTGAGGGAAATGGAGACTTAGGAGAGACAAAAACAGGTTTGTGCCATAATGCATTTTTTTCAATGGTACCAAGACATGGTGAATGGAAAATATTATTCACTTCCCTGCTGCCATGAAACCTTAAGCCTTAAGAAGGTGCTGGGTCCTGAGTAGTTAGTAAAGACATCTCAGCAAAGACTGATTTTTAAACGTATATAATTCTGCATCAGCTAGACTGAGTTGATTCTGACCAGACTTGATGGTTTTAAGTCGGAGCCAATAAACTTTAAAAAGGAGAAAAAACCAATTTGGCCTAATATTACAAAACCCGAGGCTTTAATGGTACTTTGCCATGAAAAGAAAACACTGTATTCCTTATGCAAAACACATATATCTTTCATTATTTATAATAGAAATGTTGAACTCTCTTAGTTCAGTTAATCAATACGTAGTATTTTTAAAAATAATTTTATATCTTTGTACCACCCCATATATTTCATATTACTGCTTCACATGTACAGCTTTCTACTTCTTTGTAAGAACACCAACCAGCCAAGTTTTAAATGATTAATAGGCTTGAGCACCGGGTGGTAGATGTTCCATGCAGAGTGGTACAAGTTTCTTTGACCACACTTATGTGCATTACTAATATGGAATTTATGATACCATACTAAGTCCCTCATGGACTTATCTTTATTGTAGTATTATGACTTATGTCATATCTTACTTGCCAAATTTTTCTAAATGTGACTTTTTGCTAATTTGCTGGGTTTGGGATTAAGTAGCATTATTTTGCCACCTTTTATGTTGTATTTATAAAAAAAATAGTATTATACTACTTTGGATTGTTGTGCTGGTATAATATGGATTTAACATCAATAAATATTTAACAAATCATACTTGCAGCTTTGTGAAGTAAAATATTCAGCTGTTTTAGTTTTCTATTGTTTCTTTAAGAAATTAGTACAAACTTAGAGGCTTAAAACAATACTCATTTCTCAGCTCACAGATCTGTCTGTAGGTCAGAGGTTCAGGCACCATATAGCTGGGTTCTTTGCTCAGGGTCTTACAAGGCAAAAAAAAAAATCAATGTGTCTGCTGAACTGTATTCTTATCTTAAGCTCAAGATCCTCTTCCAAGCTTAAAGAGTTATGACAGAATTCAGTTCCTTGCAGTTGTAGGACAGAAGTCTCCTTGAGTCTGCCAGCTAAGGGCCACTCAACTCCTATAGGCCACCTGCATTCACTGCCATCTTCAAAACCAGTAATGAGACCCTCCCTCAACAAATCCCTCTCACATTTTGAATCTCTTGTCAAACCCACTCAGATAATCTCTCTTAATCTCTTGTCAAACTTTCTCAGATAATCACTGGATTTGGGACCTAATTACATTTGCAGAATCACTTCAAAGCAATTTGTGTTTGACTGAATAACTGAAAGAAGGTGTATGTACAGCAGGAGGTGGGGATAATGGGAGCCATCTTAAAATTCCTCCTACATCAGTTTATTGTATGTATGCATGTAAATAATATTAGTCATGTTATACCCCAGAAAAAAAAGTATTCTGTGACCACAAACCATATCCTCCTCTCTTAGAAATAAAATATAAAGGTTCTGGTTCAAGATGGTGACACAGGAGGATCCTGAACACACCTCCTCCCATGAATACACCAAATCTTCAACTACCTACAAAATAATTTCCATTGAAGGAAACCCCAAAACCAGAAGACTCATGTAAATTGAGGAAACAAGAAAAGATGCACACTGAAACAGGTAGGAGAGCCTGTGACAAAATCTTGCCAAAAACCCCATCCCTGGCAGAGCAATCCACAGTTGGGAGGAAACTCAACCACCCTGAGCTGCCCCTTGAGGAGTGAAGAGGTCTGAACACCACACACCCCAACTTTAAGACCTGCAAATGAAAGATGAGCCCTTGAAATATCTCGATTCAAAAGCCAAGGGGGCTTGCATTTATGACACCCACAAGACTGTAGCAATCACAGAAACAGTTCTTAAAGAGTGTGCAGACACAGACTCTCCCATCCAAGGGTCCAATACAGAGACACCTGACTGAAAGGTACCCTGTCTTTCCGGGAAAGAGACCTATTTGCTTATCTTAAAGAGTCAGCCTAAAAGGTAGGCATCTAACTTAGCACATATCTAGAGGCCAAGCCTTAGGTACAGCCTAAGGGGAAGGCTTCTAATGAAACATCTAAAAGTAGATTTCAATCTTTACCAGAGTCTTCTCCAAAGACAGGTGGTATTCACATTTTCCCTCTGCCTTGCTCCAGGTTGCTGGTATCTCCTGAAAAACAGCTTCTGCACATACTGCACCTACCATCCAGAAGATACCCCTTGACCACCTGGCTTTAGTGGCTAGTGGTGCTCACAGTCATGGATCCTATAAAACTAAAGAAAGAACCAGTTCTTAACTACCTGCCCCCCACCCTGGCAGAGCATGTAGTCAGCAGACTGAAAGATAACCTGTCTTTCTGTGAAAGAGGACATGTAGCTTGCCACACAGCTGTTACCTAAGGGGCAGGCTTCTAACTCAACACACAAACGGGGGCTGACTATAATCCTCTCCAGAGATGGGGAGATCAGCAGGCACCACCTAGGTGCTGTCCCTCCAATCAGCCCCAGGGTACCAGTGTCTCCAAGAAAGGAGCTTATGTACACATCTGACAAGTTTTTGTGACTGCTGCCCAGAGGACACATCCCTAGATAGTCTGGCCCTGATGGCCAGTGGGCTTGTGTTTACAGGATCAACTAGACTACAGCAAATAAACAAACAGCTCTTAACTGGCTATAACCCCAAGACTCAGTACAGAAGGAGAAGACAAACACCCTTCTTACAGTATTTCCCCCAAACTGGTGTATTTCCATACTTTAAAACAGCTCAACCCCCAGGCTGCAGACCAGTTAGGAACTGGGCTGCACAGCAGAAGGTAAATGGCAAATAGGCCTGTAAGCAAAGCTTCATCTGCATTTACAGCCCTCCCCAGCACTAGCATCACCACCTCAGCTCCACCTCAGATCATCAGGCATTAGATTCTCACAGGAGCACCAGTTCCTGCTGCCAAAAAATGTTAGGGACCACTGTTTTAAAAGCTATTACCTAAGAGTCCAGCTTCGAAACAGCCTGAATTAGATGCTAAAGTCTATCCATTGGGATACTGACAAATCTTGGCATACTTTCAACTAAAAGGAGCCATTAAAAATAAAGTAGGCTGTTTGGACAATCACAGAGATCTGAGAAACAACCAACAGCTTGCATAGGGTCGAACAATAAGGTTCATCTCCTACACAAGGCCTCTCTTTTGAAACTGCTCCCAGTGTCTATTTTACCTTATGCAGAGAATCGGTCACAGAGTGTCAAAGGAACAAAGGAATCCATTCCAAATGAAAGGACATAAAAACTAAGAAAAAGACCTTAATGAAATGGAAATAAGTGATTTACCTGATAAAGAATTGAAAGCAACAATTGTAAAGATGCTCACAGAGCTCATGGAAAATGCATAGCCAAAGTGAGAATTTCAACAAAGAGACGGTACCAAAAAGAAGTCACAGAGCTGAAGAATACAATAACTGAACTGAAAAAGTACTATAGAGGAGTTCAACAGTGAATTGGTGAAGCAGAAGATGGAACAGTAAACTCAGGGCAGAGGAACTCATCCAATCAGAGGAACAAAAAGAAAAATAAGAGTGAAGATAGCTTAAGGGACTCATGAGACATCAAGTGGACCAACATTCATTCACATTATATGGGTGTCAGAAAAAGAAGAGAGACAAAAGGGGATAGAAAATTTATTTTAATAATAGCTGAAAATTTCTCTAACCTTAGGAAGAAGACAGACATCCAGATCCAGAAAGCTCAGAGAGTTCCAAAAAAGATGAACCCAAAGATCCATTTGAAAACACATTAGAATGTCAAAAGTTAAGGAGATAATCACACAAAGCCAACGTGAAGATTAAAAGATAAAAGTAGTCAAAATACAATTAAGGGATATATAAAAAACCTGTAAGTTAAAAACATAAAACATATAAAATAAAAACCTATAAGTCAAAACATAAAATGTGTGGAGGAGAGTAAAAATGTAGAGTATCAGCATGCATTCAAACTTACCAACTTAAAACAGATTTACAAGTTGTTTTATGTAAGCTTCTTGGTAACCACAGAGAAAAAACCTGTAGGAGATACACAAAAGATAATCTAAGCATACTACTACAGAAAATCATCAA